>CM077017.1:53053845-53678845 GCA_039090855.1 Macrothele yani
AGTTTTCTGCTTTTGTGTGTTAGAGCATGATCTGGTTGCATTTATTTCAAAAAACTGCAATGGATTGTTTACCACAATTAGAATGAAAAAGCTGTTTGGGAAAAAATATCTGTATTTTAGAAGGTTGTCACTAATTCATTGATTTTATTTTCGGATGTAAAAAATTCTGTTCGCCAATATTTAGCTTAGTTCGTTTTCAAATGGATTAAATTCACATTTCGTTCTTTCTTTAAACAGCTATTTTGAATTTCAATTGAATCATTAAGCAGAGTTCCATAAGTTCAATACTTTTTCTGAAAGTCGGCTAATGTTTAAAATATTCTACAATGTTCATTATTTTGCACTACAACGAATTATTAAATATTGTTATTTTAATAATAGGCTTAACTGATGTATTAGTTTGGTACATAAATATAAGGTTCGTTCAAATGAAACGGCAACCGAAGCTGTGCTTCAATGTTGGATTGTTAGGCTTCAAAAGGGGGTTCTATACTTAAAGTACAAAAGCCGGGGTCTCTGGACAACAAAAGAAAGACGGTCAGCATGAACTTGCTTATACTACAGGAGACACAGGCTTTCTTTAGAGGTGGTGATGCAACATGCTTCCACTGCATGCACATGCTTTTCGTCGCTGGCGCAAAATCGTGACACTAAGTTTAGTCTCCGGCGGTTATTCGGGTCAGAAACTTGTTTTCTGGTAGTATATAGAGTGTTCCAAAGCGACACCCATACACTCTGCTTCCTGTTCCGCCGATAGTTGTTCCGGAAACAATTGTGCATACATCTTTCGATATCCGAGATGACCGCGAATGACGTTGTTAAGGGATTCTATGCTCATGTGTAAGTACTGCGGTAGTTGTTGAAAGGTCACTCTGCGGTTCAACCTTACCGCATTGTCCAACATTGCAATAGCTTCATGCATAATAGCGCGGAGTTATTGTCCACGTCGTGGAAGCTCCGCTACCTTTTGATGTCCTTCTCGGAATTGTTTCTACCCTTTTAACAGCGTCATACATGCTAAGCAAGCTTCTCCCTAGGTCATACGCTGAAAAATCTTAGTAGGTCGAAAATGGATCACTCCGCGTTACGCTTGCTTGGACACACACGTGCCATAGCGAGCGTTAAATGGCTGTCTGATTCTCTCTCGAGCTGTGTTACTACAAATGACCACCTGCGGTCTTTTTGCAGGTGTACCGTGGCGCTACTATCTGTTATCGCATGCTGACTGCAAAGGCAACAACTCCCGAGTTTATGTTTCACTTGAACGACCCTTATAGCTAATTTCTGTTGCCATACCTGCGTTTTCGGACCAACGAGGAGAGATATTGAGTAACACTGACTCACCTGATGATTTGCTCTGCAATGCTTTCTTCGTGCGTCGAGATGATGAGTGATACCTTGCTTCCATGCTGACGTTTTCTCGTGTCGTCCATGGAGGCCTTTATTTTAGCAAGGAAAGTAAGACTTACCTGTGCGAGAACGACCTTTTCTATCTCTGGTAGCAGAGCAGATGGCTCTTCTCTGATTTCCTAAATCATTTTTTGATAAGAGAACTTTTTCTTCGTTTTCTGTCTTGCCAAAAACGGCGGCAAAACAAAATATTACTAAATGTCTTTTATTATTTTATCTAATGCTGATGCCTCTCTTATAATACTGCTTTTAATGCGACTAGAAAATATGTATATATACTTACCTTGAAAAGTTAGAGAAAGTCTTATTTAAATATCCTACAAAGAAATTTTTGTCACAGATTCGTTTTTTTTTCTGAGAATTTCAATAAATTTTATTAGTTGAGGCAACATCGAAAACGCTTCTGCTACACAGTTATTACTGAAGCACTTATGTTTTCTATCAAAAATGGTTCTTAATTACGGTACTGAAATATCTTCTTAAAACTTTCTGAAAGAGGTTTCGGAAGAGCTCAAGAAAAAGGGAATTGTAGCACGTCCTAAGATAAAACGTTGAGCATTCAGACTGTGCTTAGAAATATATTTTTAAAATATAGCTCACAGTTCACTTAAAAAACAGAAACCTATACACAGAAAAAAAAAGAAATAAAGCAAATATGGATGGCTTCTAAATGCACGGAATTCAATAACTCAAGTGAACCAACGATTTATGGAAATTTGAAATTCAAATAGATATGTGTCCGAAGAGGATCTGTGGGGCACAATTTTCTAAGGACTTTTCCAGGTATCATAGACACGGATAAAAGCGTCTTAAGGACGAAAGTTATTAAACTTCAGATTTGGTTGAAAGTACAAAACGGAAACGCAAATTTCGCAAGATGCATGTGGCTTGCAATCAACTGAACACACGAAATAGTCTTTTTAAGAAATAAATTACATTTGCTAAGAAGCTTCTATGGGAAGGAATGCGGTGGGTATTTAACACCTCTGCAGGAATATATTAGTACAATACAGGAAATAAAAAAATTGCCTCGCTCTGAAGATCTAACATTAAAGCTATGATGCATCGCAATTTGCGTAGCATACATGGCAATACTCTACCTTTCGGTCAACTCACGGTATGACAAGAAGATAAAGTGCCACAAGAACTAATTATATGAAAATGCAAATAGATGAGAAATGTGGTCTTAAAGTAAGGGGGAAAACTGCATCAAAACAAAAGTAAAGATGTTAAACTTTGTTATTTCACCAAAACAGGAATCACAGGAAGACTAAATGTTGGCGCCGAAGAAAAACGAAAGTCAGAGAAAACAGATGTATATAACAATTACAGGAATGGCACAGATAAACAAATGGCAAATTTAAGTACCTCCATAAGTAATCAAGTAAATGTGATGAATAATTAAACACAAAGATAGGATATTCTCGTTTGGAGCAAAAATAAATAAAAATAAATCTGCTACTGGAGCGTCTATCGACTTTGGAACCAACCAGAAGTCACATGTCAAATAACAGAGATTTTTTTTCAAAATGCTTAATTAAAGCAATTACCCCAAAGCCAGAGGCGCAAAGATAAAATCAGCTGCTCCAGATCATGGTTATTTTGAAAGCAAAACCTATACGGGGAAAAATACATGAATCTTAATTACAAGATGTGCTGTATGTTGAACACATTGCAAGCAATAACCTCTCTATGAAACAAACATTCAAAAGTGAATATGCTATTATTCTCTTTAAGAATAATCGGTACGTTATTCACCGCAGTGACACTGCTATAACAATATCCATAACAAGCGTAGGCAATTTGTGCCAAAAAGCAGCAAATACGAGAAACATATTAGCATGAATTTATAGCATAGACATATAAATGATAGTGAGATAAGCAATTTCCAAGAAATAAGAAATTTGGCCTCTGTTACAAAACGTTCTAAAGAGAAGGAAATCGATAATGCGAGAACTGTGTGAAAAAAACTAACGCACAAACTCCATCTTGAAGGAAGTTTCCTTGAGTCGAAAGAATTATCGGAACGTTTCAGCTCTGCTGGTATAAGTTGATCCATGTCATATGTCACTTCCGGTTATTAATATTGATTCTTAAATTTTAACGACATTAATGGCGTTCCACATATACTGATTTACAAAGCAACTAGGATGAAGCTGTAAGCAAATTCAACTCATATATTGCATCACTCAGCAGAAATTTATGGGAAAACCCCACAAATACGCATATAGAATTTGAAGAGCAACAAAGCAGTATGAACAGTATACCCTATTAGCCCCAACAAAATGGCCTAGCCCAAAAGAAAATTTGCTATTTGCAAGAAATGAATAAATCATTGTTTCTGTATTCCAATTTTTTGTTTCCGATTTTGACACTTCTTATGTATAGATAAGAAGTGTCAAAGTCGTATCATCGGCGCTACTGCAAGCCAAAAGAATGGGGTACCTCAAAGATTCGGAAGCAAAACGCCCCTCGAATTATAGGATGCATAAAAACACACGTAGGACATCTGAAACTATCCGAATACAATGCATATTCTCATATACTTAAGGAAATCGGAAAGATACTAGATGATCACGCACAAGCTGGATCATTCTGAAACATTGTTTTTATAATTCTGAAAGAGCAAATTGATACTCTCTGTTTTTTCAGAATAATTCAAAATAATTTGATCTTTTGCGTTTATCATCAAGTCCGTCTGATTTCTTTCCGGGAAGCAACATCCCGATTTAGAAAAAACGTAAAATTTGAGGTAACATGCGAACGTATTAAAGAAAATGAAAAGAAGCTAAGAAAACGAGGTAAGCAAGACATTTCCGAATATGAAAACAGTTCAGACGAAATAAAAGAATTTAATGTTCAGATCTGGTAGATCAAAATTAAGCCACCAGAAAATTTGGCAGATAAAAATTTGGCACAGCTAATAAAAAACCAAAAGACTGGAATGCAATTCATGAAGGGAGGTATTCAGAAAAAGAGAAATACGTTGAATTTTCCAAAGAAAAGATTAAGAAAATTGAGCGAAATGTATCTTTGGAGTTAGTAAATCCAATGAAAATAAAAAAGGCAATTCGATCATACTGGGTATCTAAAGTATCATACAGGCTACTCAACGCATCGAAACAAAATGCAAAGGGATATACCTGGAAAGCAGGTTGAAAATGTAAAGGAATCTGCCCGTGCAGAGGCATGCTGCATTTCATACCCAACTACCTTGTAATGCATCGAAAGGCGCAAACACAACACCTTATCATCAAAATTTACCTCTTTTACAGACATTTAAAGGAAAAAGCATGGGTAAGCAAATTCAGGCTAGAGTACGATGTATCAGAAAATGAAAGTTTGCAAACTCAGGAAACTTATCACGACCAAATTTAGAACTTAACAGCCTGAAGATTTTGCCAAAGGACTTCTACATCCAAAGTAAAACTACTTCGTACTGCTTAACATAAAGAAGGGGAACACAAATTGGCATGCGAATTTATGTTGTCGTGCTCACTGTGAGCAACAGAAACGAAGGCACACCACAGTAGGAGTATTTTTGTATGTATCTACAATAACAATATCAGAAGTGACAACGTCGGTAAATTACGTGGAAAATTTCAAAATACAGCAATACGAGACTAGAGAATGTTAAAAAAATTACTTGATCCAACAAAAAACAACGACGTATAAAGAAATGTTATGAGTTAATCTAGCGAACATTGGATCAAAGCAACCAAGAAGCAAACACACCAATGCGAGTTTTCTAGAAAACCTCTGAAATACATTTCGCACTTGAAATATCGCATAATCACTGTAAAACTGGCCGAAGTTTGATTGAAACCTTTTCCAAGAGGTCAATTATAAAACCCGAGGAAAGGACTTGTGAACAAAATTCAATCTCAGCATACCGGGTGGGTGTGTAAGGACATCTATTTTTACGGAAAAAACTGCCGACGTATAGTATAATACTGACTCACCTGAAAAACTGGGCAAATATGATCTCCACATGAGCTGAGTTGATGGATGGTGTCGGCCTTGGACGTCGAGAGACAGTTGTTGTAGTCATCATGCGCCAGCCCACGGGAGTGTTTTATTCGTCGTACAAACAAGACTTACCTGAGAGAGAGTGATGTTCTTTCCCTCTGTAGTGGATCGCTTTTGTCTTCATGGAAAGCAAGCAATTTTGGTTGTAAGCTTGTTTTCCGTTCTTTTTTCGCCGAAAACAATGGAAGAGCACAGTACTGAAGAACAGTTTTTCATGTTTTGCTAATGCTTATGTCTTACGTACGCTACCGTTTTTAGTACGATTAGAATATATATATATATACTCACCTACAAAAAAACGTGAAATTTTATTTAAACATTCTACTATATATGAATATATTTGTTTTATGCTTCCGAGAGTTTCAGTAATTTAAATTCATAAAGTTACAACATAGAAACAATGCTTCTACTGAGATATTATATATATTTTAATTCGGTGGTTTAACGACCACCGTGATCAACTTTAGGGTCACTGGTTCCATAGAAGCGAGAGAGTCAGTGCCGAACGCAAACACACCATCCATGCCTCACCGGAATTTGAACCGGGACCTACTTGGACTAATGGTCAGAGGCCAGCGCTTAGACCACTGCGCCACCAGAGCGGCAGAGATTACTGCCGACGGTTTCTATTGATAGCTGTGTTATACCTTGATTGCTCTTTAGGCGTGGTTTGCAAGGAAAAACGCTTAATGAGCGGTAATTTATGATTACATCTCTGCGTAGACATACCACTGTACTTCACCATAGAAAATCTGCAAGATATCACAGCTGCAAGGTAAGTAATTATTATATGATGTTCACTGGGTTAATACTGAGTTGAACATTTTTCTACCGTAATTTGTATAGGCGTAAAAATGTGACATCATCGACCGAACTGGCTGGTAAAGCTTGGCAGCTGTAATCCTGGCAAGAGTTTTGTTCGTATGATACTTACTCCAGTTAAATAATTAAAAATAGCATCACACACACACACACACACACACACACTTCTTCTATGATAACATTAAAAATTTGAAATTCTCTCTCATTGTGTGCCTGACGTATGGACTTCGGTCAGTGAATGGAGAAGGAATTACGAGGAGAATCTGCGACTCTGGTCACTGCCGTTAAGACACTGTAGGGTGCAAACAAAGTGTCACTCAAAACTTTCAAATCTTCACCTCCCGGTCCGAAGGAAACTTTGAAGTACCCGCTGATTGTCATGAGAACCCTGACGATAATTGCGAATTTGTCAGATGCGTTAACACATGGTATCGTTCGGAGCGTATTTTCCAGCAAATGTAACTCACGATTTGCTGGAAGGGGATTTTTTCAAGATTCTAAATTACCTTGTATAGAATCATTTTGAATTCTAAAGTGGCAAGCCACATAAATTATTAATAATTTTGTTTTAATATTTTCTCATTTTCATGATACCCTACAGGTTTGCAACGAGGTTTTGAGACATGTAAATTGAACTAAATATTGCTGTTGACAAATATGACTTCTTCCAGACAAGTTTAATGAACTGCTAATAATTCGGATTTCATTTATTAACGTCTTTAACGATAAAATCTTATGCATGAAACAGATCTGCTGGTGTGCCGTGTGTTTATTGAGGAAATATAAAAGGAATAAGCGTGAGAAGAAATTTTCTGGAAAGATATGTAACTCAGAAAATTTGTATTCACTGCTGCTGCTGCGAGTTATGGATATTTTAAACCAGTGAACGGAGATCCTGCCACCAGTCTTTCAGCTTGAATGAGAATGTGCTAATTTCTAGGGTAAGGAAAGTCGTGCTAAATTGTCTATTTGTGGGAGATCGTGTCTTTTCCAGGTAGTACCGAACGCCATTGAGGATAAAAAACATTACATCTACTGAACTATAAAATAAAGCCTGCAAAACTCTGTAATCGAGGTAGCAATATATTAACATTCTTATATAATTAACCACGTGGGAAATAACTCTGTATCTTCGGATATTAAAAAAACCAGATGCTGGAAATTCAATATTCTAAACTTCACAGTACTTAATTTTCTTACACATTTCACGGGTGATGCATTTTTGTAATTATCTGCGAAATTCATGTTTGTTTGTTTTTATGCTAAGAACTTTCCTATTCCCGCGAAACAACGTAAATTTCGTACGCATTCTATTGTGTGAATTGATTGAGACAGTTCTCTCTCTCTCCATACCTCAGAGGTTTGGAGTGACGTGAGGAACAAGACCAGACCAAAGGTGAGACAGCAAGGCTGCATGACACCAGGTCAGTAATCGTCGTGTGTAGAGCACATGCGCTGTACTGTGAAAGAACAGACTGCGTTCTTATTAGATTCGGTAAGGAGTTCTGCAGAGCTGCAATGCTACAATTCAAAAGAAATAAAAATTAAAATGCAATGCAGATTGATTTTTTTTATCAGAAGATATATTGTTGGTAGCCAAAGATCACTTCTAGATACAAATTACTTTCAGCTTAGGATTAAGAAGGAGGGCTCTGTCAAAGACAACCAATCTGAACATTTCGGTCAAATCAATTAAATGTCAAATTTATATATATTAAAAACATGAAGTTGGAGAAATCTTTAGATTTTAAAAAGACACTACGCTCGGAAAAACTGAAAAATGACGGTGCAAACCAAACACGGAATATGTATTAAAAATTTAAATGTCACAATGCTTTTTTGCAAATGATGGAGCAAAAAGTAACAATATTATACATTTTAAACTTTAATATTAAAAACGCTGAAATAAGACAATTATGCGCTAATGAATTCATACTTTTTATAATTTTGATAATATACACATAGGTATCTTTTCAGTGAAGATTTAATTGCAGATTCCGTTATCGCATAATGAAGAGCAACAAAGTAAGGCAGAGACCGACAATTAAGGCTTTGTTGAACGACCAACGCAATGGGCTCTAAGAAATCCCCTGTCATTAATTTGGGGTCACAGGTTCCAGGGAATGGAGACAGCCAAGGCAAAGACACCATCCATCCCTCACCCGGGATTCGGGCCTGTACTCATCTCAGACGAATGACTAGAAGCCTATGCTTCGAATCACTCGGCAGGCCGGGGCGACTTTATGGCTTTAAATAGATTGCACGTTAAGTGTGCTAAGCATTTCAGTTCTCCAAAAAATAAGATTCTGGAATATGAATTTGAACAACAGTCGTCAAACAGCTTTGGTAGGTGGTTACGAAACAACAGGCACGGACACAAGGAGTGCGTCAACAAAGATACCATTATCACGGTTGCATCTTGAATATCGTGCTTTAGGGAAACTACGCTGGTTTCAAAATAATGACTTGGCAAATTTGAATTAATTAAATATAAATAAATATTTTTAAGCATAATAGCAGCAAAACAAAAATTTAGGAATAGTTTTAGTTTTACGAACATAAATTGGAGAACCCAGTGCATGGAAAATTTACGTAAGATGATCTGACATAGAATTTACGAATCCTGAAATTAATTTTTGTAATAGACGATTGTAGGTTTCGTTTTCATCCTTCATTTATCAGATACACTCGTTTCTGCATTTGAACTCTATTTGTCTATTTGGAACAGAAATGATTTAGCAAACAGATAAAAACATAATAAAAAGTTTAAGAAAAGATCTGCATCGTATTAGGATTAAAGAAGGATTCATTAAAGACTTCTTTCTTTTACGCTTCAAACGGCTAAAATGTATTTGACAAGAATTAATCTCAAACCGCTTATGAGAAAACCTCTTAATAGGTTTTCCCGCGCTCCCGAAATTTCTGTCATTTTGGTGTTACATACTTCTGAATTAAGCAGTGAAAGAATGCTGGGTCACGGTAATAATTTCTTTGCAAATCTTTCAAACTTCAACTCCAGATTTTTCATATTATTGAAAGTAGCAAAATGCACTTTTGCATACAGATACCTCAATTCACTTACACATTTACTGGATAAAGTCCTTATGTCAAAAATATATGTCTGGTCTTCGGGAGCTTTCTCTCTGTAACTAGATGTTATTAAACTAACATAGGATATTGTCCTAACTTTTAAGGAAATCTGAAACTTACATATAATAATATCTTACGCTACTGTTCCGTGGCTTCAAAAAACAGAGCAAACAAGGCCCAGGATAAAATCGGGAGGTTTGATTTGCAAATAATAGAACTGGTGTACGAAAAAAGCAGTTGCCAATCACCATTAGTATTACTGTTATATCGGGAGAGTTCCCGAGTGATAGAAGACTATTGAAGTCCTTAACAAATAGCTAACTGCCACTAACTTATCTAAACATAATACCTTGTCACACACATTCGCTCATTTTACCTACAACACAACAATCTTAATTTAATGAGAGAGTATATTTTGTTGTTCATAATTCGGTCTTCTCATTGGTAACTATAATCCCTCCTGAAAACCGATTTGAGAGATTAAATCTGCGATTTTCAGTATTCAGTCGGGAAGTATGAGTGTAACGAACGCTCCCAATTTTAAATGCACCTGTGAATCATAGTAAATATTCACTAAAAACTGCCCCGTATCGCAATACAACAGAGCACATTCGACTATTTCAATTTCATTACATTTTCACGATAGAAGTTTCCAGCCCTCGATTAAAATCGTAACCGTTTTCTTCCTCTTTGACCAACTATTCAAGTAAGATGATCTGGAAAAGTATCGTGCCGTTTTTATTAAATAGCCTTGTCTCTGTTCTTATAAAAACTTACAGACATCTTCTTCAGAAGACCAGAAACGGTTGAAACCGAGCCTTTCTGCCGGGAAAACACCATTCTACGTATAAAAATCCGTCTTAGCACTGGTATTAAAAAACAGTGATCGATAATACTATTAAAAATTTTCTTACTAAGGTTTCTAGTGCTTTTGATGCAGAATCCTAGCTGAGAATCTTACCCGTTTTTCTGTTTCCGCGAAAGTGAAAAAAACAGAAATGTAACTCACTGACATGTAATACGTCTCAGTGGTAGCTCGGATTGTTATACAAAGTACATTGTAGGTTTTCTTTAAAGAAAGCACGTGCTGGTATATGCCACTTTTGCAAAGAAACAACGCTCTAAACATTTCCTAAAAAAAGTAGGGCTTTATCTTCCAAGCGGCAGTCTGTGATCTGCGTTAATAAGAGTTCCATTCAATTTCTCTAAAATGAAGCTGAAGTAAATGGTCCCATTATGCGCTTAACATGTTAATACATAAATTTGTAATCAATATTCTTATGGCATAAAGGTGTTAAAAGGTCCATTTAAGATAGGTAATAGCATTTAGTTTAATGTCTTTATGCGCAACAAGCGCGGAAAACTGGAATGCTCCTGTTCTCATCTTTAGATAATTTTTAAACATGGCAAAAATCTTCCAAAAGCCCATCGGGGGTTATTCTCATTACGTAAACTAAAGAAACGTTACGTATCATTCTTTCTAACAAAATTATAAACTGAGGAAATCAAGAATGTACGTCCGCGTTAACTGTGCCTGGAGCAGGAAGAAATTATTTTTCTGAACGCTAATAAGATCTATAGCGACTTTAACCAGTTATTCACCGCTTTCGGAACACAGACAATTAGTGTACATATAATCTTACCTAGAAGAGGTCAGGCTTCATGTAACTGGTGACTCAGCTCCCCAAGGGCCTTCGAAGTTGGATTGCATTTTCTTCGCCAATGCCTTATACTTTTCATCTTTCTATGACTCTTTCTTAGCATCATAATGCTTTTTACTGTCCTTTTCATCAGCTCTAACATCGGTACGATTGGCTCGATTAAACTTTAGAGAGCGATCTAAAATAACCTACAAAATCTAAACGCTCTCATAAAACCTCTCGCTCCGAAATTCTTCGCGGAATATAGTTGCGGGATAAGGGGGTATATGTTCCGTTCACACGGCGTCAACAGAAGACAACACCGTCGTCTCTGAAGTCACCCTCTGTCTAAAAGAGTACATTCCGCCAGAATGATGAATTGCAGCGTCATACCAAAGTTTTGCATGAGAGCCATTGGGGTAAAAACGTGATTTAAACTTTTTGGCTCTGAACAACGGGAAACCGTTAAGGCGAAATGAAGCATGACGGAGGGCATCAAGACGAAATATGCCCGCATGGCTCAGTTGACGTAAGACTTCAGTTCTTAGGTGGGATGTGTCTTCTGGCTGAAGCAAGAGAGGCTGCCCCCTTTTATTGATCTTGTCGACCAACCATATCCGGAGCATCTCTAGTGCGGTTCCCATAGCAACATCCAAAGCTTTAGCAAGAGGTTGTTCCAACCGTTTTGCAGCTGAGCAAGACATCTGCCAATCAGGAAAGACTGTCAGGAAGCTTACCTGGGACGACGGTTTCGTTCTCCTCCACGATGACGAAGCCTACGTGGATCATCGTAGTGGGAGACAAGAATGGATGGGTGGATGTATGGAGGAGGAGGGAAGGGGGAAGATGAGACAACAAGATGGACGGAAGGACAGGAAAGCGTGGGAGGTGTTGTTCAACGAAGGAAACCATGGTGTGTCATCTTGATTGATTTGTTTGTTGCTGTATGTGGCTGTCAGAACCGTATCTCTCT
The DNA here is from genome assembly GCA_039090855.1 of Macrothele yani. Taxonomy (NCBI): domain Eukaryota; kingdom Metazoa; phylum Arthropoda; class Arachnida; order Araneae; family Macrothelidae; genus Macrothele; species Macrothele yani. The sequence goes on from CM077017.1 coordinate 53,065,810, forward strand.
TTCGTCACACACATCTGTCAAAACATGCACATCGTCGGACTCACCTATATCTTTGCCTTCTTCCAATGTGTAGAAATATCGTCGGAAACGCGTATTTGCCGTGCGGGGTTAAGACAGCGATTCACAGAGATATGTAAGGATAAAATCACTTGTTGCTGTTATTCGCACTGTCATTTCTTCTCCACATAGAATTCCCTTAAATTTTTAAAAGATAAAAGCAGCGAACACTATGAGCAACAACTTTTCAAAATTTGTCCTCTTCCTCAGTGAAAAAAAAAAGACATAATGAAACTACGAAGGCGAAATTATTGATCTCCAGGGCAATGAATATGAAATTAGTCTTTCCATCCTTCCGTTTCTAATTAATCTTATTTCTCTTTTCCAATTAGCTCATGAAGTGCAATCAACGCACGGATGAAACTGCTTTTCATATTGTCGATGTACTAAAGGGACACCTCTCTGCTTTAGCTCAAAATAAAGAATGAAAGAAAAAAGAAAATGACAGATATAATGCTATATTCAGTGATTAAAACCAATACGTACACAGATGCAACGTACACGAATTCTAATGTACTCACATAAACACAAAAACATCAGGTCCGCAGATATATGAAGCAGATTTCGGACAGGTTATTCAATACGCGTTAAGCTCTAACATATATCTTGAGGACCAACCATATTTTAGCAAATGAAGGAAGGGGTAACTGTCTCTACTCCAAAATGCAGCAATATGCACATGATTTGCTTCATCAACATGTTGAATGAAAAGATAATTCGATTTTGTTTAATAACAATATTTCTTAAATATTTCCACTCACACTGGTGCGAATTGTTGGGGTCTGTCTCATTTTTAAGTGTTCCAAACTTCTTCGGGTTTCTCGAAAAATAACAGAACACCTAAAACGTATATCATTAAAGGTGTTTGCCATGTGCTTACAAGGCGCAATTTGAAAACTACAGCTCATATGATCCCTATAAAAAATCAAACTTGCAGGTAATTGGATTAAGGTGTCTTTTAATAATATATTCTTAGGTGGCAAAGGCTGGCTGTATTCAATAATACAATGAACTTAATTGGCAGGGAATCCGTATTGTTTAAAGGTGTACTCCGAATGAGAAAATGCGTATTATCTCCTCCGTCCGTTTATTTGTAGCTGTATGATTTTTCGTTGTTGGTATTATAATAAACAAGACATCTTACGTATTAGTACAGACAGTAGTTCCAATCACGTCAGTCCTAATGAGGGAATTGCTTCGTTGTAGGATTTGCAGAAACTTTGAAATATTTACAGAGAAGAAGTAAATCAATAGAATTCGTTCGAAAAGAAAACATGGATAAACCGTTAAATTCGCAGCAATAAAAAAAAAAAAAAAAAAAAAAAAACATTACAAAACCAACGAAAACCGGTGGGACTCATGACCAACGACAGCGTCTTCACGTAGCAAGACTGCAATACGTTAAAGTAAGTAAATAAATCATTCGCTTATGTTATTGTAATACTTTATTTGTTTGTGGATCGGTGTCACTACCTCCAGAAGTCATCCAAAAAGATATTTCTTATTCTGGTAAACCTTATTATTTTTCTGACGAGAAATGTTTTCGTTAGTTTGCGTGAGACTATGGTAACTTCAGTCACATCTCTGTTTATAATAAGGGAATCAAAGCATTCCGTGTATAAGCTAACATACGATGACTTAACCACAATTGTATATATATATATATTTAACAATTTTTCAGGTGCGCAGCTTCTCGCTTGATGGCATAAGCACATATTCTTATTTTTTGCGATACTTCTTTCCTAGAATACGGAGTAGGTCTTGCTGTATCATAAAAATAAAGTAAATCAAGTGTTCCAGGATTTCTTAGCATGGAATTTTCCATATAATTCACAATCGCGTAAACAGCAAGTGATATTTTTGGTTTACGGACACGCTGTTCTCTTTGCCTTGTAGTTCTCTAATAAACTATAAGTACGCGTTTCTTCATCATATTACACCGCGGTAAGAAAGATGTATGCAAACAAATTTCAGAAAAGACAAAAGAATTAATTATTCTCATGATTCGGAAGCAGCATATGAAGTGCAGAAATATGTAATATAGCGTACTGCCGCTGTATTATATGTACGAAGTGCAAAAAAATGCAATATGTCTTAGTCACGTTTGTTCGGGATGATCGGATGTCCTAAGCGATACACCACACAGGAATGGGAAATAGTAAAGGGGCTGTGACACACAATACAATATCACTCTGCAGTAATATTACAACAGCACAGTAACACCAAAGTATGAAACGCATCTAATTTGTCCAATGCCACTATGTTGAGCTTTGCTAATCTGTTGTCTGGAGTTACGTGGGGGTTTAAACCCTTAATGCGGTGACGCTAGTTTTTGTAAGGAAGTGTATCTTTTATACCTATGTTAACACGTACTGAGGGTCCCAAATATTTGTAGAATCAATGGACTTTGATTACGTTGTTTACCACCTAGGCATAATAATAACCAGTTTCAACCCACTGCCCCACAGCAATGGTCACCAACAAAAAGTAGAATTATCAGTGAAGGTTTTCTAAAAACACAGTTTGGGAAGTTTCAGAGTAAAATCCACTAAGAACAAGGATAAATATATAATAACACTACATGGCAGAATTGGAGTACTACACAACTTGTGACACAAATCTTACGGCAAGAAAAATATTACACGGGAAAGCTTCACAAACTCAGAGGGGACACATCAAAAAATTTCTTTTGTGGTTAATAGTATCTCTAACACATCAATATTTTATTTCTACAAATTCTTAGATTTTTGATTCGTAGAAAAAATGCATCTTTTTTCCCAGAAGTATGGAACTTTATAGCATAAGAAGAACTATAGCAAAAATGTATAAAATATTATCACACACATTCGTACATCCTGAAGTACTTCAAAGTAGAACTGTAACTGTCTTTGAGATTAAAAAAATTACATATAACACACACCCTTTCTATGGAACAAATTTTCTATTGGGAGATGTGATGGTTCACAGTAACCTAGGTTAACCCAGGCAAATAGTAAACCAATTTTTAAAAATGTGTGATATCGTTTTGTTTCTTGATAATATTTTGTATTATGCTTTGCTTCAGAACAACGAGTTTCTGAAAAGGCATATAAAAGTTACGAAATGACTTTTTTTCCATCTGTGTCAGATCTTTCCCAGACATAGAATTTTCTGCGAAATCTATGGATTATAAATCTGCTTTCTAAATTACGTACCTAAACTTACTAAGGTCTAACAAAAACTGCTAGACCAGAATTCTTTCACAGACGTATTCAGTAAATCATGTCGAGTAAAGAGCTGCAGGGCCAGCATGATCATTTAGGAAGCAATTTATCGTAGGTAAAATCTCTGTGGGCAAAACCTATTGTTATTAAAAATTCTTACCAGTAAAACCTAACATGTTGGTCAACTTCCGTTCAAAACATGCCTCGTTGACCAATTTCTTATCGGCACGAAAATGAAAGGTTCCGTTTGCACAAATATATCAGTTCCTTGTATACCTTGATCACTTCATTCGGTAAACACCCGTCTTCGATTTTTGCAACCATGGAGACGTGCGTATCACAAATCCCTACAAGTGCGTTACGTCGTACACGACGACAAAATTTCCGCACTTTTATCATTATTCTAAGGACTGTAAAATTACATTGCACTAAATACTAATAATGGCCTGTAATTTTACATGAGCTTAAATTATATCTTACGAACTTCTGAAACTGTTTCTGACTCTACGGGGAAAAACATTCCATTCCATTCGACAGATGTTATCAGCTGTAGGGGAAGTATAGATAACAGGGATTTCACATTCTTTACCAAAAATTACGACTCAGAAGAAGTAATGAAGCAGTAATTTCTTGCCGGCGGCGTTTCTGATTCGGCACAATATAAATCCAAATTTTAGAAAATTCTAGAAAATGCTTAATCATACAAAGTGTGTTGAGAACTTTTAACCCAATTAAATCTACAGTTTATTATTACTAACCTCTTAACTTACTGCACGCAAAATAAAAAAAAACTCTGCTTTCTAGAAACAACTTATTACAGGTACCGTGAAGTTAAAGCACGCCAGTCACAACGTAGAAATAACTAAATGTACCGGAAGATGTAGCCAAACTTCACGAACTATTGAATTCTGAACCTGTTGAAGATAAAAAAGGACCTCGCTAACATACTAAAATTTATGTTTACTGACTGACAACTAAGCTGAAAAGCGAAATGCGCAAAAACTGACTCTAGCCTTTCATGGAGACGATGAATGATCATTTTGATTTCAAGTAAATCTTTTTACTTACAGTGCGAAAATATTTTAATATCCCTTTGTGCATACTAGTGTGTGTGCGTGTGTTGCCTGTAAACGTAATTCTTGAACAAAGCTACTTAGAAATTTCGATTCTAAAAACATGCATGATTAGATTATGACTTCCTTTACCCACACCATGAATTTTTTTGGTATATATTTTCTGACATATGTACATGTCAGAAACAATCAGAAATACGGATATATATATATATATATATATATATATATATATATATATATTGTGACGTGCCTGCCCCGCAGGACGCACATGAGATAAAGGCAAATAGCAGTGAGAGCACATGTCCTCCCGCGTAGCTCAGTTGGGAGAACGACTTACTCCGGAGTGAGGTGACTCAGTGTGATGTTACGTTCCACACACCAAATTGTCTGGAATTTCTCAAATGCACGTTCTTCATGGGATGACTACCTACAGCAACACATGGTACCGGTTGACCAGTGGGCAATACCCCTGGCCCTCTTTCGGAAGGGGGGGGAGAGATGTGACGTGCCCGCACCGCAGGACGCACACAAAATAAAGGCAGACAGCAGTGAGAGCACATGTCCGTGTAGCTCAGTTAGGAGAGCGACTTACTCCGGAGTGAGGGTACCTGGATTCGATGATCGGTGCGGACAAACTTGTACGTTATAATATATCATCATCATCATTGTCAACCATTATCAATCCACTGCTGGACGAAGGTCTCCCCGAGTTTCCTCCACAAAGGTCTGTCTTGTGCCAGTCTCCTCCATGTCACTCCCGCATACTTTCGAATTTCATCCACCCATCTTCCATGTGGTCTTCTTCTGGGTCTTTTCCTATCCCTTGGAATCCAATCTAAAATTTCGGCTGTCCATCGATGGTCTGTTCTTCTGGCAGTATGTCCAGCCCATTGCCATTTCAGGGATTTAACTATGATCATGATATCTTCCACTCTTGTCATTTTTCGGATCCACGAGTTCCTCTTCTTATCTCTCCTGGTTACACCAAGCATGTACCTCTGCATGCTACTTTGAGTTGTCTGCAGCCTTTGTATGTCTCTTTTAGCTAAGGTCCACGTCTCTGCACCATACGTAAGCACTGGAAGGATGCATTGATCCTTCCAGTGCTTACTTTTAAGACATAATGGCATATTGCTCTTGAAAATTATGCTGTTTCTTCTAAAAGCTCTCCAGGCAAGTTTTGTACGCCGATTAATTTCTTCACCAATGAGACCCTCACTTGATATCTGCTGTCCAAGATAAACGTAGGTGTCTGTTATCTCCAGCTTTTCTCCATCAATCGATAAATCTTCATTTCTTGTAAAAGCATTGAACATCACTTTTGTCTTCTGAAAGTTCATTTTTAATCCCACTTCTTTACTCTTGTCGGCAAGTTCCTGCATCATACTCTGTAGCTCTGATGGGGTAGTTGCAAAAATGACTATGTCATCAGCAAAACGAAGGTGGGTTAGATAATCTCCATTAATCTTTATCCCTTTGTTTTCCCAGTTCATTGATTGAAAGACATTTTCCAATGTGGCATTAAAGAGCTTCGGAGATATGGTGTCACCTTGTCTCACTCCTTTTCCAATTTATATGTGTGTTGTATTTTCAAATAGCAGAATCTTTGCACTTGCATTTTCATAGATGTTATTGATAATATTAATGTATGCATCTTCAATACCGCAGGATTTCAGAGCCATTGCAACTGCTGATGGTTTCACCGAATCAAAGGCTTTTTCATAATCGATAAAAGCCATGCACAATGAAAGTTCATATTCCCTCGCTCTTTCAATTAGTTCTCTCAGTACGTGGATATGATCTATTGTGCTGTAGCCACTCCTGAATCCAGCTTGTTCTCTCGGTTGAGCCATGTCCAGTGTTACCTTCAAGCGGTGTGAAAGAACTTTAGTGAAGATTTTATAAACCACTGATAGGAGGCTGATAGGTCTGTAGTTCTTGAGATCTTATATATATATAAAGACCTTTTAAAACGAAAGAAAAAACACATTAAGGCTAATGTTCGTTTGTGATCGTAATCTGTCTCTGATTCGACATTTATCGAAACCTGAATTGGAATCAGGATAAATTCTGAGATTCAGTGAAAAGTAAAATTGTCGGACAAAATACCTTGTGGACAGGATTAGGTACAGCCACGTCGAATAGTTGCAGAACGCGAAAATAAAAAATTCAGCTTTACAAAAAAAATGAGATCCCAGACAATCTTAGCTAATCGACAAACTTTACTTTTTTCTGCTAATAGAAATTTAAAAGAACTTGAAGAAAGCAATCAAAAAGTGTGTCTTGTAAGTCTCTTAACGTTGGTGGAAGCTAAAGGCGTTTGACTCCAACAATAGTCAAACTTACGACGTTGTCTCCCACTTCATTTATAAGAAGTTCTAAGGGTATTTCTATTAGGATGAAGTACGTTGATTACAGGGGAAAGTTTCTGTGACATCGCATTGCGTGCCAAGAATTGGTCAGCGTTTCATTAAAATTTCGAATCTCCTTTACAAAGAAAGTGGTTATAAAAGAGATTTATGGAGCAGTTCATATTTCCTTGTCGGGCGGCTTTCTACAAAAAAAAAGCTCTCTCTTGTTACAAAGAGAAGTGTCGATTGAACTCCGAAGTTTCTTTAAAGACTGATATACCTCTACTGATTGACATAAACTTGGAAAATCTCTCTGCTACACATCGTGATGAACGTTAGATTCGATTAGAAAAGTGGAATCTTACTATTCCTGAAAGCTTTTATAACCTAGGGAGACCAGTAAAATCGCGATCAGTTTGTTTATGTAGAAAGTAAATTTCAAATTTGGAAAAAAACTAAATTAGTTGGTGAAATTAGTAAGCGAATAAATCCAGGTTTGAAACTTTTTGTTGGTTTCGAAATAGAATTAATTCGTCTGACTAGCGATTAGCAGCTGGAGAAAGTTCATCCTAGTCATTTGGGTTTAACAAAAACACTAGGTAGAAAATAAATATTTCAGAAAATTGTAAATGAAAGCATCATTTTTCCTGTTCTGAAATGTTAGGATGAAATCTGCTATAGAAAAGGTAAGGTCGCTGCTGTTCTGGAACTTAATACGAAATTTTAAGAAGATTCACTTCTCCCGTTTGAAGAATCTAGCTTTTACTTGTGTGCTGATAGTGCCAAAGGTTCTTGTGAGATTCTAAGATTATTTGAATAGAATGAAGAAATTAATGATGACGCATTATTCAAAAGTACGCTTTTGTGTATGAGTAAAAAGTGTCATTAACGGTTGAAACTAATTATTTCAGAATGCTTTTATAACCTTACACCTTGTTACCATTTAGTTAACAAACATTACCTCTTTAAAACATATCGAACAGTCTATAACGTATATTCTGATAAAACTGTCCTTTCTGGTTCCTGTTATCTTATTTACATTTTAATTAATTTTTCTTAGGCATTTCCTGAACTTAACCCTACATTTCCCCTCTCGCTGAATTTTTTTTTGGCAACCTGACTTGAGGTCCAAAGTTGAATAACGTATGCTAATGAGACAGATAAAAGTGCTGTTTACGATGTATCAGAGTTCTTGTTAGAAGTCGGCCAGATTGTGAGATCGATGTAATTGCGTTGGAGAGAGATTGATTAGAGAGCTCGATTTGCGTGGATATTTTATTAGAGTTTCACGATGAATGAAGTTATACGCAACGTATCCTACATGATATTAAAGCTTTAAATTGTTGTTGAGCTATAAGCAGTTGTAGTATTGCGACATTAAAGATTTAGTCGATTGATAACAAAGTGAAGTTATACGCAACGTATCTTTCTATGTGCTAATAACCTGTGGATTATGAGTCACATATGACTGAGATAAAGCCAAAATCTGTAAGTAGACCTTGTTTTCACTGATTCTCTAGACGTATTCTTGAAGTGACATTTCTGTGCTTCCAAGGACATTTCCCGCTGTTAGGTTTTAAGCTGCCCGATGTTTCAATTAAGAAGAATTAGTTACATTAATTCAGCAAACTTCACAGAGAAGCCGTTTACTTTAACATGAGCTAGGTTTTCTCCTGCAATCACTTCACAGTAAGTTCATGTTGGGGCAGTAGTCAGAACCTACAGGCAATTACTACAACCAACTAAAAACATAACAAGGTTTTGAATAAAAGGTATGTCCCTGAACTAAATATTTTTTTCAATACTTTTTAACAACCGCATGATTTCCATTGCACTTCAAAAACAATTCTCTCGTGTTTTGGAGGGTTTTTCTGGAGAATGTTTTACTGTAGCAAGAGTATTAGAAACTGTCTACGCTGACTGACTATGTGGCGCAGTGGTCTAACCTCCGACCCTTCGTCCGAGTGGACCGGGCTTGAGCCTCGGATGAGATATGGGTGGTGTGTTTGTCTTTCGGCACAGGATCTATCCCTTTCCTGGAACCAATGGTGCTAAATTAGAGACCGGCGAATGTAAATTAGAGATCACCCTCAGAGTTATTCATTGTGGCCTTTAAACCCCGAAATAAAAATACGAGGTATTCATAAAACAATTAATATGAGATTTCCCCGGGAAACCTAAAGGATGTACTTCAACTAATATATGAATAAAATGATTAATTTTTGGCAAGTTACTTGACAATGATCATCGCACAACCAGATAATTTTTCAGGATGTGAACAAAATCGCTCCCTTGTGTTTAAATCTCGAGATACCTTAGAACACATAGAAATCATAGGCTGTATTACTTTAGATCCACGGAACAAAAATACACTCCAAACAAGATTGTATCTCGATACTCATAATTAATAAAATAGTATTCTTCGGCCCATTGTTGCCGTTGCGCCAATAGATGCAAATCAACCATAAAATTAAGCTGATGAAAGCTGGGATCATATCTTTTCCAATGTGATGTAACATGCTGCAACAACATTTAAAGTACCAGCTGATATGATGACTGTTACCAACTGAAATGATGAATGATTTCGATTTTCGGCTACAAGAAAAGGAAGTGCGGCAGGCGTAATAAAACAGCCGAAGACCTTAATTACACGGTTTCGTATCATATTGTTTCACTGTATGACGGCCTCGTTTCATTCTAAACACTGTCCTTTAGCATTCCAGTGCACATTACACATTAATGTCTCAACCAACTGAGACTACTGAATTACACTCATTGGCCAAGTCATTCAGTTTCCACTAGTGGACGCGTCCCACAGCACACCCATCAGTGGTGTCACAGACCGTCGTGGAATAAATGTAAACGGAAAAGCAGTGCGTCTAATTTTGACAGTACGAAACTCGTACAAGGTAAATGAGAAGGACTTGTAAGGATTTGATCGGGTAACGATAATCAGTGCCAGGAAGGCAATTGCAAGCATTACTAATTTTTCAATTGCCGCCGTAGTGAAGGTGTGGCCGGAATGATCACAAGAGTGACACACATCCACCCAACATGCTAAAAAGGGAAGATCACCACAGGTTGGCACTCGAGAAAAACACAGGTAGCTTGTGATGTTGTGACGTACCTGCCAGCAGGACGCACACGACATAAAGGCAGATAGGCATCAGAATAAACGTCTGCGTAGCTCAGTTGGTAGAGCGACTTGTTCCGGAATAAGCGGCCTCGGGTTCGAATCCCGGCGTAGACCAAAAATGACGGAGAAATTCACTTCTTTATAATGGCGCCCGAACTATTAGGACGACCCGGCTGTTCAAAATCTCGCATTGGTGTGATGCTATTTCGACACCGCGAGACAGGAAAAATCAGAGAATCCCTTCTCCAGCAATTCGAAAATAAAAATTTGTGATGTTGCATTCCACACAACAGATTGACTGGGAGTTCTCAAGTGCACGTTCTACAGTGGATGGCTGCCTGCAACGATTCATGGTCACGGCTGACCCGTGGGCCATGCCCCCGGCCCTCTTTCGGGGGGGGGGAGATGTGACGTACCTGCCAGCAGGACGCACACGACATAAAGGCAGATAGGAATCAGAATAAACGTCTGCGTAGCTCAGTTGGTAGAGCGACTTGTTCCGGAATAAGCGGACTCGGGTTCGAATCCCGGCGTGAACTAAAAATGACGGAGAAATGTACTTCGTTATAATGGCGCCCGAACTATCCGGATGACCCGACCGTTCAAAATCTCGCAATGGTGTGATGCTATTTCCTCACCGCGAGATAGGAAAAATCAGAGAATCCCTTCTCCAGCGCTTCGAAAAAATAAATGTGTGTGACGTTGCATTCCACACACCGGATTGACTGGGAGTTCTCAAGTGCACGTTCTACAGCGGGTGGCTGCCTACAACGCTTCATGGTCACGGCTGACCCGTGGGCCATGCCCCCGGAACTCTTTCGGGGGGGAGATGTGACGTACCTGCCAGCAGGACGCACACGGCATAAAGGCACATAGCAATCAGAATGAACGTCTGCGTAGCTTAGTTGGTAGAGCGACTTGTTCCGGAATAAGCGGACTCGGGTTCGAATCCCGGCATAGACCAAAAATGACGGAGAAATTTACTTCGTTATAATGGCGCCCGAACTTCCCGGATGTCCCGGCCGTTCAAGATCTCGCAATGGTGTGATGTTCTTTCCACACCGCGAGATAGGAAAAATCAGAGAATCCCTTCTCCAGCGCTTCGAAAAATAAATGTGTGACGTTGCATTCCACACACCAGATTGACTGGGAGTTTTCAAGTGCACGTTCTACAGTGGATGGCTGCCTACAACGATTCATGGTCACGGCTGACCCGTGGGCCATGCCCCCGGCCCTCTGTCGGGGGGAGATGCGACGTACCTGCCAGCAGGACGCACACGACATAAAGGCACATAGCAATCAGAATGAACGTTTGCGTAGCTTAGTTGGTAGAGCGACTTGTTCCGGAATAAGCGGACTCGGGTTCGAATCCCGGCGTAGACCAAAAATGACGGAGAAATTTACTTCGTTATAATGGCGCCCGAACTATCCGGATGACCCGACCGTTCAAAATCTCGCAATGGTGTGATGCTATTTCCTCACCGCGAGATAGGACAAATCAGAGAATCCCTTCTCCAGCGCTTCGAAAAAATAAATGTGTGTGACGTTGCATTCCACACACCGGATTGACTGGGAGTTCTCAAGTGCACGTTCTACAGCGGGTGGCTGCCTACAACGCTTCATGGTCACGGCTGACCCGTGGGCCATGCCCCCGGAACTCTTTCGGGGGGAGATGTGACGTACCTGCCAGCAGGACGCACACGGCATAAAGGCACATAGCAATCAGAATGAACGTCTGCGTAGCTCAGTTGGTAGAGCGACTTGTTCCGGAATAAGCGGACTCGGGTTCGAATACCGGCGTAGACCAAAAATGACGGAGAAATTTACTTCGTTATAATGCCGCCCGAACTATCCGCGGATGACCCGACCGTTCAAAATCTCGCAATGGTGTGATGTTATTTCCTCATCGCGAGATAGGAAAAATCAGAGAATCCCTTCTCCAGCGCTTCAAAAAATAAAATGTGTGTGACGTTGCATTCCACACACCGGATTGAGTTCTCAAGTGCACGTTCTACAGCAGATGGCTGCCTACAACGGTTCATGGTCACGGCTGACCCGTGGGCCATGCCCCCGGCACTCTTTCGGGGGGGATGTGACGTACCTGCCAGCAGGACGCACACGACATAAAGGCACATAGCAATCAGAGTGAACGTCTGCGTAGCTCAGTTGGTAGAGCGACTTGTTCCGGAATAAGCGGACTGGGGTTCGAATCCCGGCGTAGACCAAAAATGACGGAAAAATTTACTTCGTTATAATGCCGCCCGAACTATCTGGATGACCCGACCGTTCAAAATCTCGCAATGGTGTGATGTTATTTCCTCACCGCGAGATAGGAAAAATCAGAGAATCCCTTCTCCAGCGCTTCGAAAAATAAATGTTTGTGACGTTGCATTCCACACACCAGATTGACTGGGAGTTCTCAAGTGCACGTTCTACAGTGGATGGCTGCCTGCAACGATTCATGGTCATGGCTGACCCGTGGGCCATGCCCCCGGCCCTCTCTCGGGGGGGGGATATGTGACGTACCTGCCAGCAGGACGCACACGACATAAAGGCACATAGCAATCAGAATGAACGTCTGCTTAATTAGTTGGTAGAGCGTCTTGTTCCGGAATAAGCGGACTCGGGTTCGAATCCCGGCGTAGACCGAAAATGACGGAGAAATTTACTTCGTTATAATGGCTCCCGAACTATCCGGATGACCCGAGCGTTCAAAATCTCGCAATGGTGTGATGGTATTTCCTCACCGCGAGATAGGAAAAATCAGAGAATCCCTTCTCCAGCGCTTCGAAAAATAAATGTTTGTGACGTTGCATTCCACACACCAGATTGACTGGGAGTTCTCAAGTGCACGTTCTACAGTGGATGGCTGCCTGCAACGATTCATGGTCATGGACTGACCCGTGGGCCATGCCCCGGCCCTCTTTCGGGGGGATATGTGACGTACCTGCCAGCAGGACGCAGACGACATAAAGGCACATAGCAATCAGAATGAACGTCTGCGTAGCTCAGTTGGTAGAGCGACTTGTTCCGGAATAAGCGGACTCGGGTTCGAATCCCGGCGTAGACCGAAAATGACGGAGAAATTTACTTCGTTATAATGGCTCCCGAACTATCCGGATGACCCGAGCGTTCAAAATCTCGCAATGGTGTGATGTTATTTCCTCACCGCGAGATAGGAAAAATCAGAGAATCCCTTCTCCAGCGCTTCGAAAAATAAAATGTGTGTGACGTTGCATTCCACACACCGGATTGACTGGGAGTTCTCAAGTGCACGTTCTACAGCGGATGGCTGCCTACAACGGTTCATCGTCACGGCTGAGCCGTGGGCCATGCCCCCGGCCTTCTTTCGGGGGGGGGGGGAGATGCGACGTACCTGCCAGCAGGACGCACACGACATAAAGGCACATAGCAATCAGAATGAACGTCTGCGTAGCTCAGTTGGTAGAGGGACTTGTTCCGGAATAAGCGGACTCGGATTCGAATCCCGGCGTAGACCAAAACTGACGGAGAAATTTACTTCGTTATAATCACTGAGATTGGACCGTCGATGATCGGATAAAAAGTGGCATGATCTTACGAAACAAGATAGCTGATACGTCACGTAGACGGGCGAGTGCGGATACGCCGATGCACTGTTGGGTGGAAACAGGCCGGCGGTGGCGGTGTTATGCTGTTGGGAGATGTTTTATTGGGACAGTTTGGTCTCCATTATCCCAATCGCCCAATCCCTGACAGCTGTCAGGTATCTGAACATTGTTGTAGACCACGTTCATCCATTCACAGCAATTTTTGGTGGTGGTATTGCGACACTGCCAGAATCGTCAAGGAGTGATTTGAGGAACATGCTGGAGATTTTCTGTTAATGTTCTGGCCTCCAAATGCACCTGACATGAACCCAATCGAACATTTGTGGTTCGACTTGGAAAAGCGAGGTCGCGCTAAATCACCACCAATCCGAAATGTACGAGAACTGGAGAACTTGCTGTCAACATTATGGTACCAGATACCCTAGGATACCTAACGCCATCTCATCGAATCGATGCCTCGCCGAGTGACTGCTCTTTTGTGGGCTAAAGGGGGTCCTACAACTTATTAGGTAGGTGGTCATAATGTAATTGCTCATCGGTGTACACAAGACATGATGTACGAAATAAAAATACTCGTAAATGTTTATATGGTACAGGCTCAGTCACCATTAAGAAGAAAAAACGGTCAGATGTCTTTCAAAAATATAACTCTACATGATGTCATACTTCTAATTTCGGAAATTACTACGTCCATGAGATAAATTTAATGACTTCATCCAGTACAATGAAAATGCTACAGTTTGCTTCACGGACTTGTAAGTATGCCACATTCCTTTCTGAATTACTATTAATAGGAGAGAACGTAGATGTTGAAAGGGAGCATTGATATAAGGGATTATAAGCACAACTGTTCTCTTCCCTGTACGTGTGCTTATGACGACATCAAATTAAAAGGTGTCCTACACTGTGTGAATGCTCTTAAGTAAATGCACATCACTGATATGTTAAAAGAAACAAGCAGATTTATAAAGACTCCAGAAGGGCCGAGGTAGCTCAGTCGTAAGAACAGTCTACTACGTTCCGTTGGTAGCGGGTTCGATCCTAGCCTGATAATTCCAACCATTAAAGACTCGTCGTGCTTCGGAGGTCACGTTAAGCCGTCTGTGCCGGAGTATTCGACCACCCGTTAAAAATAAGATTACCTGTTCCTTCCCTCTCGAAGTGCACGCGCTGCTCTAATATCGTCTGGGATTCTACTACGATATCAGTTCTATCATTCCAGTCTGGAACGCTTTACCACTTCTACTTGTCTACCCACTTTCCTATCAGGGCTTCCACACCTGCCCTCCACTTCTAGTACGCGGCGTACAGCCACCCTGGTGCTAAAACCTTTCTTGGATGTAAACTCTACAAGAAATAGTTGCCTACTTGACCCCTGAATAAAGACTCGAACGGAAGAAAGGTATTAATACTGTCTCACTTAAGAGAAAGGAAAGCGTCAGTACAAACCATGAAGTTTTTACAGTGAGTATAAACTTTATGAACAGAAATATCTAATGAACACGTGATAGAAGATAAGTTGGGTAAACCTTAATTTGCGTAGTTACGCTAACTATCTGCGATTTTATGCAAGTCGTTACCTCAGTATCTTTACAAACATTATCAAATTGATTTTGGTATATCTTTCATCCCATCTGAAGCCGCGAGATACCCCAACATTTCCATTTCGAATGAAAGTCATTTATCAAACCACTCTTTATAGGCTATCATCATAGTATACTTATCTTGACTTGGGTCACGTATTTAGTGAATCTACGCGAATGTGTGGCAGACCTTTCGAGAATCCGCATTGCTAGTTGAACAAGGGCGCTTGTTCAACACACCTACGAAAACAATGTTTTACTACCTTGCCCCTATGACTGAAACTAAGCAGCCTCCGGGTGGGAAAAACAGTCAAGAATTGTCAGAAGTATTAAGGGTATGTAGCACAACCTCTCTCCATTCACCAGCTGGAAGCACGTTGTTGGAATGGCGGAGTTGTGGAGTGCTACTGCCGAACGCTAAATCTGTAAAGTGACGTTCAGTTTCGCTTAATTCAATGGTTGAAGCCTATTTTCAGGAACAGCCCCCATAGTACGGAATATGATTTCTTTTTTGTTGCAAGCATAAATCAGATTTTCCTTCGACGCAGCTCCTTCGTTAGTACCTTGCCGTGGCACCAAAATAAAATATTTTATTTGCAGTTTTCTTAAAAACAAATAACACACTAAACATGGACCCCAGCAACAGTACAGTTAGCGTTCATTATAATGCAAGGACAAACACATTCCAAGGATTCAATGCACTGAGCAGTCCCCAGTGCCATTTGCCATTAGTAGCGGGATAACTTAAGCTGCACCTTATCAGAGATGCCGTATACTAAACACAAATTTTGCCTTTTCCAGGAAAATTATTGACCCAATATTCCAGAGTGCAAAATTACTTTTAGAAAATTCTCCAAAAGTAAGAATTTAAGCAGTATTTTTATATCTTTTCCAAGCTGATATTTAATTGTATCATCATAAAGATTTTGGCATAATGCATTTTCAATTATATCTTTCAATAATACGATATAACATACTAATGTGTTTTTTATTCCGTTAATAGGCGTAAATTTACAAAAGTTTCGCAAGCTTTCACTGCCAACGGACAGCTTCTTCAGGCTTCTGAATATAAACACTTAACAGAAACAGACAAAGAATAAATGCAAATGTAAAATTTAAAATCATTATAGCATAGCATGAGACTCGTATTACGCCTCGTGCTCATCGATTGACCAGCGAGCTCTTAATGTTTAATACCTTGTGCCAGAAAGGTGAAATTTCAGTAGTTATGTCTGTGTTACATACGTCACTGCCTGATATGATCTCGATTGATTCTCTGACTGCTGTTGACCTAGGACCGCTGTATGGCGCAAGTCTTATTATATCCTTCCAGATCGGATGAGCATCCTTAAAATTCACATCTGGTGCTAACGCGGTAGTCAGTTTTCTATTCTTTATATCCCGTTTGTGCTCTGCCTCTCTGATGTGGAAAGACCTCTCTGTCATTCCGATATGCAACCTTGTGGTTGCGTTCGGGTATATTAATGGGATGCCGTATGCCGGTCACGATCGTCCTCGAGGAACTTAGACCTACATCCAGCTTCAGCTTACGCAGAGTATTCTTGAGTTGGTAAGAAAATCCCGGGATATATGGTATGGAACCGACAAAACTTGCTCTTTCCGTAGGTGACCTTTGAGCTCGCCTTGTTCCTTTCAAAGATGCTTTATGTATTAACCTTTTGATACGCTCAATGTTGTAACCAGCTGCAGTGGCAAACTCTCTTAGGTTGCGGATTTCTGTTAGCAGATCCTCTTTATCTGAAGAGAGATCGTAAGCTCTCTTCGCTCGGGCTCTAAACGTGGCGTACTTGTGCGAGCTGGGCGCTGCAGATGAAGGGAGAATCGGGTTATGAACGTAACAAGGTTTGTAATACACTTGCGTTCTAAGATTTCCCGATGGCTTCCGTTGCACCAGGATGTCTAAAAACGGGTTGCATCCATTCTCTTCATACTCAGCAGTGAATTTTATTTCTTGGTGGGTGGAGTTCACGCGATCTAAGAAACTATTTAGGGATACATTGTCGTGACTCCAAACAAAGAAGATATCGTCTGCGTATCTTAGCCATATCTTTGGAACTAGTCCTCCGGAATTTAAGATGGAATCAGCCATAGGTCGCAAAATGGCTTCTGCAAGCACGGCGGATAAGGCGGAACCCATTGGTGCTCCTTTTATTTGCTGGAACACCTTTGAACTAAAAGTGAAAAAATTCGAATTCCGGAGGACTAGTTCCAAAGATATGGCTAAGATACGCAGACGATATCTTTTTTGTTTGGAGTCACGACAATGTATCCCTAAATAGTTTCTTAGATCGCATGAACTCCACGCACCAAGAAATAAAATTCACTGCTGAGTATGAAGAGGATGGATGCCTCCCGCTTTTAGACATCCTGGTGCGAAGGAAGCCATCGGTAAATCTTAGAACGCAAGTGTATTACAAACCTTGTTACGTTCATAACCCGATTCTCCCTTCATCTGCAGCGCCTAGCTCACACAAGTACGCCATGTTTAGAGCCCGAGCGAAGAGAGCTTACGATCTCTCTTCAGATAAAGAGGATCTGCTAACAGAAATCCGCAACCTAAGAGAGTTTGCCACTGCAGCTGGTTACAACATTGAGCATATCCAAATAATAATACATAAAGCATCTTTGAAAGGAACAGGGCGAGCTCAAAGGTCACCTACGGAAAAAGCAAGTTTTGTCGGTTCCATACCATATATCCCGGGATTTTCTTACCAACTCAAGAATACTCTGCGTAAGCTGAAGCTGGATGTAGGTCTAAGATCCTTGAGGACGATCGGGACCATTCTCACCGCTGATCGTGACCGGCAACCACTCTCCACCCAAGCCGGGGTATACGGCATCCCATTAATATACCCGGACGCATCCACAAGGTTGTATATCGGAATGACAAAGAGTTCTTTCCATATCAGAGAGGCAGAGCACAAACGGGATATAAAGAATAGAAAACTGACTACCGCGTTAGCACGAGATGTGAATTTTAAGGATGCTCAACCGATCTGGAAGGACAAAAGAAGACTTGCGCCCTACAGCGGTCCTAGGTCAACAGCATTCAGAGAATCAATATATATTATATCAGGCAGTGACGTATGTAACACAGACATAACTACTGAAATTTCACCTATCTGGCACAAGGTATTAAACATTAAGAGCTCGCTGGTCAATCGATGAGCACGAGGCGTAATACGAGTCTCATGCTATGCCATAATGATTTTAAATTTTACATTTGCATTTATTCTTTGTCTGTTTCTGTTAAGTGTTTATATTCAGAAGCCTGAAGAAGCTGTCCGTTGGCAGTGAAAGCTTGCAAAACTTTTGTAAATTTACGCCTATTAACGGAATAAAAAACACATTAGTGTATTATATCCGTATTATTGTAAGTGGCGTACAACCCACAATTTTTATCTATATCTTTCAATATTTATTAGAATTTTAATTCTAAAGAAACCGTTAAACCTATTTTAGATAGATATTATAATTATCATTTATTTTTTCGCTAAATGGGAGTTTTATGACCTTCGTTGTTACCTTAATTTGGTGCATAAATTTTCAAACGTTTTTGCCGGGTTTTATTAAAAATTTACGAATTGAATGCTGTTATTTATTTAAACATCATATTTTAGAAAGATAGACAGAGTAACCTTATTTTCCATTTTTACTCTTCCCATTCTTCTCATCCCCTTGTTTCCGAAATCTTTCCCCGACGCTGTTCAGCACATTTATAAAACGGTACGAGTTCCTTTACCTGAACCCTTGAAACTTGAATGCCCTCAAATTCTAAAAGTCAGGTTAATACACCGCGGCATTTAAAACTTTGTTACTCGTGTAAAAGTCGGCTCTCGCTTCTGTCTGTAGCAAAGGGGTCATTGATCCATCCTTGACGCTCTTAGTAATAAGACGGAACTGCGGGTGCATCCTCTATAAAAGGTCGATCACCCATATCGATTGTTCACTAGGACACGTGAACACACGGTTAAATGCTACTCTCGAATCCAAACTCTCAACCTGTTGTATGTCAAAAGATTTTACGTCTTTACTTCTTCTCCGACTCATTAACAGCTACTTAAAAATAATAAACCGGACTAAAGTCCTCCGTTCGCGCCCCAACTCCCGGTTTGTGATATTTCGGAAACAATTCAGACACTTCTTCCCTTCATGAAGAGAGCAAATTTTACTTCAGGCATCAGCGTTTCCAGTAAAAAGGAACGCAAACAAAATAACGGAAAATATAGAAACCATAATGTGTGCATGCATCCCTTTCCGTTCTTTTCTGATAATTAAATTTCGTTGAACTTCGAAATACACTGAGTGGGCACTTTATTATGACCACCTGTCACTTTTAAGCAAATGAGTAATGGCTGCACGCTGTTGCCGCCAGAGGGCGAGGCTAGTATAAAAAGGGAAAGCTTAGTGCTTGCGACAGTAGTAGAAGTGATTTTTGGGTGACGAGATGGATAAAAAATGCGATTTGACGGACTTTCAACATGGGATGATTGTAGGAGCTCGGAGCCATGGAGCGAGTAACACCGAAACCGCCGCATTCGTGAAATGTTCCAGAGCAGCTGTTGTTAAAGTGTTTAAAGACTGCACTGTCAGCCAAAATACTTTGTCTCTACGTGCAACGTGTGGTCGTCATCGACTAGTGACTGCTCGGGGGAACGGAGAGTGTCCAAACTGGTAACATACAACAGAAGGGCAACAGTGCAGCAAATTACAGAGCGTCTAAATCAAGGATCCTCTCAAAAGACCTCTGTTCGCCGTACACTGCATCGGATGGGATATGGCAGCCGAAGGCCTATTCGAACACCTTTGCTGTCTGCAGTTAACAAGAGAAAACGTCTCCAGTTCGCACAGGAGCACAAGGATTTGACAGTCGATAATTGGAAACAAATTACGTGGTCCGATGAATCACGTTTTCAGTTGCACCATGCCGATGGCCGAGTGAGAATTTGGCGTAAACAACACGAAAGCATGGACCCCAAATGCATTGCTACAACCCTTCAAGCTGGTGGAGGCAACGTTATGGTTTGGGGAATGTTTTCCTGGCATACTTTGGGCCCTTTAATTCGTATTGATCAACGTTTGACTGGCACATCATATCTAAACATCGTCGCGGACCAAGTGCATCCTGTCATGTGGATGGTTTATCCCAATGGCAATGGCTACTTTCAACAAGATAACGCGTCCTGCCATAGTGCTCGTATTGTACAGGATTGGTTTCAGGAACATGCCGGTGAGTTTAAATTGGTTAGGTGACCCCCACAATCTCCAGATCTCAACCCCCTTGAGAATTTATGGGATGAAGTTGAACGAGCCATCAGACAGCTGGATCCACAACCCTGCAATCTCACACTCCTGGAAAGTGATATTCAACAAGCATGGTCTCAGATTCCACAAACCACCTATCAACATCTCGTTTAGTCCATGCTACGAAGAATCGACGCAGTATTAAAGGCAAAAGGGGGCCCAACGAAGTACTGAGGGGGTGGTCATAATAAAGTGGCCACTCAGTGTATATTTAAACATAAGATGACAAAATTTAAATCTGAATTTCGAAATTGATTTGATTCCTCCATACCTGCTTTTGGAAAGGTCAAACTCTTTAATACATTTTGTGCCTGTAAGCTAAAGTAATTTATCAGCTTATTCATCAGGTACATAAGACATCCAGGGGCTTTTCTGTGAAAAAATACACCAAAACTATTTTATTGGTGTTTAACGATCGCAATAAGCAGTTCAATGGGCTATAAGCACTCGCCTCTCCTTAATTTATGGCAACTGGCACGAGGAATGAGGGACAGCTAGTTCCCTTAAGTCAAGATTATCATCCATGCCTTGCCCATGATTGGAATCCAGACCCATCTCGAACAACCCATCAGAAGCCAGCGCTTAAAACCATTGCGCCGCCAGGAGAGCGCACCAAAGTTTAAATATGTTTTCAAGTAAATTGGTCATGAAAGAAATATAACCTACAATTTAAACTGAGGTCTAGCTAATCCAACATCAGTTAATCAATTCAAACACTGGACGTGGATCAGGAACATCAAACAGAAATCATCGCTCTTTCCACGTTAATAAGCGAGTCTCGGAAAAATTCTGATCGGCCGCCACCGAAAATCAAACCCAGGGTCTTCCACTTACGCGCCAGACATGCTACCACTGCACCATAGAGGTCTCGAATTCGCCAGAATCACATGTGATTAACTGCCAAACTACATGGCAGGTTGCTTCATGGAGACCTGCACAATGCTGGGGATTTACCAAAGATGAAAAGTAGCAACTGAACAAATAACTAGGATGGCAAATGAAAAGAGCGATTATTTCTGTTTGATGTCATGATCCACGTCCAGTGTTTGAATTAATTATCCATTCGCCTCCTAGTTATTTGTTCAGTTGCTGCTTTCCATCTTTGGTGAATCCCCAGCATTGTGCGGGGCTCCATGCAGCAACCTGCCATGTAGTTTGGCAGTCAATCACATGTGAGTTTATAGAATTCGAGGCCGCTGTGGTGCTTTGGTAGCATGTCCGGCGTGTAACTGGAATACCCTAGGTTCGATTCCCGGCGGCGGCCGATCCGGATTTTTTCCGAGACTCACTTATTAACGTGGAAAGAGAGGTGATTTCTGTTTGATCAGTTAATGATCAGATTGAAGAAAGGAAAACATATGCAGGTCTATGGAACATTAAGCTTTTTCCAATCCAGTGTTGGATCAAGACCTTTCAAACTGCTTTTACATCTTACCGGTATTTCTTTCGTGTGCTGTGCGAATTATCCTTGCTGTTTGTCAGATTGTCTTGTTTTGTTCTAGTTCAGTTTAATTCATCAGATATATAAGTATGCATTGGTACGGTGTAGAACTACGTTTGATCAAAATATCTAGTCCATTGGCAGTTTCAAATTTTCCTTAAACTCATGATGATGACTGTAGTTCTTGTCTTTTTGGGAGCGATTCCAAATATTTCGGATGTGTTCATATTACACGAGAGCCTTTTTTTAATGCCTGTAGACTTTGCATATAAGTATCAGTTATATTTGATGCCAATGATCAGAGAGGCTAATGATAAAATTCACTAAAGAAATTGCTCTCATTTTGGATTAGTGTTACAAAATACATAGGGTCTCCAATGAGGTTCTCTCGCTTCCGAGATGAATACGGGCTATATTGTAAGGATTCTGGTAATGGAACAGTAACTGTGTGAATTCAGGCAATTAAATTCTGTCACGCCGGCCCGGTGGCCGAATGGTACGAGGCGCTGACTTCGAATCATTCATCCAACATGGGTCTGATGAAGTGTGGATAGTATGTTTTTCTTACGGCACTGATTTTTCTTTTCCCTGGAACCAGTGGTCCTAAATTAGGGATGAGTGACTGCATACAGGCCACTGGTTTGCTTACGGTGATCGTTAAACGTCCACACCCTTAAAAAAATATTGTCCCACAAGTTCATGAAACTGATATAGAAATACTTTTGTGTAGAAAAAGTGGGTGTTTTAGTCAACCATTACGTTAATTAGAAGTCCGTTGATCTGAGATCAAACTTTCCCTAAAATGATTAAATACGGCGGCAGAGAGTTTACAAACTTTAGAAATAGTTAATGTGGCACAAACATCTTCATCACAGCCTTTAAATAACGGGGACGGCTTGAATGGAACAATTTTGCGTGCTATCAAGTTTACTAGTCAGCGAGAGGAATTCCTCGATCGTGCAATCGCTTGTCAAGACAGGTCCTTCGCTCATTTTTTTAATGCTTGTTTAACGACCTCTGAGACAAACTCAATGGGCTGTAAGCAGTCCCCGTCCCTAATTTAAGGCCAGTGCCGTTAAACAAACAACCTATTCATGCCTCACCAGAGATTCGGACACGGACCCATTTCGGACTAGCGATTTGAAAACGACGTTTCGTACCACTCGTCCACCAGGGTGGCTCCTTTTGTTCCAGCCGGCGTTCCCCAAATAAATTTGGATTTGGTTTTAATTGCTGTACATTATCTGGATTTCCCACTGTAATTAATTGAGGGCTAGCTCGTAATATTAGTCACAATGCAATTCAGTATCTAAAGAAAAGTAAAATTTTTAAAGCTACTCAAACAATTCCTCCAAACATTGTTTGGGAAACTGATGTTAAACATTAGATATGCTTTCGCAAGTCATAAAAAATTGCTTTTGTCTAAATCACACTGCAATTTCTACCGAAAGGTAACATAACTCGGTAGCATTGCTCTGTAATTAATAATGCCTTTTGAATAACACTTTGTTTTGCGACCGAAACTTTCTTCCACAAACTTGTCCATGAAGAACAAAGCGTTTTAATTACAATTCACTCCACTGAAGATTGCTGCTTCCAAACATTTTCAATTAGCGAATAAAGTGCAAAGACTACATTTATCACTTCAGTAATACTTGTTTCTTTCA
Organism: Macrothele yani; assembly: GCA_039090855.1. Classification (NCBI taxonomy): domain Eukaryota; kingdom Metazoa; phylum Arthropoda; class Arachnida; order Araneae; family Macrothelidae; genus Macrothele; species Macrothele yani. The sequence goes on from CM077017.1 coordinate 53,089,239, forward strand.
AAGCTTTTCCAATAATAAATAAAGCTTTATTTTTTTCAGCTGAATTTATATTCAATAATATCTGCTTCTTCTGGGGTGGTTATCGTCACCAATAACGTTTTATAGAAATCAGTATTGGGAAATTCCTCATCCAATAGTGTTAGAAAATGAATACGTTCCCACATTTTGCTGCCTCAGAGTTGTCGGAGAAAAGAGAAAAAGAAAACAAAACAAATAACACAAAACAAGTGTAAGACTATTCTTATAAAAATTCGCACTGATAGAATGAGGCGCATATTTTTCTTGATGTCTCGAACAAAACCAAAAGCACTTTTTTCAAAGTCGGTGAAAAATAAGCGCGGAAGACACAACAGAGCTAAAACGCAAACGTGCGTCAGCGAATTACCATTTACTAGTGAAAACCGACCTTAAAAGAAGAAAGTTTTTTATGTGATTCAGTTGACTATAACGAAGTAAATTTCTCCGTCATTTTTGGTCCACGCCGGGGATCGAACCCGAGTCCACTTATTCCGGAACAAGTCGCTCTACCAACTGAGCTACGCGGACGTTCGTTCTCGCTGATATCTGCCTTTATGTCGTGTGCCTCCTGCGGGGCAGGCAGGTACACGACATAAAGGCAGATATCAAAAGCACTTTTTTCAAAGTCGGTGAAAAATAAGCGCGGAAGACACAACAGAGCTAAAACGCAAACGTGCGTCAACGAATTACCATTTACTAGTGAAAACCGACCTTAAAAGGAGGAAGTTTTTTATGTGATTCAGTTGACTATAACGAAGAAAATTTCTCTGTCGCTCTACCAACTGAGCTAGACGGACGTTCGTTCTCGCTGATATCTGCCTTTATGTCGTGTGCGTCCTGCGGGTCAGGCACGTCACATCTCCCCTTCCCCCATCCCCGAAAGAGGGCCGGGGGCATGGCCAACCAGTCAGCCATGACCAATAATCATTGCAGGCAGCCATCCGCTGTAGAACGTGCACTTGAGAACTCCCAGTCAATCTGGTGTGTGGAATGCAACGTCACACATATTTATTTTTCAAAGCGCTGAAGAAGGGATTCTCTTATTTTTCTTATCTTGCGGTGTGGAAAGAACATCACACCATTGCGAGATCTTTAACGGCCGGGTCATCCGGGTAGTTCGGGCGCCATTAGAACGAAGTAAATTTCTCCGTCATTTTTGGTCCACGCCGGGGATCGAACCCGAGTCCACTTATTCCGGAACAAATCGCTCTACCAACTGAACTACGCGGACGTTCGTTCTCGCTGCTCTCTGCCTTTATGTCGTGTGCGTCCTGCGGGGCAGCCACGTCATATGACATAAAACATAACGAAAGAGCATGATGAGTAATATATAACGATTACATTTCGTGAGAAGATAATATTTCAGCTGACGCAGATTAAAAAGTACTGAAACATGATCCCCAGTTTGGGATCATGTTTCAGTACTGAACGTTCCGATGTCAAGATCACACCTCAGGTTTACAGAAAGCCTTTTTATTCATTCTTTCGGGGATAGGGTGTGCAACGATAACACACCGGAACTCATACGGCTTCCCTGGAAATCGGCACTTCCTGATTATACCCACCATTGATCCCGGAGGTAGGGTGTGCAACGATAACACACCGGAACTCATACGGCTTCCCTGGAAATCGGCACTTCCTAATTATATCCGCCATTGATCCCGGAGGTATTCCTGTACAAACAACTCTATGACTCCAACAACTACAATATCCAATAAAATTTTGGATTATGTTGACTCCTCCCAGCGATCACGCCAATTATGTTGAGGGCTGTTTCCGTTGCGTATATATATATATATTTTTTGTATATTGCCAGCACTTGTAACATCTGATGATGGTTCGTATTTTACGATCCGAAAGGTCTTATGTAAGGTTTTATCTATAGCCATCAAAGATTTTATAGGTTTTTACTCTTATTTTAATCGTGCACAGACGGTAATCATTTGAGTGGTTTTGATTGAATTGGCACGAATAGTTTTTTTGACATCTATGGTACATTAAATCCCATTCAAAAATTTTCTATGTAACGAAAATGGGTAATGGACTTAGTCCAAATTATTGTTGAAATCTGATTTTTGATAACCTTCATAAGTACCGCTCAATGTCAGGAATTAGTGATCCTTATTGTTCGTTGTAATGTTGTAATGATTTAATTCCACACTGTGTGTACCGGACACTGGCTCAGTGTGCTCGTGAGTGACCCGAATTAATGATATGTGTTGTACTTAAATAAATGCATATTCTCATATCACTCGTTTTATTTCACACCCACAAAGATCTTGGCATGTGAAAGATGCATAGCATAAACTATCTACAAAGAGTTTAGGGTACTCTCTCGATTTTTGTTTTTCTTCTTTTAAAATAACACCAACTCCTAAACAATCACCAGGAACGCTTTCAGTGCTGTCGCAGTGGCTTAAGACGGACCTCAAGGGGAAATTTATCCTATATGTGCAATGTTAGTTCGTTCTATACACATTTTCGCAAATGCTATTGCTTTCTGGTCTTCAAAGGTTTGACCGCAAATAAGTAAAGCCCTCAGCTAATATATGTTACGATTTCGAAGAATTTGTCAGATTTTGTTTTTTAAAAACTCCGTTTATCTCAATCGTACCAAATTGGAATACTCCCCGATTGAGATAAATTGTATTTCGAAATCACAGCTGTGGTATCTATTAGCTAAGGACTTCAGTTATCTGCTCTGAGAATATCGAAGACAAGAACATAATAGTCTAAAACAATGTGTGTAGAATGAATTAACATCGCACGAACAATATAGATTTTCTCTTGAAGTACTCCTTATACGCTGGCTTCTCACCATGCGTTCGAGCTTGGTCAGAGTTCAAAATCTGAGTGAGACATGAACTGTGTGTTTATGTTTCGGCACTGGTTCTCTCCCTTCCATGGAGCCTGTGGCCCTAAATTAGGAACAGGTGACTACTTATAGTTCATTGAGATACTCAGGACGGTCGTACCCCCACCTCTCCCGTGTACTTTCAAATAAAATGCATAAATATATTTTCAAACGGAATAATTACGTATAGAAATATCAAATGCAATAAAGTAAATCAAACTAAAAATCCTGTGTTCGATTTACGTTAATTCCATGTATGTACCTCACGAAGATCAATTCCTGTTGTTTGATTAACTCAAAGCTTCCTGGAAGAAGAGCTCAGTTTGGTTCCCTTCCATGTTTGAGTCTTTTATTAAGTTTGATTACCTCAATGAACCAGAGCCAGACTAAGAATCTTCTGACACCAGAGTGGTACAAGCCACCCCTTCTCCTATTATTTCCTGCAAAGAAATTTAACGTCAGTTTTCGTTCACCTTCTACAAGTGATATATTCCTGGAAAAGTATTTTAGTTGGGTTATTTTAAACCTCCTCTCCTATGATACAATGTGGGCCTCATGCACCAATGAGTCTGATAAGCCTATACCTGAAGAATAATGGAAATGTTGCAAATAAATATCAATTTCAATTTTATCTAATTCCAAAACATTTTGTGTAAAAAATATTTAACTTTGTACTATAAACAACTTTGAAGTACCGTAATTTTCGGGTTAAGCCGCACCTGACAAAAATTACTATTTAGGAAACAAATTCGTTGTAACAGCCGCACCGACAGAAACGCGGCACCCCAAAATTTTGTAGTCTCGTAGTCATCGATGTAACAGCTTCGACAAATAACATAGTAACACGTTTGGTTCACTATCTGAACTACCTGCATATTTTTGGTCATTGTCCTCCCTCTATCACCACAAACATCACCACAAGCCATATAATTTCCTTTGTCCGAAGGTTTGTCCCACTTTGGTGGCGCAGTGGAAAGAGTGCTTGCCTTTTTAATTAAAAAAGGCAAGCACTCTGATATAAATTGTCGAATCCCTGCCTCAACCAATATACTTTTTTTATTGTTGTAATATTCATGAAACACACTTTCACATGAATGGAATACGGGAGTACACCATGCAATAAAAATTTTAAAGATGAGAATCCGTTTTTTGGTGTAAATATGACATGGATTGTAAGTCAGAAAATATCCGCAAACTTGAAAATTTCGTTGTCCTCGAGCGGTAATCGAATCCGCGTCTCTCGGGTTCGATTGCTCTCCATTTCCCCCATCATCATTGACGAGTATACTCGGGCGCTATCCGGGAGACGCGGACTCGATTCCTGCTCCACGACGACGAAATTTTCAAGTTTTTGTATATTATCTGACTTACCATCCATGTCATATTTACATTAAAAAACGGATTGTCATCTTCAAAAATCATACTTTCACATTTGGAATATATCTGTTTCATTTTGACAAAACATTGTTTCCGATTCTGTATCAGAATAATTAACTATAAATATTTACTCAAAAATGATTTTAAAAAATTACACTACATATCTTATTTTTCCCCATCATTATTGACGGGCTTTCACCTAGTAATTTTATAATATATTTTCATTTATTTTCGGCAATTTATTAAACTAATACAAAAACAAGATGAATGATATGAAAATTCCGAGTGGTCTTTCCTTTATTATTTGATTTATTTATTTTTTTGCAATTAACAGTCGTTCTACAAATTCTATCTTGTAAATACAATTTCCACGGCATGAATTACCGGAGTTAGTTTTAGTTAAAAATACTTATTAGTGGTATCAGAAAAATGTCTAAACGAAAATAAAGTGAAAAATATTAAATATCCATTTCTTACAGAAGAATGATCATGAAAAATTATAAAACGGTTGAATGAAGCAGAAATGTGCTGGAAAGGAGAAGTAAAAATCAATTCTGATTTTAATTTTAAGTAGAAACAAAGGGAAATCCATGGTCATTTGCTATGAGTGTGACATCACACATAAACTTATAATTGTTGTTTATTGAGCAGTTATTTAGAAAAAAAAAATCGGGGTAAGCGTCACATCGGCATTAGAGCCGCAGGGCGGGCAAACTCAACTTTTCATACCCTAAAAGCCGAGGATCTTAATCCGAAAATTACGGTAAGTCTGATGCCTTCTTCAATACACATTTAGTTGCTATTTTCAAAGGAAAAGCTAATTTTTTCTGTTCCTCTGTTAAATGAAACCCAGTAGGGGTCGATTGGGCCGCTGGCTTAAATCGGAACTTCCTGGAACATGATAGACTATAGCAGTTGCCCTTCCCTAGTTTGTGGCCGCTAGTTCTTGCGAAGGAATTGAACCAACGCTGTAGTTAGGACACACCGCTTATGCGTCATGCGGTGCTCGAGCCTGAGCCCCACTAGGAAAATTGGCCTGAAGTTCGTGCCTTTGCCCATCCGGCCAGAGGGAAAGGGGACAGAGAAATTTTCCAGACGAAAGATTGCTATATATTTCTAAATTTTTGAGGTGCATCAAATAGTCTCAAAAGTTTTTGTTAATAGTTTCCTGATTTAGTTAGAGAAACTTCTATTTTGTTTGGATACTTCCAGTATGTGGTGTGCCTTTAAGTGTTAAAATTCCTCATTCACTCACTCTCTAACTCCTAAGTGGAACCGCAAAAGGACAGCACAACACTCTTTTTCTCTACCGAGAAACTTTCCGAACTCTCTTCAAACTGCGATAAATTATTCCTGAGAATATTTACTGATCATCTAAGGAATTATGTTTTAAAAAGTGCAAGATTTACACACTTTCAGAAGCTGAATTGCTTTTCTTCCACTCCAACTGAATATCCAAAACCAGTTCAGAATGGCGTTGATACTCAGTAAGAATTAAAAAATACTGATGCACTATCCTATACTCATTACTTGTGTTTAGTCCCATTTCCGCGAAAGTACGTGACCCACTGTGATACAAAAAACAAACACCTCGCGTCTGGGGCCGAGTTAGCATTGTACTGAGCAATACAGTGTTTCATTCATACAGATATTACCCATATCAAGGAGTTTCATGACCATGTACTCGTTTCTGTTTCAAGGTTTAAGACTATCATGAGCAACTCGTTGGGCAATAAGAAATCGCCCGTTCCTAATTTAGAGCCACTGGTTGCGGAAAAGTCGAGCTCGTGCGGCAAGACAAACGCACCGCCCATTACCCACTCTCGACTCGAACCCGGCTTCATCTCGGAATATTGGTCAGAAGCTGCGCCTCAGACCTCTCAGCAACCCAAGTTGCTATATTTACCTATCTTTATTTCACGATACCACGTGGAAGATGGGTGGACGAAATTCGAAAGCATGCCGGAGTGACATGGAGGAGACTCGCTAAGGCAGATATGATACTGTAGTAGTGAAATAAACTTGGCGAGACTTTCGTCCAGCAGTGGATTGAAAATAGTTGACAATATGATGATGATGATGGTTTCGTGATCATTAGCCTCTATGTATTTATATAATAAAAATAACAATTATCAATTGTTTCATTCTTAAAAATATTTGTTGCAGTGAGATACTAATCCACGAATGGTGAATGGTGTTGCGCGGAAATACAAGTCTTCAGAAAGCTTTCTCAAAGTGATGTCCAGAGGGAAATAACGCAGTTTTGTTTGCTAAAACTATTAGCTGAATTATTTTGTGTCACCTGGCCAGTAGGTTTTCTGAATGATTGTTACCACAGCATACAAAAACCTTTGTTGGCAAGGTGTGAACAGCAGAAAGCCACTTGGGTAATTAATGGAAATCCGTTGATGTTGTCTGACGGATTTCATTGCCGTCCTTGACGTAATGATGGCAGTTTGTTGTTACGAGGGTATGACAATCACTATGAACCGTCCAATGACATGGTGATCGAGCCCTTGGTATAGTGAGATAGAAGGACATCATATGAGACATATACGCATTCATAATTCGGGAAAGCTTAACGCCTGCCGATACGTCAGCCTTGTTCTGAATCCTTACTCTTAGCATTCTTCTGAAAAGTGTAGGTTAGTGCAATGAGGTAGTATAATACTTGCACACAAACACAATAAACGTTTCAGTGCGAAGTGCTTACGACATTTTGCCATGACCCACTTTATCTCCACATCTTCTCCATGCTGAGTAAATCTGGTACTCTAATGGAGGGCAGTTGTTCACGTACAGTATTGTACATTTTTATTAGAGCTGGTGGAGTAGAGAGAAACTGGAATACTAAACATAACCCGGGGCACAACTGAGCGTCACATTGCAAGCATGCTGCTCCATCTGATTCTCAAATCTTATACCTACTCTATAAATCGTGGGATTATATACCACTTATTAACAGCAGACTCGTGTTTCGGATATTACTGTATTCATTCTAAACTAATTTCAACGTAATCACAGTTTTCGTCCGTGCAAGTGCGACATGTCAGGTGATTGCCTGATTAGCTAGGTGTTGCACTTACTATGCTGTGCAATACATATCTGCTTTACACATCGCGAATACTTCTCCATAAGTTAGCGTTTGTGTGCTATGATTTTTTCAGTCGATTTGCATTTGAATCCTACCAGTATTTTAACAAAGGGGGTTAATTGCTTTTGTTTTCTGGAATTTATGAGAAAAGAGCAGTTTCAAATATCAGTGTGCCGGCCCAACTGCGCAGTGGTGTAAGAGATGGCTTCTGATAATTCGTCCGAGATGGGCCGGGGTTCGAATCTTGGTAGGGCATGGATGTTGTGCTTGTCTTACGGCGCTGGCTCTCGCACTTCCATGGAACCAGTGGTCTAAATTAGGGGCGGGTGACTGCTTATATCCCGCAGAGTTCATCACGGTGGTCGTTAAACCTCCAAATCAAAAAAAAAAAAAAAAAAAGTATTTTTATGTTTTTCAATACCGAACATACACATCAATAACCCATACCAATACACTGATCTGCTGTGTACTTGGAAAGTATGAATACATTAATACCCTTTTTGCGAAATGAGTAAAAATCTTCAATGTTGTGAATTGTGCCTTATTCTCGAAGTTCTTCGGTCTTCTCACAATAATGCAAACAAAGAAAACGTTCCCTTACGCTTATCCCACAATTTCTAGTTAAGAGTTTGTACGATTCACGTATCTCTTTGTTCTGAGAAAACATTCATTATTAATGAGGATCCACTTGATGCAAGAGTATTTCGAAAAATTAAATGTTTCGGTTAGTTTCTGGAAATTCAACTGACTAATTCCATGTAATACCTTTGGGAGAGTGAGATCGTAAGCAGGATTTCAATTTCGTATGTGATCAGTGGAGGATATTTCAAGAGAACGCCATTAGCTTCGACAAATTATTACTTTGCTTCTGTGCAGTTTGATTTTGTTGTACTTCACACTTTTTGGTAGGACAATTTTCTGACACATATCTTATTCCATGTGTGCCAGCTTTTAATCGTTTTACGAGAATGGAAAACGTTCGAATGAATGCACAGGGAATAATATATATTTTAATCTTCATATCGGTGCGCATTAAGTAGTGGCACATATAAAGAAACTGATTTATTTCAATACCCGGGTGATAATCCTGTTTAGTCCAGATAACATATATTTCAAGAGCTTCGTAAAGTACTGAGATAGAAAATTATTCAAAAACACATAAAATTAATATCCAGACGATAATTTAAAATTCCGAAGTTCGCATGAAATTAAATAACACGTGGATGTTAAGTAGTGTTTGGCAACACTCCGTCTTCATTTGCAGTTAAAAGCGAGAAGGCAACCATTGTTGGATTTCATAAAATTCATTTCTTACATCAGTTACAAATCATAGAGAAAAAGTTCAGTTTTGGCGGTGATTGAATTTTTGACGAAACAAGAAACTGCGCCTCATAATACTGGCGAAACTTTACGGGTCAGAGGGGACGCTGCATAACTCTATGCGATGGATAAATAATGGCCCAGTACTATGTGTACGTGGGAGAAAGTCGCTGAAATGTGATCTACTGGTAGGTCTGTTTGCTGAAGTGATAATAAAAGAAATTTGCTGGAATGATAAAAGTATCGTACAATTTCTGCTTAAGAAACATATTTTATCAAGATCTAAGAATTTTGTTAAGACATTTTATGTGAACTGAATTGAAGAAATCTTTTTACGGAAAACTGCAGCGTTAGAGTTGTTCAGATTGTATAAAGAAACTGATTTATTTCAATACCCGGGTGATAATCCTGTTTAGTCCAGATAACATATATTTCAAGAGCTTCGTAAAGTACTGAGATAGAAAATTATTCAAAAACACATAAAATTAATATCCAGACGATAATTTAAAATTCCGAAGTTCGCATGAAATTAAATAACACGTGGATGCACAGCGAGCTTAAAGATGATTGCAAGAATGTTGGCGCTAAAAGGAAATGAAACTAAATGGACTGACATCACCAACTTTTATCGTGTATAAAGACTTCTTGCATCTGTTGTGAAAATAAAGCCTCGTTTCTGCCGGTGATGGAATTAGAACCTATAACTTCCTTCTCTGGAGTAGGATATTCTACAGCTTTAACTACACCGACCTCGGCTTATCGCAGCAACTTGCCATTTTGATTCTTGCGTCAACCTCTTAGGTAGGTACGTCACATATGTTCAACCCCCCCCTTTTCCGCCATCTTGAGAAAGGGCTGGGATGAAATCGTAATTTTCTGGGTCAGGCGGCAAACTATGCTTGAAGTAACTCGCTGTAGAAGAAGGAATTCTTATTAATTCTCAACGATGAGTGGAAGAATCGTCACACAATTGTTTTTAATCTCGCTGCCAGGAGATTCATTTTTACGTTCGGGAACTAATGTGAAAATAAAGCCCCATTTCTGCAGGTGGGAGAATTCGAACTCACATCTTCCCGCTCCGGAGCCAATTATTCTCGCAACTGAACTACACCGGCGAAAGTTTACTGCTGCACTCTTCCGTCACCTTAAGATAAGAACCATGTTTTTCGATGTTTGAAATGACAGCTACCTTGTTTTAGGCTGTCTTTCGTTGAGCTATCTTCCGTTAATCTGACTTGCGTTAGGTTGACTTGTGTTAGGATATATTTCGTTGAAGGAATTTCGATAAGCTAAATTTGTATTTCCTAACTCACGTTTAATTAAAAGTTCTTGTTCATATTGTTGCCTGATAGTTTATATTATATGCTCACCATCTGAACTGATTCGAAAGTGATTATTGAAAGGTGTTTCATTATTGTGGAAGTGATATCCGCTATAAACGTGACGTGAATATTATTGTGTGTCACAAGCTGTTGTTCAGTTTGCTACTGTGGAAATGACTATTGATTTACTGATTCGAATAAGGAGCTAAATAAACTGTAATTATAACTATTGACGTTTTCTTCAAGTGCAATTTTAATGTTTAATTAAGGAAATTGAAGTTAAGCTATCCCAGGTTCCTACTAATACGAAACAGCTACGATGTTTAGAAACAAGCTTCACGTAAGATGGTTTTCTAGATTAACTGACATTTTCCACATTTATTTAAGTCATTAAAACCTAAAAACATTACAACCGGAACTGAAGTTTTAACGTGGAAAGTATTGACACAATATCATGAGAACACAATTCATAGCAATGATTGACTCAGAAGTTATTAAATGTCCGTTATGTATCGTTTACTTAACAAAATACAGTCCGACTTCTGGATTATTTTATCAAAGGGTTAAATATGTCCTTTAAATTTTACAATGCCTCAAACATCTGCAATTTACACATTCTCTTTAACGCTGAGTAAATTGATACAAACCGTAAATGTTTTATGGTTCCCTCAGACAATTTCTTCACTTTGCTGTAATTAAATGTGAAAAAAAATATAAGACCGGTAATCGAACACATATTTATTCATCGTTCTAATCAGGATTTATGCAAATATCGTTCAGTTTATGCTTCAAGATGTGCGTATTTCATCGATATTTACAACTTTTGTTTTACGTCAAACTTTCAAGGTAGGATTATTTTAAAAGGTAATTGAAAAGTAACATAAACTGACATGAGGATTATACTCAAATGCTATTAAGCAGTTGAGTTATTGAAGTGTTTTTAAGAAAACAAACTATCGTCAGAAAAAGCGAGTCACTGCTAAAGACATCGGCGAGTCTTTCACCGAGCTTTAGATATATGAATAAGGTTTCCCTACACTCTCATTTTGCTAAAGTTCGTATTTTAAGTTAATGTAATACAGACTGAATGGCTTGAACAAAAGCATTCTCGAATTACTTGTTTGGGGCTAGGAATTTTTCAAGAAACTTTGAAAATCTGTTGGCAAGGCAGAGTTAATAACGATCACATTTATAAAAATATTTGATGGAATCCATTCATTAGTTTTAACACCATTTTCGTTGGATCAACGTCGATTTCAATGAATTCGCGATTATCTGTTCCTCCTGTTTCCTAGCTATAATTTTTGTTCCTTTTATTTAATGTCAAAATGTTTATGAATAAACTTCAGAAACTTGAATTTGTCGTTCTTTACGTATCAGCAAAATATTTTAACAAAGCAAAACGTAGTTGCAATTCATTATATTGATTGAAATGTGTTCGGTACTGTTCACGCACAATATTTTATGCAAAGTTGTTACCTCAAAAGAATCATTTTCATTTTGCACTGCTTTTCTCTAATGTACGTGAAAATAACACATCCCGCACATACTTTATTTTAAACGAGATCTATAGATCCTTTATTGCACAGCGAGCTTAACTTATGCATTCATCATTTCATCAAGGAAGAAGATATTTACAACCCCTTTTTTGCTCACTAGCAATATCTCTCGCATACCGAGTTTTGTAATAAGAAAAACTCGAGATGAAAAAAATAATAATAATTTGCGACGAAATTCAGAAAGGTCTGAGAAAGAAGTACCCAAAATTTTATGAACTTTGTTTCCTTAATCAGACAATGCAATTTTTCGTAATGCTGTTGGAAGATGCAACGTGGGATTTGTAAGACTTCCGTAATTTTGATTTTCGCAAGTAACTGGGTGCTCATACAGTTTGTCTAATGTTCAGGAGAATATCCACTTTTAAGAAGGTACTTAAAACCATTAATGAGATAAAAAGTAAGGTTTTCGAGGGGCATAAAATAAATCCCGAAATATCTGTGTAGAAGAAAATGATTTTGTCCGATGTCTATGAGTAACGAAAACAATTGGGACGATTTACTATGGGGAAAACCGTGCATTTCAGGAACAAGAAAATGTTCGCTAATGTTTGTTACACGCGTCTATAATATCTGTAATAGATGTACTTCAACCAAAGGAACAATAGCGATGTTAAAAATAAATGTCCAAACAAATTAAAATACAAGTAATTATAACTGACCTGGTGAAAGGTAGAAGAAGTTACTTCAAAGTTGAGTAAATAGGACTTCGTTTGTGCCACTGTCTCCAATAAAAACGGAGAAGAAATCTTTTATTGGAGATAGCGGAATAGATGAAGTTTCATTTACTCAACTTTGAAGTCACTTCTACCTTCCACCGGGTCAGTTGTAATTACTTGTATTTTAAATTGTTTGAGCATTTATTTTTAACATCGCTACTATTCTTTAGGTTGAAGTACATCTATTATAGACGCGTGTAATAGAAATTAGCGAAAATTTTCTTGTTCCTATAAATATTTATTGCCACCTCGTATACTAATCACTATTTAGTGTTTTGCAATATTCGCATTTGCAGATTGGGAAAAGTGATTCATATAATAGTGCATTCCCGAGGATTTTTTTACCTGTTTCCTTAATAACGTGATTTGATATTTAAAAAAGTGATATCGATTCAAATGGCACCAGAAATAAATTATTGCAAGCAGTAATTAAAGGCAATAACTTAGTCTGGAAGTATTTTTCTCATGGCTAAAAAAATAATATTCTCATTTGTTCTTTTGAGAGGGTCTCACTTCTAGCTGTTTATTTTGTCGGGGATGTTTATTGTATCCACTTTCATTTGTCTCAGGACACTTGCATTTGTCATCGCGTTTCCATTAAATATCGTTGTTTCCTAAGACCCTCTAAGCGACAGAGATTCAGTAGACAACCGTGAGCCATAAATCATGAAGCTCTTGAAATATCGATCGTTGCGTTATCGCCATTTTGAAACTGAAAGCAGCTGTTAAGAGAGAGAGAGGAGCAACAAGAGACGAGCGATGAGGAAGGATGCGGGAGAGATAACAGGAGACGGAAACGTCCCTCTCTCACCAGGAAATTACTCACACTTTAAATGCAAATTTGCCGATGAGCTGTTAAAAGTATAAAATTTGTTACAAATACATCATTTGTGAAGGAGCCACAGGTGATAATGTAGTTGTCAAGAGCAGCATTACAAAGAACATTGTTTCTTTTTGCTGGAACTTTTTTTTCCTTTTCTCGCTTTTATATTCTTTGCGCGAAGCTTGTGAAATCACATTTTTTATAACGTAATTTGAGCATTTTTATGTAACAGAAAGCTGTCACCTAGCTCACAGCTTTTTCAAGACGATGAATATGAGGACTTATTTTTATTTTTCTTAGGAAAACTATATACCAAAGCAAATCTTTGTCATAACGAGCTCAGACGTTATTATTTTGCTAAATTACCTAGATCTGAATTAGACGCTATTGCTGCTCTGTTAAGAAAACATGGATTGTTTGTGGCTAATATTTTTATTACTCACATTTCCTTTAACAAATTATCTTGTTTTCATTCAAGATTGAGTGCATACAAATTAAAATTAACTTTCGTTTTTGTTTGATTTCAACAGTCAAAAATCAACCCATAGTTAAGAATAGAATACTGGTTTGGTAATTAACGGTGGGCGGATGTCTTGTTTAGAGATTTACAGTACTGAACATGAACTGATTAACTAGTACGGAAACCGAATTTTATCAGCTGTCAGAAGAACAGTGCGAAAAAGATAGCTTCAAAGAATATCCCTCCCATATTAAACATCATATCTGAATGTGTTATATTTGATAGAGTGGATAAACGTCTCTCTCCCATGAAATTCTAAGGAAATAAAGACCCTCTCATCCCTTACTGTTTTTTATTTGAAGCTTTAACGAACACCGTGAGCAATTCGATGGGCAGTCGCTCGTTCCTAATTTAGGGCCATTGGTTCCAGGAAAACGTGAGCCAGTGCCGTAGGATACGCACACCATTCATGCCTCACCGGGATTCGAACCCGGATCCATTTCGGGCGAATGGTCATAAGCAAGCGCTTAGACCACTGCGCCACCGGAGCTACGTGAAAAACATCCATGTCGTGGTTTAGTTCCGACACCCAGCAATAGACGAAGTCAGAGGTCCGCGTTATAGACCACTCCATTACTGTGGCGACTGAATGTGATTACTACGATTTCCATTGCTTCACCTTTTTCTGATCCCGTTTTATTTTGTTTGCTTTTTTCATTTACTGTGTTTCTGTCAAGCAGCATATGCAACAATATCCAAATGAAGAGAGCTGTCCGGGTGTCCGAGTGGTCAGAAGCCCGAGTTAGGCTCATACTCGAATTCTGAATGAATCATGGATAGTCAAATTTATCCTACATCCCTGGTTATATTTCTTCCTTGAAACCAGTCCCTCTAGAACCTCATGTGGTCCTTATCACCTGAAAAAAATACAGGGGTTTTAGGAGCTCATTGGGTTGTTAGCCCATGAAAAAAAACCGGTGGCTCTAGAAGCTCACAGAGTCCTTATCCTAAAAAAAAATCAGAGATTCTAGAAGCTCATTGGGACGTTATCTCCCCGATAAGGACACAGTGGTTATATGCGTTCGCGGAGTCCTTATTCCCTGAAAAAAAAGGGGTTCTAGGAGCTCTTTGGTTCATTATCCTCTGAAAAAAAAACTATCTCTAGTAGCTCATGGGGTCGTAACCCTGAAGAAAAACGAACGGAGTAAGGAGCTATGTGTTTCGATCGGAGTTTCCGCAAACGAAATTTTTACATTCATGCAAACGACATTTAGAGATGAACAGTGGTGAAACACGGGGTTCTGAGTTCTTTCATCCTTTTGAGTAGGAACAAAATGCCTGTCAGGAATAATCAACGTCCGTCATTTCAGTCGATCAGCAGAGACGAATGTGTAATAACGTTCGAAATGACGGATGGACTATTTTCAAATAAAATAAAGCACATGAATTTTGTTCTGTATAATAATGTCCGATTTTAACAGGAGATGTAAAACTAAGTGTCGGAAAAAAAATCCTGCTCTGAGTTCTCTCCTGACTGAATGAACGTAATATGATTAAAACCTGTCCAAAATACCGCAAAGTAATATAGGTTTGTGCAATTTTTTTCTCTTACCTCAGTTAAAGAAAAACATGGGAATATAAAATATTTGATAACATATGAAGAATTATTTCGAATGCTTCTGAGAAGCGACTGGAAATTTTTAAATTTGTGAAAAACAGAGTAATTGATGTGGATATGTCCAGGAATTTAATGTTGTTGGTCATTTATTTCCCGTTCTTGTATGGAAAATTTCACAATCCTTCCGGATTGTCTTCACACGAATAGGCGACTCATCGTACTTTGGGTGCGATGAGAAAAGCCGATAATGACACTTCTTCCACCATCATCGCATTACAGATAAGAAGCCGATAATTATAATTCCAAGATTTTTCAATCCTAATTTCAGTACAGTGAAATTAAAAATAATTCCGTACGCATTTAAAAGCTCTGTACATATTCACCACTTCACGAATGCATTAGTTAGTATCATATATCCCTTTTTCTGAAGGAAGAAATTTTTTTTTCAAAATTTGCGTAAGTCAGAGCGAAAACACACTGAAAATGTACTGGGCTCTGAAAATAGTCTCTTTGCAGAAAAAAGTTTCTTAAGAAAGCGATAAGATTTGAGATAACTTATCAGAAAAAAGTCTAAATTTAAAACTATGTATCTACAAAATGATCTAGTCATTTTGATCAAAATCTAGGGGATTGCCTTGATTTCCATATATTAATATTTTCTAACAATTTGGACCAATTTCAAACGAACTTTGCAGAGTTCTTGTTCAATTTGAACAATTTTAAAGAATTTGCCGAGGTATACCATGAAGTGCCAGCTCAAAATCTTGGTGACCTTTCTTCGCGAACAAAATTATCCGTTTATGGACAAAACTGCTGATGAATTTCCTTTCATTACCCTACAAAAATAAGGGATGGGTTGATTAAGCATGAAAAACTACATAACGTTTGATTTTTCTAATTGATTTTGGAACACGCAAAACAGAATCCAGGCAAATACATCGGAACATTCAATACATTTATTCGATATGATTTACATGCCCATATCCCCATCGGTTATTCATCTGTTAGCCGTACCAGATTAACAGTCTCCAAACTTCCTGTTCAACAATGTGTTTCAAGTCTATACCAGTGCGACGCAATCTGGGTTTACCAGACAGCCACCAAGATTGTGATCGGCTGTATATTATTGAGTTGCATCGCACGAGAAAGCTCGGAAATTTCTGTTCACCCAGCTTGTGATGAACGTTTCCGAACCGCCATCAACCTGATGTATCATACTGTAGTTCTAAAAGTCAAACTTATTCACAAGCGAAGGGTGGAAAAGCATGAAAAAGATCACTCTCTGCATCAAACCACTACAACCGTTTTAATGCAGGATCATAATTTACTTATGTTTTGCTTCATAGTTGTATTCAGATTTGTAAATCTAAAGCGCATGGACGAAGTCAGGATAAAGTACTGGTAAAGTTATACGCATGATCAGAACTCCTCTGCCACAGAAAAGACACCCAGATCTCTACTGCGCAGATGAAAAAAAAATACTTTTTCACACAAAAAGGAATGAGGGATAATAAAATATCCAAAAAAATCTGTATCCATTCATTATTTACAAGATAATCTTTTAATAAGTCTGTTTATGGCTATATCGTTTTCGACAAAATCCCATAAGCCAAGGAAATTCGCGTTATAAACTTAAGTTGATTCATTTGAACACAGGCACACACACACACACATTTTGCATTTCGTTTACGATAAACACCCCCACGTTGTTGCAAAAACGTTTTCTGATGTGTATCGATAAGGCCCAAATATCATTCCTCACCTCAAACTGTTGTTCCATTTTCAGACTTAGACACATTTAACCCAATTATGAAATACACAAGTTCGGCAACGGGAGACTGCTTGTACCCGTTAGCAGCTGTTTTCAAACCTTGAAGTAAAAGATATATATATATGTCGCTCATTTTACTTAAAAGTGGCAAGGGTCAGAATTCTAACACTTTAATTTGCTGATTTATGCTAAATCCTAATATATTAAATCCGGAAAAGTCATTAAAACGTTTCTTTAAACAGGCTATGATTTTTTTACTGACAGTAATTGGAAGAAGTTTCGCAATTCTCTTTGTATGTGTGACAGACGAAATACTTTAACTAAATGTAAATTGATTTTGTCATCTAACAACTCAATTCAAAAGTTTTGCGACTAGTTGAGAAAAAAAAGAGACATTTTTGTTCAGTCATGGCGGGCTTACATGAACCTCTTTTGCGTTTGGCTAAACTAAAAAAAATGTTAATTAAAATAAACGATGTTTTAATTAAGGTTTCGAAATAAGACATTGGTTGGTTTAAAATAGCTTTTCTGATACGCCTGGAATCTTATAGCTCATTTAAAAGTTTGAAAATTATGTACTTGAAGGATCTAGTCACGCTACGTGCATTTATACTAAATTCTCCTACGACGCTTATTTCATAATTTAGGCAAATATTATAACACCAAAATGTGACAAAATTAGGCAAAGGAAATATCTTGGGCATTCGACATCTCATGATCTAGAGTCTATATAAGACCCAGCTATTCATAATATTAAGTCCGAAGAGGCATGGCGGTTGTGTACGTTCAACCAGGTACCTCAGTGTCAGAGCAGTCTGAGACATTGGCTTTGGGTCATTCATACGGGTTCGATCCCCTGCTGAAGAATGGACGTTGTGTTTGTCTTACGGTGTTAGCTCCTCCCCTTACCTGGAACCAATGACTCTGAAGTAGGGGCAGGCGACTACTTATAGCCCAACAAGTTGCTCACGGTGATAATCAAAACCCCCAAACACAACGAAAGAATAGGCACTTACTACATGCAAAGCACGGGTAGGTCCTCATACTCTCAAACCCCAACAGCAGTTTTTAAAACTTAAAAAAAGTTTAGTAACCTTATTAATGAGTCACATCTTTCCCAACCTGTATTCCATAACCATTTTAAAATAAGAAATACTGACGTGACCCGTGGATACCAAGTTCAATTCAGAAAACAGTATCACAATTTATTAAGCATTTTCTCTGTTCTATATATAATACTTTTGCATTATATTCTTTCTGATCTAAATATTACATTAGACAATAACCTAATTTTGTTCCTTTAAGCGCAATTCGTTGCTTATTCCAGAGTGCGGTCTGCTATTTTTTCTCACATCAGTTTTCTTAATCTAGTTTGGACGAGGTAGGTAAGCAGGAGACATACTGCTTTCTCCTAAAGCATTCGCACAAACCACTCACTTCTTTTCAACTTCTATGGAGGCAAAACCAGAAAGAACTTGCTCAGCTTTCCACGGCTAGGGTCTAGAGGCGTATGCAAATCGAACACGTACGTCTTGCAAGAAGAAGTTCCGCTGTCCTCCATGGCTTGCTTATTTTTTTTTATTGAAGGTTTAAAAAAATGATTTATTGTATCTGGTGGTACAGAGACATGACAGAACAGGATACAGATATTTCACAGCAACAAATACAAATCATACATGGTTTACAGCAGGCCAAACGATCAATTTACACAGATATACTGTTGATCATGTGACACATTGTGAACAAGTATACATCAAACATGGATTGAACAGTATGCTAAATGACCAATGTACACAAATAATCCGTGTTGGACAAGTAACACATTGAGAGCCAGTGCCGAAAGACAAACACAGGCATCCATGCCTCACCTGGATTCGAACCCGGACCCAACTAGGGCGAATGGTCATAAGCCAGTGCTTATACCACTGGCTTGCATCTCTCTTCCGTTTAAAAAGGTTATTTTGCTTTTTGATATTTTTTTCAGCTGAAAGTGGGAGAGCTCATAAATTATTACTGCATTTGTTATTTCATTTAAGACAGTGGTTGAATCTGTGTGAATAAAAAGTACATTCACAGCACATTGTAAACTTTTTGTTGTGCGCGCGCGTTGAGTCAATGTACGTATTTCCAAAACGCTGTTTGGCGCTTTGAAAATAAGTTCTTTCAGCTGACACAGGCCAAAAAGTGCGTTTCGCTTCGTATGTTTTTGTAATTGGCATAATGAGCTGTAAGGATATTTTATTATGCACCCACCTAGGAGGCTACCTTTCGCCTCTCCGCGTCGTCCTCCCCAGTGTTCCGCTTGCCAAGTTTGTGCTCCGCCTCAGAACGCTGTTTAAGATGTTCTCTACGTCATCTTAACCAGCGTTCTGATTACTGCGTTGGTGTTCCGCCTTTCATTAGTGGTTCCCTGTGTCATCTTCCTCCTTCCTTGGTTCGTGCCTGTTGTTCCTGCGTTCATGGCTTGTGAGCTGGTTCTGGAACTGTGTCTTCCCTTCGACCTCCTTGTCTTGCTTTGCCGGACTGTCTCCCTCCTACCTCACTGTCACCTGCTTCTCAGGAACGTTCTTCTGCTCCTACTTCTTCGGATGTGCTTTCTCCATTCCAGACTTTGCTCCCGACTTCTCTGGATGTTTTCATTGCCCGCCATGGTCCTACACTCACAGTGACTGTGTCTGAATCCTCTGTGCATGGTAAGTGCATGCTCTCCACTCTCAGTCTTGGCGTCAAGTTCGACACGCTTCCAAATACTAAGTTGAACGCCTACATGTCCGCGTTATCGTTTCTACCTTCTGGGAAGATTACGCATGTTGCTAGGAAGCCCAAGTCTGTGCTTATTTATTATTTTTCTTCTGCTTATGTTGCATAGGTCCTAGCTGCTTGTATTTTTATTGGGGACCCTAGTTTGGTTCCTTTGCCTCCAGCACAGCACATTGCCCATTTCTTCTTACTAAGTACCCGGTGCCTCTGGAAATTTCTGATGTCATTTTGATCGCATTTCTTTCTCGGTGCTGGTGCGTTGTCGGTGGTATCCGCACGCTCCCCTCGTCCCTACCGATCAAAATGATCGGCCTTATTTGGGCTTCAGACGTGAAGACCTTGTTCTCTTTCCGGACGTGGACTCCAGTACTTCCTGCCCCATTGCATTTCGGGTGATCTTTGATCATCACACGATTGTCATCAATGTGTTTACTGCGTTTTATTGCTTCTCCTGCAAAGCACCTGGACATCATTGCTCGCAGTGCCCGAGCTGTACTTCTAGTTCCTTTACTGTGATAGTTTGTGTTCCCTCCACGATGCCATCTTCTTCAACTGCTGCCTCGGAGTTTTCTTCTACCTCGCCTTCCACGTCAGTGCCTTCTGCTGGTTTTACATTGCCTGTCTCAGATGTTCTCTTTCCTGCCTCCACACGTGTCGTCCTCTCCTTCATTGTATGTCCCATTACCTCTACTGGATCCCTGCTCTTCTGCTCCGCCTCTTATGCCTGCAGTTGTTGCTCCTGTTATTCCACTCCAGGATTTGGTGTGTTATTTGCCTTGTGATAGCACCCCGACATGTTCTCCACCTCACTCGCCTCCCCAGTGCTCCTCGCATGTTTCTACTGTCGCCGCTATTGTTGCCCCTGCTGGTCCACGGTCTCCCACTTCACAAGCTCAGACTGCTGCCCTGCGCAAATCGCTCAAGCATTATTCTCCACATGTTGCGGTTGTTGCTCCGGTTCTTTCGCAGCCTTCATTATCCAGTTCTGCATCTCTGCTTGTCTGCCTGATGTGACTTCTCTCCAGCCTGCTGTTCCGCCTTCCTGCTCTGCATAGACTTGTGCTATTCGCAAGAAGCGTCGTCGTTCCCCTCCCCCTGGAACCGTAAGACGTCTACCCCTCTTCTGCATTCCTTGCTGCTACCCAGAAGTTTCCGATGGAGCCTTTTTCTGGCCGTCCTCTTCCCTTACCTCATCCGTGTGGCAAGGACTTTCCCAACCTGGATGCCTACATTGATGCTCTGGAAGCCTGGGAACTTGCTCACGTGGACTGCTTTTATGAACTCTCTGCTTTACCAAGGTCCCCACCGAGAGCTTTGATGCTTCCTTCGGGATTCTCACCTTGATGCCCTATGGTTTTTGCTTCGTGTTGCTTCTTGCCTCGGGTGTGAACTTTTCTGTTCTTTATTTTCTGGACTTTGTCATGACTATTGCATTATATTTGTTACTGTTATGTGCTCTTTTTCACTGACGTGTTTACTGTCTAGCTCCGTCTTATGATGTATTGTGTGTCCTGCCTTGCTATGTTGTTTTAACGGCGCCAAGTCCTTTCCTCTTTTCTCGATGTATTAGTCCCTGAGACTCATTAAAGCGATATTAAAACCACCCTTAGCCATAACAACAGCAGCAAAAAGTCGAAGCATAGACTCAACCAGGTGCTGGAAACGTTTGGATGATACTAAGAACAGTGATTCCGGAATTGCCGTCCATGAAACACAGACAGCTGCAGGTGGTGTGTCTCGGATTAGAATGAATGCATCTGTCCTCTTTGTCCCACAGATGGTCAGCGATCATCTTGAAAAAAGACCTTGTCGTAGAGTTTACACCTACAGAGAAAGTTTAGATTCCACCAGCTACGCCTGTTACAGGCTTTTGAGCCCAATACAAGAAACGAAGTGACGTTGGATGGAACCCAGAAGCTCACGACAGGAAAGTGGGTAGACAGAGAGAAGCCAGAATGCCTAGATATTAGTGCGCCACCGACGCTACACAACGTCAAAGTGCAAAGTATCAGTGGGGGCGAAAGAAAGGAGTGGAAGAAGAGCAGACGACCTTATTTTTAACCTGGGAGCCAGTACAAGGGGTCCTATGGCTTAATATGCCATTCCGACGCACTGCGGAGACTTAGTGGTTCGAACATTTTTAACCTTTCTCGGATCAATTCATGGAATTTTCCATCAGTAGGCAGAAGCGATGGCCCCTAGGTCATGCGCGGCTCACACAGATGGTCAGTTGAGAGCGAGAGGAATATTCGAGGGATGCGAACTTACTAAGATGTTTTTCCAACCAGTCCTTCGCAAAACGGGAGAAAACAATGCGACAGGGCGTTGTTTTGTTGGTAGAAAGCATTCTGCTGCGGGAAATGAGTAGCCATGAACAGGTGTAAGTGGTCGTCGAGTGCGTCAACACAGCCTTTCACTGTGACGATGGTCTAGGTACCAGTAGGCCGCAAGATGGCCCACGTAAAAACGCCCCAGATCATGACACCGCCGTGTAACACCCACCTATCCCAATTTGTCAGTTGGGGTTCATGACCTCGCGTGGCCTACAACGCGCCTCACGCTCTTCTGGGTGTGTTGTAACTGAGACCTTAACTCGTTGTACTAAGCTTCCCATTTTCAGGCTTTTATTGTCCCATGGAGATGTTCTTTCGCTCATTGCAGCCATGTAACTAGCTGGAGTGCTCTTAACAAAGGTATGGACAGCAGCTGCCATATCCCCCTTCGTCGTACGTCCAAAGATCTTTGCGCAAAACCTTCGTAGATAGCTCATCGTTTAACACCGCCGTTATCCTCTCCACTGTGGCCCTCCCTTCTGACGTTATATCTCTAAAATCGAACAACAACGGTCAGCTGGGAGACACCCCTCACCGGAGGCTGTCGGTTTTGCCAACATCAATGTAATCCTGGTTCATAGGAGTGACGGTCACGGACGGGCATTCTAGAGGTTCTGTAGTCGCGCTGATGAAGCACTTCATTTTCCACTCACAGACTCTATGGGAATGATCGTTCAGATTGCGGTGTTTACCCTTTATCACAGTCGTGTGCGCCGTTCAGGTTGCCGAGCGTTACAAAGCGTTGGCTTTTAGTCATTCCTCCGAGATGGGGCTGGGGGCGAATCCCGGTGTGGCATCGATGGTGTGTTAGTTTTACATCACTGGTTCTCTCCCTTCTCTGGAACCAGTGACCCCAAATTAGGGATGTGCGGATGTCATAGCCTATTGAGTTACGCACGGTGGTAATTAAAACCCCAAACAAACAACAATCACGAGTGTATACTGTACAGGCTGAATGATATTTGAAGGAGTTTTAGGAATGGAGTGTCAGACTTCCGGTGTTAAACAGTAGCAGCAGAAGCTAAGAGATTCAGGATAGAGTGCACCATAGGTAAGACACATGGAAGGGAGGAAGACAAAGTTAAATGTTTGTTATTCAGTGTTATCCTTTGCCCTGATACCAAGGGGTGAAGAGATAATATTTACTTTTTGCGTAATGAACAAGGAATGGCTGATGACTGTACTACCTGCACGTATCTAACGTATTTATAATTCACGTGGGATTTCGTCTGGCTGCAATATAGTGGTCGGCTACGAGAGGCTTGTAGGCTTGTGCTTTCAGTGTATTTTTACATTTTGATTAATGCGTTTAAAAATGTTTCATATTCTGATGCTTCATTCAGAATTTTTCTAATTCATGTGAGTTCACTTTGCCATAAAGAAAAGCCAAAATGTTATGACCCGGAAATCTTTATGCATATCAAAGCAACTATAGGCAAACGACTGCGCGTGTGTGGCTCGCGAAACAGTATGAATAACACCAAATACTGAGCTCTATTATCAGCGTTAGCAGCTCATATCCCGTGCAATCCACGGGTGAAAAATCTGAGACTGAAATTTTTATAACACGAATCGTAAAATACATATACATAAAACTTATACATGTACTTGTATAATAGGCTACGTTGGTAATATGCCTGGTTTGCGTTTCTTCAAAATTTTATTGTTTTATGAAGATTGGTTTGGACGCCATCGCCGATGTAGTTCTCTATTTAAGCGACGTTTTTATTCAGCTTTATCTTCTTCCATCTTGTACTACAAAGGAAAAATTCCACGGAACCAATAAGTTTTTAAATTTCCATCACAGTGGATCAAAGCTAAGCCTGCAGTTACTTTCTTACAATTTTACTTGTTCGTTTTTATGAAATAAAATAACGCCGTTTCCTTTTTGTGAAATTACTCTGCAATGCGAAGAAAATGAAATAAAACACGGCATAACACCTACGTAACAGAACAAATGTCGAGCCCGTGTGCGTTGCCACAGATCAAGTCGTTTCTCTTACTAATTTTATTTTATTTTCGCATTTCTCCTTGAGTTTACGTATCGTGCGATAGCGGTGAGTTTAGTTTCGATTTCGGCCACCGCATAAAAGCAGATGGCGCTGTGAGTAGTAAATGACGTCAGAGCGTTAGAGATAGACGTAGCCTATTATATAAGCTTTATTCTTGTTCTTTAGATAGAAAAAGCGTCGGACTTAAGCTAGTTTCACGAAGCCCAAATCTTGATGGCCAGCAAACTGGGTCAAAGCATTTCCGAGAAGGAAAAACTTGGGGGATGTTCACGGTCAGCTGTGGTCAGTAACTTCAAAAAATGGTCCGAGGAGCGAAAAACCACGAACCGTGGCTCATAGATGCTGGAGGTGAGCGAAGGCTACCCCTATTGTACAAACCAACTGAAGGGATAGTATGGCGCTGCCTGCCGGTAATTTGAATGCTGGTGACGGGAGTAATGTGGCACAATACACAGTAAATCGAAACCTGCTGGCAATAGGGCTGCACAATTGCAGGCCGCTTCGAGTGTTCATGCTAAGCTCGGTTCACCGTTGAAAGCTCCTATAATGGGCACGCGAGTACCAAAACTGGGGCTTGAATGTTTGGAAAAATGACGTCTGCTAAGATGGATCTTGTTTTCTGTTGCATCATGTCGACTGCCACGTACGTGTGAGTCGTTTACCAGGGAAAGTGTTAGTACCAGGATGCACTGTGGGACGAAAACAAGCCGGTGGAGAAAGTGTAATACTTTGGGAAATATTCTCTGGGAAGCCCTGGGTTCTGCATGTGCATAGAAACTATGACGTCCATCATCGACATAAATATCATAGCAAACCAAGTACATTTTCCCATGCCAACGGTATTCCCGTTTAGCAGTACCTTCTTTCGTCGGGATAACGTACTATGCCATTCTGCCTGGATTGCCCGAGAATGTTTCAGGGAGTATGAGAAAGGCTTCCTGGTGCTTCCCTGGTCTCCAAATTATCCATACATTAACCCAATTGAGCATCTGTAGTTTGTGTTGAAAGTGCAAATCCGATCTGCGGCGGCTAAACCACGTAACTTACAAAAGTTAGAGGATGTGCTTGCAACGTGTTGGCAGCAGATACCACAAGACACTTTTAGCAATCTTGTAGCGTCAACGCCTCGCCGTGTAAAAGCAGTTCTGACGACACGTGGAGTTCCAACGTCCTATTAGGCAGGTGGTCACATTCTTTTGGCTCTTGTGCTAACTACCATATGAATTTGTATGATAGAGAACAATTGTTCCAAATTACCTTTTCTACAGAAAAGTTACACTGCATACATCGCTGTAAAATTTTAAAAACACAATGTGTCACAAACATCATTTCGCCATTAGCATTTCAGTGAATAAATGGATGCAAATATCTGCAAAATGTTCTGTCACAAACGCCGTTTCTGCATTAGGATTTCCGTGATTAGAGAGACTTAAGACATTGTAAAAACGTTTTATCCTCTTTAATTTAGAGAAACTAGCGCGAGCCACTGGGCATGATTAAATCCTTACCTCGAAAGAGACAAAATCCAAAACGTAACATATTTTTCAAATATTTTAGTTACAAGTCCATAATAAAGGGTTCCATTTGAACTGACAGCTTGTTACGTTTTCTTTAATTCTGCAGTTCATGCTAATCCTTTTGCAGCTAATTGTTAATGTGGTTTAAGAATGATAATTCTGTGACATAACTCAGTTTGTTACTGCAGGGGAGTTCGGAAGAAGAATTTAAGCCGCAAGAGAAGCACAAAAGCAACAGCAGAGGCAGGGGGAAGCGGAGTATCGGAAACCCTCATTGGTGAGGAAGAGCACAGGGGTAGGAAGCAGACGGAACACAAGTATCCTTTTTGTATATTCCGCTAAGTGATGGACAGAGAAGATGCTTACTTGTGTAAAGGAATGATATTGGAAAGGATGAGTGCATGTGTGTGTGTGTGTGTGTGTGGTTCGTCGCTTGTGGGGATGGGAAAGGGCGTTCAAAACCGAAGCTAAAAACGAATGGGCTCACTGAGTAAATGGACTCACCAAAATGGCAAAATCCCCGTAGGGACAATATATCAATTAATAAACGTCAAATGTCTGTTACCGTTGCATTGCAATATCGACGAAAAGGCGGTAACTTAGAAAATAGTAAAAAAAAAAAGATACTTAGTTCCCATATTACAGCTTATGAATATTAAAGAGAAATGCATGCAGGGGATTTAGCTTTCCATGGTACAAAACTAGATGACAGTTTTAAGATAGAAACAACATTACAAGACGTATTCTAAAAGGATAAACTACAGATATTGCATTAATATATTTTCTGTTTTAATATGAAGAAACAGTGTTCGTAAGTGTGACTATTATTTTGCATGGAACCGAGGTTGAAGCTTCCCCAGGACACAATAATATAAAACATATGTTCCGAGAAGTCTATTAGAACCTTAAAGTTGTAATAATCGTATTTATAAATGTTGCTCTTTCACATTACAAAGAAAAGCAACCATACCATACGAAGTCGATTTATCGTGCTGAAAGGATATTAAAAACACAGTTTTGCCGTCTTTACACGATTTAAAAAAATTACGGTTAAAATGATATATACATGAGCACTTTCAAGTCCACTGTGGACCCGTCATCAGAGATGCTTAATAAAGAAAAGCAAGTTTGATATTTTGTACTTTAATATTAAAGTTGGCCGAATTTTTTCCACATATCAAATAATTCTAGCCACCGCAACTATTACGACGATTTAAAAACTTCGTTTTTCAACGGAAACCCCGAAATATGACAACGATGATCTTTGCTTTCCTCTCCTTTTCCAATGAACAATTTTACTCCTACAGGGAATAAATCCATATACAGTAGAATTCAAAATACATTTTAATCTATATCACTGTTTCTAAATATGTGACTGAAAAAAATATTTCTTTGCTTCAATGCCATTTATAGCGAAAAATATTTTGCTTGGAGTTTCTTTTTCCAGTAATCAGACTTTTCCGCCAGGGGTGTACAGGTACATTACGATTTCCCGATCGTTCTGCTCCTAAAGGTCCAATTTGAAAAATCCCTTTTACGTCCGATGAAGTTCCCGATGGAAAATGTCCCGCGCATAATTTCTTATTTTTGGTAAAGAATTGCTTTGCTTATAGGCGGCTCAAGGGTACATTTCTGTTTTCGGTGTATTTGCAGATATATCTGCGCTTCTTAAAATCTTTAAACACGATTGAAAACATTTCGTTGTGATTAAATACAGATCACAACGAAAAACCTTTCAAATACTGCATTGTTTTTCCTCCAGGGAGAGTAGATGGTTATCTTTCTTTCTCTAAGTCTTTGCTTCTCATAGATAGATCTGAAAAATTCTTTCTTTTTAAGACAGCTTTTCTAGTGCGTAATGTTTATATAAGTTCAAACATTTCGTAAAGTACAAGTTTGCTCCTAGAGGGCATAATTTCACGTTTCTGTTCACAACATATTTGGAGCAATATCTGAGCTGAAATATGTTGTGAACAGAAATATGTTGTGATCAAAAATCCCGACTGAAAAAATTATTTTAAGGTTAGATATAGCTAGCTAAGAAAACATTTTACGCGCATTTCCTGCCTACGATAATACACAATTTTCCTGCTAAAGTGCGCAAATAGTTAATATGTTTTTCTAGATTAAGCAGCTATTTTTATTTGCGGATGTTTAATCGATTATTTTAATCCTGTTGATTTGTTGTAACCAGTCCCATTCACTATAAACAACCCCTCTCACATTTCGCATTTTAAATTATGAGCAGTTTTTCCCTAGGTGGTTTCATTGTATATTTCGTTTCGTTGAATTTTTAGATTTTCTAAAAATTTGCTTTGAAATATTTTTTTTTTTTGCGCTAGAAAGGATTCCAAAGATGTGCTCATTACAACCGAAAAGTCGGTGTCATCTTTCTTGCTTATTTTATTTAGTACATATTATATATTCCAAAGTGGAATATATAGAGCTATAGAAGACAGTACGAAAAGGTTTCACTGAAGACATAAGGAAATTCGATTGTGAACTAGTCCCCGTGTGGTGACAGCGGTTAAGGAATAGTCTCCATGTAGGCCATGCATATCGTAAAAGGCTACTAAAATCGATACCCAGTTCACTGGGATATATATATATATCCGGGTACATTCTTGTAAGTTTGGGTGCAGGGCTAACAACCCTGCCCTGTAAAAGTCAACTTCTTAAGGAAGTCAAAAGGAAAATTAGCCGGACGGACCTCACGGAACGACCTGGACAGCGGAAAAAGGATTGTGAATACTGTTTCGGAAGCTGGAATGTCTTGAGCCTGAGCAGACCAGGAGCATTGAGGAGAGTGTGTGAGGAACTACAGAAATACAGAGTGAGGATAACAGCATTGCAGGAGGTGTAATGGAAGGAAAGTGGCATACTTGATACCAGAGCACATACTATTTTTTATAGTGGGAGACCAAAAAGCTTTTGGTACTACATTCTTGGTTGACAAAAAATGGAAACATTTGGTTCCTGATTTCAGACCAGTTAATGATTGACTTTGTGCCCTGAGAATAAAGTTTAAGATGTTCAATGTTTCACTCATATGTGCTCACGCACCAACCGAGGACTGGTGAACTTCTATGAATTACTAGAGAGGATATATGATCAGTCATCAAAGCATGACGTTAAAATGGTTTTGAGAGACATAAATGCGAAAGTAGGAAAGGAAGAGACATTCCGACCAACAATTGGAAGAGAGAGTGCACATGAAGAAAGTAACGAAAATAGCACGAGACTAATTGATTTCAAGGGATAAAACATTTGAACATATGTACAACATATTTTCCACATAAAAAAGTACATAAAGTTACCTGGAAATCGGCAGATGGAATAACAGAAAATCAGATAGATCGTGTGCTGATTCATAGACGACATACAACAGGTATCGGTGATGTATGAAATCGTAGAGGAACGGATTGTGATACAGAGCATTATTTGTTAAGAATTAAATATAAACAAAGAACAAAAATTAATAAGGTGGGTAGAGGAAGGAGAATAACCAAGATATGACATCCAAAAATTAAAAGATGGAAAAACCAGATAAAAATATGTTGAAAGATTGAGGGAAGAAATAAGTGATGGGAAAGATTACGAATATGCCGATGATATGATTACAGGTAAAAAATGGGAAAGTATTAAGAATAAAATTACCAAAGTAGCTCAGGAAGTTCTGGGATTCAGAAATAATGACAAATCAAAGGAATGGTATGACTTGGAATGCAGAAAATGTGTTGAAGAAAGAAATACAGTTCGTCTAAAGATACTGGACAGGAAAACTCGCTGGGGTAAATGAGAATGAATATAGAAAAAAACGAAACAATCCAAAAAGATGTGCAGAAGAAGGAAAAGTGAAAGGGGAAAAGGCAAGGCTAAATGACGTTCAAACCTTGAAGAATACAGGATAAATTAATAAAATGTATAATAAGATAAAGGGAATTAACGGTGGGTTTCAACCCAGGACAACTTTCTGCACAGACCGTGATGGCACTTGCTTGGTGGAAAGGAGGTCATTTTGAGAAGGTGGGCAGAGTATTTTGAAGATCTCCTTCAGGACAAAACAGGAACGTCAAGATAAAGGAAGCACCAATGCTGAGGTGAAATTGGCCCTAAAGAGAATGAAAAACAATAAGGCACCCGGTAAAGATGGAATACCACTCGAGCTATTAAAATATAATGGACAATCACTATTAATCAAAATCTATGAGTGCCTGTCAGAGGTATGGGAAACTGAGTCTCTGCCTGCCGAATATGATACTGCTATTATCTTCCTTATCCATAAGAAAAATGATAAGTCCCTGTGCCAGAATTATAGAGGAATATCCCTGTTAGCAGTGATTTACAAAATATTTGCAGGGATATTTGCAGCTAGATTGCAGCCTGTCATAGAAACATTGCTGGGTGACTATCAATGTGGCGTTTGATATGGCAGATCAACAATAGACCAGATTTTTACAGTAAGTGCTATAATTGAAAAATGCTACGAGTTTAATATCAGTCTGCACCATTTGTTTGTGGACTTCAAACAAGCCTATGATAGCATTAATAGAGATAAGCTATTTGAAGTCATGAAGGAATTCCAAATTTCACTCAAACTGATAAGATTAGTAAAATTTACACTCAGAAATACCATGTGTAGAGTGCAAATACAGGGTGAACTCACACCTGAGTTAAGGATTACCAAAGGATTGCGACAAGGGGATCAACTATCTACAATGTTTTTTAATCTATGTCTTGAAAGGATTATGTCAAATGCAATCATAAAGAAAGTTGGAATTATTACGAATAGAAGTCTACAAATTTTGGCCTTTGCATATTATGTGGACTGTATATGAAGGACTGAGAATAGCCTCAGAGAGGGTTATAGACAAATAACGGAGAAGGCAAACAAAATGAGACTAAGCGAAACTAAACCAAAAGCGAAACTAAACCAAAATACCTAATTGTTGCCATAGATAAACAAAAATTCGAAATCACCCAAAATCTCATTGTCGATGTAGAAACCTTCAAGCGGGTACAGCAGTTCACATATTTGGGATCACGAATAACAGAAATTAATTATGTGTCAGTTGAAATTACTTATAAAATGCCTGCAGCAAACAGAACTTATTACAGTATTCAACCACTGTTGATATCTAAGTTGATCTCAATTAAAAGCAAAATTCAGCTATATAAAGTAATCCTGAAACCAGTACTTTTATACGGCTGTGAAACATGAGCAATAATCCAGAGAGATCAAAACAGATTACAAATTTGGGAACAAAAGGTATTAAAAAATATCTTTGGCCCAATTAGTGAGAATGGACCTCACTAATTGAGCCAAAGATCTTTTTAGTGAGAAGATACGCGATGCCTATAGTTACCTCGAACAACATATATCAAACGAAGGTCACATTCACGAAGAAATTATATATAGTCGGGGTATAAAACTTGGTTGGAGAGCTTTTGGAAGAAACAGTACAATTTTCAAAAACAACATGCCATTATGTATTAAAAGAAAAGGGTTTAATCAATGTATCCTTCCAGTTCTTACGCATGGAGCAGAGACATAGACCTTAATTAAAAAGACATGCAAGGGCTGCAGACAACTGAGAGAAGCATGAAGATATGCATGCTTGGTGCAGCCAAGAATGATAAGAAGAGAATCTTGTGGATAAGGAATATAACAAGAGTGGAAGATTTCATGATCACAGTAAATTCCCTGAAATGGCAAATATTGCCACAGGAATGGATCACCGATGGACAATCAAAATTTTAGACTGAATACCAAAGGACAGGAAGAGACCCAGAAGAAAATTGCGTGGGGGAAATGTAGATTAAATTCGAAAGCATGTTGGAGTGACATGAAGGAGACTGGCTCAAGACAGACCGTTGTAGAAGAAACTTGGGGAGACCTGCATTCAACAGTGGATTGAAAATGTTGTCAATGATGATGGTGATATTATACTATTTATTTGTTATTAAACAAAAAAATATTTTATATATATTATTATATTTTTCATTTATTTTATTTATTATCGGTAATCAATACATTCGTTTTTCTTTTCATTTTTGAAATGAAAAAAATGTGTACATGATAAATCTTCAGGAATTATATGGAATTATAAATCTGAAAAAAAAATGGTGCGAAATATTTTCCTTAGTCCCTGGCAAATACTTGCATACGCAGAATTTGCCAACGGCATGTTATGGATCGCGAAACGGGTAGAACACTACGTGCTATAATCGTTGCGGTACAGCTGTTCAAAAACGTGCTTTACAGTCTCACGGAGATGTTCTTTCCGCCATTCAGGAAATTTGTTAAGAACGTTTTCTTCAGAGTAATCAAATAACATTGATTTTCGGAAAGTGATTGTCAGAAACTGATCTGTTTCCGTCATGCCGAAATTGATTACTTTTCATTCTGAATTTGGGAGTTGCTACTTTCGAAAACTGATTTTTTCAGCTTTCGGTTAAAGCAGTAGTTTTCAGTCTCTGATCAGAACGAAAACAACGGTTGCGAAAACAGATCAAGAGCAATGGACCATCATCCACTTAAAAGTTTATTTTAGTTTTAATGATGTAACATATCCGGAAAGATAGATGCGATCCAATCTACTCTAACATACTGCTTAACACCTTACTTAAATATATCAATAAAATATTCAAATTATACCTTTTTTTATCCGAAGTGCAATATTAGTTTTCTCAATATGTGCTTTAGAATCGCATGCATAGAAGTCATAAATGGTCCATCAAAAATTTATTTTATTACAGAGGGTGAGTCGAAAGTTCTGCAATATTTGGATCACTTAATATCTTCATAAATACCTTTACGACGAAAGCTGACTAGCATTCAAAGTATAGGCCATCATATTGCACCGTCTTTAGCCATCTTCCTGCCAGTTCTTTGATTCCGCGGCGGTACCAGTTCTTGTCGTTCGAGGCGAAGAACTCCTTCACCCCAGCTTCCACCTCCTTCTGATTGTTGAAGTGTCGACCGCGAAAGAAGTGGGTCATGGACGGTAATAATACGACGGGGAAAGGTCCGGACTATATGCTGGGTGTGACATCAGTTTGATGCCCTAAAGTTCCTGGAGTTTTGTCCAGATCGTTTGCGCTGTATCAGGATGAACGTTGTCCTGCTGTAGGAGATCGCGCTTTCTGTTCCCCAGTGCCGGGTACTCCTCCTCCGAAACGGCTTACATACGCCCCAGCTGTTCAGAGTAGAGATTGGTGTTGATAGTCCGACCGTATGGAACAAATTCGTAAGAAGCTAAATTCCACCAGAGGCAGAGCATCACCTTATGCTCGAAGCGCCCAATTTGGGCAACAGGTTCAGGAAATAGGCCCGGTCTCAACCACTGCCGTTGTGTGTTATGATTACGGAAATAGACTCACTTTTCATCGCACGTAACAATTCTCTTGATGAAACGTACATCTCATGGGTTTTCTAGGAGTATCGTGCACACTTCCACTCAGCGGTTTGCTTCAGCTGGCGTCAGTTCGTGAGGGACAATGCGGCAGCTCCTGTAGCCCTTGCCGAGAGCCTGAAGGTGATAATCCACGGTGGTCTGTGATATGCCCAGCTCGCCTGATAATCTCCGAGTGCTGGTTGTCGAATTTTCCTGTACGGTTTGGCGCACGGCCTCCGAATCCACGGTTCGCGGAATACCTGACCTTGGCTGATCGTCGAGGTTTCTGTCACCTGAGCGAAATTTATTGAACCATCTGGTTGTGGTGCTGTGGTCCACGGAACCTTCCCCTTTCGCATGACAAATGTTTCGTGCTGCTTGAGCAACGTTATGGCCAAGTTAAAACTCGTAAAGCAAAAGTTCCCTAATTAGCCGGTGACGACATGCAATGCTGTTGGCAGCAACGACTACTACTTTATATTCTATAACGAAGTAAATTTCTGCGTCATTTTTGTCCACGCCGGGGCTCGAACCCGGGTCCCCTCATTCCGGAATAAGTCACTCTACCAATTGAGCTACGCGAACGTTCGTTCTGACTGCTATCTGCCTTTATGTCGTGTGCGTCTTGCTGGCAGGTCCATCACATCCCCCTCCGAAAGAGGGCCGGGGGCATGGCGCACGGGTCAGCCGGAACCATGAATCATTGCACGCAGCCATCCGCTGTAGAACATGCACTTGAGAACTCCCAGTCAATCTGGTGTGTGGAATGCAACGTCACACACATTTATTTTGCGAAGCTCTGAAGAAGGGATTCTCTTATTTTTCCTATCTCGCGGTGCGGAAAGAACATCACACCACTGCAAAATTTTGAACGACCGGGTCATCCGGAAAGTTCGGGCGCCATTATGACGATGTAAATTTCTCCGTCATTTTTGTCCACGCCGGGGCTCGAACCCAGGTCCCCTCATTCCGGAAAAAGTCACTCTACCAATTGAGCTACGCGGACGTTCGTTCTGACTGCTATCTGCCTTTATGTCGTGTGCGTTCTTCTGGCAGGTACGTCACAATTCCTTTTGACTGACTGCAGTGAACGACTTGAACTAGTTTAAACACATAACATATCCGCCGCAGCACATGCGTTTATACAAATATTGCAAAACTTTCGACTCACTCTCTGTATATGACGACAAAAATTTTGTGTTAAAACTTCCTAAGCATTATATCACATAATAAGCAAGAGGGAATTCAAATCAATTTTATTTCGAATGATCATACACCAAAGAGCCAAGATATTTTGACCAGGGCCTCTTTATGCAAATCAATGCAACTGAAGGTTAACGACAGCGCGTTTAATGGTCATAAAACCGTATAAATAACATATGTAGTGAACTCTGGTAATCGATGTTATTCTTGTTCTTTAGAGAGGAACAAAGGAGGCTAATGGGTCAGAGTATTTCCGAGACAGCAAGGCTCGTAGGGTGCTCACGGGCAGCTGCAGTTAGTACAGTACAACTGCAACTCTCTGGACTCCAGGTATCCGGAGCTCCATTTATCCGGATCGCTTGTTCTTCTTTCAAGGCCAAGTAAAATTAAGATTTTGTTAATTTGTTTACGTGTTTTTAGTTTTTTCGTTCATTTAAATAATTCAAAATGATAATGCGGTGAAGAAGATGTTTATTTTTAAGCTGTATAACACTTGTTATAATAAAATACAATAAACGAAATAATTAAATTCCCTCACTTCAATTAATAAGTAAGTATCTAACCTACAGAAAAAAGACAACTTAATTATCATGATTTTCCGAATATCTGGATGGGCTGTGGTCCGAGTTAATCCGGATAATTTTAGTCCTACTGTACTTTCAAAAATTTGTCCCACGGGGAAAACAACACAAACCGTCGGCAAGACGTGGGCCGACTACTACCCATCGAGGCTAGAAGTGAGCAAAGGCTATCTTGTATGATGCGTGCCAGCAAAACGGATACTGTGGCGCAACTCGCCGTTGATTTGAAAGCTTGTTACGGGAGTAATGTGTTGTAACACACAATACATGGAATCCTGCTAAAAATGGGGCTGCGTAGCCGCAAGCCTCTCTGTATGCCTATGCCAACCGCGGTTCACCATCGAAAACCCCTACAATGGTCAAGTGAGCATCAAAACCGGACCTTCAATGATTGGAAGAAGGTCGTCTTGTACGGTGAATCTGGTTTTCTGTTGCACCATGTGGACGACCGTGTACGTGTGCGTCGTTTGCCTGGGAAGTGTTAGCAGCTGAGTGTAATGTGGGACGAAAATACACAGTAGAGGAAGTGTAATGCTTTGCGCAATGTTGTGCTGGAAAACCCTGGGTCCAGTCATTCATGTGCAGGAAACTATGGCGACTACCATCTACCTAAACATAACTGCAGACCATGTGCATTCTTTCATGGCAATGATGTTTCTCTCTAGTAGTGCCTACTTTTATATGGAAAATGGGTCACATCACACTGCCCGAATTGTTCGACAATGGTTCGCGGGTCACGAGGAGGACTTCCAGGTATTGCCATGACCTCAAAATGTTCTAGACATCAATCCAATCGAGCATCTATCGTTTGTGTTGGAACTGCAAATCCGATCTGCAGCGGTTGGTGGGTTTTTTTTTTTTTTTTTTTTTTTTTTTTTTGGCGCAAGGGCCATGTTTGACCAAAGAGCGCCAGACACAAGACAATCAATGAAACAGGTTAAAAAACAAGGTATGAATATGGTTAAAATCAGGCTGATGCGGTAAAGGTGAAAATGAAAAAGATGAAAAGTATAGAAGCTAGATATGTTTTAAAAAGTGATGAAAAGTGTAGAAGCTAGATACGTTTGAAAAAGAGATTGTTGCAGTCTCCAAAGAAATCGTTACGCAGGCTGTTGCAAGAAACAGGACTGATATATTCCGCCTGCCAAAGGGCGGCAAAAATAGGTAAACTGAAGTCATATCATGTTACAGTTGTTCACGAGCTATAATCAATTGAAATGCCGAAGCGAATGCATTACTGCCGGTGATTTAAGTAATTTGTCAGTTAATATTCAGGCGTATTACACATTGCGTGGTTCACGGACGAAGCCTGGTTCCACATTTCAGACTATGTGAACTCGCAGAATACACGGTGGGTATTGGCGAGTGAGAATCCCCATGTCATTCACGAGGAAAGAATGCATCTCACAAAGATTGGCATATGGTGCGCCTTTTAACGGAACCGGATAATCGGTCCCATTTTCTTTGAACAGACTGTCCACACAGAGGTGTATCTCAATATCTTCACGCAGTTCGTGAACCAAGTGGATGATATTGAACTGCAGCATGGCTTCTTCCAACAGGATAGGGCGACTTGTCGCACTTCCAAAGCCAGCATGGCTGATATTCGAAGTTTCTTCGGCGATCACGTTATCTCCAAAGGTTTGTGACCGCCCAGGTCTCCAGATTTAACTCCACCCGATTACTTCTCATGGAATCATCTGAAAGGTACTATATACAGCAATAAGCGTAGGATTATTCGGCAGCTGAAAAACAACATCACACAGGAAATTGAGGCAATAAATACCAACATGCTGAGGCTTACATTTGAGAGTATGTACCGACGAGTTGATATCTGTTTGGATGCAAATGGCGGACATTTTCAACATCTCCGATATCGATGTGATTGTGAAAATGTAACACACTTCGTCTTCAAATTTCAGATTGAAATGTTTTCCCCTTTCAAAATTATAGCGCTTTTTTGGGTAAAGTCCCGAGTGAATCAATCTACACTGACGGAAAAAAATCCCAACACCACGAAAAAATAGTTGTAGAGGAATAAAATGGCAGCAATACATCTGTATAGGTAACATATTTAATCGATTAAGGTTTCAAGATCACAGCTTATTGTAAGCGCGAGAAGAGCCATTTTAAATGTGAAATGCTGGTACATTAATAACCGGTGTAACCACCAGAATGTTGAATGCAAGCACGCAAACGTTCATGCATTGTGTCGTACAGGTGCTGGATGTCAGTTTGTGGGATGAAGTTCCATGCCTGTTGCACTTGGTCGGTCAATACAGGGACGGTTAATGCTGGTTGGGGGTGACGCTGGATTTGTCGCCCAATGATGTCCCATACGTGCTCGATTGGTGAAAGATCTGGTGATCTAGCAGGCCACGGAAACATGTCGACACTCGGTAGAGCATGTTGGGTTACAACAGCGGTATGCAGGCGAGCGTTATCCTGTTGGAAAACACCCCCTGGAATGCTGTTCATGAATGGCAGCACAACAGGTTGAATCACCAAACCGAAGTACAACTGTGCCGTCAGGGTGCGTGGGATAACCACGAGAGTGCTCCTGCTGTCATAGAAAATTGCTCCCCAGACCATAACTCCAGGTGTAGGTCCAGTGTGTCTCGGCCGCGGACAGGTTGGTTGCAGGCGCTCACCTGGCCTCATTCTAACCAACACACGTCCATCACTGGCACCCAGGCAGAACTGGCGTTTATCAAAAAACACAACAGATCTCCACTCCGTCCTCCAATGAGCTCTAGCTTGACACCACTGACGTCGCAAACGGCAGTGGTTTGGAGTAAGTGGAATGCACGCTACAGGGCGTCTGGCTCGGAGCTGTCCTTCAAATAACCGATTTGTAACAGTTCGTTGTGTCACTGTGGTGGCAACTGCAGCTCGAATTGCTGCCGCAGACGCGGTACGATGCGCCACGAACATACGCCGTACACGGCGGTCTTCCCTCTCAGTAGTGCCACGTGGCCGGCTGGAACCCGGTCTTCTTGAGGCAGTACCTTCCCTTGACCACCGCTGCCAACAATCATGCACAGTGGCTACATTTCTGCCAAGTCGTTCTGCAATATTGCGGAAAGAAATTCCACCTTCACGTAGCCCTATTACACGACCTCGTTCAAACTCCGTGAGCTATTGATAATGGCTTCTTCGTCTTCTTAAAGGCATTCTTGACTAACATCAACACCCTACGTCGAATCTCAACGATAACTAACGCTCACGAACGTTACAGCGCGTATTTACAGCAAACCTGCTTTGCATGTTCTGAGGGGCGCTACTAGCGCCACACGTATGCGCCGAGCGCGAAATTTGCATAGACGTCATCTTACAGATGTACTCTCACCGCCTACCAAATGTCGTTTATCTAACACAACCCCTTCTTGGTGTTGGGATTTTTTTTCCCGTCAGTGTATATAATTTCTTTCATAATTCCATAAGTAAATAAAAAAACGATTTTTCAAAGCTGTTGGTGCGACGTGATCTCATTCTAAGCATTATGACATGACGTCAGAGATGCCTTACGTCTCACGCTCAAAGTCGTTTCAACAATACTTTAGAGACAGAAAAACGCCACGTCACGAATTTTCGTTCTATTCCGTGATTCAGCTTCCAATCACTGAACACTTGCCCAAAAAACACAAAAAGGTAAGTGTCACGTCACAAATATGTATCTCTCAGTTGTCACTTATGGTGATGACCTGTATTATACAACATGAACAGCGCACATTTACTGAAATTGCAATATTTATTTAGTTGTCAAATTAATTTAATTTCATTATGTTACATACCCGTCATTTGAGAAGGGTTCTGGCTAGTTTTATCTTAGTTTCGTGGATTTGAAAATAAAATATTGACACAGACGTATACATGTATTCGTTTGGATTTATGAAATTTTATTATATACTACCAGAGGGTCACGGCGTTGTCTGGGATTAACAAGAAATGTATGAATCGGCTTCTGGGTCAGCTGTGTCCGAGTTTTCCTGAATTTAAGAATAGGATATATTCCACAGACGAAATTTTTGATAAAATGGTGTGTATTTCCCCAAATAGAAAAGACATTTAAAAAGCATTTCCGAAGTGTTGCGTGTACCCTTCCGACGCAATTGCGGGATACATAATTGAATAAGAGCTGAAGAATACGCACGCCAATCAAGGAGACAAATCATCTCATGCGTCCAGATGAAATAAATAAATAGGGAAGATGATGTGGTAGAATGCGCGAACGGAGAATAGCAATGTTTGTATTTGAAAAAAGTAATGTGACAAAATTCATATTTTCCTCGCATTTCATTTCTTATATTTTATTAGCATTTCATTGAAACATAGTTCTTCTCATAATGTATCCTGGAACTATTTTTTAATAGTGGAATTATTTGCAGTGCGTAATGTCACACGGCGAGCCGCAGTTCAAAACATAAATAAACATGCGTGCAGCTGCCGTGGAAGGTTACATGATGCATTATAACACATCGGAATTGCAACCAAAATGTTTAGGAGAACCCAAAAATATTCTTTCTGCTATCACGTTTGTTGTAATGTTCTCGTAGTTTGTTTCCCCTTAAAAGTACGCAAAAATGCTCTGATACATTGCTGGATGAGCTTACAACACAGAACATAGCAAGTTCACATTTCAAACTGTAAATCACGTGCATTATATCAAATTAGAAACGATGATTGAAGAAACTAGGTCAAAATCTTTCCGTATATAAAACTTGGAAGTATTTATAGTGCGCTGCAACAAACAGAGAGCCGGGGTCTGAAACGTAAGCAAAATCACCGGCTAACAGAAATACGGGTGAAGGATACATGCAAATCTTTGGAAGTTCTGTCCCAAAATTTTGACGCATCTTATTAGTAATGTCACTTACATCACATTTGGCGTGAGGTTCTGGTAGTTTACGCAAAAGTGTGAAGAAGTATTGTTTCTCAAAAGAGTAATGAAACGTTATTGGGTGAGATTATAATAGCACAGTACACAGCAGGATCAAATTTCAGCACTGGTTTGTTTGTTTCGGGGGTTAAACGACCTCCGTGAGTAACTCGACGGGCTGTAAGCCGTCACACGTCCCTAATTTAGGACCCCTGGTTCAAGGGAAAGAAGAGAGCCAGTACAGTAAGTCAAACACAATATCCACGCCTCACCGGGATTCGAATCCAGACCCATCTTAGAGGAATGGTTATAAACCAGCGCTTAGACCACTGGCTGAAGCTTTAAATAATAATTAAAATTTGGCAAATTCGGATTTCTAAATAAAAGGGGCTCCGAGGTACACGCACTTATGTGCCTTAGCAAGCTTTTGTCAAATTTCAAACCTTTACTTTCAGTAGTTTCTTCTGTAGGCAACTTGATAGAGAAACATGGCAATTTTATTATTATTATAGAAAACAAAAAAATATCACATTTTTCGCTATTAGGTGTAGGCATAATGTCTTAATATAAAATTAGATAAATCAATATAAATCACAGACAAATAAAAGGAACGCTGGTGAAAATTAAATATTGAGAACCTAAAATCGAGAATATACGATTTTCGCATTGTCTGCAACCTCTGGATTTTAATACTTAATTCTTTAAAAACAGAAACGCTAAAAATATCTCAAGAATCATTTGAGTGTTTCATCAACTAGAGATCACTATAAATATCGAGTAATTTATATGCAGTTTTCTTTTATCATTGCGACGCAATGATAAAAGAAAACTGCACGATAGAAAATATTTACTTGTCGAAATCTATTTACAGCTTTAAAATTTTGCAACAGTCATTTCTCAAATTACAGGACTTAAGCACTTTAAAAGTATGGGCTCACTTTCTCCAACTTTTATTCTGTTCTTAAATATAAACCCAAAAAATCGCTTGCGATCATACTTCAATGTTGGAAAGTTTCAATCAAGATAATGATATTCTTTCCCGTTTCACATAAATTGAAATATTTAGGCCGTTGTGTGTTGCGAGATAGGACCTATGGTCTTAAATTTCCATGCTACTGTAATATAATACATGGCTGATCTTGAATTTCAGAAATGTGGATGGATTCAAGAATGTTGTACTTTTCTTCAGGGCGATTCATAAGTTAAAAGGCAATTTTAAAATTACTGAAATTTGCACGAATCTTTAGAGAGACGGTAAGTACACAGATTTTCTCAAATATATTTTACTTTAAGGAGTAAAACTAAACTTAAGGCGGTAATTCTTGATATATGAAGTTAAAAATACTTTATCATGTCAATGTAAACTAATTTTTTCAGAACAATATTTTGTAGTTAAGGCACAGTTTCCGAGAGAAACTGAACACCATTCCTATCTAGGGGGAAACTGATCTTAAGGAAAATAGAAAACACATAGATAATTTCTCCTATGCGTACAGCTTCCTAGCATAGTAAATAATTTTTCCGTTCCTACTGATAGGTTCGAATCAGCAGGAATGGAAAGGTAGTGTATCTGGAACCGGTGGCCCCAAATTACCGGGCCACAGCTTGCAGCCAAAAAAATTGCTTATGGTGGTCAAAAGATAAAAAAGATAGGAAGATGTTTCGGAAGTCAGATATGCAAAGCATATCATTATCTCTCGAAAGTTGAAAGATGTTCCAAAAGGAAAGAGAGATGAGGGCTTTTGAGGAGTGCGTGTTAAAAGAGGTCAACACAAGTAGAATTTTCTATCGTTAAAACAAATTAAATAGATGCAAGAGATTTAGTTAAATACGTGGTAAAATTTTTAAAGGAAATGTATTAAAGTTTTACTTCCTTTTTACGGAACATCAAATGCTTATAACGAAAAAAGTTAGATTTACAAGATTACAAGATACTGTTCTTTTAATTCCTATTTTCATTTTTTTCGAGAATTTTCGTCTTCTGTCTTGACCTTCGAATTAGCAAAATTTGAAGAATCCCTAATAACACCTTTGGAACGACAGGAACAAGCTTTCAGACTTGCGATCCTCCACTTTGGGCTACTGCTATGTCATAGGATGATTTGTATTCTGCTGTGCTATAAATTTTTCGAGATATACATTATTCCATCAACTGATCTAATCTATTCAACAAAGAACTGAATTGGTTCTGAGTGATAAATGTGGCCGTGAACGTTACTTT
This sequence comes from Macrothele yani, assembly GCA_039090855.1. NCBI lineage: Eukaryota > Metazoa > Arthropoda > Arachnida > Araneae > Macrothelidae > Macrothele > Macrothele yani. The sequence continues at coordinate 53,131,074 of CM077017.1, forward strand.
GTAAGTTCTGCAAAATGTTTGTCAACGTACGTTCACCACAATTTCATTTTCATATTCTGAGGAAAATGCTGTTCAGAAAATTTGGCATTTAATTTTAGTAATCGGGAGTCTACTGACTACTAAAGTTTGGCTTTTCCCATGTAGGGCGCTTAACACGAGAAACGTAAGCAGAACATTTTTAAAGATGGTGAAGACAGTGATCATATTTATAAGAATAAAATTCGCCAATGGATGCTTTAGTAAATCAAAGTTAATAAAAGCTGGTATTTAAAAGTAAGTTACAGGGAAAATATTCATAGCTTCCAGGATTTTATTAATATATCAAAAGGATGTAACGGTTTTGAATAGCTACAAAAATAATTTCTGTTAGAACAAAACTTCGCAAATAAACGTGTTGTTGAACGCATTTGTACATATGCGAAGACTGAAAACAAATGCCAAAAAAATAACTGCACACTTCGGTATATTTGTTTAGACCGGATGGGATAAAAGTCAGGAAATATATGCTCACGGGGCAGAGGAATGAATTTATGCATTGCCCAGTTCAAAGCGAAGAAATTATAAAAAGGAGATATCAGAACAATTGCGAAGTTTCAGACCGTCTTAGAAGTTTAATCTTTCATTTATCTGAAACTTTGTTAAGAAAAGAAAATCATATTGCAACACAAACACGTTACGATTATATGATATTTTGTCGCAATATGGTGGCCATTTCTGAAATCATTAAAAATTCTCTTAAATTTAGCTCTTCAAAGTAATTCAAGAAAACGTATAAAAATGAATGAATCAATGAACAAATAAATAAATAAATATCGAGCAATGTTTCCAGAACACAATCATGAAAATTCTGGTATTGTACTGCATTTTCTAGATGAAAAGCTACACTGCAAAGTCCGAGTAAAAGCAAATGTTTGCTTATTTAATAATTCCCGTACTTACAGTAGCACTTCACTATCACATAAAATGCAAATTTGATTTTTCTCAACTTTTAAAGCGACAGGGTATGTGGTTATGATAACTTAACTCCATTTAATAGATCTCGAAAGCTATTTTATTTAAGTATTTGGAATTTCGATCCAGTTTACTTTGTGCTGCAAGATTTGTTTTTTGCTATTTAGTTGCAACGAAATTAGCACCGTTTTCGAAATTTTCCGCTGTATCAAATCAATGTGTCCAAAGTCCAGTTCTGAGATGGGCTTCATTCTTATTGAGATGAACAAATTATTTTTTCGAAACTCTTCACCGAAAAAGCAGTTCTTTTTCCTGAAGTGAATATTGGTCTACACGATTCTCATTTTCTCATTGTGTTTTGACGCGTGCAGTTAATATATTTTTCTTTTTCAACATCAAATAATGCCGAATTTTACATTTCATTTTGTAATGCAACTGCCTTCACGTAACATTGTTAAATCATTTTCGCACTGAATTAAAAACAGTCTCTTGCGCATTGCATTTCTTTTTAAAATGAAGTGACAAACAAAATCTCATGGAATTTCCCTTGCAATTTTGTTCAGTCTGCTTTTCCCAATAATTTCATGCTCATAACGCAGAGTTTGATGCGCGTTTGTTGACAAGGAGAGAACTATGAACTAACTTAATCCGAGGTGTGTTCGGCACTGGAAGGTCATACCTGAACCATGCGTCATAAAACTCCTTCACTCAATCAATCATTTAGCTGTCCAAAAAGTATATTTAAACGCTTGTAAACTTTCGAAATTGTATGCACGTTAAGTCCCCACTTCTGGTCTAACAACTTCATTTGACATTAATGGCCTTAATCACTTGTTCGGAATATGTTAATTGCTGCTGATTGGAAAAATTCAAGCATGAACATGTTTCGCCAACCCAATTAAAAGTGGGCATATTCTAAATGCTCAACTAAAATAAAGATAAAAAGGATATTGGAATTCTTACCGGTGATTTAGCTAAGTTGTGGTTGTTTGACCAAGATTTGAGGAAAGAATTATTTCTCAGTCAAGACAAAACTAAGAAATTTAGATTTGGTTATTCTTCCAGTGGACATTTACGAGTGGGAAAGACGGTGTCTCAAAGAACGAACAAAAGTAAAATTGATATACAATAAAACGTTAATAATCAGTGGTAATTGGGGAAGGCTAGAGTCTGGATAATTGAAAAATACGGTTAATCCAAATTACGTGTCATTGGGTTAAATACGTAGAAACACTATAAAAATATAAACTAACTTGTAGTTTGATCATTTTAAAACTAATTTAGATAGAAATTTCGTGACTTTTTTGTTTTTTTGTTTTCTTTGTAACATAATTTTTTTAATTTTTTTTTATACATCTACGATTTTGTAAAACTTCAATGTAATCTACATCACCCTGACTTTCTACGACATTTGACTTTCCATAAAATCACCTTGACGTTCCACGTTTCTGCAGCTGTTAGTTTGCTGACCAATACCAAATTCGGCTGCATGTAATGAAATACTTTCACCTTTTTCACTTTTTGTAATAATAAGCTTCAATTTATTTTCCACTGTTAAAACACCTCCTTTTCACTTTCCCAACATTTTAGGTGCTGCACTGCTAAATAAATTAGTTTCCACAAGAGGAGCACAAGCTTTTGTAATGTTTAAGAGACAACATAGACTAGACTATATTCGTAATGCATTTGACTGCGCACTCTGGTGGAAGAACGGGAAACCGCAACAGTGATGGCAAATACGTTCTGCAAGGATGATGCATTTTAAAATACACAGCAACTACTACTGTTATTTTAGGAATCACTTAGACAGAAACCTTAAAAAAATGAAATTTGTATGTACAACAGAGGACCCTAGTTAAACCGACCACACGGATAATTGAGCCGCGGATAATCGGCGTTTTATTGTACTTCAAATGCAGTTCTACAGAAGAATGCTAGATTTCTGATCCTCAGGAGAACCGTAATGAATGAAACTTTGATGGGGAACTGGAAGACCTAAATACACTTCCTTATCAATATGCTGACACCTGGATGTCTACAAGTAGTCTTTATTTACAGAAAATTTAACATTGCCTGCTGAAACCTTTTACTATTTTATAGGCCTTCAGTTTTCGTGGAATAATCTTCAAGTTTTTGCGAAATGAACGCCAAAATGTTCCTCCTGTCGGCCTTCAAATCAGTGACCAGTTCAACTTTTCTTCCTTTTTTTTTTTTTTTTTCCACGCACTTGATGGATCGAATTCGCCCTAAAGATTCTCTACAGAGTTCAAGCCAGGTTTCTGAGCAGGGTTATCCAACTTTTCGATGCCCATGACGTCAAGCCAATCTTTAACAACACGCGAATAATGACATGATGATGCGTTGTCCTGCTGATAGAAGTATGAGCCTTAACCCCAAGTACTGCCAGAACATTGGTAGTGCATACTCTTTCAGGACATTTAGGTAGAGCTCAGCATTCATGGTTTTCTCCAAAACAACTAATGGACCAAAGTCGAACCACGAAAGTCAACTTCATACCATCATGCTTCCTCCACCAGGCAGACATCTCTCTCGGGGTGGTACAGTCCGGGAGGTACACTGTCATACCCAGGAACGACCATCAGACTTTTATACTATGTACCGTGACTTGTCGGTGCAATTTACCGTTTTTCATTGGTGTGTTATAATGTTCAGTCCAATATCGATATTCTTTACATCACGCTTATCGGTGTATGACATAAGTCGAAGTTATTAGCGGCTTGTGGATAGTTGCTCGACAGTAGTACTGGTGCTAACACCAGTTCCAATGGTCTAACACAGCGTTCGCAGGATTTGAGACAATGCTAATTTGCAGTACGAAAGGACATTCCTTTACACGACACTCCTGTCACGTTGCGTCCGTTTCGAAGGTTTACTTTGTAGTTTATTGGAAGATTTGGCCTCAATTTGCTTTCATTTGCTTATTACATCACCAAACGTCTACCTGAGGATCTGTAGTTGCGAAAACACAAGTTTGTCAGCAGTGGACATCAAATCAGTGTCCCCTTACTCCGGAGTAACTCGCTCTCCTAACTGAGCTACGCGGACAGAATGTCTCTATGCAGATTTGTCGTCTTGACACATGCTTTCACTTCTGTAGTACGTCCCATCATCTCCCTGTTATTTTTTTTAAAGAAAAGTAGGAATTTTTCATTAATTCCAAGCACTGTGTGGAACAAACATAACACATTTTTCGAAGAACCCAACGGCCAGTGGATCCATTTTCCACAATCGGGCGCCAATGTGAAAATACGAGTTTCCCCGCGACGGCCATCGAATCAGTGTCCCCTCACTCCGGAGTAAATCGCCCTCCCAACTGAGCTACGCTGACAGGATGTCTTCCTGCAGAAATGGCGTCTTGACACGTGTTTTTACCTCTGTAGTACGTCACACAGTGCAGTTGAAATGTCACATATGGAAAGATTACTTATGTGGCACCCTATCATCAATCCGATCTGGAAAGCAGTTAACTCTATCGATCGAGGCATCTTGAATTCATACTCACCCTATTGTCCCATCATAACAGTACAAGCATATTTACAACTGGGTATGTAGCGTGGTGCTTGCGTAGGACCTAATTCACTATCAATAGAGGGGTGATCTTATACTAATGGTACGGCAGTGTATTCTTCAAACTTTTAAACTAAAAACATTTCACATTTCGGACAAACGTTTTGCAGAAAACAGTACCGAAAGTAAACCTTTATGGAAAAAAATATAAAATGACAGGCAAGAAAACAGGTAGAAGAACAAAATCAGCAACTTGTTGAGGGGCATCAGAATTTTGAGCCGTTATTATAACAAAAAATGACATGACTTTGAAAAGTTTTGCCATGGTCATAAAAGCTCGTGATGGAGTAAGAAATATTGAAGTAATTCATTCTCTTTTTGTATAAATACAGTTTGGTTCAAGAATGACGTAGCTTGGTTTATAACGAACCCGATTGCTCATAGCACATTCTCCACAAGATGCATGCGTTTAAGAAAAATAGAATTATAAATGCAGGAGTACACTTAGGACTCACCCTGTTTGCTAAGAAATTACACTAAATAAACATGCCCTTTTCTAACGAAATACTCCTTGCTACATTTAGCATGGAACTGGCAACAAATGTTTATTGAGTGGGAACACAGAAAGTACTGACTACAGTTAATAGGAAGGAAAATAAAAATGGTTGCTTGGTACCTACAAGTCCCGTGGGACATTTTCAGGTGTATCTGTTATTCTTTCTATCTCACACATGCATCTCTCTGACTAGTAGAGCCAGAACTGAAGCTTCCAGCTTTCGATGGAAGTGTAATTTATACTCCTCCTCTTAAGAGCTTCAGCTGATGGTATGGATCCTCCCTGTGGTCCCACGGATGATGCTCTCTTGCCCTCCCTTCCTTCTGTTGCATGCGTCAGAAATGCTAAAACTTGCTAGATATCTCGTCATCTCTCTCCCCTGTGCTTGAAATGCGTCCAGTGATGCCTAAAACATTGTGTCTCCTGGGTAACGTAGATGATGCATTTCTCTCTCCTCTGCTCTTCTCTCCCTCCAACTACTCTCAATACAGGATTTTCTTTCTGCGAGCGTACTCCACCAAGTCACACAGGACTTCCCATCATGCGCCTGTCTACTACGATTTTTCTCTTCCAGGTAGCGTTTAAATCCTCATCAGAACAGCAATTCTTTGTTGCATTTCACCGTTGCCTTAGTTCTCTGAACTGCATCAAATCATGAACTTTAAATAGAGTTTGTTTCACAGTTTTCTGGCAGTTATATTGGTATTTGAAAAGTTAACATGTTTTATGGAAACAGGAACATATGTTTTCAAGGAATAATGGAAAACAAAATAAAATGGTACAAAATGCTTAAAGCTCTCCAAAAACAGAAACACCAAAGCAAGCTCAAATTCAGTGGCTAAATTACTTTTTGCGTAATTGGTTTCTAATAGCATTACGAGATCCCTAACGGAAATAGTAATTTTGTGGAGACGTTTTTCATCACATTTCGAAACAATTACGTTTTTAACTCTTTCGTCGTTCTTAGCTGCTTGTGGTGCATACAACCAGATATAATTTTCTCTTGGATTTTTTCCTGTGAAAGCTGAGGTATTCTTTGGTTACGTTCTTCATTTCTAAACGACTCTAAAATTATAGTTTCTTTGTTACATTTGGCAGCGCTGACAGGTATCCAGGTAAAAGGTCACTATACGAAAATGATAAAAGTGACTGTAATAAAAATTCAGTGGATTTTGGCAGGTGTTTTGATGGATTACTGTCTGTCATAAAATACATCACGTTAATCAGCCTTGTGAACTGTAGTTGGCGAGTTGACTACCATTAATTGTTATTGTTCGTAATTAACGGCTGTTCTGTTATTATGGAAGTTATATTCGACTGATCAGCTTACTAGTTTAACGGCTGTTCCTTCAGTGTGAATTTATGTGGGGAGCTGTGTGTTGTAAAGAATAAACGCAAGTGTTCATTGGTGTTTCAATATTGGACCCTACCGTTAGGTTTTCTTTATATTTATTCACTAAGTACGGTTAATACACAAACCTACATGACCCTAAACCTTACATGCTATTAATCAGCCACTTCAATACTAAACTACAACAGCAATAACAGACAGAGTTCGTGAGTTTGAAAAATAAACTGAACTTCACTGCTCTCTTTATTTGTTCTCATATACTGATGTACACTCTGCAAAAACATCTTCGTGAAACACTTCATTTGAAAGGCACTCGTGGTATGACAAATCAGCATGGTATCACATATCCCTTAATCGAAAATAAAATTCTTTTGTCACATCTTCTATAATGTATCTCGTCATCTCAGATTACCAAATCGTCGATTCCCGTTTTTACTGAGATAGTGTCAACCTTTTATTTACTATCTGCGTGACTACCAGTTCTTGCTAAAACGTACAGTGCAACTTGGAGGTGCCGAACAGAATGAACATACAACTGTTTCCCTTTCAGCTTTAACGACTACCATGAACAATCCTAGGCGATATAAGCAGTAGAGATGAGTTCGGGCTCAATTTTAGGAGCCCGAGGTCGGCCCGCTTTCTTTGATTACATGTTTTTGCTAAGCCCGTGCCCGGATTCTTGAAAAAGTTTGCTTATCAAGGCTTGCATTTATGCATTATACACTGGCCAAAGATATGGCCCAAGCAAGAATTAGTTTAAAAAGTTTAGTTCAGTTAATAAACTTCACAATATTAATATGTTTTTAGAAATACTACACATAAAGCCAAATGTTCTAAAGTGTGGATTTGAAAATAAATAAATAATCAACGTGCCCTTGGACCGTATCAGGGGAATCAGTAATTTTGGTAAAAGCTGAAGGAAAGAAAATCGTTTAGAAACAAAAAATTCCATTCGTTATTTTTTTCTTTTTTATTTCTAAATTTACTTTTAATTTGAATAAATTGCATTTTAAAACGTACAACGCCGTACAGACAGTTGCAAGTTTTTGAAATTTTGACTCTAGAAAACTACTCTTTGCAATATAATTTACATATATGCTAATTGGTAAAGGTAGTTTAGAGTGATGAAGTAGAATATAAAAAGCATGTAGAGAAATTTCCAAAATTAAAAAAAAAAGAACGTAAAAGCATTCCAGACCAGATTACTTTGCATTTTGTAACATTAACAAAGCTTTGCGCTTAATATTATAATAATCACAAAATTATCATATGTGTGTGCAGTTTCCAGATGAAGTTCATCATGAAAAAGGAGAGAGAGAGAATTGCATCTAATGCCTTAGCGCGTCAACTTGATCTTCTTTTCTCTAAAACTCGACTTGCTGCACTAAAAGCCAACGTTACCTCAAAAATCGCGGGAGTGAGGAAATTTAAAAAAATAAATAACAATACTTATAACTGCACAATTTTGAAATTAATACATCATTTTAAAGGTAAACTTCTTGATTTTTAATAAAACACAAAAATGGGAATGTGATTTTTTCCCAGTTTTTCGATACCAGACCTCAAACTAATCCTTGCTTGGGCCATAACTTTTGACAATGCATACTGCAAGTCTTGCTAAGCAAAATTTGTCTTGCAATGGCAGCTTGCTTTGGAAATTGAAAATCCTTCCACCACGGTGACAAATCCACAATGAAATTCAACAAGTGTAATTCAACCGGGCTCGGAATTACACGTGTTGAATTAATTACAGTAATGAAATTCAAGACGTGTAATTCCGAGCCCGGGCCCAGGGCGGGCCCGGGTGTTTCGGTAGTTGATGAATTCTAAGCCCGTCCGAGCCCGGGCCCGAGCTCATCTGTAATAATCAGTCGTCCGTTCCTAATTTTGGAAGATTTGTAGGAGGGAAGGGAGAAACCCAATGCCACAAGACAGCGCTCACCCAAGCCGTAACTCAAGGAATTTCCCACGGGGGAGAACGGTCAGGAGTCAGACCTTAAACCACTATGCTACCAGGACGATGAAAATTCAACTTAGAACTAACATAATTTACATAAGCGATGGGAACTAAAAATGAAGATTAAAATAGAGATCTATGCCACAAAATATTTAATGAAAACCGTTTAACAGTACTAGAAATTATAATAGAAAAACGACATCTTTATTTTCATGTAACGCGTAGTCTTAACTTATTCGGTAGCTATAGTATTGGTTTGGTCCAGCTTAAGAAACAGGTTGTGACTGTGATGAAAGAATAACGTTCAGACGTTTTCTCAGTATTATTTTAATAAGCACTAAGATGTTGTGATAATATAAAGGTCAATAACAATAAGAGAAATTATAATAGTATGATATGCCAACGTTATAATAAAAAACCCTTGAAATGTTCAAGTATGCTCTAGGAGTTGTTGAAAAGGATAAGTTTCGTCTAATTTGTAGTTCTTTTGGTGCCTTAAGACAACACACCACCCATGCGGGGACTCCAACACAAGCCCACTCAGACGAGCGATTTGAAAAAAATGATCTAAGTTCATTTTCTAATGCATTTTATTCCCTCAAAATAAGATTACCTCGTATAATAACGTTAACAAATCACACACATGACAGGATTTCTATGTATGACTCTGCCCCATTTATACGCCTTCGCACCTAATTCGTATACAGTGGTCAACACTGCGAATATAAAAATCGCTCAACATGCCATTCCTTCTGCATCGTGAACCTGGACAAAGCGAATACTACGTTGCATCTAGTACAGTACATCCATCCGACGAAAATCCATCAAAGATGTATTTTTTATTTATACATTCTAAAATGTCCCTAAAAATAGTTTATGCTAAATTAAAAAATCACAAAAATGGTTTAATTTATACTCGTGTATTGCTGATCCTTTTATTCTGTATTAACAACGAAACATCCAGAATGCACATTGAAAGCGAGAAGGAATAACTCTTTTATTTTTAATTATTGGAACAGGGGAAGGGATAGAAGTAGAACTGTAAACAACATAAATAGACAAAACAGAGTACTAAAACCGAAAAACCTTTTTCACACGATATATAAAAGAGTTTTATGATGGAATAAAAACTTTAATGATAGTTAAGAATTTAAAAGCGTGAGACCTTTCGGGTCCTGCCAACAGGCACCCATCCTCAGACACAATGAACAATATAGACGATGGCATCGCTCTAATTGTATAGAGTCCCCACCATCATTGTAAATAGATCATTTATTCGCTTATCTTTCAGATACTGAAAAGCATAGGCCTTCTGCTCTTTCCTTTTTTTTTTCAAGATTGCTCAAAATATAGATGTTTATTTTTGAACTGTAAAATTTATAGTTATACCTTGTACTTGTGTTCACCTATTAGAGATGGCACTCTGGTGATGCACATTGCGAACATATGATGTGCATAGAGTAAGTCAATACTTAAGTCTAGTATTCTCAGTGTTATGAATTCGTTTTCGTTGTATATAGTGCATCCACATAGTGTAAATATCTCATCGTCATTGGAAATAGGTCATGTAATTGTTTATCCTTTGGTAACTGTTAAGCACAGGCCTCCTGTATCTCCCTGTCCATGTTTGCTCCAAATAAAAAATTGTTGAAGCTCTGTCCACGTTATTTTATAAACAACGCATAGCAACTGAAAAATTGTTGATCCGACACCGCTGGGATTGAACCCAGATCTCTCTATAACTAGCCGACTGTGTTCAATATTTTATCGAGAGATCTGGGGTTCGATCTAAGCAGTGTCGGATTAAAAAATTCAGTTGCTATGCGTTGTTTATAAAATAACGTAGACAGAGCGATGACATCGTCTATTTACATTATCTCCTCGTATTTGAAATATATTCACCGTAAACAACAGCTGAGCTTCGACTGACTCTCACTGCAAAAATCAGTAATTATCAACCCTTCGATTATCGTTCAGCAACTGTCTCATCTTTTCACCGAGATCTCTCAAGGAACAATGGTTTTACACATTTAAATTAATTTTAATAGTTTTTTTTTTTTTTGGTCTTTTCTGCGTGGATTTTCATTTTGCATGAACAAATGCCTTAGTGAAGAAAAAGAATATTTGAAACTAATACAAAAAAGTTTACTTGAAATATATGCTCGTACAACTGCCCACATGTCCCCTGTTGAGCAATACTGTCATTTGATTGCATTACGCATACGATTCATGCTCCAATACACATTAAATACATTTTGTGAACAGGAAGGTAAGAAAATTGTGCTAAACAGATTTGTCATCGAAATACCAGGTAACCAGAAATCTCTAATGGAAAATAATTCTTGGGGACTTATTACTTGAAATTTTCACTACGAAAGATCACATTTATCCAAAGGATTTCAGTTTCTCTTTCCTTTTGTATGTGTGTGTGTGTTCATACGAAGTGACTAAATTTGAGGAGAGACAGAACGAGAAGAATTTTTATAAGGTGTTTATGCATAGCGCTTCATTCTTATTATCGCTTTCACGTATTGAAACAAACTGCTTTCAGATCGATCGCAGCCAAGAGTTAAGGGTAATTAAGTTAAGAACTGGTACCCTGAAATATAAATAAATGAACAGAAAAACAATTTACTTTGTTGTACAGATGTTTTCTCCTTTGGGAGAAAGTCATTCTTTTTTCGATTTTGGCTGACTTTGAGTGTCTGAAATTTGCTGTATGAAACATTTTCGACATGGGTTTTTTGTCTCTATTAACTTTGGAAATGAGAAAGAAATTCTTTTGCCAAAATATTCCATATTTTTAGCAACCGTTAAGTAATTGGAGGTTGTTTACGGCACTATTTATATCATTTTTAAGTCTTAGTACATTCGTTACGTTTTTTCCAACAAAATGAATAATTTTTAGAGTATGTAGCTCTTATGTACACTTAATATAGTATGGTTTTCCATATGGCAAAGGCATTTAAGGCTAAGCGAGGAAATTTCTAATATGAAAAATTAACACTTTTTTGAGAAAAATTAACTCTTTAAATAAAAACAAACTTTTTTTAAATAAAATTTACTCGCGTACAAAAGAGGGATATTTTTCAGGTAGCTGTCGATGTAGGGTGTAAGACAGGAAGTAACCAATATTGTTTAATAAGATCACCTTTATTTTTGTTTGAGGAATTAGATGGAAACACAAGTCTGTCCTTAAATTTCGAAGGATCTAATCAGAGTAATTAGTGACTGAAAATTTCACAATAAAGGTCTGATCTTAAAGTATCGTGTTTTACGCAGATTTTTCTTCGTGTATCAATCTATTTTCTATTTTTTCATGCGTTTGTTTTCGCCATGAAAGCTTTCTTTAAATAGTTATTGTGGAACTCGTTTTTTTTTCCACAGGCAGTATGGTGCTTTTAAAGTGAAAACCAATGTGTATCAGTTTCTCTTATCTTCTAAGTGTCCCTTTACCTGCCAGTCTTCTTTGGTTAGGGACCTGCATTTTCCATTTTCAGCCACTTTCTATCTTTTCTCTCGCGCTTTTTCTTTCTCGTAAACTGTCCCTCTAATTTACTCTGTCTGCTGTCTTCTTTTCTTGCAGCTCCTATCTCCTTTCCTTTTTCATCTTCTTTTTTGGTTTGTTTGGTTTTGCTATTTTGTTCTTCTACCTCCATTTACCTGTCACTCTCCCACCCGTCCGACTGCCTTCCTCTCTCTTTCCCCTTCATCGCATCTATAAGAGAGTTTAGTGTGAAAACGTTTATGTACAATGTGCATATTTTGAACAATGCACATGTAATATAGAAAATGTCACTGTACGGAAGTTGAATGAAATATCTTAATGTCTGCCATCTATCAGTGATACGAATTAAGAACTTAGCAACATTGTACAGTGTTGCGGAGGAAAATTCTTTTGGTGCATTTAACACCACGGATAGACACAGTACTACTACACGCCATCTGTTGTAGAATTTTAGAGTTTAAATCTTTGTAGATATTATTATTTGCTAATGCTACAACTAAAACCCTAATATCCTTGACTCTGAAGCTTATTCTTTTTACCGAAATGTCCCGTAAAGTTTAAATCATGCTCCGGAGAGCTTAAATATATGACACAGAACTAACTCAGCACTAAATAGAATTAACGGCCAGTTTTAAAGGAAAGTCTTGTACTTACAATGTGAAATCATGTTTGTTTGGTCCCTAATTGGCACATAAATGTCAGCACAACAAACTTCACTGCAGAACATAAATTTATCCGTACTTCATCAAATAGTATTTCGATATCTGAATGCAGCATATTCCTGTAATCTAGAATGCTCTTCAAGTCTTATTAACTCGACAGCAACTCTAGACTTTGATAATAACGCAAGCGTAACATTCAACGTGAGAGATTCAAATCAATCTCGTAACAATTGTTCGCTGTCCTGGTGGCGCGGTGGTCTAAGCGATGGCCTCTGATCATTCGTCCGAAAGGGATCCAGGTTCGAATCCTGGGGAGGCATGGATGTTTTGTTTGTCTTACGGCACTAGATCTCTTCCTTCCCTGGAACCAGTGACCCTAAATTAGAGACGGGCGACTGCTTATAGCCCATTGAGTTGCTCACAGTGGTCGTTAAACCTCCAACCGAAAAAAAAAAATTCTTTCGATACAGACGTCTCTCCCAATCTCTCGTCGATGCAAAAGTAAACAGCATTCTTATCACTTTCGTTCACACACGTTATTCAATCTTAACCTAGCATTAGGTTGCCAAACTAACATTCACTAAGACAGAGATTGTAACGCTGAGATTAGAAAATGCTTAACGAGAATAAATCAAAATTTATCTAAGATAACAGGAACCGGAACGTAATGTTAAAAGAGTATACGTTACACTGTGCATAAAAATAAAGTACTTCTTCGTAAAAGACAATTACCAATAAAGTTCTTTCTTTTGGAATCTCTTTTTCACCTCCCCGATTCCATCGACTTCACTGTTTGCTTTCTGTATCCATTAAAGAAATCGTTTTTACCACCTTCTTTTCCCCTGCTTCTGTTTTTATCGTATTTTCTCCTGTATTTTGTTGTGTGAGCCCTTTGCTTATTTTTTCTTCAATATTTCGTTTCTTTCTTTTTATTTTGTATTTGCTAGACTCACAGTGTGCCGCAGAGGTGGTGCAGAGGTCTTAACGCTTGCTCTTTCTTCGGAGTGGGTTGTTTCGAGTCCTTGGTGAGACAAGGACCATGCGCTTGTCTTACGGCCCTTGCTCTCCCCCCCCCCCCGTCTTCCCGGAACGAACGGACCAAAATTTGAGACGAGCGATATCGCTAGTACTGTTCCCTATCCCCTTTTTGCTTTGATGTTTGGCAACTCAAATGAGCATTTCACGCCATAAGAAAGAAATCTTCCAGTTCCTTCATCATCGTAAGCACACACCTGTCACTACCTGATTCTCTAACATTCAAAACCAATCTATCCTGCTCTACTTCCTAGCACAGAAGTGGCGAACCCATCACGCGTGTGCCCTTGGCGGCACGCGAAAAAAAGTTTCGTTGTTAGGCTGCATGCAGTGCTTCTCCTTGAATTTTTAAATCACACCCACAACAAACTAATATTTAGTGATTATCATTACTGTCAAATGAAGCAGCTGTTACTAAGGGATATAATCTTATTTTGAATGTCGATCGAGACTAGCTGAGACAATTTCAGTAAGTGCTGAGGAAGGGGATTTGTTTCGGCTTAATGCATCTTCGGAGGAAAATGCCCCAAAAGTGGGCCTCCCGCCAGACAGGGAGAAGATAACAGTTTTCTGGATTCGTCTAGGAATGAATGCGAAAGGATTCTCCCTGGCCGTAACTAGAGCGGGCGTTAGTGGACAAGTGCAGAGAAGAGGGTTCAACGACTACGATGATTTATATTGTCTATTATACTGTCTGCGTGTAGGCCGCAAGCATGAACTTTTCTATTCGGACGCTTTTCTTGTCAGGTCATATAAACTCCTTCATTTATGTTATTTTGATATATTTATGTAACTTTCTTTTACTACAAATAAAGTTTAGTTGAAAACGTTCCTAATTTGGAGCCAATGATCCTTGTAAGGACAGGGATCCGTCCCAAGAAGGACAGGATAGAGGTCTGCACGTACCTAAATTTGAAAAGCCTGGCAAGTCCCATTTCAGAATTTCATCAAGAGTTCTTTCTGTGAGAAAAACAAGAAACAAAACTGCTCTTCTTACCTGAACCACCGCAACAGTAAATGAAACGCAACGCAGAGAGACGTGTTATTTCTTGTATGTAGATGACGGGTTTAAACCTGACTATACCTCTGTTGGAAATGTAAAGGCATTTACTCTTCCAAACTAAAGTACCGGGTGATCCAAAAGTCTTGCGCATTTTGAAAACGTAATAACTCGCGGAAATTTGAGAGTAGGGCAACGCGGTTTGCGTAGAAATGATCAGAATGACATCGGCTTTTTTATGAAATCACATAAATGTTTACTCATTTTACTTACATTTTTCATCGTTATATGGCGCCATAGGCGAACACGTCTGGGATAGTGGGTATAAAAGCAGCAGCTGGGAAGCAACCACAAGTCACAGCGGTCCGTGTCAGTATGCTGTCATTACCGGACAAAGCGCTCCTGGTGAAATTGTTCTATTGCAACACTGAATGTGCGATTGCTGCGTTGAAAGCCTACCGGTCACTGAAAGGTGATCGCAGTGGGAAAGGACCGATGGAAAGTGCTGCGCTGCAGCGAATGATGAAAAAAGTCGAGGAAACTGGATCTTTGGCAGCACTGCCCACGAAGCGGTAGACCACGAACACGTGCTGCTGCCGCAGAGACGATTACGCAGGAAATGGATGTGATTGCAATGTCATCCACACATGGCGACTCCAGTGCTCGCGATGTTTCTCGGCAAACAGGCATTCCATACGGGACTGTATGGCGAACACTACGACGGATTCTGCACAGATACCCGTACAAACTGCATCGGCATCCCGAACTGCAAGTTGGCGATTAGGTGCAGCGTCAGGAGTTCGCAGCATGGTTTTTTCGACAAATGGATGTCGACGAGAACTAGCTGTTGAACGTTTTATGGTCTGATGAGGCACACGTTTCCATAAACGGAGCGGTAAACACGCACAAATGCCCGAGCAGTCGTTGAAGCGCCACTTCATCAGCCGAAAGTGACAGTGTGGTGTAGATTCACGGCTTCCTTCATCATCGGTCCTTTTTTTTTTTTTTTTTGAAGAGGTCCGCGGCACCTCCTTCGAAACCGTTTCAGTGACAGGTGCACGTTATGCGAACATGTTACGAACGTACGTTATCCCTAGCTTGCAAGAGCGGGATGCAGTGAATCTGTGCACATTTATACAGGATGAAGCACCACCCCACATCGCACGTTCCGTTAAGCAACTGCTGCAAGAGATGTTTGGCGCAAATCGTGTGTTGAGCCGACACTTTCCGAAAGCCTGGCCTCCTCGGTCACCAGACCTGACACTATGCGATTTCTGGCTCTGGGGTTACCTAAAATGACAAGTGTACAGATGTCGCCCCACTTCATTGGCCATGCTGAAAGATGACATTCGACACCATGTGGCAGCTATAACACCGGACATGCTCTTCAATGCCGCCCATGGTGTTTTGTCTCGTCTGCAGGCAGTGCTGGAACAGGACGGCCATCACATTGAACACCTGGTACAATCAGGTGTCTATTTTTCTCGACAATTCCAACCTGTGGTTGCTGTGCCATCTGGCGATGAAAAATGTAAGTAAAATGTGTAAAGTATTATGTGATTTTATAAAAAACCCGATGTCATTCTGATCATTTCTACGCAAACCGCGTTGCCCTACTCTCAAAACTCCGCGAGTAATTACGTTTTCAAAATGTGCAAGACTTTTAAATCACCCGGTATAAACAAGGTAGTCTCGATGCCCAAACACAGTCGAAGCCATACACTGTGAAAAATAAGTAGTGTGGATTCACGGAAATTTTCTGAACAAAACGTGCAACAAAGTTTTGCCGGTAGGTGTCAGTGAGTTAACGAAATTTCCGCTTTAAAAGTTTCCGTTTTCTTTTAACTTCAGGAATTTGATAGAATTTCCGCAGTTAGTAATTCCGTTTATTTCAAAAATCCCATTTCGGGTTTTTCCTTATTTTTACCGAAATTTCGTAAAATCTCCCATTCTGTTTTTCTCGGCGCACTAAGCTAACGAGCCCTTCCTTATTCGTCCCTAATAGGATTTGAACCAATGACGTACTGAATGGGAAGAGAGTGTCTTACCGCTAAGCCAGAAATTCTTGTTAAAACACCTGGCATGTAATGTCGAACTGTAATTGCCCAATGGTGAATTTTTATTTGTCATTAATATGGGTGAATTACTCATCTAATTTTCGGTTTGGGCTTATTATTTTTCTGAATACGTTTGTAATATTTTTTTTGTAGGAGGACTTACAAATTACCTATCTTTTTCATCGTGATTTTTCGAAGTAACAGTATGCTTTGGAACTCGAGATCTTTTAAAAAAACTGACACTGACTTTCCATTATATTTAGGAAAAGGTGAAATATATTGCTTTAAAGACGCATCATTTCACCAAGCTCTTCAATATGAAATTTACTCTTGGTAGCTATAATAGCTCTTTTGTATTAAAGGCTCTTCTGACTGATACATAGAAATCATACAATCAATTTAATAGTTAATCAAACCTGAAGTATTCCCGCGAATCTCTCCTATTACCGGAAGTTTTCCTTCATATGGATACAGAAACAGTGAGAGCAAAATGTTCCGTTAATATACGAAAGTAATTCCGGAAAAGTTTCTGAAAATTCAAAATGTTCCTGCCGTACTAAAAATTCGCGAAATTTAGGTTTTCTTTCCTCATTTCACGGAAAAGGTAGTATCAAAAATATGGTTTGTTACTTTACGATAGGAATCACCGAAAAATGGATTATGAATTTCAGAAAATGTTTTACATAGTATGCAACGAAGTTAAAAGGAGAGTCAAAAACATTCGACACATGGGATCTTCGTTACAGCGGTACAGATAAAAATAATTGCCATTTTAAAAATAACTAATCAATCATAAACTACTTATCAATTTATCGAAGGTGAATAGTATTTGTTAACCGGAAACTACAGCTAGCAAAATAATGAGTGTGATCTGCAATAAGCAAAACATTTAGTGAATGTAAAAGTTAAAGTAATTACCAAAAATTCGAAATTTTGCCTGTTATACTACTTACCCCACAGCCCACAATGATGCATCTATCAAGGTTTCTTCAATCACGTGTGTTTCCCAGATTGTCGCTGTCTACGCTTCGGACACGTCTGAAACTGGTGCAGTGAGTTGTTTTTAAAACCATCTCAACGTCATAGTTGCTTACGCAAGTGAGGATGGAACATGTCTGATTGCTATTGGATGTTCCTAATAGTCTACTTCACCTTGCTCTTTTGTTCCTAATAGTCTACTTCACCTTGGTCTTTTGTTCCTAATAGTCTACTTCACCTTGCTCTTTTGTTCCTAATAGTCTCCTTCACCTTGCTCTTTTATTCCTAATAGTCTACTTCACCTTGCTCTTTTGTTCCTAAAATGCTCATAATTAAACAATGTTCAAAAGAAGTATGCAAATTACTTTTTAGTTGCTCTGAAACTAAAATGGATGTAGGTACCTTCACAACTACTGCAGTGAAACCATTTATGTATATGCTTTCCAACAAATTAGTGTTCCGCTTTTCATCCTGTCGTTTAAATTTCAAGAACGGGTTTAACTCTTTAACGGGCTGGAACGAATTAACACGGGGTTAGCAAAATGGGCTGAAATCAGTTCAAACGAATATATTCGCTCTCTAAGAAGTGGGCCGAAAGCGGCTCGAACGAGTGAACGTGCGCACCAGGAAGTGTTGCTTTTCTCTGAGCTTTGTTATTCAAAGAGGTGATTTAACGGAATAATTAATACTAATATCTTTCTAAAATGATTACTTTCTGAAAGGGCTATAACATTGGCGACAAACCTAAGTGGGATGTCTGACTCACTTGTTTTTGCCCAGTGGACTATCGAGTTGTTTCTTTCCAATCATGCCTTGGGTCATGGAGTAAAGAAAAAAGGATTAAAAGGTTCAGAAAAAGGGATCATTTATCACTTTTGTCAGGTTCATGATCGGTACTGCTGAGATTAGAGAGGGAAGGAATTGTTCTTTCCGTAGCTTTCGTAAAACCAGGCCTCTATGATAAAAAAAAATGTGTGGAAGCAGAAAATCTGGGGCACCACTTGGTTCAGGTAAATCGGCGATTTAAAGGGTTAAGGGAATATTCGCGTATGTGAGCGAATGCCTCAGAGCAACATGTTAACACAAGGAAAGAATACGAACAAGTCAATTTTCGTATAAACTGAAGGTTTTTGTGTCATCTATATTTATTTTTCGGAAAATCGACCGAACGCAAAATACTGCTAGAACTTCTGTCTGCTCTCCAGCATCGCATTTTGAAAATAATAAAATTGATTATGATGTAAAGCATGATTAATGAAAAGGCTGCGGTACATGATTTTAATTTACTGGGATGAGGCTTTATGGATTGGTTTAACCGAAAAGAAATTGATGATGTAATTCGAACACTTTTCTCTAAAGCCGTGATGTAATAATGAAGCCAATGATAACGGTTGAAATCTACCGTTGCGCATCCGATGCTGGATCTAATAGCGCAGTTTAAGGATCAAGTTGTACTCATTATAAATCTGCGATGGTTGCGAGAAATGACATATTAAACGTGCCTGTCAGATGAGATGCATTCGCATTCCAGTTAACAGCGTATAATAACAAAGCTAACTCGGGAAATGATTGCAGATATTTGATCTTTATTATAAACTGAACTCATTTGCGGTAATGGAAAATCACTGCCGACCACCATAAATGATAAACGAACCGTGTTCTGATTTTCTTAAGTCATTACGAAAGGGTAATTGGATAAACAGAAAAAAAAAGCAAAGAACAGTTAGTGTGTTTCAGCAAGACAACATTCTTCTTGAAACATATATTTCAACGGAATATTGCAAAACATCTTCGAACAAAAGGTTGTTTCACAGAGTTCCATGTACAGATGTAAAACAACTTTTTTCGAACAAAGGTTGTTTTACATCTGGATAAAAAGTGTGATGGATAAAGAACACGTGGCAGTCCCCCGGTAGCAGAGGTGCTGGCTTTTTATAATTCGTTCGAGATGATGGAGTCCGGGTTCAAGTGTTGAATGAAGCATAGGAGGTAGTTTGTCTAATGGCGCTGGCTGTGTTCCCATTCGAAAGAAAGTAGCCCTAATTAAAGACGAAAGACTGCTCGCATCCCTATGAGTTTCTCGTGGTTATCGTTAAACTCAAAAACCGGAAAAAAATAATTAACGCGTGTTTTGACAAAAAGCGGCTAAAACTTTTAATGTTTCGCAGAAGAGCACAATCAAACGAAACTCAGGAAACTCTGAACCAATTCAGGCATAGGGCCGACACACAGAGACAGTAGCATGCATTTCCCTCCAGTTATACACTACAGTATTGTAATTTGCTTCGAAAGCATGGTATCGAGCCGTAAACAAATTATGAATTCAAGCTGCCTGAGACTGCTCACCACAACAAGCTTACGTTACATTTGAATTACACGAAGTGCAAATTTAAGCCTACATTTGTATTACACGAAATAAGGATACAATTGCATTACACGAAATGCAAATTTTCAGTCTTTCATCTGGATATGGACATATCAGGATAAATACATATATGCACTCAGCGAGCCACCCAGTTGGCCGAGTGGTCAATGGCATAGCCGCCCGAGATGGGAACGAACCTTAGCCTAGGATAAGGCACGAGCGTTGTGCTTGTTTTAAACATTTAACGTCGAAGGCCCTGAAATCTTGTGTTGCTCAGAATACCATAACGCCCGAAACTGTGTGTTTCGTATGTTAATCGCAACATTAACGCTATTAAGCTTTCGTTCGGCCAAAAATCTGAGAATAGAAAAATGGCTTCGCTGAATTTCTGCAAAATCGTCATTTCCTTTCTCTTATTTGTATACCATTATATCTGCAATTAACGAGATATGCTCTCTTCCTCAACTAAATGAGAAGGTTTTGCGGTTCTAAACAGCTTCTCAAATCTTGATTTGGCAACCTGTACAGAAACGTGAAACTTTGTATAGCAAAAGAAATGGGCATATGCGAGTTCATGTGCCGACTACAAGCAAGAAAAGTAGTCTAAACATTTCTGTTACAAATAGTCCATATCCTTTATCATGTTGCAATACCATTAATTATTAATTAACAAAAATGATGATCACTCTTTTTCAACAAGACTATTTTTTCCAAGTCGTGCTGATAATATACACTATATTGACAAAGGTCACCGGACACCTAGAACAGAAACACAACATAGCATTTAGTGACATACATTAGTACGGTGTCGGTACACCTTTGGCCTTAATGCATGCACTAACCTTTCGAGACATGCTTTCGACAAGGTTTTAGAACACAGCGATAGGTATGCGCTTCCATTCAGTACATATTGCTGCCGCTAACTGTTGCTTAGTAGTAGGCCTTGGTTCCAAACTTCTTATGCAACGCTCTAATTCAACCCACAGGTGCACTATGGGATTAAGATCAGGGCTCTGTGCTGGCCAGTCCACATACGATACGGAATTATCGTCAAACCACGCCGTAACAATCCTTGCTTTATGGCTCGGTGCATTATCCTCCTGGTACCTACAAGGCTCTGTTCCATAATCATCATAATCATTGTCAACCATTATCAATCCACTGCTGGACGAAGGTCTCCCCAAGTTTCCTCCACAACGGTCTGTCTTGTGCCAGTCTCTTCCATGTCACTCCCGCATACTTTCGAATTTCATCCACCCATCTTCCATGTGGTCTTCTTGTGGGTCTTTTCCTGTCCCTTGGAATCCAATCTAAAATTTCGGCTGTCCATCGATGGTCTGTTCTTCTGGCAGTATGTCCAGCCCATTGCCATTTCAGGGATTTAACTCTGATCATGATGTCCTCTACTCTTGTCATTTTTAGGATCCACGTGTTCCTCTTCTTATCTCTCCTGGTTACACCAAGCATGCACCTCTCCATGCTTCTTTGAGTTGTCTGCAGCCTTTGTATGTCTCTTTTAGCTAAGGTCCACGTCTCTGCACCATACGTAAGCACTGGAAGGATGCATTGATCAAACACTTTTCTTTTAAGACATAATGGCATATTGCTCTTGAAAATTATGCTGTTTCTTCCAAAAACTCTCCAGGCAAGTTTTGTACGCCGATTAATTTCTTCACCAATGTGACCCTCACTTGATATCTGCTGTCCAAGATAAACGTAGGTGTCTGTTATCTCCAGCTTTTCTCCATCAATCGATAAATCTTCATTTCGTGTAAAAGCATTGTACATCACTTTTGTCTTCTGAAAGTTCATTTTTAATCCCACTTCTTTACTCTTGTCAGCAAGTTCCTGGATCATACTCTGTAGCTCTGATGGGGTAGTTGCAAAAATGACTATGTCATCAGCAAAACGAAGGTGGGTTAGATAATCTCCATTAATCTTTATCCCTTTGTTTTCCCAGTTCAGTGATTGAAAGACATTTTCCAATGTGGCATTAAAGAGCTTCGGAGATATGGTGTCACCTTGTCTCACTCCTTTTCCAATTTTTATGTGTGTTGTATTTTCAAATAGCCGAATCTTTGCACTTGCATTTTCATAGATGTTATTAATAATATTAATGTATGCATCTTCAATACCGCAGGATTTCAGAGCCATTGTAACTGCTGATGGTTTCACCGAATCAAAGGCTTTTTCATAATCGATAAAAGCCATGCACAATGGAAGTTCATATTCCCTCGCTCTTTCAATTAGTTCTCTCAGTACGTGGATATGATCTATTGTGCTGTAGCCACTCCTGAATCCAGCTTGTTCTCTCGGTTGAGCCATGTCCAGTGTCACCTTCAAGCGGTGTGAAAGAACTTTAGTGAAGATTTTATAAACAACTGATAGGAGGCTGATAGGTCTGTAGTTTCCTGAGATCCTCAATGTCACCTTTTTTATGTAGCAAGATCATTGTAGCGTTGTTCCAATCCTCAGGAATTTTCCCTTCATTAAGGCATCGAGTGAAAATTTGGGCGAGTACTGTTTCGATTTCTCCACTTGCTTCTTGTATGATGTCTACAGTAATTCCATCTTCTCCTGGAGCTTTTCCCCGCTTCATGTTCTTGATTGCATGTGCAACTTCTGCTGGAAGGACTGGAAGAACTCTGGTACTGGTACCTTTCATGATGTCTGGAAAACATGTATCATCCCTTTCATATAATTTGGAGTAGAAATCTTTCACTCTTGTCAAAATTTCGCCTCTATTTCTTGTTACAGAACCATCTTCTTTTCTCAGTGCCATAATCTGTTTTTTTCCCTTACTGAGATGTCCCTTTGTATTACCACATATTTCGTAAGGAATAATTGTCCAGAATATCGAGGTAGACGTTATGGTTAACAGGTTTGTCCACGATAACCAATGGGCCGGGACCATACCAAGAAAAACACCCCCATACGAGTATACTATCAGCTCCAAACTTGACCATAGGAACAGTACATTGTGGTAAATAGCGTTCCCCCTGCTGCTGCCATACCCACATACGGCCATCAGACTGATGGATCGTGTATCTGGATTCATCACTCCATAGGAATCGTTTCCATTGATCTACGGTCCATGATGAATGTTCTTTACACCATGCTAAACGACGAGTAGCATTCCGAGTGGAGATGAAAGGCTTATGAGCAGCCGCACGACCACGGTAACCCATGGAATGAAGTTCTCAGCGAATGGTACGTGTACATGCCAAGGTTCCGGCATTTTTACTCACCTGTACATTGACGTCTTGTGCAGCACTCCGCCGATTAGCTGTAACGACTCTCCTGAGGCTTCGACGTCCTCTATCACTGATTTTCTTCGGTCTGCCGGCACGTTTTGCTGTTCCAGGCACGCCATGTGTCTTTCACTTATTCAGTACATCCAAAACAGTTGACTTGGGTATGTTTAAACGTCTTTCGGTTTCTCTTATGGACAACCCACTAATATAACACCCAACAATCTTTCCTTTCTCAAAGTCAGTTCTCTCCCGCCGCGAAATTTTCACTTAAGCTCACAGTGCGATATGATCGCGGTCAGCTGCAGGCTAGTTTTTATGCCGTTTGCAGCTGTACCGCGCGTCTTAACAACGCAGTAGATCCGTTCATTTGCTTTTGAAGAAGTGTCCGGTGCCTTTTGTCAATATAGTGTATATAAGTCCTGGACAGAGATGTCGGCTCTTACACAGGGTTTAAATCCTGGAAATTGGGGGCCACTGGGTGCTTCCAAACTCAGTCCTCGAGCCATGACTGGGTGGTTGAAGCCCGGTGGGATGGCGCATTGGTTTTCTGAAGCAGACCATTTGAGAAAGGATGCACGAAGGCCATGAAAGCGTGTACGCGATCAGCCAGAACATGCTGGTAGTGCGCAGAGGTTAAGGGCCTATCTAGACACATTAAGAGAACTAATGCGTCCCATGAGGAGGCTCCTCAAGCCATCACAGAGCAACCACCGCCTTGATCAGAACCTACCCGACACGCAGGGGCCATGGCCTTTCATGGCCTCATCCTGTTGACGCCACTCCCTTACTCCCGCAACCTCGCTTCAGCTCGGTACAGTTGAAAATGGAACTTATCTGAAAACACGACGCGGCGCCACTGTGCAGAGGTCCAGCAGGTGTGTTGTTCCCAGCACCACACGAAGCATAATTTTCATTGACGTGTAGTCAACAGTGGCACACGATAGGGCGTCGGCTTCCGTAGCGCAGTTTATACAGCATGCGCCATACCGTTCGCTTGCTGACGTCGCTTGCGCCTCCTACATTTAACCTGGATGTGATTTGTGCCGCCGTTGCCAAGCGGTTGGTCTGTACGAGCATGGATAGTCTACGTCGACCCCGGTCATCATTGGCGTGTGGTCGGCCACTGCTTAGTCTCTAGGCGCTGGTACATCCATTGATGTTATACTCGCGGAACACCCTTGATCACATTTGTAGGATCAAACTGGGTAGCAGAGTCCTAACAATTATTTATAAATAAGGTTATTGCTGTGATTGGAAGAGAAGACCTAACTGGGGTGATATCAAATTCGTCTGAAAAAACTCCTTTGTAGATGACGTCGAAAATATAGCAATGGTCTGTAAAATGTAAAGTTCACAACAGCTGTACAAGTTGCTTAAGTTTTTATTTTCCTTGAAGTTGCAGGTATTCTCGAAAACCGCGACTTATGACTTTTCCATTGAGAGAGAGAGAGAGAGTTGAAACCTGTTAGACAACTATCTGAGCCGCCCCGGTGGCGCAGTGGTCTAAGGCGTTGGCCTCTGATCATTCGTCGGAAGGGGTCCGGGTTCGAATCCCGGTGAGGCATGGATGTTGTGTTTATCTTACGGCACTGGCTCTCTCCCTTCCCTGGAACCAGTGACTCTAAATTAGGGACGGGCGACTGCTTATAGCCCATTGAGTTGCTCACGGTGGTCGTTAAACCTCAAAAAAAAAAAAAAAAAAAAAAAAACAACTATCTGATTTCTTCTTCACCATACTATATATTTTGCTTTATACACTGAGTGGCCAATTTATTATGACCACACCCTAAGTACTTCGTAGGCCACCTTTTGCCTTTAATACTGCGTCGATTCTTCGTGGCATGGACTCCACGAGATGTTGATAGGTGGTTTATGGAATCTGAGACCATGCTTGATGAATAGCACTTTCCAGGAGTGTGATATTGCAGGGTTGTGGATCCAGCTGTCTAATGGCTCGTTAAACTTCATTCCACAAATTCTCAATGGGTTTGAGATCTGGAGGTTGTGGGGGCCACTTAAGAAAAGTAAGCTCACCGGCATGTTCCTGAAACAAATCCTGTACAATACGAGCACTATGGCAGGACGCATTATCTTGTTGAAAGTAGCCATCGTCATTGGGATAAATCATCCACATGACAGGATGCACTTGTTCCGCAACGATGTTTAGATATGATATGCCAGTCAGACGTTGATCAACACAAATTAAAGGGTCCAAAGCATGCCAGGAAAACATTCCGCAAACTATAACGTTGCCTCCACCAGCTTGAAGGTTTGTAGCAATGCATTTGGGGTCCATGCTTTCGTGCTGTTTCCGCCAAATTCTCACTCGGCCATCGGCATAGTGCAACTGAAAACGTGATTCATCGGACCACATAATTTGCTTCCAATTATCGACTGTCCAATCCTTGTGCTCCTGGGCGAACTGGAGATGTTTTCGTTTGTTAACTGCAGACAGCAAAGGTGTTCGAACAGGCCTTCGGTTGCCATATCCCATCCGATGCGGTGTACGGTGAACAGTGCGTGCAGAGATAATTTGAGGGGATCCTTGATTAAGATGGTCTGTAATTTGCTGCAGTGTTGCCCTTATGTTCTCTGTTACCAGTCTTGACACTCTCCGTTCCGCCCGAGCAGTCACTAGTCGATGACGACCACACGTTGCACGTAGAGACCCAGTTTTTTGGCCGACAGTCCAGTCTTTAAACAATTTAACAACAGCTGCTCTGGAATGTTTCACGAGTGTGGCGGTTTCGGTGATACTCGCTCCATGGCTCCGAGTTTCTACAATCATCCCACGTTGAAAGTCCGTCAAATCACATTTTTTATCCATCTCATCACCCAAAAATCACTTCTACTACTGTCGCAAGCACTAAGCTTTCCCTTTTTATGCTAGCCTCGCCCTCTGGCGGCAACAGCGTGCAGCCATAGCTCATTTGCTTAAAACTGTCTGGTGGTCATAATAAAGGGGCCACTCAGTGTATATCATGCATATTTTACAAAGGTTGTGCAGAAATACATTATGTACAGCGAAGAAACTTTTTCGTGTACGACTTGAGAAAAAATCAGACGCAAGGGGCTAACTCCACTCTCTCATGTTAAGATTATTACGTTATTTTAATAAAATTACTACCCCCAAAGTGCAAACCAAGAATTCTGAGTTAAAAAGTTCTGGAACGGCATTTCTTCAGAAAAAAAGAGCCGTGTATGTGAGTGTGTAATTTTTGTTAAACAAAATTTCTGAAGAGAACATGATAACAGCCGAGGAACACAAATACTAATTCGTACAGTTTAAAGTGAAATGCCTTGAAAAAACTGGAAACGCGACAGAAAATAACGAGCGACATGACTTTCAGCTCACTTGCATATCACAGGAGATTCGCATTAATGAATATCCCTATGTTACCTAAGATGTGATAAGTAATATCATAGTAGCTAATAAATTGAAGTTTTTTTGTTCTGTTATTCATTATCCACGTTGACAAACGCCAAACGCTTTCCCGTATCATACTGTACAGAGTAATTGTTGCCCATCCCAGTGGATATAATTTTAAGCAAATTTTACTGTCACAACTGGCATCAATTACTTTTAATTTTAACATTACGGAATTATATCTTCCAAATCCTTGGCAATCCTTTACATTAAAAGTGAGACAACTTTGACATGGTGCGCAGAAGTAAATTTATTGTTGTTATTGTTGTTTAGGGGTTTACCTTTACCCATTAACATCAAAGCCTCTAAAGGGGCTCCCGTCCCTAATTTGGTTCCAGGAAAGGGAAGAACTAGAAGAGCACTGGAGCGGAACCCTACCGCTTTGCCTATAAGGAGCCGTAGTTAAGTGCCATCGTGAGGGGCACAATGTTAAGTCTATGTGTGTCAAACATAGCATTTTCCCCTACCGAGTGAACTAACGCTGTAGGACGATATCACCACCAATGTCCCATCTGAGACTAGAATGCGAGTTCAACTCCTACCATTAGAGAGATCCGCATTTCTCACCGCATGGCCTTTGGAGTGCTTCAAATTTGTTTTAACTAAAGCGACGCATATGGAAAAGTTTAGTTTAAATGCACCTTTTCTTTTTCATTTCATTTGTCAACCAAACTAATTACGCTAGAATGAATGACAGGCTCACATCAGTATTGTTCTTACTTTGTCATTATGGTAGTTAAAAACTCACATGCGTACGCTGATGTAGCAAATTATCAGTAAAACTTAATAGCAATCATACACGTTCCGTCTTCACTTACGTACGCAAATATGACGTTGAGATCGCTTTATGAACAGCTCACTGCAAAAAATTCAGACAGGTACGAAGTTTAGGTAGCGGCAATACCGGAAAGACTCGTGATTTAAGAAGCTTTCAATACAGGCAGTGGGCGCTAGGTGCGCAAACATCTCAGAATCGCAAACATTTTCGGCCATGCAAGAATAACTGTATCGAGGTTGAACAGCGTGGAGTGCACAAACAAATAAACAATCAATCAGCAGTCTTCCTGAATTCCGGTGGATGTTGTCGTAACGCTTAACAGAAAAATTGTGAAAGGTGTGGTAACTTGCACGACGCAATCAAGTACATGGGGGAACATGCGTGTGAAAAAGGGGTGCACAGGATGAGTGTCACCGTAGTTTATGTATGTGCACGTTGTTCAGCGGTAAAAATGGAACAAAGAACGAACATTAAATTTGCTTTAAATTGGGCCGTTTCTGTGTTGAATCACCCACCGTATTTGGCTTGATTTGGCACTGACTGACTACTTTTTGTTTCCCCGACTGAAATTAGCGCTGGAAGGAAAGAGATTTGCGGTCATTTTGGACATTAAAGTGGACGTGATGACCCAGCGGCAGACAATAACAAAGGGCGACTTTTTCCACAGCTTCCAACAGTAGTAAAAACGATGCCAAAAGTTTATTGTATCCGATAGGGGGGAGTATTTTGAACGCCAGTAAAGCAAATTTTCTTAAATATTACATACTGTTTATTTTAACGATGCATTCACCGAATTTTATTGGCTCAGCTTGTGCACGGCTAACAATTGCTCAATGATTTTCTTTATATAATCCAAAAATCACGACGAAAAGGGTATAAGTGAGAGCTGCGTTTTATTAATGGGATTTCGAGGAAGGAAGAAACGGTAATACACTTCATACATTCCAGACACAAATAAGGCGAAAAGAAGTGCATATGTTTGTGTTTAGTATATTTTTGTTTTATCCTCAGGAACAAATTTCTCTTACGAAAAAAAAAAAAAAGCAAATCTGATTTCATACAGGCTATCTTAAGCAACCACAAAGTAATAGATCACAGCTGGCTTCATTAAGCATGCAGCATCTGACTGCAAATATTCTAGTAGATCAAAAGACTCGGCGGAAGAACTGCAGGGCTCACTCTTTGAACGTTGGATTTTATTTCAAAAACATAAGCGTCATGGCTTCGTAATATATTGAGCACCAAACACCAGGAAAACAAAAACAAAACACCTGAAAAAGCTGTCTGAGAGTTACTAGCTGTTTCAGAAGTTAATGCAATTTATAAACTCTGCTCAAAATACAAAAAACAAAACAAAAATTCTGTTAAATGATTTATTTGATGTCGTTTCAGTTTTTAAATCAGAGACAGAGACTTTCTCTGTGGATGCTAACGTCGGAGGAACAACTTTAAATGATAAAAAGTTTAACATCATTAAATATTACTCATTTGACTAAACAAAATAGTGCACGAATTTTAGGATCACATTCGGCATTTCCATCAGTTGGTTAACTCTAACAACACCTTTAAACCGATAGTTTTAGGAGTGCTCACGAGAAGTAATTTATAAGAGAAAAACGAAAAAATATCTCGCGAATGCCCATTAGGAACAGCGCTGAATTTTCAATCTCCTAACTCCTATAAATTTCTTCTGTAGCTTTGATGAAGGAAATAACTAGTAAAAAATTTGCAACGTAAAACACTTTCCATAAAACAATTATCACCGATCCAGCGGGGGTGGTAAAAAGCGCGGGCTGCTGACTAATCGTTCCACCTCCATTGAGGTTCGAATCCCGGATGTGCTATTTGTCAGACCTCTTTAAATTCCCAAATTAAGCGATCTGAAATAAATGGTGTGTTAGTTCGTATTTTAGGAAAAGGTCGTTACAAATGCGAAGATGAAATTTACTTCACTCAAATTAATTCTTTAACACAGATTCTATATTTTTGGCCACCCCACCCCAGTGACGCAGTGGTCTAAGCACTGGCTTGTGACCATTCGTCTGAGATGGGTCCGGGTTCGAATCCCGGTGAGACATAGATGTTGTGTTTGTGTTACGGCACTGGCTCTCTGCCTTTCCTGGAGTCAGTGGCCCTAAATTAGGGACGGGCAACTGCTTATAGCCCAGTGAGTTGCTCACTGTGGTTTTTAAACCTCCAATCAATTTTTTTTAGTTTAAAGAGCACTGTGCATCTTAGGCTAAAAGAAGTCACCTGTCCCTAATTCAGAAAAGCTGGTTCCATAAAACAGGCAGGATCAGCGGCATTATAACAGACAATACTTTACACGTGATTGGAACCCAGGTCAGGAAGCAAGGAGAAGAAAACATTCGCACCCGAAATTAAGATACATTCCTGTTTACTGGAAAACGCGCCGCTATACTGCTGCGTTGCTGTTTAACTTCCGAGAATTCAGAAGGTCTTTTAATTTTCCAAACACGTAGAAATCATTAAAACGTCAAGCGGTAGTTGAAACCCCATTCCATAAGTTATTCGAAACAAATGTCTCAGATATTCGGTTGTTGCAGATGATATGGCGGGGTATTGTGGTTAACTTCAAACATCATAAACATGGTGCAAAATGAACTTTATTAATCAAAATAATCACCGCCAGTAGTAACTCACTTTTGCCAACGAGATACAACCTTCCTTATGGCATCGTGCAAAAAATATCCATCTTCAGAATGCGAAAAACTCATGGAATGCGGTTTCAACTAATGTTTGATTGGAAAACGATTTACCCTGTAGAAAGGTATCCAGGTACTTCATAAAAGGACAGTCCGTAAAGGATTGCGGAACACCAATGTTGACCATCGTTTTTATTAGACGTGTATCAGCTTCGGGATGTGCTTCAGGGCTTCATCACGATTGAGCCATTGCGCTGAATATCGGCGATTATCATATAGCATCCATTTCACATCACACGTAACGAGACGCCTTAAAATGTACGCTTGACTGTGGATAAGAAAACAGCAGACATCAAATCGTCGTGTTTTGTGTTTATCCGTAGCCTCATGTGGGACCCGTTCAGTCATTTTCTTCACTTTTCCTATGGCCGTTAAATGAAATAAAATGGTGGTATAGTGTACTACGAGTTTCTCGCCAAATTCTCATAGTCATAACTATCTAGCCCCCGAATCGGCATCATAGATAATTCCTTCCGGTACACTACGTGGTTCAGTTTCGAGGATCATATCGCTGAACTGGAATTTAACAAACCAGCAAAGTTCACTAAGGGTGCCTTCTCCAAATGCTGAATTGATGTTACCAGCTGCTTCCAATACACGGAGTCCAAGTTTAAAATCATATAAAAAATTTCCTGAATTGGCTCTGTTCTTCGCTTTACCACAATCCCCTTCCAACTGACGAAACGATCAGTGCCTCATAAAGCAGCAGCCTTGATGCTTTAAATTTACATATCACAAGTCACATCGTGGGATATCTTAATTCCTAAATTACCTGATAACTGCATGAATCTGCAAAATCCTACATTTCGTCTGTAAGGATCTAATATGTTAACCCATGCAGCATGAAAAATTGTAAGTAGTGTAAGAGCCAAGTGCTGCCTACGGCACAAAGCTTCATGATCACAGTTTTCAAATATTTTAGCAGTGTTCTATTTTAACGGATGTAAGATTTTATCCACGAAAGGCACAGCATGCTAATCACAGTTGCCGTTCGTGGAATTACCACCCATCGATCCATAAACCAAGGTCGCTTCAGGATAATTTGAAACTCACTCGCATGTACAGTAGAATGATAAATCTGTTTCAAGTGCCGGTGATTTAAAAACTAAAGGTATTAGGAGGAACCGCGATTCTATTAATGCCATCCCCATTTGTTTTCATTGCTGCAGGGCAAGTGTTAACGCACGTTACAACGATTTAGTCCCGTATATCACAGATAAAATTGTTAAGTCTGACATCTCTTCCGGAATGCAATACGCTAATCATGTTTCCGACAACGGATATTCCCAGAACTTAGTCACCAAAAGTATTAGGACACTTTAGGGATTGATTATGCGAATTCTGGATTCACGCGTTTACATGCACTTCGCGGGAG
Source organism: Macrothele yani (assembly GCA_039090855.1). Lineage (NCBI taxonomy): Eukaryota > Metazoa > Arthropoda > Arachnida > Araneae > Macrothelidae > Macrothele > Macrothele yani. The sequence goes on from CM077017.1 coordinate 53,162,582, forward strand.
TTCTACATTAAAAGTGTGGATCTTCTGAAGAAGTAGAATGGTAATGTAGTTCAATATGCCCCGTACAACGAAACTTACAGACTTTCGACGAGGGATGGTGTTCGGATACCACATTAGTCACCTCTGTGTGAGCGACATTTCAGGTCGTCGTATTGTACCAAGATCTACTATGGCTAACGTGACTCGAAGATAGTAGGCCGACGTATTTTTGAAAATGAAAGACTTAAAACTGCAACAAAAAAGAATCGAACTGGCAAGCCGCACAATTCCATGAACCACGTCCAAAAAGTCCTGTTGATTAGAATTAGAGAATCACGTAATCGTCTCCTGTTGACCTCTCTGCGGAGCTTGAAAATATTCAAGCAAAATTTATTACCACTAGAATATCGTTCAAAGAGTTGTTTTACGTAAATTTCCATTGAAGGGCAGCTGCGCACAAGCTCAATATCGCAACGGTAAATGCTCAACAACGTGTGGACCAGTGCCTTGCCTGTTCTTCTTGGACCGCAGAGCACTGGAAAAGGGTTCTATGGATCATGCTTCACACTGTTCGCTCAGATAGACATGCTTGGGCCTTGCGATAGTCCTGTCCTTTTAACGCTACATCGTTCCAAATGCCAAGTTTCCTGGGAGCTCTGTTATCATTTTGGGTTGTTTTGGATGGTTGTTACTTGGCTGGAACCACGGCGTCCAACCTCTATCTTCATATTCTGAACACTTCCGCGCTTCCTACGCTAAACAAGCAGTTCGGTGCGAACTGTTGCTTGTTTCATCACGAATATGCCGCATGCCACACTTCATCTTGTGAACAAGATTAGTTTGCGCAGAACAACGTTCGAATGTGGTACTGACGAACTCAAACTCGGGACCTCAACTCAATAGAACACCGTTAGGACACACTGGAATGCCATATCAGATCTCCACAACAGCGGCCTTCCGCTAAATCAGCTTTGGCAGTAGCTTTGCAGGAAGAGTGGGAGAATATTCTGGTCGAGACTAAACATAATTTTGAAGAAAGTATTTGCAGAACACTTGCCGCTCTCGTATATTGCAAGTCTGGTTTTTAGAATCTTATCACCTAAAATTCGATGCAACTGTAGAGCACGTTTTTATTATGTGCTAAGCCATGTGGTGTTAACAAGTTTATGCACGTGAAATCGGCTAATGTGTGACTCTTGAAATGACTCCATGTGCGCGTTTCGTAAAGAAGTTTGCAATTAGAAGCACGGTTTCAAAGAAAGGTCTAAGACCTGTTCTCCACGGTATTTAGTATATAACTGAGCTTACATCAGAAAAATATGAAGACCGTATAAAAATAAGGCTGTTGTTTAATATCTTGTTAATTTAAACACACTGGTGTCCAAAATTTAAGTCCGGAAGGCATTCGCAGGGGAAAAAAGGAAAATACGTAGCAGCAGGCAGAGACGTTTGTCATGTAAAGAGACACAATAATAAGGACAATAAACATTCTAGAACAACAGGCAAATATGTACAGTGTGCATATTGTACACATTTATTATATTGTACATTACATTGTACACATTTTGCGTATACAGTGCCATATCCGCAAATGTCACTTAGCTGAGATGTAAGAATGTAACCTAGAAATGTCTTCGTAAGGAATGTGATCACTTCGTACGGACAGACAACTCTCACAATGACGACACGTACACATTACTAAACCAGGTTCTTGATGAACTCTGGAACCAAAGAATTTCATTCTTCTATGAGGGCGTTATGTAGCTCGGGAGGCTTCTGGGTGGGGATAACGAGCTGGTACGTGTCCTCTCAGAGCGTCTCATGCATGCTCTATAGGGTTCATGTCCATACGCCGAATATCTTTGCTCTGAAGGAAATCTTCGACAAGTTGAGCTCTGAACTGGCGATCGATATCATCCCTTAGAAACCACATAGGACTAACAGCTCCCCAAATAAGACTGACATGGGGTTCTAGGATCTTGTCTCTAAAGCGGTCAGCATTTACATTGCCTCCCACGAACACGTGGTGTGGCGTGCGGCCATTGAACATGATGCCGCCCCACACAAGCAGACCACCGCTTCCGAAGAAATCTCGTTCGCGGACGTTTGCAGGATCATTACGGGTTCCCAGTTCCTTCCGGATTAAATGCCGACGAGAATCCGTTTGTAGACTGAATTTCGACTCGTCTGTAAACAGAACACCGGATCACTCGTCTGGGCTCCAGGAATGATGTTGCCTGCACAAGTTCAAGCAAGCTTTTCTGTAAGATGCGGTAATTCAATTGGCTTTTATGACAAAAGACCCATGGTGTGAGTCACCATGGGTCTCTTGTCATAAAAGCCAATTGCATTAAACCTTTGACATATCGTTTGCCTTAATACTGTAGTCCCAGTGGTAGCGGAGAGCTCTAAAGTAATTGTCGAGTTGTATAGAACCGTGCGGTTAAAGGGACATAACGGTCCTCACGAGGTATCGTACGCTTTGGACGAACTTGGCCAGGTTTTCGTGACACCCCACCGGTGTTTTTAAATTGCTGTCATAATCATCAAATAATTCTGGGGTGGATATTCAAGCCCCTTTCGACCAGAGCCTAAGACTGGCCTGCTGCTAGTCGTCGTATCGCTTGCTACTCTACAGCATCTGATACATGTGCAAGAGACGTAAGGAAAGCATTTTCTGCCACCGGAACTCTTCTTACGGGCGCTGTCAACAAGAAATTCCACTGCCGTTCACCGTTGGTTTTAAAGTATATAACTCAAGTTACATATTGGACAGAATTTTGCTCACTAATACGCAAATTTCACTACGGGAATTTGTTTCTCGTGTTCATTTGCATACGCCCGGTGAACATCGTAGCATCTCATTGAGCGCTTTGGATTATTTACCCACTTTTGCCTCCTGGACTTTACTTTTGGACACCAGTGTATATTTTTGAATAGTTTCCGTAAATTTGATCTTTGGCTTCTGTAAGATTTGAACTAAATTTTGCTCAGACATATGACATCATTCCATCTACAGGTGAATGTGTTTCGGTTCTTCTCACAAGACGTTTACATCAAAAAGTTTTTAAATATCAAAAAATGTCGAAAGATTAATTCTTTAGACACATGAAAATTAGAATCCTGTCGTCTAATTAGCGTAAAAGGACTCTTAGCAGTAATCAGGTACTGAGTCAAGTTTGTTAGGAACTGTCTCAGATAGTTTATTCTCAAATACTTCAGTAATAACTTTTCTCCTTCTTTACTAACCCTTTCTATCTCTAGCTACTGCATCCCATGGGATGTCTGCTAGGCAAGTTGGCAAATCCTTACCTTTCCTTATCTTAAAACGAAACCCAGACGTCGAAATATTCCCAGTGATGCACGAAAGCATCGAATTACTGTAACAGGCCTACATCGAAAACCATTATCCATTAGTGTTCTTAGGACAAAGGAATTTGTACAGCACATAAATGTTATAAATTTATGTTTAATATCACATATAATAAGCATAGTTTGCTTACACTTGGGAAATGAAACTTGCTATCCTCGTTCTATAGCTTATGAAGGCCTTTGCTCTCAAAAACCTTTAAAATTAACCAAAATCCAGACTGTAAACGGGATCAATTTTACTGATGTTATTCATTCCGCCTTGCTGACACATTTTAAATTGCAGTTTCCGTTTCCACATAGTTTCTTCACCACGTTATAGTTCGCATACCTTTTTACGCATGTTCTTCAAATTTATTTAGTTAATTAATCATTTTTCCGACTTTATGGTTTGCTGGCTTACAGAATCCTTTTTTTCGCTATCTCATCTCTCAAGGTTTTGTTCTAACTGTTAAGTACTGCGGTATTTCTTCCTCACATTTCTTCTGAGGCTGTACCTACTTTCGATCTTATTCAGAACCAACTGGTAATTTGGACTTTTGGAGACGGAACGGAACGTCTTACAGCTCAAACCACCGTGATTGATATAATTTTGGGAGTCTTCCGGTGTCTCCCTGGATTTTTTCTGATCCATTCTTTGGGCCACTAAACCCTCAGAAACACTTGCTTACCTAATTAATTAATTTAATTTTTTAGTATGTCTAATGCATGGGGAGATAACTGTAATACATTGGAAAATAGTGTAGACATCTATAGTTTTCGGCAGTAGAAAGCAGGAAATGCATATTAAGGACATTACCTAACCCACTCTTACGTCAACCTAATGTTCGGTGCTTTTTGTAAACTTTACTAATTACGTTCGTAGGATACAATTTAGAGTAGCGTACGTTACTTTGATATCCCGTGGCAGTGCCACCGCAAGCTTACGCGAGGCCCTGTGCGAACTCTCCCTGCGAGGCCCTCTTGCTAACTAATAATTTTTGCTAAATCAACCTGGCTAACGGTATTTTGCACACGTACGCAATAGAATATTTTTGTTTTCTGATAAGGTGATGATAAGCTTTTCTTGTCTGTGTACTTAATGTTATATTTTTCTTTCTTTCTCTCTTTTGTTTTATTTTATCTTATTTATCCACCAGCGCGAGGCCCTGTGCGGTCGCACGCGCCGCACACCCTTAACGACGGCCCTGTCACGTGGTAATTCGTTATCGTTCCGAATATGTAAAATAGCGGGTGTTTCTACTGTAAAGCTAACTTTAGTGTATCTGATTGACTATTAGTAACGCCACTGAAATTTGTGCGGGTACCAGAGAACCGCATTGGATCAGTGGATTCTATTCATCCCCTTCTACCTTCCCATGCGTGGAAGAAAAAAGACGTACAGCAAGATGCTGATTCCTTTCTCTATCAGTTATCAGTTATGTAATAATTAAGAGAGTTCGAATATATCTTCTACTTAGTTCTCTGAGAACATTTACCTAACAAATTAGTTAAGCACGTACAGATGCAACCATCAAAAGTATAAAATACCACAGAATCTTTGAGGCTACGTACAGATATCCCTATCTATTCTATAATATTGTGCTAATGTCCCACATGAAAGAAATAATCAGAACCGTCTACAAAGTATAGACTACAAGCATTGTAATGATTATAATATCAAGAAAAAAAAACGTTAGTTCATAAAACATATTTTTATATGCCATTTGTCCTGAAGAAGCTGAGCCAAAGCCCAGGGAAACCTTGGTGGACAAGAAAAAATTAAGTAATTGTGAATAACGTTGTTTTTCTTAATATTATAGCCAGAACCGTGACAAAACTCCCATCTCTTTACCGTGACTCGGACGCATACCCTGGAAGGGAAAGCTGATATTGTACCTGTTAGATACAAAGCAATCCGAATTCAAACTGGAAAACACAGCCGTCGTGTTGTATCCTTTCTACAGATGTGACGTTTTTCAACCGAGGTAAGAAAAAAGTCACTCGAAAGAGTTAGCAACAGCAATTACACGATATAAGTGCATTTCCTATTTGCAACTTTAAAGGATTTAGTGTTTACTTATACTAACTGGTAAATTCCTGAATATTTTACACGTGTACGGTGTTTGAAAGACAAATCCATTACTACATACAAGTTAAAGCGGCAACGTCAATTACTGTGTTTCTCATGTTTATGATTGCAGCCCCTATACGACAGGATAAAAAAAATACGCGTATTGTTCGGCGCTGAAAAGTAAAAACAGACTGAAAGGTGGAGGAGAGATTTTAATTAGTTTTTTTTTCTCAGTTACAAAAGAGATGCCTTCGGTCCGTTTCGATTTTTTTGTTATGATTCCCCTGCTTCAGAAATTCAAATTCCCTAGCTAGGACTTAATCATTTCCCTTTTAGACATATGTTTGTTCTTTATTCCACGCTTTATTATGATTGGAGAAGAGCGAAGGCACTTAAATGCCACAGTGGAGCGACAGGCACGGATGTTTAAGGAAGCAACTGAAATATCGGAGTCCTGTGCATCCCCACTGTTCCAGAGATACCTCAATTCGCACTGCTTTCGAAATCTAGCGACGGGGAACCAGAGAGAGAGGCCAGCTCCCTGCTCACGCCCGGAGGAAAGTGTTGAGTCACAGCATCCCAAACGGATACAGCTCGGAAGTGACGCGGAAGAATAGCTCGTGCCGTTGCCATGGCAACCCAGCTTCACTTTGACAGAGAGCAGAGAGAGACTAATTGGGAGGGCTGGACCGACCACTGCAAACAGTCCGATATTGAAGAGAGCGAGCCTCGGGGAAACGTCAGTTCAGTCGCTTGCTGCTATCATGGCAGACATTCCACGGCCTACGTAAGGAAAAGAGATTCCAGTGAAACAGATACGAAATCCAGATAGGCAAAGTTGGAGGTAAACTCCTTTTGGGCAGTTTCCCTGACACCAGATGAGTAACGCAAGCAAATCACGTGACTCTCGGCGTGAAAAAAAAATCCTTGGCAAACAGCGATTTATTTGATAAATCGATCAGGAAGGAAGCAGTTCATCCACTTATATTTATACAACACGAAGAAGAAAATAAATAACAGATCAACACATACAGCCAGCGCGGCGTAACGCGGTTATTATGTATCAATAGTTAGGCCTTCACGGCAGTTTTGATATCCCAAGAAATCACTAAAATTCAAGGCTAAGTTTAAATTCATTTTTATTTGCTCTGTAATTTGGGACGAATCCTGCAATTCGCGAGAATTGAACGAAGCTTTCCGAAAGTTTTAAATCTCTGCTTCTAAAAGCGTTCGCAACGTGTATCTCTAATTTAACCTCCCTTTCTGAAATTCTGTTCTTACGTAAATTATATCACTTCTCCGTTATACTTATTTCTGCAAGGAGCATCGACTTCACCGGATGTCATACTTTTTTTGGAAACGACTAACTATACTTTTTTGGCAACGACTAACTATACTTTTTTGGCAACGACTCCGAGTTAAATGAAAAGCCACGCCTAGAGAAAGTGGTGATGAATTGTGATTTACTTATTCAATTTGAACTGCATGCTATCTTGATGATCTGGACGTTGCACACGTTTAATCTACGAGATTTGTTTCTGTTTTGGTGGGAGGTTAACGACCGCGGGGAGCAGCTCCACACCGATGAGTCATATTCATTTACCGATGAGCCATATTCATTTACCGATGAGCCATGTTCATTTACCGATGAGCCATATTCATTTACCGATGAGCCATATTCATTTACCGATGAGCCATATTCATTTACCGATGAGTCATATTCATTTACTGATGAGCCATATTCATTTACCGATGAGCCATATTCATTTACCGATGAGCCATATTCATTTACCGATGAGCCACATTCATTTACCGATGAGCCATTACATTATGACCACCTACCTAATAAGCTGTAGGACCCCCTTTAGCCCGCAAAACAGCGGCCACTCGACGATGCATCGATTCGATGAGGTGGCGATAGGTATCCTGGGGTATCTGGTACCCTAATGTCAACAGCAGATCCTCCAGTTCCCGCACATTTCGGGGTGGTGGTGATTTTGCGTGAACCCGCTTTTCCAAGCCGAACCACAAATGTTCGATTGGGTTCATGTCAGGTGAATCTGGAGGCCAGGGCATTCAGAAGGTCACCAGCATGTTCCTCGAACCAATCCTTGACGATTTTGACAGTGTGGCATGGCGCATTATCCTGTTGGTAATGGACATCACCTACAGGGGAACACAGTTGCTGTGAATGGGTGAATTTGGTCCGCATCGATGTTCAGATACCAGACAGCTGCCTGGGATTGTGCTATTGGGATAACGGGGCCTAAAGTGTCCGAAGAAAATATCGCTCACAGCATAACACCCCCTCCGCCAGCCTATTTCGGCCCAACAGTGCATCCAGGTACCATAGCCTCCGTTGGTAATGGGCGTATCCACGCTCGGCCGTCTACGTGATGCACCAGGAATCTTGATTCGTCAGATCAGGTCACATTTTTCCTATCATCCACGGTCCAATCTCGATGATTTTGGGCCCATTTCATGCGTTGTTGGCGATGACTTACAGTGAGCATGGTAACCAGGCTGGGTCTTTGGCCACGCAGGCCTATACGCAGAAGGCTGAGATGAACTGTGTGCTGTGACACATTGCCCTGATCACCACTGCTGTAGCTGCGGGTGATTTGTCGCCCTGTGGACCTTCGGTCGCATGCACGACAGTCTCTGCCTAATAGAACAGTCCGATCAATCTAAACGGTGATGGGCGTAATAAAATATTTCAGATTGCAGTAGGCAAATTCAAAGGGAACATGAGGAAGCCTAACAAGCGCTAGAAGCAATGCGAATCTCCCCAACGACACTTCGTTATACGAAAAGAACATCTAGAAATTCTACAAATATATATCCTTTTCTTGACAGTAGACACCACCTAAGTATTCAAAAAATTTGGTGTTGATTTATATAAAATATTCAGCGTAGTCAGTCACCAACTGAAGAAATCTGCAATGTTAAGGCGTGTAGCTAAGCACTGGGAACTTAGCCAAAGATCTGTGCTTCCTTAATATTTATTACGCATTAGAGTCATATGGTTACGAACGATTACATAGTTTAAACTAGTTATTTGCGCTATTATAAGCTTCTGATAGTTTTAGCTTAACTCAGTTCTTAGAGAACTTTGTAGAACATGCATTCAAACTCTATAGCGTAAAACCTTTTTATCGGTGGTCGGATTTGAACTCACGAGATTTGAGATTTACGTTGAGGATTTTAGGAAGGAGGTAAGCAAGCCTTAGAGGTAGGAAGCTAGGAGGTTTGGGCTAGAGTGCCCGACAGGAAAGAAAGTCACACGGAAGCGAGGTAGAAAGGGGTAGGAAGAGAGACTCATTTACAACCGGGGATGGGGGGCGCAGTACCCTGGGTGCGCCGGCTTAACGTGCCCATCCAACGCAAGACCGATATTGAGTGGTTTGAGCGTTCTTACCTCTCTGGTACCTATCCTGAAATATTTCCGTGGCAGTCACGACCGTTGACCTCCAGGCCATCGGCGGCCGGATTCGAACCACATCTGCCAGCTTCGGAGCCGGTTATTCTTCCAACTGAACTACACCCACCTTGGCTTATTCGCTGCAACTTGCCGTTTAGACTCTTGCGCCACCTCAGTGGTACGTCACATATATCCCCGCTTGAAAAAGGCGAGGACACAAAAATCGCAGGTTTCGGGTCCGCTGCCAACCACGCCTGACCCAATTCGCTGTAGAAGAAGGTATTCTGATCAATCCCGTCAGACATTTTTCTCGAACCTCGCGGCTACGAGATTCAGTTTTACTTTCGGGCGCCAAATACCGTAAAACTTTTTGCCGGTGGTGGTATTCAAATCCACGACTTCTTTCTCCGGAGCTGGTTATTCTCCTAACTGAACTGCACCGATCTTGGCTTATCGCTGCAACTTGTTATTTTGAATCTTGCGTAACCTCAGTGGTACGTCACAACTCTTTGAATAATTAAGTAACTGCTAACTGCCAGAAACCAAGGAAAAGAATCTGAATAAGAGTTAAGAAACTTACATAGCAAATCCAACGCTTTATTCCTTAACTCACTGAAAGGTCAAATCCACTGATACAACGTGACTCGCAGGTCTACAAATCGAATTCAATCCAATGACAGCAATAATCGATTTAATATATCCCAACAAGCTTTATATCAACGCTGAATAATCTACTCGTAATCTCTATTCCAAATACACCGATTACGACAACCCAATCAATTTTATTCAATATTTTCGTTTTAGGTTTCTGTGATCCACTGTCAGCATTGCCACATAGTAAAGACTATTCGCAGATGTAATGTGTCATTCATAAGAAAACGTTTACCCAAGAAGTAACTAAATTTACATAAGAAAGCAAACTCAAAGGAAGACGTCCGCAGTGTAAGGAAGAAATACGGATGAACAAGAAGGCATGGAAGAGCCTTCTGCTCATGCAAATCACCAATGTTCAGTGTACTATTTTGATACTCATATTGCATAGCTGCAAAAAAAAATATTATAGCGAAAAAATGTAATTATGAGCTCACAGTGTCTGCTGTGTAGGGTTGTGAATTTTTCTTCTTAATATGTTCCTCAGAAGAATTATTGTCGGAAGAATAATAATGCCGAAAAAGTGTAAGAGCAACGACATAATATGAAGCTTACCCTACAATATTAAGACACACATAATTGAATTCGTTGCTTGTTTTTCGTTTTATAAATTACGTTGCTTCTGACTTGATGAAAAATTATGAGCTTTTGAAAACTAACGGATCTGAGATTTCAAGCATATTTACTTGAAATAATAAAATATTCATATCATGATCACGAGACAACGGCAAGGACCAGTATAGATGTATATAACTGTTCAAAACTAGAAAGAATTTGAATCCATATCCCGCCCATTCTTCTGCTGTAGGTAATATTTACTGGATGTTCCAAACAAACAAACAAGAAAAAAAAAACTTTCGAACTTGTGTGCAGGGAAATTTGAATGTATGAAATGAAGATAAGCTACCTTAGGCATTCTATGCTGATGATCGATCGATTTTAATTATACAGTAGAAACTTTAAACAGAACTGCACAAAAAATAAAGAGACACATTTGCTTCTTAATCCAAATAAGAAAAATTATGACAATTGTTAAGTAAGATGCAATACACATGTCGAAACGGCAAGCTGCAGACGTAAGCTTCGTCGGTGTAGTTAAAGCGGTAAAATATTCGACTCCGCAGAAGAAAGATATGGGTTCAAATCCCATCACTGGAAGTAATAGGGACTTTTCTTCACATTGGCACCCGAATGTAAAGATGAATCTCCTGGCAGTGAGGTTCGAGAAAAATATGTAGTTTCTTCCACACATCGACCAGAATTAATGAGAATTTCTCCTTCAACGCTTCGAAAAATGTGTTGTTTCTTCCACACATCTCCACGAGATACTTCACAGTTTGCCGGCTGACCCCGAAAACAACTATTTCGTCCCAGCCCTTTCTCATAGGGGCGATATATGTGACGTACCTGCCTCATAGGTGACGCAAATGTCAGAAAGGCAAGTTGCATGATAAGCCAAGGTCAGTGTAGTTCAGTCGAGAGAATAACTGATTCCGGAGCTAGGAGACGTATTTTAGAATTCCACCACCGGCAAAAAGTTTATATTTTCACACAACGTGCAAAAAAATATTTTTTTGTAAAATGTACGTAAAAATACAGAATATTGCCGATGATGAAGAATTTTACTATTGATCAGTGAAAGTAGCACAGCAGTTTACATTCAAAGCAGATGAAGTATTGTTATAACCCTTTTTGCTAATTTAACTTATTTACGGATGATCTGGTCAAGATGAAATTGATTGCAATAACGTATATTCGATTATTTTTCCAACGCCTGCTTTAAGCGATGGATAAAGTAACTGACTCAAAGAAAATCGATGCATCTGAAGTAGTCTATTACGGGAAAATATAGTGGATCGATAAAAAGCGAGGATCAGTAATCGTGGCAGCTATGAACCTTTTTCTTCATTTGTTCCTAGGTTTCGAGAAAGGAAATGAAATACAATTCTTTCTCAGTGTATCAAAACATTGAAAACTTACGCACTTTAGACCTTTGGCTAGAGGAGAGGTTTCCTCGCTTAAAATAACACTCGAAGAAAAACTGAGGAAGGGAACCAGGTTTGATCATGAACTAGACAGCATGATGGAAACAAAGACATGAAACGTTATGATGCTTCACCTGTAACGCGGAATCTTTGTTTCTGACAAAGTTTTGCATTGGACTCTTCTCGCCAGGGGGATATACTACAGAGCAATCACTGCTCAGTCAGCGTAATATAATATATATGAATTTTAAAATGTTATAAGTGTTAAAATTTTCATTGTGCTCTTGGAGGACAATTTTCAGTAGATTCCGATCACACTCGTCAAGAAACGTTGATTATGTGGAAGACCGGTTACCTTCAAAAATACCACTAAAGCTTACAGAAATATTTTGCGAAAAATTTAAGGAGGAAGGCAAAAGCATTTTCACGCAAAATCGTTCATCCAGAGTTGCATTTCTGTCAGCATAACATAAAAAAAGTAGTTCCTCGATCGTTCTTCCGAAAGAATTGTATCTGTACCAAATATAAGTGGCTCAGACTGATGTTTACATCAATTTTGGTGCAGTTGGTCATTCATTTGCAAGCATAAAATTGTAAAATACAAGGGAGAGTCAAATGAAAAACTTACATATTTTTTTCCACAATTTATTGAACAAACACACCTATATCATTTTTCAATGTAATCTCCATCTTGTGCAGATGTGACTTCATGCTTTTTTCTTCATCTAAATTCCACCGCGTCACCATTTACTACTCATAATAAGATTTTTACTTGATAAACAGCATGTCTAATTAACCGCGGATGACCTAATGTTTAGTGCGTATGACCTGGAAGGACCGTATCGCCCCGAAGTTTTAAAATCATATTAAGCAGTTGAACCTGGTGTACAAACTCAACTTTTAAACACATTTACTCCCCTTTCCTTGGATTTGGACTTGAGCCATTTAACCTACTATGCTGAGTAACTAGTGCTCTGTTGGAAATCAAAAACTATCTAAACCACACATTTTTATTTCTTAAAGCAAATACTAGAATTTTTAAGCTTTTTTGCTACTATTCAAAATGGCACAAATAAGAAGAGAAATATGTGTAAAAATAAATTCCCCATAAACTATTTTAATGAATGAACAGCATTTCAATAATCTGCAATATCTTTAGCACATCGACCAGATTTAGCAAAATAATATCGAACATATTACGTATTATACGCAAACAAAGCAACAAGAATTTTGATAATAGGTTAGCTCAGTCTAAATTGGCATTTACAACTCCACAGTTCTGTGCAAAAATATAGTACCAATTACAGGATGAAAAGAGAAGCCAAAGACAAAACCTAGAAATTAGTTATCTGTCAAACTCGCTCAAAAACACTAAGATTTCCTAAGCAAAGAGAGAGAAAGGCGCCTCCATTTTTAATACACAATAAAAATAAATGCCTATTTCTGACGCACTTTAATATTTTTTGTAAATCAGAATCTAAAATGCTGATAATTTAGCTCAGTCTAAATTCGCATTAACATGAACTAAATTATCAGCATTTTTAGATTCCGATTTACAAGAAATGAATTGGCATTTGCGATGCATCTAAGCGTGCAAAACATCTGTCAGGAAAAAAGTACAACCCAAAGTTCACTTTTCACTAAGAAAATCATTTCACCTTTTCAGTTGGCGAGTGGTGAGGCTTTTGGTTAATCGTCCGAGTTGGGCCCAGGATGAAAAACGGGGCCGCGAGTGGCCTAGTGGGCAACGTTCGTGACTGCCACGGAAAGGACCTCAGGTTCGATCCCATGAAGGCACGAACGCTCGATCCACTAAATATCCGCCGTGCGTCGGATGGGCACGTTAAGCCGTCGGACCCCGGGTACTGGCCCCCGGTAATAAATAAGGGCGTCTTCCTCGCCCTTTCTACTTCGCTTCCGTGTCACTTTCCTATCGGGCACTCTAGCCCAAATCTCCTAGCTTCCTATTTCTAAGGGTTGCTTAAGACCTGGGGTCAGACACTCCCTTCCTAAAATCCTCTACATATGATCTGATCAGGATGAAGAAACGGTCACCTGGATCAACTCGCTGGGCTATAAGCAGTCGCCCGTCCCTAATTTACGGCCAATGTTTCTAGGGAAGTGAGAGAACCACTGCCGTAAGACAAACACAACATCCATGCCTCACTGGGATTCGAATCAGGACCCAACTCGGACGAATGGACAGAAGTCGGCGTTTAGACTACTGCGCTACAGGGGCGGTACAGTAATATTGTGATAACAACGAATCTCTATGAAGTGTTCAAAGTGGAATTCTGGTTAGAAACAAGTCACAATTTAACAACCTAGATATCAATAAAACAAAGGATTGTAAACTGCATTTCTTGCCTTTTCTTGCTATATCGATCCCTGAGACAGTTAGTGATAATACAAGTGATGTGTTTGACATTTAATAATAGCATTTCAACATACAAGAAGCTAAATCGTCTTAAAAGCGTCAAAACATTATAAAGCTTTATATACATTAAGTGGATGCTGTCACATAAAAACTAGAAAACAGTTACACCGGTAAATTTCGTTTGCGGAAAAAATTATAATCTGGAGCACTTACCGACGTTTCTATTGGAAAAAGTTTACACCTAGATACGCTTTTCGCATTAGCGTAATGTATCGGCCTGATGACATATTAATGTATACCACTTGCTAAACTAACTTTAGAGATAGGGAAGTTAATCTCTAATTTCGGTTACAGCAAAGAGTAGAAAAAAGGAATTTCTCGGAAAAATAGTTCCCTGATCTAAAAGGATTTCAAGAGAATAATGACGCAGATTTATTTTTCCAATTGAAAACTGCTAAAATATATCTTTCCTTCTTTCTTTTTTACTTAATGTACCTCAATCTTTGATCTGAGGTTACACCTTAGAATTTATATAACTTTAGAAACTAACACTTAAAATGGGTGCATCAGTAATTTACTAATTACTGTTACTTCATAAAGAAGAATGTGTGAAAAATCCTTCCGACAGTCGAAAAAGACTCAGAAAGAACGATATGATAGATCAAAGTGGGAAGTGCTAAAATATTGGGCACAAAAAAGAAAGAAATAAGAGAAGAAAATAACTCTGAGTCTGTCTGGTAAAAGTCGGAGCAACAGTTTTTTTGTTTTTTTTTTCCTTTTTTAGGAAATATTTACGAACGAACCTTCAACTCTAGCCGAAGAATGGCGGAAGCCTCACTAGAAGAGGAAGAAGCCTTACTAGGTTCTTGCTCTGGAGACTGCTATGAAGTCACAAGGCGTTTCCAATGTGATAAAATGGAGGGAGAGCAAAAAGTGCCTGGGGCGGAGCTAAGCACTAAATGTATTGGAAAGGGCGATGAGGGTAAGAAAAACTGATAGAGAAAAAGAGAATCGGGATCACATGCCATGAAACGTGGCAGACGTAAAGTGGAAACCTACACTATCAGAAGAAGCTCAAAGAAAATTGGCCTAAGCCCGGGAGGAGACGCGTAACTTAGAGATCGACTTGAATTTCTGCAATCTACAATGACAGCTTTTACGGGAATGGACTCGGGGATCTGAGTGTATATATCAAAGGTTTTCAAAGTAATACATTTTCACAAGATTCGCTGTGTCTGTCTACTTTCCTTTTATATGCCACCAAATTCTGTGCTGAGTGAGCGCATTCTGAGATTCGACGTTTTTTAAACGGTTTAGGCATTAATTTTTGCTACGTTTTTTCCGTACAAAGTCAACAAAACGGATCATTTACTCCGTTAGTCTGTGTTTTCGGCATTTTCATATCTACGAGCTGCATTGGGGAAATTATATTTTGGATCATTAACAGACATTTTGCTTTCCACTGTTCGCAATTTTCCTTTCATACGACGCCAATGCACAAATTTATTCTTCCCTGTATCTCTTTGCCTGTAAGGCAGATTTGATCTCTTTTTCACTAAACAAAGAAAAACATGTGCATAATTTTCCCAAAGAGAGTAATGGTTTTAAACCGCTCACTAGTTGGTTTTTGAGTGCAATATCATAACTAAAAGATGAAATGGGAAAAAAATCGATAGAGTACCTGGTGCGTTTTGTAGATAATTTATGCTTTGCATTTTTCGCATGCCAAGATCTTTGTGGGTGTGAAATAAAACGAGTGATTCGAGAGAATCACTTATTTAAATACAATACATTCGTGTCGCTCACGACCACACCGAGTTTACAAATTCCTGACAAACAATAAAGTTTACAAATTCCTGACAAACAATAAGGTTTACAAATTCCTGACATGTATCGGTACTTAAGTAGGTAGATTGATGAATGTTATTGTCGTAAAACCAATGAAAAAAATATATGTGTCATAAAATTAAATATTTACTAAATTACGTCGGTGACAATAGGAAGTACTTGGACTGTGTAGTTTTTCAAGTGCAATATTTCTTCTTCTTCTTATTATTATTCAAATTTAGACGAAGTAAGAAGCGACACTGACACCGATGAAAAGTGATGTAGCAAAGAAAGTCCACTTGCGCAAGTTGAAATCTGACCTCAAGATAGAAAGAAAAACTAAATTGCATGTGCGTTAATGAGGATTGGTAACGTTTGGTATAGGATATCCACAGGTTACACTCCATCGTGTCATACGTCATTTTAAAACCCTCGTCAATAGCAGATAACCTCCCCTTCAGAGCGGTGATTCAGAGGAAACCAATTATCGCAACGACGCGCCGTTTCCGAGATATTGAGAAAATCAACCTACGTGGTTCACCGACTACTTTCATTACCGATTTCCCTACATCGAAAATTTTGACTTGCGATTTACTTTACTGCTGTCGGGAAAGAGGAATTGCATCAAAATACTTTTTTTTCTTTGAATCGAACAATGAAAAGCATAACTAAGAATTCGCGTATATTTTCCAACCCTTCAAGTTTCATATATTCCAGCTAAGGGAGGTAAATGGTATTTGCATTTGGTCACAATGCCACTGCGTATACATGTATAAAATATAGATATCAATAGGAAACGAATCTCACTGAAGAAATATTTCTTCACAAATAACGATATGTATTTTATAAAATGTATTGGAAGTGGCATTTTTGTCTCATACAGAACCATACTTGAGCAAGACTTTTTTCCAGTTTCTCTCATTCGGAAATTTCCAGCAAAGGTTTAAGTGATATAAAGTGTCTCAAACCTACACTTTCATTTTTAAGAGGCACATTTTCTAATTGTAAAGAAAATGGAGCTTTACTAAAATAGGCAATGCCTTTATTTTTTGACAACTGAGGGAAAAAAACATCTTTATTTTCTGTCTGTGAGCATAATACCTCTTTAACGATTTCCCTTTGTTTTTGTAGTATCGTGACGACTTTAAATTTGGTCTTTTTTAATACTTATATTCAGTTGGTGATACATTTAACACTATTGCAAAATAGTTAATCTCTCCCTGTTCCTATTCCTTGTTCATTTCGTTCTTTGCGATTAACAATCATTTCTAGGCCCCAGCGTTCATTTTTCAACTTCATTCGTAACCTTACGCCACATTATTGGAATCAGGAATTGTTCTTTATCAACAAAACTTCATACTGTAGTGAAGGTATTTAGTAGATGAAGTTAAGTGATATTACAAAACTGAATGATCTACTATTTTACGGAAGAAAAAAACACCGACCATAGTTCGAATTTTGCCGCCCTGGTGGCTCAGTTATCTAAGCGCAGTTTTCTGGCCGGTCGTCCAAGTGGGCGCAGGTTCGAGTCCCAGATGAGTCACGGCTGGCGTGCTTGTCTTACAGCACTTGCTGTCTCTCTTCCCTAGAACCAGTTTCCCCAATTTAAGGACAGTCCGCTGCTTATAACTTTTAGAGTTGTTCATAGTGGTCGTTATACCCCGAATAAAAAATAAAAAATAACTTACATTCTTTTCAAATCGCATATTTTTATCAAATGTATCTAATTTTACCACACTGGTAATGTAACAAGTTTTCTCATTACATATATATACTAACTGTTATTACCAACATTGCTACATGAAAAATTATTTGAGACTAAATGTTGTGTTTCATTTCCGTTGCGTTAAAATTTCAACACAATAAATTCATTTCACAGAATAGTATGCGCACTAAACCTCACCGATGGATCTACCAATGTTTGGTTCATCGAAGTGTTTTCGTTCATTATCTCTGATTCTTCTCTTCAGATAATAATGGAATGTAGATCATATTTAGAGTAAAACTAGCAAGTTTTTATATTGGATGATCTGTAGTTTCCCTTTTTCTTTGAATAGAAACATTTATCTACACTGCATAATTTTAGTTTTCTGAAAAACAAAATGCAATCTATTTTCCTAATTCAGCAATTCATTCATGCTTGAGCTTACAGCAGTTTTAGAAATGCACGTGGAATGAATGAATCTAAACACTGTCAGCTCCTGATAGCATCTTAATTTCTTCGCAAAAATATGCCTATGCGATATTCTCCATGATATTTTGATGTTATCTGCACTTTATTACATACATTTAAACTTTCGTTTCACGATTTCTGAATATACTACGACTGGTTAGTTTTATTCTTACAGTTACTCGCTACAGAGAATTGATACCGAAATGTTCTGTGAGAAATTGAGGAAGTCTCCTAGCTTCTAAAACGCTTTTGATATGCACAAGACAGAACAAAACTGATAAATGTCAAGTAAAAGCACAATAACTGAAGTTTTTCAGTTAGATAAAGTGCTCGTAGTTTTAAGTCAAGACAATGTCTACGGACTGATGTTTTTGAAATTTCAAAACAGAGACCCATGAATATCAGTTCAAATTGCGTTAAGCAATATACAGCATACACTGAGTGGCCACTGAATTATGACCACCCCCTCAGTACTTCGTTGGGCCACCTTTTACCTTAAATACTGCGTCGATTCTTCGTGGCATGGACTCCACGAGATGTTGATAGGTGATTTGATGGGTCGTTCAACTTCATTCTACAAATTCTCAATGGGGTTGATATCTGGAGATTGTGGGGGCCACCTAAGCAAAGTAAACTCACCGGCATGTTCCTGAAACCAATCCTGTACAATACGAGCACTATGGCAGGACGCATTATCTTGTTGAAAGTAGCCATCGCCATTGTGATACACCATCCACATGACAGGATGCACTTGGTCCGCAACGATGTTTAGATATGATGTGGCAGTCAGACGTTGATCAACACGAATTAAAGGGCCCAAAGCATGCCAGGAAAACATTCCCCAAACCATAACGTTGCCTCCACCAGCTTGAAGGGTTGTAGCAATGCATTTGAGGTCCAAGCTTTGGTGCTGTTTCCTCCAAATTCAGATTCGTCCATCGGCATGGTGCAACTGAAAACCTGATTCATCGGACCACATAATTTGTTTTCAATTATCGACTGTCCAATCCTTGCGCTCCTGTGCGAACTGGAGACGTTTTCTCTTGTTAACTGCAGACAGCAAAGGTGTCCAAACAGACCTTCGGCTGCCGTATCCCATCCGATGCAGTGTACGGCGAACAGTGCGTGCAGAGATCCTTTGAGAGAATCCTTGATTAAGAGGGTCTGTAATTTGCTGCACCGTTGCCCCTCTGCTGTCTGTTATCAGTCTGGACACTCTCCGTTCCGCCCGAGCAGTCACTAGTCAATGACGACCACACGTTGCACGTAGAGACCCAGTATTTTGGCTGACAGTCCAGTCTTTAAACACTTTAACAACAGATGCTCTGGAACATTTCACGAATGCGGCGGTTTTTAATTATCCGTGGCTCCGAGCTCCTACAATCATCTCACCTCGAAAGTCTGTCAAATCGCATTTTTTACCCATCTATTCATCAAAAAATCCGTTCTACTATTGTCGCAAACACTAAGCTTTCCCTGTTTATACTAGCATCGCCCTCTGTCGGCAACAGTGTGCCGCCATAGCTCATTTGCTTAAAACTGTCAGGCGGTCATAATAAAGTGGCCACTCAGTGTATATGCACCCAGTAGACAAAATATTAGAGAAAATGGTGATGGGCCGTTGACATGGGCATCCCTCGAGAAGAGTGGAACGTTCTCAAAAAACGCAGCGATAAATAGGCATACATCAAGGTCACCCAACAGTGTATCGCGATCAATGAACATGGGTAAATGTGGTAATCTGAGCGACTTTGATCGTAGATGCATTGGCTGCGCAGGCCAGATGGATCATAATACCGCCCAAGCCGTAAGAACCCTAGGGTTCGTCAGGGCAACCGTATCAATAGTGTACAGCAAGTATACCATCGACTGACGTACCAGAGCCCAGAGAGGAAGCGATGGCCAGCCACACGCCATTGATGACCGGATTCGACGCAGACTACCCATTCTGGTACAGACGAACCGCTTCGCAACGGTGGCGCAAATCACATCCAGGTTAAATGTCGAAGGTCCACGCAGAATTAGCGACTGAGCGATAAAGGCACACTGCCATACCCTGAGCTACGGCAGCTGACGCTCTCCTGTTGTGTGACACTGTTGATCGCTCATCATCGGACATTACTTCTCGCCTGGTGCCGGTAAAAACAAAACTGGAACTCTGCAGTATAGCGCCGCGTCGTGTGGTCGGATGAATTCCGTTTTCAGCAACACCGAGCTGACAAAAGGGTGCGGGTGTGGCGTTGACAGCATAATGTCATGGCCTTGTCGTGCCAGGTTGGAACTGTTCAAGGAAGTGGTGGATCTGTGATGGTTTTGAGAACCTTTCTGTGGGACAAATTAGGTTCCTTAGTTTGTCTGGAGAGGTCCTTAACCGCTGCGCGCTACCAGCATGTGGTTGCCGACCACTTACACAACTTCATGGACTTCGCGCATCCTTCGGCCGACGGTCTGTTTCAGGGGAACAACGCGCCATCCCACCGGGCCGCAACCAAGGAAAACAAGTGATTTTGGTTCCAGGAAAACTCACCTGCGTTTGGAAACTTCCAGAGGCCCCCAAATGTAAACCCTGTGGAAACTCTCTGAGATGCCATGGAGGGGAACATCAGATCCATGGATCTTGGACAGACGTCTCTGGTGGTGTTGTGGACAATGCGCAACTACCATGGCTGCAAGTACTTCCGGTAACCCTCCGACACCTGGTGGAATCGATGCCTCAGCGTGTACAGACTGTTATTCACGCTCGAGGAAGTCCAACACGCTATTAGGTAGGTATCTCTAATATTTTGTCCATTGAGTGTACAGTGCAAGACTTAGAATAATGCATATAGTCTTTAAATTGATAGCATGCCCACTGATTTTGACAAATTTTGTTTAACGAAGTTTTTTCTTCCATTATCTCTTATTCTTCTCTTCGGATAATAACGAAATGTGGATGTCGTAATATCAATCCGAAGTACGGATTAATATAAGTTGTAGCGAGATACGCAGAGAATACAGGAAGTACAATTTAGAGCCTTTCACATAAAGTAATGACCAGCAGAGTGTCTATATCTGGAATTTCTACATATATCCATATAGAATATTATGATCTCAGAATATGACCTTCACTGAAGTGTTCCTATCCTAACATTTATGGTTAATAAAAGCACCTCCTCTTGATTTGTTTCTGCAGTAGCCGCTATGGTTTATCCACAGTTATTCTTTTCTTTTTATCGCACTTGTGTGAGTGCGTAAAATTTATTCGCCAAAGACAAATGAGATTGATTTTATCCAACTGAAAATGTGTGTTCTTTGACAACAGTTAATTTATCCTATGAGATTAATTTTAAAGTAAAATTAAGTAAATTCACTTCATCAGAATGATGGAGTACTTGCTTATAAGTGCGTCTTCGTCTGTTAAAAAATTTACTCAAGGAAAGAAGAGCAAATCATTTCATCATCTCAACGCAATGAAATACTTGATTTTTTACTAATTTTAATTTGATAACTAATTTTGTTCGAAATTAATGTGCAAAAACAATCAAGCATTTTACTGCTTAGAGGAAACACGTGGCCCGACGTGTTCGACATCATTTCCCTACCATTAATCGGATTCGTTTTTCAGTTATAATTTCGATGCAGAAAGAGAACAAAGCACAGTATTGTTGTTTTTGGGTTTAACGACCATATAACGTAAATGTCTTGTCGTACTGCTACGTTATTTTAAAACATCACCATACGATGAAAAAGTTCTTAAATTAAACCTAACGGCCAGACGAAACATTTAAAAAAACAGAAGTCAAATTTACGGAAGAGATGCTTTATTTCTCGATGTAGCACTTCACATAACAAATCGGTATCAACTGTAAACACACCACACACCAACAACGCTACGTTCCACAACGCTCCACAAGCAACAGTTTACTCGTAGTTTATATCTCTCTTTCTTATCAAATAACAGACATTCGTCATGTTTATTCAACCTCAATTATGTTGCCAACAGTATTCGTTTGAGAGAAAAGATATCACGTTCAGTGTGAAGTATAACTAAGAACAAACTCAAGATTTACATAGGGAAAGAAACTAAAAAGGAAAATTAATTTAGAATATATGTCACAACCACCGTGCGACACTCGATGGGCTATAAGCAGTCGCTCGTCCCTAATTTAGGGTCATTGGTTCCAGGGAAGGGCGATAGACAGTGCCGTAAGACAAACACAACATTCATGTCTCAGCGGGATTCGAACTCATCTCGGAAGAGAAGTCAGAAGCCAGCGCTTAGACCAGTGTGCTACCAAGCGGCAAGTATTATTGTAACTTCTTATAGTTGACTAATAAATTGTATTATGGCTTAGTGGTTAGCGAGTCAGACTATCAATGCAAGGTCAGAAGGTTCGAACCTAGGCTGATCTTTCAGAGATGGTGTGATTTACTAGCAATCTCTGAATATCCGCCGTGCATCGGACGAGCACGTTAAGTGACGGACCCCAGGCTGAACCCACTGGTTAAATGGGTATCCTTTCCTATGCACCCCCCGCCCCTGAAATTCTCTCACCCCTCTGTGTGCAACATCGTACTTGTATGGTGGCGCCATCTACTGTACTCTAATCTCACTACAAACTGTTCTGTCAAAGTCGCTAGACTTGCTCTCATTGCTTCCGTTTTTGTGTCCTGCCCAAAAGGCGATCTCGCTGTAGGTGGCTGGGACCTAAACTCTACTCACTGTGGACGGAAGTCCTACAAGAAAATGACAAATACTGTGGAAGGCACACTGTGGAAATATTATCTTTCGGTTAAGTCTGCTTTAAGACAATTTTGTATTACATTGTATCAGCGTAGTAGAATAATTGATTGGTAGATGTCATGTGTAGGCACCTTTTCTGCTCCCTGGATTTATTATCAAGAAGAAATGAAAGTAAATTATTGCATTTTGTTAGAATAATAAACTTTTGAAAAAAAAGTATTTTTCGTACAATTAGTTGTACCGTGAAGCTTTCGAATAATTGTTTTTACTTTCTCTTATTTCTTTCTTCATTTCAGTGGTTTACGGAATAGATTCCTATAATTGTCACGCAAGCGTCATTTCTTTGCGGAAGGATATTCTGATACTGTTTTTTTTTTTTTTTTTTTTTCAACTTTTGCTTTTCCGCTCCTAGCTGATGAGGACTTCTCCGTATATGTTTATTTCCGTGGTATCACAATTCATACAGTTAATCTTCGCATGCAGAGAAAAATTGTAATATTTTTTTATGAAGAAATGTCCCACAGCATTTTGCCTGGAATGCTGTCACTCTTATCATAAGATTATAGATTAGACTAATCTGGGCTAAAAGAGTGTGCATCAATCCTCTTAACTTTAATCCCATCTGGTGGACGACGACGATGCTCAGTCGAGCTAACCTGAGGCTCTACTCTACGACCATGCAACTCTTCGGAAGCTAATTTTCTCCGTTCACGCTAATCAGGCACGCACCAGCTCACCAATAAGCGATATATATCCATACATGTCAGACATTCGTGACAGCAAAGACCGCTTTTCATGACAAAGACTTTCTGAACTGGTGCAGGACGGAAAAAGAAGAACGAATAAGGAATAAAATTGGAAGAAATGGATGTCTGGTGAACAGATGAAGATGATATATCCAACAACAAACAGGTAATATCAAAAGAACTGGAGCAGTGGTATTCACATTCACCATTCTTTGAGGCTTCAAATCTTCTTTGACGGCATAATTGACCTCCATTAACTTAGAAGCCCTTTAATCACGCACAAAACAAAGCAGATGCATAGCGCTCGCTGATTTTTACGGCTTTTTCATCATATAATTTTATTTTCTCCTTCTCTGAAAGGGATTGGTTTCAAAGATAATGAATCAGGAATATAATTTAGATCTAATCCTCTTACGTTGTATAAAGAGCGGAAACGAGTTTAAAGATAGAGGTTTCAGTGTCAATTTTCACTGCAGTGTGAAAATAAAAAAAAAACTGCGTTTTCTACAAATAAGTTATTAAACCTGAAGGCATATTACAGTAGATCCCCGTTTATACTTTTCTCAATTATACGTTGCCGCCCCGGTGGCGCACTGGTCTAAGCGATGGCCTCTGATCATTCGTCCGTAAGGGGTCCGGGTTCGAATCCGGTCGGGCAAGGATGTTGTGTTTGTCTTTCGGCACTGGCTCTCTCCCTTCCCTGGAACCAGTGACCCTAAATTAGGGACGTGCGACTGCTTATAGCCCATTGAGTTGCTCACGGTGGTCGTTAAACCTGAAATAAAAAAAAAAAAAAAATTGTACGTTTTTCTCATTTATATGAAAAATGTTGCCTGTCCAAAATTTGTGAATTGCCTTTAATCTTAAGCTTTATTAGTTATACCTTAACCGAATTAGCTTTGTTCTCATTTATTCGTTAAATTGTGGTATAGTGAATTTAAACCACGCGAATTCCGTTTACCAAACTATCTTCCCACCCTTCCCCTTCGCGCTAATTTTGTTTACCATTTCCTAATACCCCCTCCGCCTTTCGCTCACCCTATTTCCTGTCATCCATCTGCTTTGTGGCCGCCCCGGTGGCACAGCGGTCTAAAGCTGGCTTTCGATCCTTCTTTGGAGATGGGTCGGGTTCGAATCTCGGTGAGGCATGGATACAGTGCTTGTCTTACGCCACTAATTCTCGCCGTTCCTTGTACTCAGTGGCCCTAAATTGGGGACTGGCGACTGCTAATCGAGTTTCAGACGGTGGTCGTTAAACCCTCATAAAAAATATGCTTTATGACTCACCCTGCGGAATGCGCGCGCTCTTCCGGAGGTACTATTGGTTAGCTCAGTTGGCACCTGAAAGTAGATTGCTGCTCTTACTTGATGTTGTCATATCGGACTTTTTCTTGGAGACCTTCGTTTGCTTTCGCTTTCCTGAAGGATCAACACCGCAAGAAGCTAGAATAAATCAGCAAAGCTTATTCCCAGTTAAATATTTTATTTTACGATCTACTATAGTTTCGCTGAGCGTATGGCTCGGCTTCATCAGGACAAGCGCAGCGTAAACATACAAATCTCAGTGACATCAGCGTTCTGACGGTCACGGATTTTGGTGACTAGTTTTCACGCGCTAGAAAAAAATAGAGTATATGTCATGCCGTTGAAAGCAGTGAAGAGTTGTAGTATGTGTGGAAAGCGTCTAATATATTACGCTTGATAGTCAAATCAGGTTTATCAATAAGTTTAGCGTTTTCAAACAAAAATCTATGGTTATTTTCGTGACAATGTTGGACTGTAGACGACTTCTTCAGTTCACAGTTCCGTACGTAAGTCTTGTGTTTTTTCGCCGCCCCGGTGGTGCAGTGGTCTAAGCGATGGCCTCTGATCATTCGTCCGAAAAGGGTCCGGGTTCGAATCCCGGTGAGGCATGGATGTTGTGTTTGTCTTACGGCACTGGCTCTCTCCCTTCCCTGGAACCAGTGACCCTAAAATAGGGACGGGCGACTGCTTATAGTCCACTGAGTTGCTCACGGTGGTCGTTAAACCTCCAATAAAAAAAACAAATGGCTATTATATTTCTTGCTGTCCTCAAGAGAACATCACTAATAACATTAGATAAATTAGTATGCAACACTAAACAAAAAACACCGGCCGCCTCGGTGGCGCAGTGGTCTAAGGCGATGGCCTCTGATCATTCGTCCGAAAGGGATACAGGTTCGAATCCCGGTGAGGCATGGATGTTGTGTTTGTCTTACGGCACTGGCTCTCTCCCTTCCCTAGAACCAGTGACCCTAAATTAGGGACGGGCGACTGCTTATAGCCCATTGAGTTGCTCACGGTGGTCGTTAAACCTCCAATCAAAAAAAAAAGTCTTGTGTTTTTTCACAGGAAAACTTAAAGCCCTGCAGTTCTGTCCTATATATGAAAGTAAACATTCGCAACGCTGCCCGGTGGCGCAGTGGTCTAAGGCACTGGCCTATGATCATTCGTCCGTAAGGGGTCCGGGTTCGAATCCCGGTGAGGCATGGATATTGTGTTTGTCTTACGGTACTGGCTCTCTCCCTTCCCTGGAACCAGTGACCCTAAATTAGGGATGGGCGACTGCTTATAGCCCAATGAGTTGCTCACGGTGGTCGTTAAACCTCCAATAAAAAAAAACAAAAAAACAATCACAACGGATCTAATAAATTGCCCAGAAATTTATGTCTTCGGCATGGTCTTTGTATCTGTAAAAATTATCTTTGTTTAAAAATAACTTTGAATTTAAACTTTTGAGATTCTTAAAAAATCTGAGGAGCAAATGGGATTACAGCCCAGTTCTCTCGTAATCGGAGGTCTATTGGCGTGAACGTGCAGACAAGCTTCGGTTTCCTAAATTTTTAGACAGCTTTGTCTATAACGGTAGGGCTATATCCTCTGTGTGCTGCCATTCCTTTAAGAAGCTATCTCTTCGCCATCTGATAGGAAAGATGAGTACAATTGAAGAGGTAGATGAGTTTCGTTGTCAAGATTGCTTCAACTGAGACGCGGATACGGCACTGTCTTTCCTTATGGCTCTAGATGAAAAGATTCATAACGCAAATGCAATTAGAGCATCTCCAGTGACAGGAGTGATGTTGATTCCCAGGTAAGTGCATTAGAGACCAAATTTAGCGATGCAATGAAATCGTTCGGCGATGTTAGGGACTTTTTTATAGCGACAATACTGATGAGAAAGAAATGCAGGTTCCCTCAGTACCCTTGAAAATGAAATGCTTCAACTTTAAAGTAAACAATAAGAAATTAATGATTTTTTAAACCATGATAATGCACACTCATTGTCATAAAAATCCCCGCACCAAGAAAAAACCATGCGATTAACGCGAAACTCGGCGAATAGCTACGGCGAGGGCAAACATACAAATGATTAAAGTTTCGTGCGATTCCGCTTTCCCAGGCGCCCAAGACCGGCGCTGCAATCGCAATCCTTCGGGCGTGTAAGGCGTCACGCAGAGGACTCGAAATTCATGCCGAAGTGCACGAATGTCCCCTGAAGTGCATGGTAACACCTATAGATGTGCGTCCGGGCAACTGACGAAGTTTGAACGAGGCCGTATTGTCGGGATGATAAAGGCAGGGTGGCCCGCGCGCCGAATCGACCGCCATTTGCGCCGGTCGGACAGTACGGTGCGATCGTGTTGGGAGCAATGGACACGGGAAGGCACCCAGACACGGCGCACTAGCTGTGAACGACCAGGACACACCACCAGCAGAGAGAACCGTGGGATCGTGAGAGCGGCACGCACAGATGCAACGACGTCCTTGCCCAATATCCAGAGACATGTGGCGGCTGTACCAAGGAATCCTATGTCTGCCAGAACTATTTCCGGGTGCCTGGCAGAGGCGAATCTCCACTCTAGACTGCCCTTACGTTTTCTACCATTAGCGCCTGACCATCGTCGGCGTCGATTGCAGTGGTGTCAGCAGTGACCAAAGTGGAATGCTACGGACTAGCGACGTATAGTGTTCAGCAACGAATCCCGCTTATGTATGGGAACAGGCGACCACAGTGTCAGAGTGTAAAGGACCGCAGGTTAGCGCTACAATTTCAACCTCACTATACAGCGGCGGACGTCCCGAACTGCAGGCGTGATGGTCTGGGGAGCTATCGCGTATCACAGCCGGACTTCCCTCGCAGTGATCCGAGGGACGTTCACAGCGCTACGTACTGGAGATCCTGCGGTCCCATGTGCTGCCTTTCCTGGCGGGGTAGCCCGGAGCAATTTTTCAACAAGATAACGCCCGTCCGCACACGGCTCGGGTTTCTCAGGATTGTCTATGTCATGCTTCGACGCATGACTTAGACAATCCTGGAAAACTCGCCTGATCTCTCGCACATCGAGCTCGTGTGGGACCAGATGGGACGCCAACTTTCTCCATGTCCCAGTGTTCGCGATTTAGAGCGTCAGTTGCAAGAAGTGTAAGCCAATCTGTCCCAGGATAACCTACACCGTCTCTTTGACTCCATGCCGGACCGTATTACCTCATGTATCCGAGCACGAGACGGTTCGACGCGGTACTAACGCTGACCGGAATGTATACCATATATCCAAAGGAAATCGTCCTGCTGTTGTGATACTGTAATCATTTCTGTCCTTGGTATGTGATATCGCACTACTAAAATTTCATTTCATTCCTACGCCTCTTTCTTGGTGCGCGGATTTTTATGACAATGAGGGTGTAGGAATTTTTTTATAATATACTGTATCATATGTCCTTATGTAAATCATATCAGCCGTAAGTGAATTAGTATTAAAGCTTTATATACTATGTATACATCGTATATCCCAGCAAAAACACAAGTGCTGGGAAACTGCTGGCCACCAGCTGGCAGTGATGGGCCACTGCTGGCTGAAATCTGCCTCTCACGGCCCGGTAGCGGTCCGTTGGTGGCAGCGCTATCAGTTGGCGAGCCATTGATGGCCCTGCAGCATCGCCGTGAATTGTGGGCCTTCAAGCAAATGCCCTTTAAAACCAATGTTGCTTCGGACAACAGAAAGGAAAGATACAACGTTAAAAATGTAACAGAATGTGACATGAACCAGGGTATATATATTAATTCAACAAACGCCTTTCAAGACGACAAGGACAGCACAACACTTTGGAAAGCGACTTTAAGTTGGTACACTCCTTGAAAATGAGTGAAGTTCCCTTAAGGTAAAAAAAAAAACAAAAAAAAACTATCGTTACGTTGAAAAAATAAATTTATGAATTATATGAAACTGCCTTTTATAAAAAAAGACCTCGCTATATTGTAAAATGAAAGCGGGAACCATTCGATTACACATTCCACACGAAACAGATAGCTTTAAGCCCTCGCTCGTGCGTGGTAAACTTGTCCGGTTGGTAGAGAGCTCCGTTCCCACGCCAACGGCGCAGGTTCGTATCCACTAATATTCAAACGGGCGTTTTTCCGATTTGTTGAGAAAATTTCTCCATCGCAGTGTTATAATTCACAAGTTTCGTAAGGGTAGAAAAAGAAAGTAGTAGCTTTGGGGAAACTGCGGGTTTATCCTTGATTTTTTTTTTATGGCTACTACTGCGAAATTGGCGGACAAGATTCGGCAAGCCACCAGTTACGTCACGTGGTTGCTGGCTGCCACTACCAGCAAACTAGCGGACCACATTAGGCTAGCCGATCATTTCTGGCACGTGCTTGCAGGGCCACTGAAGGGCCACTTATGGCAGCTACTGCCTGTGATGGACAACTGATGGCCCTGTTGTGGCATATCACAATTGATGGGGTGCCAACTGTTGGCCAGCTGTTGGCCTGAACTGCTGGCCCTTCTGTTGGCCGACCGGACATTTTATTGATGGTTCGGCAGCGGCCAACATAGTGCTGTGCCAGCAAGACTGTTTTTGCTGGGTAAAAGCTGTGACAAAAGGGATAACTGAAGATACTACTGCACTGGAACATAAAAAAATCATACTAGGTAGTATCTAGTGTAAAAACACGAGCGGCGAAGCCATACTTTGCAACAGAACAACGTGCTGCGATCTAGGAACCAAAAATGCCAAGTTTCGTTTACATGTTTTTGTTCCAAATTATACGTTAATTTTAATTGGTATCTTGAAAACGGTATTAACGGGGTTCCACTGTAATTTTAAAATTAGTTTTAATACTCTGAAAGGGTGCATTTTGTATGCCGCCGAATATGCAACTATTCAATTTGCTACACATTATTATTTTTTTTCCTAAAGGAAATGACATTATGTTCAGAGAAACGAAAATTAATTAATATTCTGTGTTATTTTATGAGCATTTAATTTCGTTTCCCAGTGGTACTGATAATATGTGGGTAACTGATAAGTTAATGAATGTATTTTGAGGTACTGAAGAACCGATGCTTGTAAAATATGTTCTGCTTACAGCCTAAATTGTTTAACTGCTAATACAAAATTACATATATTGCAGGATAAGTAACACAACCTGAGGGGGAATAATTTTCAAATTAATTTCTGCAAATAAGATGACGAGGTATCCAACAGAAAGTGGTGGTTCTCATTAATCCTCGCAATTATGGAACTTCAAAATAGCCATGTCTGTGAAATTCTTAGAGTGGAAAATAATATGATTCGCATCAACATTCAGAATAATCAATATTGAGCATAGAATTATGCTTGATGATTCCATATCTTTGTAGCAGTTTTCGTATGCTGGAAAATGGGAAAGTTTTAAGATACAAAGAAAATTAAATAAAAAAATCCATGCAGCTACTAAGTGAGAGCTTCCTGTGATTAATGTCAACTAGCACTTCCCTTTCTACTTCCCTTCCCTTACAAATTCTGGCACCTGAACTTAAATTCAATCCCTGATCGAATTATTAATAATTTGTAGATGATTACGGTAATGATATCATAGTTTAAAACAAAGAAAACAGTATGATTGTGCTGATTATAATTCACTTATGATCAAATATAAAATAATCATTCCTATGAGTTAATGGCAAAGCCCATTTAACAGGGGATTGGAGAAGCTGCAGCCAAGGGGCCCCAGAATTATGCAGAATGCTTGGAGAATTGAAACACTTCTATAGTTTTTTTTAAGAGAACACAGCGAAAATTATGAGAAACTGCCTTGTGAAAAAATGTTTTTATTGCTTTCCGCTTTTTTAGGAGGAGTTCGCAAAAAGTACAGTCGCCCCCAGTCCATCCTCAAATCTTTCGAAAGCGTTACAGATGTGTTTTTTTGTATACATTTGTAATTGGGGGAAATTTTCATACTTAAGAATTCGTTTGAACCATGAAATCTGGGTCATATTATTTTGCCTACTACTTTGATAAATAGTAGTTTCAACAAGCTGTACCCGGGGGTGGGGGAGATTAAAGCAGAATTGAACTGGTATCCATTTTTCAACTACAGATTTTTACATTTTCTTGCTAACACTGATTCGTCCATGAGTTATGGGATACACACTTCAATATGGAGGGGATATTTTTATGGCTTCCATCTCTGAGACTTAAAACAATAAAAAAAAAGAGAAAGAAAAACCGTCGGATATATGTGCAAGTACTCTAAGAAATCATCGTCAACTATTATCAATCTACTTCTGCATGAAGGTCTCTTCGATAACTTTTTGTCTTAAGCATATCTCTTTCAAGTCACTCCAGCATGCTTTCGAATTTCATCCACCCATCTCCCAGGTTGTCTGCTTCTGGGTCTTCTCCTGCTCCGTGGTGATATCCAATCTAATATCTCAGTTGTTTAACGGTAATGAGTTCTTCTAACAATATATCCAGCCTATTTCCCCTTCCCTTTGAAAATTCTTTAACGATCTTCTCTAAAGTGAAAAACACAGCGGTTAGTTGACTTTTCAATTTATTTGTATAAAATTAATTTTCAAAGTTGCACTTGAAGCCCTTTCCAGAAAATTGCGAAACGTAGTGATGGTCTCCAGGAAAGTGCCATTAAAAACCGTTATACCATATGTGAATCATACAATTTTAAGATGTTTCGTACGAAGATCCGACTTCAGTGAGGGGGACTATGAAATTCGAGGAGGGGGGAAGCCGAACCCCCCGTGTCCCCTACCTTCCGCCGGCCATGCTTCCTCATCGTATTTTGAGAATGTTGCCTCCTGGGTATTTTTATTCCGCCACCCATAGGCCGCGGGTGGCCTAGTGGGCAGCGTTCGTGACTGCCGCAGAAAGGACCTCAGGTTCGATCCCGGGCAGGTATGAACGCTCGATCCACTAAATATCCGCCGTGCGTCGGATGGGCACGTTAAGCCGTCGGACCCCGGGTGCTGGCTCCCCGATAATAAATAAGGGCGTCTTCCTCCCACTTTTTACTTCGCTTCCGTGTCACTTTCGTATCGGGCACTCTAGCCCAAACCTCTTAGTTTCCTATTTCTAAGGGTTGTTTAAGACCTGGGGTCAGACACTCCCTACCTAAAACCCTCTACATACACTAACGGAAAATAAAATCCCAAAACCACGAAAAAACAGTTGTAGAGGAATGAAATGGCGGCAATACATTTGTATAGGTAACATATTTAATCGATTAAGGTTTCAAGATCACAGCTTATTGTAAGCGCGAGAAGAGCCACTTTAAATGTGAAATGCTGGTACATTAATAACCGGTGTAACCGCCAGAATGTTGAATGCAAGCACGCAGACGTTCGTGAATTGTGTCGTACAGATTCTGGATGTCAGTTTGTGGGATGGAGTTCCATGCCTGTTGCACTTGGTCGGTCAATACAGGGACAGTTAATGCTGGTTGGGGGTGACGCTGGAGTTGTCGTCCGATAATGTCCAATACGTGCTCGATTGGTGAAAGATCTGGTGATCTAGCAGGCCACGGCCACATGTCGACACTCTGTAGAGCATGATGGGTTACAACAGCGGTATGCGGGCGAGCGTTAACCTGTTGGAAAACACCCCCTGGAATGCTGTTCATGCATGGCAGCACAACAGGTTGAATCACCAGACCGACGTACAACTGTGCCGTCAGGGTGCGTGGGATAACCACGAGAGTGCTCCTGCTGTCATAGGAAATTGCTCCCCAGAGCATAACTCCAGGTGTAGGTCCAGTGTGTCTCGACCGCAGACAGGTTGGTTGCAGGCGCTCACCTGGCCTCCTTCTAACCAACACACGGTCATCACTGGCACCCAGGCAGAACCGGCTTTCATCAGAAAACACAACAGATCTCCACTCTGTCCTCCAATGAGCTCTAGCTTGACACCACTGACGCCGCAAACGGCAGTGGTTCGGAGTAAGTGGAATGCACGCTACAGGGCGTCTAGCTCGGAGCTGTCCTTCAAGTAACCGATTTGTAACAGTTCGTTGTGTCACTGTGGTGGCAACTGAAAGCTCGAATTGCTGCCGCAGACGCGGTACAATGCGCCACGGCCATACGACGTACACGGCGGTCTTCCCTCTCAGTAGTACCACGTGGACGGCCGGAACCCGGTCTTTTTGAGGCAGTACCTTCCCTTGACCACCGCTGCCAAGAATCATGCACAGTGGCTACATACCTGCCAAATCGTTCTGCAATATTGCGGAAAGAAAATCCACCTTCTCGTAGCCCTATTACATGACCTCGTTCAAACTCCGTGAGCTGTTGATAATGGCTTCTCCGTCTTCTTAAAGGCATTCTTGACTAACATCAACACAATACGTCGAATCTCAACGATAACGAACGCTCACGAACGTTACAGCGCGTATTTACAGCAAACCTGCTTTGCATGTTCCGAGGGGTGACATCTATGCAAATTTCGCGCCGAGTGCGAAATTTGCATAGATGTCATCTTACAGATGTACTCTCACCGCCTACCAACTGTCGTTTATCTAATACAACCCCTTCTTGGTGTTGGGATTTTTTTCCGTCAGTGTATGATCATGATCATGATCTGCTACCCATAGTGAAATCCTGGATATGCCACTAATACTGGGGGCCCAAAATACTGTCCAGCCACCGGGCCTCCTTAAATGGGCTCTGGTTAACGAGTAATAATCCGTATTCGTATATCCTGATAAATATTTTCTACCAACTTCGGATGCTTCCGATAGGTTTCTTAGAATTCTACAACACGGGCAATTTAATTGCAGCAACGGAACATTGTATGCAGCCTCCGTTCTGTTTTCCCCAAAGTTTGTCGTTTGCAGATATGTCCAGTTCACACGAGAAACTGAATGAATACTGACAAAATCAATCGGTTTCATTCTCGCATTGTGCAGTTTTATAAAGATTAATTGAAAAATTCCATGCTAGCTTAAGCTTATATTGAGAGAATTTTGATAATAATGATCTACGTTTCAGAGGCTCCCTGTAGAGGAACAGTTTAAAAATATGTAATAGACTTTTACTAACAATTGTTAGTCCTAGTTGGGTAAACCCATAAACATTGTAGTGAGGAATTTTCATAATGTGTAAATGTAAGGACTTCATTTCGAGTTGGGTACTAATCAAACTCTAAACAAAAGAAATTGTTTAACTAATTAAACAATTTCGCATTATTCTTGCATTAGTAGTGTGTCAAATGATATATTTAAATTCGATGGCATTAAGCATGTTATGTCATGTCAGGAGCAGATTAATACAGGTTGGTCATTTTATGGAGAAGTGAAATGCTCGTGGGATATAACGTTCTTTATGTTAACCGGAAGAAGTGAAATCACTGCTGGATTCATAACGGCATTATTATTGTATCGAAAGCTACTGGTTCAAACGAAGGTCGAGAGCCAGTGCCGTAAGGCAAATACAGCATCGATGCCTCATCCGGGACCCGAGTCCGGGCCTATAATCCAGAAGAACTGGTCTCTGACCACTCAACTTTCGAGGAGGCAGTTGTCCGATCCTCATTCTGTTCGAAACAAGGGAATACGTAAGGCGCGTTTCGAAAATATTGAAACTTTTTATGAAATTTCTTCTGAATTAACTCAAACCTTTCACTAAGCTTTTAGCTTGGGCTGGCCCAGGTAACTCCTATTTAGCGTAACAATGCATTTGACGACGAAGTCAGAAAGCAATGCATTTGACGACGTAGAGGTGAAAATACCGGATCCTTACCAGAATGTGAAAAGAAGAAATATGTTAAACATTAACGGTTCTGGTTTTTAGAAGGTCTCTTGTAAAAAAAGATTGTGCGTATGTTACCGGTTTGTCCGTCCGTCCGTCTGTACCCACGATATCTCTGCAACTATTAGTCCGATTTAAATTTTTTTTTGCATTCGGAAGCAGGAAATATGCGAATGATGATCCTTTATTTCGTTTTTTTTTTACGATGTACAATTTCGCCGCTAGAAGGCGTAAATGCAGATGATGTCGAATTGAAAAATACGTTTTATTACACATAATTGCTTCTAAACAACCGACGGAAATAATTCTTTTATCTTTCGATTCCATTTATGTCGAAGAGTATTTTAGATATAGTTACTTTTTCAAATTACGCATAGATTTTTCGCGAGGGGGCGTTAAAGTAAATTACATTTTCCCCGATAACTCTTCTTCTAATACTCCGATTTCAAATTTTTTTTTTCAACTAATACACCTCCTGATGCAAACTCTTTTGCAGATAATTTCAAATTTTTGGTAAAAAATACTTTAGCCACCAGGGGGCGTAAGGGTTAACTTTTGCTTCTGCCGTATTTGCCATAAAATCTGAGCTTCTAAAATATCGATTGAAGAAATTCTTTCGTGGACTGATGCCACTCACATCGATAAACCTTTTCGGAATATTTTCTTCTTAAAATATTCTACAGTTTCTCCGCCAGGGTGCGTAGATGTATATCTTATTTTTGACAATATCTTTACTTATAGAAGTTCGATTTGAAAAATTCTTCTGTTGTTGGATAGTGTTTCCAGTGTTACATGTTTTTCATATAATTTCAAAATTTTTAAGTAATTCATAGACTTTCCGCTAGGGGGCGTAGAGGTAAATTGCGTTTCCCCCTATATGTCTGCATCTAAATCTCCGATTTGAAAAATTCTTTCTGCACCGGATACAGCTCCTGATGAGAAAACATTAACACATAATTTCTTATTTTTGTAAAAAAAAATGGTTTAGCCACCAGGGGGCGTAAATCCTTATTTCCGCTTCTGATGTATATGCAGCAAAATATGAGTTTCTAAATTCTCGAATAAAAAAATTCGTCGTTTGTAGATCGATAGTACTCATGTCAACAAACCTTTTAGAAACCATTTCTTCTTAAAATAACGCATGGTTTCTACGCCAGGGGCGTAGATATATATTTAATTTTTGTCAATATCTCTACTTCTAGGAGTCCGATTTGAAAATTGTTTTTCTTTGTTGAATAGCGTTTCCAGTGTAACATGTTTTTTATAAAATTTCAAAATTTTCAATTAATTCATAGACTTTCCGCTAGAGGGCGTAAAGGCAAATTTATTTCTCCTTTATATCTCTGCTTCTAAATCCCCGATTTGGAAAATTCTTTCTGCACCGGATACAGCTCCTGATGGGAAATCCTTTGCACACAATTTCTAATTTTTGTAAAAAAATGGTTATGGCCACCAGGTGGCGTAAGTCTTAATTTCCGTTCCTGATGTACTTGCAGCAAAATATGAGCTTCTAAAATCTCGATTGAAAAAAATGTCGTTTGTTGACCGATACTACTCATGTCGACAAACCTTTTAGGAACATTTTCTTCTTGAAATAACGCATGGTTTCTACGCCAGGGGGCGTAGATATATATTTAATTTTTGTTAATATCTCTACTTCTAACAGTCCGATTTGAAAAATTACTTCTTTGTTGGATAGTGTTTCCGATGCGAATTGTTTTTCCCATAAATTCCAAATTTTTAAGTAAATCATAGACTTTCCGCTATAGGGCACAAAGGTAAATTGCGTTTTCTGCGTTATTTCTCCTCCTAAAACTCCGATTTGAAAACTTCTTCTGTATCGCATACAAGACCTGATGGAAAATATTTTTCACGTAATTTCTAATGTTTGGTAAAGAATGGTTTGGCCACTAGGGGGCAAAAGTGTTAATATCTGCTTCTGATGTATTTGTAACAAAATCTGGGATCCTGAAAATTCGACTGATTTTTTTTTCTTGGACCGATTCCGCTTATATGGATAAACCTTTTGCGAATACTTTCTTCCTAAAATAATGCATGGTTTTCCCACCAGGAGACGTAAAGTCTCATCTTATTTTTGTCGATATCTCTGTTTCTAAGAGTCCGATTTGAAAAATTCTTCCTGTGTTGGAGAGCGTTTCCGGTGCGAAATGTTTGTCATATAAATTCATGTTTTTCTTAACGCACAAGTCTTCAACCAGAGTGCGTAAGCTCACGATTCCGTTTACATCCATATCTGAGTTATTAAAAACCCAACTGAAAAACTTCTTTCTTCCGTCAAATACTATTGTTTTCCATACCGGTTCCATTGACTTTGAATAGCTTTGATAAATTTAATTTGCGTCAGAACGCATTAAAAAGACGTGCTTATTACACCCGGAAATTCAGTGTCATCTTTCTTGTTATTGTTTTCAGCGTTGAGCTATATGAAACTTCGACAGAACTTGGACATAGCGTCCTCACTTTATAAACCTTGGCTGTAACGTCTGAGCACCAAGAATAAATTGCAGTTCCAAGAAATTGAAATCAACGATAATGTATAGCAAACTTGCTTATAACGCTATTTCAAAAAATGCCTACCTCGGTTTTAACGTCCTTCATCATCTTCGTTTGCTTTGAGTTCTTATGTTTTGTAACGTACATCCTAGGAAGCAGGTTCCAAATACTACCCGTACCACGTTTGGCTGTCGGTCATGTATTTTGAAAATCTCAAAAGAAAAAGGGATGACGGCGTCATTAAGTTCAGTTGATGGGGTACTTACTACACGCTCAATGTTCAGAAAAATGCTGTTTCGAAACCGTACAGCAAATTATTGCTTAAAAGCTCATCCGAAATTTAAATGGCACGTACAGCGTGGTAGTTTTAATGAAAAAAACATATAACGCATTGGAAAAAGAAAGGAAAAATCAGTCATATTTATAAGTTAGTTAGATATCATTCATTCTCTCGTAAAGCATGAAGAAAAGTGTCAGAAAAACGATCAATAAAAGTTTCCATCAAGTAGGAGTTGTTTTAATTGCCTCAAAATTCTGTTATGCAACATTTAGATGACATCGGGAGTGTAGGTGAACGTTTATAACGTAACACCATAAAATACTTTTGGTATTGTTAAAAAAAATAAAAATTCTGATGAAAATATTCCTAACGAAGATAATTAAAAATCAAAAGATACAAAGCAGGAAGTCTGTAGCGCACAAGAAGTCTTGGAAACTAAAAGTAATATAAAGACTTTATGAAACAAAGAAAAATTATTGATGCATATTGCAAACCTTCGCGGGCCGCCCCGGTGGCGCAGTGGTCTAAGCGATGGCCTCTGATCATTCGTCCGAAAGGGGTCCGGGTTCGAATCCCGGTGAGGCATGGATGTCGTGTTTGTCTTACGGCACTGGCTCTCTCCCTTCCCTGGGACCAGTAACCCTAAATTAGGGACGGGCGACTGCTTATAGCCCATTGAGTTGCTCACGGTGGTCGTTAAACCTCCAATCAAAAAAAAAAAAAAAAAAAAACTTCGCTGATATAGAAGGCATGTTTGAGCAACCCCGGTGGCCCAGTAGTCTAAGCATTGGCCTTTGACAGCTCGTCCCAGCGCTCACGGATGAGGTATGGGTAGTGAGTCTGTCCCACAACGCTGACCCCCCCCTCCTAGGAACCAGCGGTCTCAAATAAGGGACGGACGACTGTCCGTAGCCCTATCAGAGGCTCATGGTGGTCACTAGCCCCCACGTTATACCTCAATAAAAAAAGAAAGCGAATTGCGAATGTTTTTCGCACAGTCATAAAACAACACGGCATTTGACATTATATGAACGACGGTTACTGAAGTTTTTATTTTTCGGTTTTGTTTCGGAATTTAACCTTCACAATGATCAAGGTCCTAAGGAGTCGCCCATTCCTAATTGAGGCCACTGGTCCCAAGAAAGCGACAGAACCTGGACTGGAAACACAAGCACACCGCCCGTGTAGCATCCGGGTCTCGAACATGGTCCTAACTGGAGATTTCAATTAGAAACTTTCGTATCTGATCACTCGGCTACCGGGAACTACTCTGGAAGGTTATGTACCTAAATAACCGTCCTTTTTGAGTATCTGTTTTCTTATGTAAATTAAGTTACTTCTCGTTAAATGTTTTCTCATTGAACAACACATCATTTCCCCAAAGAGCTGTCGCGGTTGAGTAAAGCTGACAGTGGGTCCCACCACAATTACACGAAAACAATGAATGTAACAACGCGCACATAAAAAGTGCGGATAGAAGAATTAGACTGATTAAAGATAACGTGCTGATTGGTTAAACAGCAAACAGCAGACTGTAAAGATAGAAGATTTTTAAATGTTGAGAACATAAAACGTTGATATAAAGCTTGTTGGGTTATACACAGTCGAGTCACATTATAGTGACCACCTGCTACTTTTGACGCAACATCGCGTAGCCAATCAAAGAAGGCACGTGTCGTGAGCTGGATTGGGGGGGGGGGGTATATAAGATGTGCTGTAGTCATTCTGAAAACATATCCCTCGTTGCTGTCACAGAAAAAAAGAGCGATTTATCAGATTTACAAAAAGGGATGATTATAGGCTTTCGGGACAAGGGTGGCAGTATTTCTGAAGCATCGCCGTTTGTGAACTGATCGCGTGCTGCTGTGGTTAAAGTGTATCGTGATTGGAGAAATGTCACCATTCCGAATAAGCGATGTGGAAACTGCGGAGCACCACGTACCATTGATATGAGTGGTGAACGTCGGCTTCGAAGGTGCGTGAGGGCCGATCGACACTCTACAGTGGAGCAACTCACTGGCCGAATGAACCATAGGGCTACCGGAAATGCGTTTAAAACGACAGTTCAGCGAATACTGCTGCGTATGGGGCTCCGATGCAGACGGATGGTCACTTCACCTATGCTAACGAAAGTGCATCGGCAGAAAAAACTTACATTTGCGCGGCAGTATCGGAATTTGACCTCCGCTGATTGGCAAAGGATTTCCTTCTCCGATGAGTCACGTTTTCTGCTTCATCGAACGGATGGACGTTGGCGTATAAGGCGAGAAACATCAGAGAACAAACACTTTCCAACCATTGCTGGAAGAACACAAGCTAGTGGGGGCAGCGTTATGGTCTGGGGAATATTTTCGAAGCATTCCCTGTGGAAGGCACTATGGACCGAATTCGTTATGAGTCCATCCTTGCAGACAACGTATACCCATACATGCTGATTGTCTTCCCTGGGGGCTGATGGGATCTTCCAGGACAACAATGCAACGTGTCACACAGCTAGAAATGTCCGAGAGTGATTGGAAGAGCACGATGAAGAATTCAAAGTACTTTACCGGCCCCCTAATTGGCCAGAGTTAAACCCAATTGAGCATCTGTGGGACCACGTCCATCGTGTCGTTCGCTATATGGATTCTCCACCCCGCACCCTCCAGCAGCTGTCAGCTGCAGTGCAGTCAGCATGGCTGCACATACCTTTGAACACCTTCCAGCATCTTATTGATTCATTGGCAGCCCGTCTAGCTGCTGTCTGCGCTGCACACGGCGGTTACGTCTTGGAAGATCTCATCCGCCTCAGGGTCACAATAATATGACTCGACCGTGTATGTTATCGATCATTGCTATCATTGGGTCATTTTCTTTGCAAAAACCCAAGATTCACGATCTAGTAGTGGATCTAACTTTTCACTGAAGGAAGAAAAAAAACTATTGGATCAAAGTAAGTCTATTCGCACTTTCTGATTTCTTATAACTGGCCAGTTTGTCAATTTTGACAAAGTGTTATTTATGTGCAAAAAACTTTGACTACGAACATTAACTAACAGAGACGCTAATCACTTAATCTGACATCTATTAAAAAGCTTTATCTACACAGATTATATATTTAATGTATTAAATTTTAAGTAACGTATGATATTTCTTTAACCTAAAGTACATATATCGATCACCTACTATGCATTCATCAACATCTGCACTTTGTTTTAAAACAATGATGAAGAAATACATTTTATTTTGAGCGCAATCAACAGATCAAAGCAAGAATGATTACAGATAGAGGTTTCTCAGTCTTCATACATTCAGAAAGTTCCTTTGGATTTATATTTAAAATGTTTCACAATATCGAAATGTGATTTCGATCAACCGTTCTTAAACACAAACATTTCACAAGATATTGGCCTTCAGTACTGAAAAACACATATTGAAAGTTTGTTGAAAATGTCGAGGAGCATTATCATAAAAAATGTTTTTATATGTCATTTGTTCTTAATATTCTGCTCATTTCATTGCGCAGCAAGTACACACGTAGCTCGCTACTTGTTTTGTTTACTGTCCACATCTCTTATTTTGCGATAAAGAATTTGGCAACGACTTTAATTCCCCAGAAATGTTAAAATCTCGCCTTCTGTCAGACGGCTTTACCCAGACAAGCAAACAGTGGGAGTTAAGGAAAAACGGTCCAAGGAGCTCCTCAGGAATTCTAATTGTTGTCATCAGCATGATTGCTTAAGAAGATAAATTCGGAATGCAGGATGTGATTAGAGGAAGTCTTGTAACAAAAGCAGCTCCATCTGACGGGTGGTAAAAGCATGAGCGATGGCTTACTGCGAACCTTAATAAGCGCAAAGGGGAGCTGTAAATTGTGTTCGAAGTCTTTTCTTTGACAAAGAACGCCTCAGAATGATCAATTTCTGGAAAGGAGCCCGGATTATGCACTGAAAGTCTTCCACGGAAGCTTCTAGCTCACAAAAACCTCCAACACGTGAGTAAATAACAAAATCATGACACTTTGATTAAAGGAGAAAAAATTTCGAAATAAAACGTATGATTTGGACATCAATTGATGTGGAAAGATTGTTTTCGTATTATGCTTATGACGGTAGTTTGAAAAGTCCTTTCCAGCCCTTTTTAATTGGACACATAAACAAGTCAGAAAATATAAACAAGAGCTGAACCTTTAATGCTATTTCTATATTTTGAGCGGACCACAACATTGCATCAGCATACCAAATATGGTGTATCTGTTGTCTATGAAACAGGAATAGCAAACTGTTTTTAGGATCCTGTAGCCGAATGTATTTGTGTTTCACAGAAAGTGACCTTTATCGGTAGACCATGTGTGTACACAATAAAAAATGTTTGTCATAGCAAACGGTGAACTTGTAATGCAAACGCTTTGAAAATGGTCCACCAATGTCTCTAATACAGCAATGTCTGATCGGTCGAAAACCTTTTACCATTCATGATTACCATTGTGCAAAAATCAAGCTAATCGTTGACGATTTTCACATTTCGTGAGGGACTGTTTACGATATCTATCACGATTCATTACATTACAAGAACGTGAGGATTCAGTGATACCTGTTAAACGCCCCTGAGCTAAAGCGGTAATTCAGCCTGGAAAACAAGCACCACGCTATCAGTGCGCTGGGAATTAAATTTGAATTATATCATACACAGGATGAATGTGTGTGTTACATGCATCATTATGTTCTAAAAAGGAAAATACAGCCAAAGATGTGGGAACTGATCATGGTCCCAAAGTCACAGATTTCCCCGGTATCGTCAGAACTCAAAATTATTTTCAGGTGCTTTACAGACAGATCACAGAACTGAAACGACTTTCAGACTCATGTCTAATTACCAGTTCTAGCTCCTGTTTTTCTCTTCGGGTTGTTTAACGGCTACAGTGAGCTACTCAGTGTGCTATATGCAGTCGTCCGTCCCTAATTTGGGGCCACTGACCCCAACAAG
Organism: Macrothele yani; assembly: GCA_039090855.1. Taxonomy (NCBI): domain Eukaryota; kingdom Metazoa; phylum Arthropoda; class Arachnida; order Araneae; family Macrothelidae; genus Macrothele; species Macrothele yani. The sequence goes on from CM077017.1 coordinate 53,204,690, forward strand.
GGGACTGGGCTAGTTCCGCGAGACAAACGCACCATCTATGCCTCACCCGGGATTCGGACCCATCTAGGTCGAATGGTCAGAAGCCGGCGCGTAGACCTCTGAGCCACCGGGTTGGTCACCAGTTCTAGCTAATTTGCTTCTTGTTCGCTTCGGATTTAAAGACCACCATATCAAAACGTAGGGCTATAATCATTCGTTCGTTTCTAATTTGCGATCACTGGTTCCAGAGAGGGGAGAGAGCCATCGTCGTACGACAAACTCACCACCCATATCTCACCCGGGACTCGAACCCAAAATAGAAACCAGCGCCTGTGACCACTTTGTCACCGGTACGGCAGGCTTCTCTCATTTTCAGATATATTGCTATATCAGTGTGTTTAAATACCAAAGAAAACGTTTCTTGAAGTCTGAAGCATTCCCGCAAAAGAAAAATTCACGGTCACAAACATCCAGTATGTTTGAGAATCTACTCGATGTCTGAACGTGGGAGGTCTTCCATTACTTTCTTTAAGGTTCCGGTCAAGCTCCCACCGCCGACTCTCGTCTGTTAGGCTCGTTGAAAAAGTAACTGCTGCAAAACATTTCACAAGAAACGGAAGTATAAAATAAGAAGTCAGCTTATTGCTTTTCGGGCAACGTTCCAATTCTACAACAAACACGTTATTAAACTTCTGGAACGATGGAATAATTGCCTGAATTAGTTTCGAGATTACGTTATAAATTGTCTGATTGATCTTGAATTTGCATATTTGGAAAGTTTCATGATACTTGGCAATAGGCTCCAACAAGCCGCTCAGATAACGCAGGCTTCTGAACGTTCTTTCAAGAGGGCCGGTGTTCGAGTCTCTGATGAGGCATGGTGAGGTGTTCGTCTTACGGCACTGGCTCTCTCCCATTCGTAAAAACAATGGCCCCAAATCAGATGCAGGTGACTGCTTATAGCTCCTAGAATTGCTCACATTAAACTTCGAAACCCAAAAATACGAGTAAATTTCAGTTAATTGGGCCATCGGTTAATCGGGGTAGTCGTTCATTTGAGGCAATTCTTGAAGAACATCCCAAATTAGTTCTTTGTGATAAAGTCTCGCATAATTGGGGCAGCCACCTAATCGAGCCAAAGTGTTTCAGCTCCGATGCGTCTCAATTAACCGGTATCTACTGTAATAGATTTTCAAACAAAAAATATTGAAAATACTTTTATGTATCCTATGTATTTTTGCGTTTCCACCCGCTTATGTTGGTTATTTCAAATGTCAGAGAGAATGGGATTTTTTTAGCTGCTTTGTAATGTAAAAAAGCTTTCCAGACGTGCAGTTTTCGTCTTTCTGCGGTACATCGGTAACACCTACACCCTTTCCTTTAGCAAATTAGTAAATCTACATGTAAGATAGTACGGGACTAGAAAAGCTATAAAATCAGTGAGCAGAAATTCACCTTTTGAAAATGCCTGCTTTCATAAAATCTTATGCAAATATATATATATTTATATATATATATATCATCATCATCATTGTCAACCATTATCAATCCACTGCTGGACGAAGGTCTCCCCAAGTTTCCTCCACAACGGTCTGTCTTGTGCCAGTCTCCTCCATGTCACCCCTACATACTTTCGAATTTCATCCACCCATCTCCCATGTGGTCTTCTTCTGGGTCTTTTCCTGTCCCTTGGAATCCAATCTAAAATTTCGGCTGTCCATCGATGGTCTGTTCTTCTGGCAGTATGTCCAGCCCATTGCCATTTCAGGGATTTAACTCTGCTCATGATGTCTTCCACCCTTGTCATTTTTCGGATCCACGAGTTCCTCTTCTTATCTCTCCTGGTTACACGAAGCATGCACCTCTCCATGCTACTTTGAGTTGTCTGCAGTCTTTGTATATCTCTTTTAGTTAAGGTCCACGTCTCTGCACCATACGTAAGCACTGGAAGGATGCATTGATCAAACACTTTTCTTTTAAGACATAATGGCATATTGCTCTTGAAAATTATGCTGTTTCTTCCAAAGCTCTCCAGGCAAGTTTTGTACGCCGATTAATTTCTTCACCAATGTGACCCTCACTTGATATCTGCTGTCCAAGATAAACTTACGTGTCTGTTATCTCCAGCTTTTCTCCATCAATCGATAAATCTTCATTTCTTGTAAAAGCATTGAACATCACTTTTGTCTTCTGAAAATTCATTTTTAATCCCACTTCTTTACTCTTGTCAGCAAGTTCCTGGATCATACTCTGCAGCTCTGATGGGGTAGTTGCAAAAATGACTACGTCATCAAGCAAAACGAAGGTGGGTTAGATAATCTCCATTAATCTTTATCCCTTTGTTTTCCCAGCTCAGCGACTGAAAAACACCCTCCAATGTGGCATTAAAGAGCTTCGGAGATATGGTGTCCCCTTGTCTCACTCCCTTTCCAATTTTTATGTGTGTTGTATTTTCAAACAGCCGAATCTTTGCACTTGCATTTTCATAGATGTTATTAATAATATTAATGTATGCATCTTCAATACCACAGGTTTTCAGAGCCATTGTAACTGCTGATGGTTTCACTGAATCAAAGGCTTTTTCATAATCGATAAAAGCCATGCACAATGGAAGTTCATATTCCCTCGCTCTTTCAATTAGTTCTCTCAGTACGTGGATATGATCTATTGTGCTGTAGCCACTCCTGAATCCAGCTTGTTCTCTCGGTTGAGCCATGTCCAGTGTTACCTTCAAGCGGTGTGAAAGAACTTTAGTGAAGATTTTATAAACTACTGATAGGAGGCTGATAGGTCTGTAGTTTCCGAGATCCTCAATGTCACCTTTCTTATGTAGCAGGATCATTGTAGCGGTGTTCCAATCCTCAGGAATCTTTCCTTCAGTAAGGCATCGAGTGAAAATTTGGGAGAGTACTGTTTCAATTTCTCCACTTGCTTCTTGTATGATGTCTACAGTAATTCCATCTTCTCCTGGAGCTTTTCCCCGCTTCATGTTCTTGATTGCATGTGCAACATCTGCTGGAAGGACTGGAGGAACTCTGGTACTGGTATCTTTCATGATGTCTGGAGTGCATGTATCATCCCTTTCATATAATTTGGAGTAGAAATCTTTCACTCTGGTCAAAATTTCGCCTCTATTTCTTGTTACAGAACCATCTTCTTTTCTCAGTGCCATAATCTGTTTTCTTCCCTTACTGAGATGTCCCTTTGCTATCTTTAGGCTTTGGTTGTTTTCAATTGCTTTCCTCACTAGTTCACAGTTGAATTTTCTTACGTCTTCAGTGATACGTTTTCTTACTGTCTTGCATAGCTCTATATATTCCACTTTGGAAGTCACACCTTCTTTAGTTGTCCCCATCTCTCTTCTTTTTTGCATCAACATTTTCGTTTTTCCTGATAATTTGTTTACATGCAACTTGTTCTTAGACCCAGCTAATTTTGTTGCTGTTTCCATAAGAGCTTTGGTTACTTTTCTGTTAACTTCAGAGATGTCCACTTCTTCCGATGTTAGGCCTTCTAAAGCAGAGAACCTGTTCTTCAGTTCCAACTTGAAGGTATTATGGTGTTTTTTAAGGTTGGTTATGTCAATAGATTTTGTTTGTCTTATGAGCTTGCCACGTTCAAGTTTGGTGTTGAGGTGCATCTTACATCTCACCAATCTATGGTCACTACCTGTGTTGAACTTGTTTAGCACACTGCAGTCTTCTATGACGAATTTTTTGTTACACATAATAAAATCAATTTCACTTGTCGTCCCATTTGGATGTCTCCATGTCCATTTCCTGTGTGGCTTTTTCTTGAAGAAGGAGTTCAAGATGAAAAACCCTTCTGCCTCTGCAAACTCAACGAGAGTATTTCCACGCTGGTTTCTGTTGCCATGACCGAATTTACCTACCGAAGTTTCATTCTGTTGCCGTTGCCCTATTTTTGCATTGAAATCTCCCATAATTATTTTCAAGTGCTGCTTACCTTTATTATTTAGATGACAAATTTCCTCATAAAATTCTTCAATTTCTTCTTCAGGATGACTTGTGGTGGGTGCATAAGTTTGAATAACCTGAGCCTGGTATCTTTTCGAGAGTTGGATAACAAGTCGTGCAGCTCTGTCAGAGGAACTTTCAACTTCTACAACTTTATCCTTCAGTTTCTTGTTTATTATAAATCCTACACCACTAGTTCTGCCAGTATCTGTCCCACGATAGTAGAAGAGATGTCCACTTTTCAGTTCGATGAGATCTTCTCTTTTCTCCTTACCTCACTTAGCCCCACGATGTCCCACTTGATCCTTTGTAGTTCCTCTTCCAATTCAAGAAGCCTTGAATCAGAAGATAGGGAGCGTCCGTTGTACGTAGCCAAGGTCAGCATCAGATGGCAGCCTAGTCCGGTCCTCCGGGGATTCTTAGCACCCTCTGCCTTCATGTCGCACTGGCCGCTGCCTTGGCCAGGTACATTCCAGCTGCCGGAGACTGAGGGCCAAGATTTAAGTTGTGGAATCATTTTGGAGGGGTTTGGCCATAACTCACCACGCTGGCCAAGCGGGTTGGTGAGTGTGGGATAGCATTTCCTCTAATCCCGATGGTATAGTTATACCGCTATTGGCGGTCGTCAGAGCCCCTTTAGAAGGCGGGGTTGACATTTGTCAAGGAGAGGCTGTGATGTTACGCATCACCTGACCTTACATCCCATATATATATATATATATATATATATATATATATATATATATGTGTGTGTATGTGTGTGTGTGTGTGTGGTGGACATTTTGCAAGAGTGCAACTTAGCCAGCTCATTTCTTCTAGAAACTCTAGGTAATTATTAATAGAATTAGGATGGCTAGATATGTATTATTATTTCTGTTTAAAGTCATCTGGCGTTCAGCAAATATTACGCTGCTATTAAGGGTCATCCGTGTAAAACAGCAACATATTTATTTTGCAGACTAAGAGCTGGAAAAGCAAAGTACCAAAAATACGCCAGTTTAAGTACAAAACGTGCATTTTATACTATTAGAATGGTGTTAGAGTGACCTCTTGAATTTCCTCTTTAAAGCAGGTTGTAGGAGCAGAAAAGTTAGCATCAGGTCTATGTTAGCATCAAAACTATGATGATGTCTTGTGATGTTCCATGTAAATGCAGAGTTTCCGGTTCTCGTAATGGGAGTGTAAAGGCTTGAAAATGAATGAGATTTAAAATCTTTTGTTTTAAAATCTCATTCATTTTCAAGCCTTTACACTCCCATACAAAGACACTACTAATTTTGGAGTTGTACATAGATGAACAGAAGTGGAATTAAATTTGCAAAAAAATTATGAAAGGTACAACTAATGTTAAACTTTTCCCCAAGACATCCACGTGCGTCAGATACACTAGAGGCTCACATGAAAAACCGCATAAACGTTTGAAGAATTTTATTATCTATTTTTGAAAGTGTGTAAATAAGACTTTCGAAAGGTATTGAGTTGACAAGATTTCGGGGAATATTAAATGATGTTTCGTGGTGTTGAGGACCAAATCGTCCCATAAGCTATCGGCTAATTTTTTTCTTTCGCCTAACTGTTTTTGCATATTTGTCGAAGGCAATTTTCGTCAGTACTTATAAGCAACAAACTAAATGGTTCTATTTTTCCCAATTCTTCCAGTATGATTTAGAATTGGAATCATTTGCGAGGGTTAATCAAAATCAGTTTCCTTTTAGCTTTCCCCCTGACTATTTGCTATATGTGTACGCATGGTAAACGTAAGCTTTTCAGTATATTAGAAAACATTTTTACACGCGCTCCTTCAATAGATGTACTACCACAAAATTCAACAGATTTAGGATTAGCAGAAGACAGTACACGCACAATCAAAAGCCTATTAAATCGTTCATACAAATAATCCTCTGAGTTTGAAAAACTGATATAAAATGCTTATTCCTTTAATTTGTATACGATCTTAATGGGGGAGAAAATTGCAAAACTGTATTGAGAGGAATATCACAAAACTGAATGACAAAGATAGCAAAATGCACGTAAAGAATTGTTATTAAATAAACTAGATTGTTTAAATAAAAAAAAATCGAGTTCCGCCTGTGGGAAGCTTCGCAAATCTTTAGTATATGTTCAAGAATGATGTAAATCCTGCCTTTTATAGCAAAACTTAGCATTACTGTAATGAAAATGTAAATGTAAAACCTTCACCGAATCAAGCCAACCTGAGACGTTACCAGGCACATTTGTGGTTACATAGAAGAAATAACAATAATGAATGAAGACTTATACATGTAAAGACTGTGTAAAAAGAAAATCACACAAGAAGTGCAGAACAAAAATTCTACTGTACAAAGAGTAACTTAAAATAGAAAAGAAGAAGACAGAGGGGATAAATTCACGTGATAAAATTATCGGTTGTTTCCATGGTGCTCGAGATTGTGAAAACCCAGGAGACTGAAATTAAACAATGCAACTGCAACAATAAATGAATTTTGTGCCAGTTGTGAAGATGCCTCATAATAACAAAAGAAAACCGCATATTCATATCTCTGCAAATGTCATGCAATACTGAATTGGCAGAATAGAATTAGTTTAGTAATTACAGTTTTTATTAGCATTTTACAAAAATCAACATATTTAGTTCACCAATTTCAACCTTGAATTTCACTTCATCTCATTACTCAAAGTTTAACCCAAAGTTTTTGGAACAGCAATTCAGTTGAAGTGCTTCTCATACAAAATTAAATTCTTTGTATATACACTGAAGAGCAATTGAATTAGAGACAGCTGGCGTTATGCAAATGCGGCGCTGTGGGCGGCTCTGTTAACGGAAACGACATGACGTATGCGGAGATCCGACAATATGAGGACTGATACGACGGGAATCAGTAAGAGTCGGACGCAGTATGGGTAAGACGAAGGATCTAAGCGCATTTGATCGTGGGCAAATTGTCGGGGCCCGACGAATGGGTCACTCCATCTCGGAAGTCACTGGGATTTTTACGAGCCACTGTGTCACGGGTGCACCGTGAGTACATCGAGTCCGGTAAAACCATCCCTGCAAAGGCCAACTGCTGTGGACAACAGCGTGTGGATGAGCGGGGTCATCGTCGGCTAGCTGGCATTGTAACAGCGGATAGACGGGCCACAGTGCAAGAAATCACTCGGCAATTTAACGCTGGTGCACAAAAACGTGTAAGCAGCCACACCATCTAGAACCATCTCCTCGCTATGGGGTACAGAAGCCATCGTCCCACGAGGATGCCGCCACTTACCGCACATCATAGGGTGCAAAGATTAGCATGGGCGCGGGAACATCGCCACTGGACCCTAGACATGTGGGAAAATGTTGCCTGGACTGATGAGTCGAGATTCACGTTGGTACATGCGGATGGCAGGATACGAGTACGGCGCAAACCACATGAAGCGATGGATCCTTCTTTCCAGCAGGGTAATCTTCAAGCTGGTGGGGGTGGCATTCTCGTCTGGGGACTGTTTACGTGGACTGAAATGGGACCCCTGGTACGTGTGACATCGTCCCTCACAGTTCAACGTGCCCGGGATATCCTGGACGACCATTTGCTCCCGTTTGGGCGTCTTCAACATCCCACTGGGGACCTCATACTGCAACAAGACAATGCACCGTGCCATCGCTCCCGAATTGTATCTGAATGGTTGGATGAACACTCCACCGACGTGACCTTGCTTCCTTGGCCAGCTAGGTCACCTGACCTCAATCCCCTCGAGCACATCGGGGATGCCATCGAGAGAGATGTTCGAGGCTCTGACCTCCCTCCATCAAATCTTCGTGAACTGTGGAAGTTTGTCCAGGGGTCGTGATCCGAATGGCTTCCCAACGCTACCGGTGTCTTGTCGAGTCCATGCCGAGACGAATCGCCGCCGTCATCAGGGCGAAAGGTGGTGCTACACGTTACTAGACAGGTATCTCTAATTCAATTGCTTTTCAGTGTATGTCATATGTATTTTGAATTATCAGAGTGATTTCACAACAGTATTGCCAAAACGCAGGATAAAATGCATATATTTCAACAAGAATTCTGCGTCTTGTTTTAAGACAAAATAAAGACATAAATCATGTTCGGAAGACATAAAGGTAATCATTGTGGACCACTTGCGGAACTGAATCATTATCTTCATTCGACATCGTCTCAACCTTACGCATCATTACAGTCAAAGGAGAAGAAAACTATAAATGTCTGCAGAGCCCTACTTTTGAAGCAGTGCTAAGTGGGCATTTTAATTTGGAGAAAGCTACTGAATGGACACGAAACACATAGTTTACTGACCTTGTCGCCGATTCCTGCAGACTCAATTTCTTTTCCAGTAAGGGCTAGCAGCTGACTGGCATGCTCCTCTGCAAGACAGTAAATAAATTTAACATTTAATGGACATAGAAGAGAATGGAGATGTTCATAACAGCTTAACAGTAACAATGCTTTTAGTTAATTAGAGCATGATATAAAAATCTTATATGAAGTACTTGTACAACGCTTAATTTTCAAATTTCCATTTATAAAGTCGAAATAAATGCCTTCTCTGGAGGAACAGCGACTATATGTTTCTTGCGAAGACATGCAAGTACACACAACAACAGAATGATATCCAAAACTGAGGAGGCATTCTGAAAATATTAAAGTTTGAATATAACCTTCTGATGTGCCTGCCACGCAGGATGCAGATGACATAAAGGCAGATAGCAGTAATAGCACATGTCCGCGTAGCGCAGTTGGAAGAGCGACTTACTACGAAGTGAGGGGACCCGAAATTTCATTTGTGGAGCGGACAAACTAGTTCATTTTATTGGCGTCCGAACATCCAAGATGACCCGACTGTTAAGTTTCTCGCAATCATGTGATGTTCTTTCCACACGGCGAGACAGGAAAAATGAGAATCCCTTCTTCAGTGCTTCGAAAAATAAATCAGTGGGATGTTACGTTCCACACACCAAATTGTCTGGGATTTCTCGAATGCACGTTCTTCATGGGACGACTGCCTATACAAGGTCCCGGTTGACCCGTGGACCATACCCCCGGGCCTGTTCCTGGAGGGGGGGGGGTGACGGGCCTTCCCCGCAGGACACACACATGAGATAAAGGCAGATAGCAGTAAGAGCACATGTCCGCGTAGCTCAGTTGGGAGAACGAGTTACTCTGGAGTGAGGGGACCCGAATAGATGTCCGTCACGGACATCTATACTTGTGCGTTATAACCTACATTGGTATGACTAAGTAGATATTCTGAAAGTACAAAAGGCTGGATTATGTCATTATCTGTCTTTTCTCCGTTCCGTTTCAATTTTTGGGTAGAAGCGCAGCTACACTGCTGGACAATTGCTAAGGACGGATCATAAACGGCTATATAGCGCATAAAAAGTAAGTGTGGTTGGATGCCAAGTGAAATAAAATAATGTCAGAATGCCAGGACAATACAACAAAAGACAATTTATTGTGCTCTGAAATCCAGAAGGCTTCGGAACGTGTTCAAGGGACAAACAGGCCATTTTGTGCAGAATACGTAAACGTGAAAAAAATGCAATTACCGTCCGCAGGCGTTCCGGCGTAAGATGTCAATACGGGATATGGCCACCATGGAGGGCGATGCAAGATTCCACACGTCGTGTCATGCTTTGCACAACATTATCAAGCAGCTGTTGGGGTAATTTATCCCATTCCTCTGTCAGTGCACGGATGAGGGTGTCCTTGTTTATTGGAGGGCATTGGCGACCAGCAAGACTCCTCCCCAAAGCGTCCCACACATTTTCAATGGGATTCAGATCTGGAGAACGTGCTGGCCATACGAGGCGTTGAATATCCTTGCTCTCAAGACACTCCTGGACAGCGACTGTTCGGTGACATGTTGCGTTGTCGTCCATGAAAATGAATCTATCACCGACAGCACCACGGAACATGCGAACATGAGGTAGCAGAACATCATTAATGTATCGTTGGACAGTCATAGTCCCAGTTGGAAGCACATAGAAGGACGTACGGCCATTGATCATGATGCCAGCCCATACCATGACACTACATGTCGGATATCGGTCCCTTTCCTGTATGTTTGCTGGACAATATGCAGTACCACTATCACACCAGATCAGTTGTCGTCGACAATCAGACGATAGACTGTATCTACTCTCATCTGAGAAGAGGACAGCAGACCAGTCGTTATCAGTCCAATTGCGATGTTGATGGCACCATTGCAAACGGGCGGTACGGTGACGTCTGGACAATGGGATGCACACAACAGGACTGCGGGCGTATAGTCCTCCTTCATGCAAACGTCTGGCGACAGTTTTTCGGGAGATCCGCTTGCCAGTAGTAGCCATAAACTGATTTGCTACCTCACTAGCTGTGCTGTGCCGGTGTCTTTTTGGTGATAGCACTATGTACCGATCTTCTGCAGGTGTCGTACTGCGAACACGACCTCCCCCGTGACGTTTGCTACACTCTCCATTTGTTTGAAATGATTTCCAAAGCCTTGAAACAACACTGTGGCTGACGTCGAACTCCCTGGCAACATCTGTTATTTTTCGCCCTTCTTCAATCTTGCCAATAATACGGCCACGCGTAAAATCATCTAGGTGATGTCGGGAAGACATACTGAAAATTGCAAGTTCGTCAATTGATTCTTTCCCTTTCAACTTTGAGTTTGAACGACAACGGTCAATACGCGTCAAATTCTTTATATCTCTTATCAGCGCTATGACGTCACGAACAAGTTCGGCAATCCAAAATTTGCATACGCACAACACGTCTTACTGTATCCTGCACTTATGCTAATTTCCACATTTTCCTGCCTTCCATTTTATGGTTGCTATCGTTGCTATTGTCATCCGTCCTTAGCAATTGTCCGGCAGTGTATTATATGATACCCATAAAGTCTTTCCCACATTACGAAAATTAATAGTAAAAATCTATCTAAGTTAAAAGAAAATGGTTGGCAACATAACATAGCAGCACTCCAAGTTTTTTTTCTGTTCTTTAGGTGAGCGCTACTGCTGAATAAGAGGAACATTTCATCGATAATGGCTTCAATGCAAGAAAAAGCAGCGTGCGTGTTGTGGTTCCATGAGACCAAAGCGGCGGTTACTGTCCGGCGTCATTTCAGAAAAAAGTACAGACGATGACCACTGGACCAAAAAACCACAAAAGTTTGGTATGAAAAGTTTAAAGCGGCGGGTAGTGTTGGCGGTCTTCCCCGAGCGGGCCGACCACTGGTTACACAAGAGACAGCTGCAGCTGTTCAGGAGACATTTCTGCGAAGCCTCAGGAAATCCATTCATCGTGCTTCACTGGAAACTAGGATTCACCTTGCCACGGTTCACAAAATTTTACACAAACGTCTTCATATGTATTCTTATATGGTACAGAACGTTCAAGCTCTTCAGCCTGATGACCGGCCTCGCCGAGCTGCATTTGCGAAAGAGATGTTGCAGCGCATAGCTAACGATAGTGATTATCTGCACCGTGTTGGTTTTTCAGATGAAGCTACATTCCACGTCTCTGGTGCAGTAAATAGGCACAATGTGCGAATCTGGGGATCAGAAAATCCCCATTATGTTATCGAACAACAGAGGGCTAGCCCGCAAGCGAGCGTATGGGGCGAGGACTTATGCATGACAGAATCACCTGACCCTTCTTTCTTACAGAGCCCATGGTAACATGCGACGTTTACCTGAATATGATGGAACTTTTTGTCGCACCTCAGTTGCATGCACTCCAAACTTCGGTTATTTTCCAACAAGACGGTGTCCCACAACATTTGTCAATAATGGTTCGTGAGCTCCTGAATGCCACATTTACAGACAGATGGATTGGCTGCGACAGTCCCATGAAATGGCCACCTTGATTGGCCGACATAACCTCCTCTAGACTTTTTCCTATGGGACCATGTGAAAGACAAAGTTTACTCTAGCAGTGTTCCGGATGTCAAGACGTTGAAGAACAGAATAACGGACGTCTTTGGTTCTGTCTCTGCCGAGATGTTAAACAAAACATGGCGTGAAATCGAATATCGATTAGATGCCCTACTGGCCAAAAATGGCGTCCATGTGGAGATGGACTGGCACTGGAATAAAACTTTACTTGTGCACCATCATTGTCGTGCAATCCCTTTCTTGTACCTGTAATACATTTTTTATATTAATTTTTGTAATGTGGTAAATACTTTATGGACACCCTTTATAATCTTTTGCATAACTAAAGGAACTGCACAATCTTTTTACTATATGCATTTTATGATTTCTTATAAGGACATTATGATATTTTAGGAAACTCATGAACTCATCTTTAGGTATGCCAGCAACTTAAGCTGCTCAGAGATGAGTACAAAATTATCAGGGAACTGAAACAAACGTAGGCGCTTAGAATTGCAAGCCTATTCTGCAAAATGACATTTCTAATCATCTGTTTCTTCAGTTTTAGGGTGAGTTCTCATGAATGACATTAGCTTGTTTCCCTTTTTCAATTTTTTAGTTAAAAATAAAACAGATGTTCAATTTCTTAATTTTTATTATCTTTGTAGCATTATTTTCTAAGTATACTCAGTTATACTAATTTTAGTGGTTCTCGTGCATACATATGTCCAGTCCATGGGCGCTTTCCCGTGAGCTGTTGTCACGACTGAATTGGTTTACAAAGCAAATTTCAACAGAATTTTAAAAATCTATTCATGACTGATACGATCTTTTTTTTCGTAAAATAAACCTGCAGAATTATAAATGATGATCCAAGACTCTGCAGAAAGGTTGAGGAAAGGTGGATTAAAGAGAATTCTTATGTTTAACACAACTAAATAAAAGTAGAATTAAACATGAATAATAATAAACCAGAAGTGATTTACAATTATAACTCTTTTAGTTAAAAAATGGCCATCGAATTTAGCATCAAGTAAGGCATTAATCGAAGTATAAAACTCAATCGTGGGGCACACGGGAGACTTCTCATGATATTTAAGAGGCAATATTTAAAGTACATTTTATTGTGCTAACAGAGAGTGATTGAGAAGTAATACAGCTCGTTTTTTATTCTTATATTATTTGTTAAAAGTGATCTGGAATTTACAAAATAAAGGGAACTACATCATAACCTTCTCGAGGGAGAGTTCTGGAATTAAGTAGAATTCCATTCAGGGCTATAGTCAGCACCACGGTGCGTCAAACTTTCGTTCCGTTTTGAACTACGTATAATGTTGGGCATCCATTTCTGGGCGTACTTTGCAGACTGCGAAACGTGATGCAGCGTTGACTGGGTACCACGATGACGTGGGACACACGGGGGCTGATGATCTGCCTTTGGTACACAGCCACATTGGGTTGTCACGTACGCAGAAGATGGAGGACGATAAAAGTGCGGTTCGGATGCTCATACACCATTACTGGAAAAGGGGCTAAACACGACAGCAGCAGCGTGGGAACTATGTGCACCTGAAGGCAAGGAAAGAGTGGACAGCAGCACTGCACAAAAATGGTGCCGGCATTTCAATGCTTGGGACACCAGTCTCCAACACAAGCCGAGATCAGGACATCCAACGACCGCCAACACTGGCACGCTGCTGTGACAGCGAACCCCGGTAACAGTGCACGAAATTGATAGCTGGGGTGCGGTCTTTCCAGTCTACTATCGCTTGCCACCTGCGTTAGCTTAGTTTCTCTTGCAGGTGCCATTGAATGGCGCCTGCAAGAGGAGCTAGCGCAGAGGGCAAGCGATGGTAGACTGGACGAGAAACTAAGCTAGCGCAGGTGGCAAGCGATATTGAAGTTTACTTCTGTATTGCTTTCTGTGTTGCTTGTATCTGAGAGCTGCTGATATCTTTCCTGGATCACTGTTTCAAATGAAAATGACAAAATCTCTGTACGCGAAAGCAGACGCCTCGATTAACGCAGTCTCGAAGTTCACTCAGGTTTCTACAAAGTAGACTTCATCTTTTTTTTTTCGGACTGCAGTCCAACCAACAGAAATCTTTTTTCTTTCCGCTGGCATGTGCAGAGAAAAACCCCAGAAAAACGCGATTTTGATCCTTACTTCAAAATGATTCAATTTTCACCTTTTCTGAGGAGTTGACCATTTGGGGTAAATTGGATTCCGGTCCAGGTTGCACTAAAATAGATTCTGACTCCACAAGAAAAAAATAACAGTTAAAACGTCGTTTAGATATTTACCTTATTCTTCTGTGTTTTCAGGACACAATCGCCCTTATTATGGCTGCAACAAAATTCTGTGATTCCAGAGTAAAACCATCACTCTTTGAATGGGACAGTGTAAAGGCACATCACGCGACTGTGGTGAGAAATTCGACGTGGAAACAATTTTATTTATTCCTTGGAAGGAACTGGTGGAGACATATGACTCTGTCGTTTCTCTGTACCAACAAAAACACGTTTCCGTCTGTCTGAAGGAAAGACACTTTGGATCTCACGGTGCTTTAATTCCCAAGCCTAGAAGCTTTCAGAGGAAAATTGGTCGTCGCATCGCCTAATGCCTTTCTAACCTTCCATTATTTTTGCTTTCCACGTTATGAAAACTTTGGTTTTCATAAAGTGGAAAGCCAAAATTTTATCTTCGTAAAAAATACGAAGATAAAATAAATCATTAGGTGATAATACGTTTGACGCATTTTTCCCTCATAAAGGAAAAATACAAAACAATATTTCTTTCTATAAGGGAAAAGTAGCATGTTAAAATGTATTCTAACATTTAGTTCGATTTCTACAACGTGAAACTGAAAGTATTTTAACCACAGGGAACTTTTATAGACGTTGGTGGCTCTTATTTTTTGACCAGCAGTTTTGTGGCCTTTTTGATGTTTTTAAAAATCTTGTTTCTGATGTGTATTTACTCACTAACACAAACTTGTAAAACTACGATGATAAACATCAAGAAATTGAAAACCCTTTTATTCAAAGACAAAAATCTAGTTTCTTGTAAAAAAGACACGAAAGATACAAAGCAGCGGCTGCACAAAAATATAAATAACGCAAATACGTAAAAAATACAAAGAGAAAATAAATCCTTAGGTGATAAAACCTTTGACGCATTTTTCCCCTCAGAAACGGGAAAAATACAATACAACATTTCTTTCTATAAGGGAAAAGTAACATATTAAAATGTATTGTAACATTTAGTTCGATTTCCACAACGTGAAACTGAAAGTATTTTAACCACAGGGATTTTTTATAGACGTTATAATGGCTCTTACTTTTTGATCAGCAATTTTGTGGTTTTTTGATGTTTTTAAAAATCTTGTTCCTGATGTGTATTTACTCACTGACACAAACGAGTAAGACTGCGATGATAATTCTAGAGGTTATGCACACTGTTAAAAAAATCTCTTTTGACTATTCCGGTTAGCGGAAATAATAAGCTCTTTACAAACTTGGTAGGCTATTTTTTTCTTGATTTGCATTCCTTTCGTGCGAGTCAAAATCGTCGACATCCTTTTATAATTGACACGTCGTCTTGTTTGTATTCTTTTCTTCTGTGTTACAGCAAAATATATTTGCAGCGCTTTGAAGGATCTTTAACACAAGCCCTTCCTCCGTCCAAGGAAAAAAGAAAAAAAAAGCAGTTCTGAAAAAGAAAGCCCATAATGGTATAATCATTGGCGTCAAAGCCCTGAGATGAGCTTCGTTAGAGTTGTATGTTTGTGTGCCGAAAACCACACCGCTTCGCTGAAGTAAACAGTGGCGGAAAGACGCAAAATACCAGCAGAAGAAAACGTGATACGGCGAAGGGGAAGGACTACACATGAATAGATGAAAATAAAGGGGAGTGAATGGTTGGGGAAAAGGTGAACTTTGAATTCGAAAACTTTTTGAAAAGAAGTGTTAAAAAAGAGAGCTATTTACATTCTATTCATCAACGTGTTTTTCTTTACAGAAACCCCTTAAAAGAGGCGGAGAACAGCACGGTCACGCATCGCTGAAACTTTGGGAGCACCTCTAGGGAATCCCTTTTATGTGCGGCGCGTGAGTTCGGTAAACAGTGTTTTGAAACGGTCTCGTCTTCGCTGTTCTTCATTCATCGACAAAACATTGCTAGCTCGAGTCGGCTTGAGTCGCCTTTCATCATCAACGAGGTCGCCTTTACAACGCTCTCTGGGTGCATTGCTGTGGAAGCCATCGAGGAGTCAAAGTTCTAGCTGTAGGAGAATTAAATGATCAAGGAAGTAGAAAAATGACTTCCTAAAAATAACGCGTCAAGCACACAGATTTCCACCAAAGATTCTGAAGCAAGTGCCATTTGGGTATCCTAAGAGAAGACTTGTTAACGATTTATTGGATTACTCGATCTCACGCCTTTGCAGAAATGGATAGAACTCTTTTTTTTTTACCTCCCCGTGCTTGCTTAGTTCCGTGAATTTAAAGGGGCTCGCTTGCAAATGCTTCGTTGAAACCTTAACTATTTAATACACATGGATAACTGGCAGGCGCAGATGAAGTAAAAAGGTTGAAAAAGCAATACCCCCGTTTCTCCGAGGGTATCGTGGCAGTAAACGCTTGATCTTCCAAAGAAAGAGACCAGCCTTTAAGGTGATGACTGCGTGAAAGCTGCGATTTAAATGAGCACTTTCAAAACAGCTCTGCTTGATTCACTGCATGATGAAAAGTACGCTTAAGCAACTATGATGTAAACAACAATTCATTTTCTTCTGAAGAGGTTTTAAACAAGAAAGATGACAAAGAATCTTCGGTAGTAATGAGAACGCTTTTTAAATCCTATCCGACGCGGATAAAATTTCTCGCATAGTTAATGGAACCGGTTAGAAGTAAAAATCAACCGGATTTCTACACTCGATAAAACATTCAGCAATAGAAAGAGCTAATTACTCCGGCTAGTGGCTGAAAGGTATATTACGAAAATTAAGAAACTGTACACAAAAATTTCTCATAGCTAGCTGAAGAAATATATCAGAGACAAATGGATTTTCAAATCGAACGATTAGAAGAAAGCATATACAGCGAAGCATGATATAAATCTACGCGCCCTAGCGGAAGAATTTTGTACAATTAGAATTAATAGTAAAGTTATTGAAAAATGAAATAATTATAATTAATAATAAAATTATTGAAAAACAAAATAATTACAATTAATAATAAAATTATTGGAAAATAAAATAATTACAATTAATAATAAAATTATTGAAAAATAAAATAATTAAATTAATAATAAAATTATTGAAAAATAAAATAATTACAATTAATAATAAAATTATTGAAAAATAAAATAATTACAATTAATAATAAAATTATTGAAAAATAAAATAATTACAATTAATAATAAAATTATTGAAAAATAAAATAATTACAATTAATAATAAAATTATTGAAAAGTAAAATAATTACAATTAATAATATAATTATTGAAAAATGGAAAAGTTTGAAATATGCGAAAAGTATTCTTCATAGCAAAAGCTATGCTAAGGAAAAATATTTATTTTTTTAAATATGTCTCCTGGAAGCAGATATAGCGATAAAAACGTTTCGACATTTACTACTCCTAGCAGGAAAACTTTTCATTGTTTAAAGAGGAAAAGTTTCTTATCTTTATTGTACCAAATGACATAGTAAAAAAATAAAAGAAATTTTTCAATAGGGTTTTTAGAAGTGGAGATACAGCTGCAAAGAGAAGTACATAAACACCACCTAGCGACACAACTGTGAATCACAAAAAAGTCGAAAAGAACAAGCTATATCGGTCACTTAGAAGCCGAGATCGAGGACACAGAAAAAATATTTGCTCCCCAGCGGGGTAATTGTACATTATTTTAGGAACGAAATACACACAAAATGTTTTCATCTTTAGTAGTATCTAACCTAATAAGAATTTTTTCAATAAGATTTTTAGTCCCGCAGATATTGCTGCAAATGTTCTGTCAACGGAAACGTGAGCTTACGCCCTCCAGGTGTGCAGAAAATTTTCAGGGCCCAATATTTCCCCAGAACGCAATTTTTTTTCCGTCCGAAATTTCCCCCAAAACTGCAGCGGACTTTCATACAAGTTTAAGCGAGTATTAGATCTATATATTGATGATTAATAACCACTAATCCCTTAAAAGCCTATTACTTAAAAATTTGAAAAAAAAACGAGCAACCTAATATTTATTTTAGATTCAAAATGTCTGAAACATTTTTGGGTCTAGGTGAAAACAGTGGTGGGGCAGAGATGCTGAAAAATAAACAGCTAAAAAAATTCTGCAATCAACTATTATTTATTTCATTCTAGCATTTCAGGCGTATAATTGTGCCAGATAATTTTACTGAATGAAATTTAAATTAGACTTAAATCCTTTGAAAACTGCATGGGTCATTCGCTTTAAAATGTGCGGAACCCCTAATAATTTTTCAGATCGGCGCCTACGACACATAAGCTGCCATTAGTTTCGGAAAAATTTTATTGCATGTAGAAT
This sequence comes from Macrothele yani, assembly GCA_039090855.1. NCBI lineage: Eukaryota > Metazoa > Arthropoda > Arachnida > Araneae > Macrothelidae > Macrothele > Macrothele yani. The sequence continues at coordinate 53,223,064 of CM077017.1, forward strand.
GACAAGTGGCTGCGCCGTACTTATTACTCGTGCCACACTGTGTACGCCTTGACATTAGTAAAGTCGTTTGGGCTCGGTGAATCATATGCCAGCGGTAGTCTGCATTACGTCACTGTGCTCATAACCTCTTGTATTTATAACGACATGACATTTTTCAAAATGATTACCTGATTACCGTGCAGTAAATTACTCTTATTTTTCGCGTTATACTCGTTGTTAATAAGTCAATTTTTCGTTTTATTATTATTACTACTGTTATTATTTTACCCGCTGGCAAAAATTTTCCTAGAGCTACTTTAAATTTCTCCCGAACCTCGTTCGCGGGTTCGGACAAATTCTGCACCCCTGACGCCGTGCACCCTGACGCCCTCTAGTCCATTAAGAAAAATTAAGAAAAATTTGAAATTATATACGAAACATTTCGCACCCGAAACGTTCTTTGGTGAAGAAATAATTTTTCAAACTGGACTCTTAAATTCAGAGATATCGACAAAAATGAGATATACATCTCCACCCCTGGCAAAAGAACTACGCGCTATCTTAAGCAAAAGATATTTTTAAAAGGCTTTTCGTTGTGAGCTGTGGCGGTCCACTAAAGAAATTTTTAAATCAAGTTTTTAGAAACGCAGATTTTATTGCAAATGAAACAGAAACATACTTGCAACCCCAAGTGGTCAAACCATGCTTCACCAAAAATTAGAGATTATGTACAAAATATATTCCACCAGGAGCAGAAAGATGCAGATGCTGGAAAAGTTTTTCAAAAAAAAAAAAAAGAAGCTTTTTTTAAGCTACCGATGCAGGCAGAATTTTTCAAACAGGAATTTTAGAAGAAGAGATGCTGTGGAAATCACACTTTACCTTCCCGCGTCCACCGGGAAATCTATGTATTACGTATTTGAAAAGGAAACTGTACTCAAAATAGTCTTCGTTATTAATGGCATCGAAAGGAAGAAATAAAAATTTCAATCGGTTATTTAAAAGTAATGATATGGAATAAACTGTATTTTGCATTCGAAAGCATCAACTTTTACGCCCTCTAGATGCAAAATCATGCATCTTAGAAAACCCCGAGAAGTCAGGATCATTATTCTCACATTTCAAGCTTTCCAATGCAAAATATTTTTTCAAATCGGACTAATAGCTGTAGAGATACGATGTCCACAGTGGGATGGACGGGCAAACAAATTGATGCTATAAATAGCACATACTTTTTTACGAAAGATGCGCTAAAAAGGTACGTTGTTTTTTCAGTGCAGATAAGTTTTTTAATGATATCGAATTGTTATCAATACGTTCCTGGAATGTTCTGAGAAATTTTTGAGCTCTTTCAGAATATTTGGCTGGAAGCAATTGGAAAACAGCATTCTTACGAAGTACTTTAGGCTGGTTCTGTATGCAGCAAATGACAAAATTTAGGATGTAGTGAGCATAGTAGCTACCGGGAGAGCACGAGAGGCGGTTGCCTCCCCACAATGATTATGCAAGGAAAAATGTGTAAATTCATGATCTGAGGGACATACAAAAAGATATGAACAATATGTGAATAAATTTACAGAATTCTAACTGAAAAAGCTATTCACTTCAGTAATTTCTTTATTAAAGACATTAGTCGTATACACTATCCCGTGGAGCTAAGCATGATACAGAGCAACCTACTCTGTTAAATGTGGACCTTTAATAGGCATAAAAAAGGAATTGTCGAAAATAGCGGACAACGGCATATAAAACAATATGCAGACACGAATAACCTCCGTGTTCCTTCTGAATACGCTAAAGGGATGAATACCTAGTCTTCTGAGCTCCATCGCAGAAAGCACCTCTGAGGGTTTAACCTTGAACGGAATTTTTCCAAGCCCTACCCCGAAAGCGTCTAATTATTTTTATGTTCACTATCTGATCTCTTTTGTTCTGTGCTGGTTCGTTTTTCATTCTCCATTTCCGTGGAGAGTTGTGCTGTCCGCATGCACATAACTTTTGCGTTTTACTTGACCCTTGGGTATTTACCTAGTTTTCCCATTTTGTACATCATGCCAAAAACCGGAAGAGTGGTTTTTGCATGAACTTAGATGTGGACCTTTAATAGGCATAAAAGGAATTGTCTTTTTCATTCAAGTCTAACCCTCCCAGATAAAAAAACCGCGAAATATAACACCGAATATTCGGTTGTAATTAGCGCGTCTTTTGAATCCATTCCCAAACGAAACAAATATTTCAAAACAGATTTTAGAATGCAGCTAAAAAAAGAATAAGCTTACACCACCAATGGAAAAAAATTCAAGGATACGCTTACCCACATAGCAAAAAAAAAAAAAAAAAAAAAAAAAAAATTAAACACGCAGTGTGAGTGTGGTTATTCATATTGACTGGAATTGGTTACAAATGACAAAAAATTTAATCGTATTTCTGTAATCTGTAAATCATCCACAAATAGAAATAGCTACTTACTCTCATTAGCAGCGGAAAAGTGTTTTACGAAAATTAACAAATTGTGCACAAAAGGTTTCTCACAGTAGAATATATCAGAGGCAAAAGAGATTTTCAAAATAAACAATTGGAAGAAGAGATACAGAGTATAAAAGGATGCAACTTTACGCTCTCAAGCGGAAAAGCTGTGTGTTACTTAAGGAAGAAAAAACTGTAAAATGCTTTTCATAATGAAGAGTTTTCTACCAAAATATGGTTTTTAGAATCGAATGCACTCTTTCAAAAAATAAATATATTCAGACGTCCCCTGGCGGCAGAACTTTCAATAACGAAAACGCAGAACTTTTGAGAAATTTATTCTTCACCGCAAAAGCTATGCTAAGATTTTTTTTCAAATACCTCTTCTCAGGGTAGAGATAGATAAAGGGGCAGTGATACGTACGCCCCATAGAGGGAAAACTGTGTATTGTTTCAAAAGGATAGTGTTCCCAGTATTCACTGTAGCGAATGTCGTACATTAAAAAAGAAATTCTTCAATATTATTCTTATAAGCGGAAATACAGTTGCAAACAGAAATGCACACTAACACCACCTAGAGCCGGAAATCTGAAAGCCAAACCTCCCAAGTGTATATGCACAATGTTCCACTAGGCGAATGATATGGGATTCGCCTCGTGGAACATTGTGCATGTATACTTGGGATATTTTTTAAATCGGACGACTTTTAGAAACAGAGATATCAAGAAAAACCTATTAAATATTTGCCCCGCCTAGCGGAAAATTTGTGCATTGTTTTGGACAGGTAATGAGCATAAGATGTTTTCATTGGTAGTAGTATCTTAGCGAAAACGAATTTTCCCGATCAGGTTTTTAGACGCGTAGATATTGCTGCAAAGATGCTCTAAACTGAAAAGGAACGTATGCACTCTATTGGCAAACCTGTGGGGGTAAGAAAATTTTTAAATTATATGCAAAACAGTCCGCATGAGGTACCCTGTCCGATAAAGAATGGAATTTCTCAAATCGAACAGCTAGAAGCAGAGATATCAAGAAAAGAAAGGTGTATATTTACGCACCCGCGCCCGTCGGAAAAAGTTATGCATTGTCTTAAACAGAAAATATACGCAAAAGGCTTTTCGTGATGAACTTTATCTGCCAACAAAAGAACACCGAGTTTTTCAGAAGTGAAGATATTGCTGCAAGTCCATGGGGTACTTAAATATACACTATCTACCAACAAGTAATTGGACACCCCTGCAATCGACGATATCTGCGGTCCTGATACGCGTCACGGCCGCCGCCGTTAAATATCGTGTGAGAAACAACAACGCAACTAGTCGCATGCAAGATGCCACGCAGTTCGGAGATCTCTGATTTCGAGAAAGGTGTAATCGTCGGGTATCACAGAAATGACCGATCCATATGTGACATATCCAGCGAGTTGAAGTGCCCAAAATCGACAGTGGCCTACGTGATTGGCAAGTGGAAGATGAGAAGTGACTGTCGGAATGTGCACCGACCCGGCAGACCCACAAAACTGGGAGTTAGAGACCGACGGGTGCTGGCCAGAGAAATTCGGAAGAACCGCACCGAATCGATGGGCCACATCCGCGAGGAGTTTCAACAGGCATCCGGAAGTGTTCTTTCGATGAATATCATCCGTAAGGTATTCATCGAAAGAACACTCCCGGATGCCTGTTGAAATTGGACTTGGTGATCAAAGGCTTGCGTGCTGCCGCCCACAAGCCTTTGATCACCAAGTCCAATAGCGCTGCTTGGCTAACGTGGTGCACAGAACGTCGACAGTGGACCGTTGAACAGTGGAAACAGGATCTCTGGAGCGACGAATCAAGGTTCACACTCTGCCGTTCGGATGGCAGGGTCTGGGTTTAGCGTCTGCCTGGAGAACGCCTCCTACCGGAATATATTGTGCCAACTGTGAAGTTCGGCAGCGGTGGAATTATGCTATGGATGTGTTTCTCCTGGTATGCCACGTGACCCTTGGTCGCAATTCCTGGTAGACTCAACGCCGAGACCTACTGCACCATTTTGGATGACCACGCGCTTCCTACGTTGCGGCAGTTTTACGGGGTGGGCCCATGTTACTTTTAGAATGACAATGCCACCTCTCATGTTGCGAGGTCCACCATGGCTTGGTATGGTGACAATGGGGTTAATCAAATGGACTGGCCTGCGCAAAGCCCGGACCTTAACCCTATCGAGCACCTCTGGGACGAGTTGGAGCGTCGACTTAAGGGGTGCCCCCACCGTCCGAAATCGGTGAAGGAACTGACCTGTCTTCTCCAAGCCGAGTGGAAGAAAATACCGCTAGCCGTCGTACAACGTCTGGTTGAGAGTATGCCTCGGAGGGTCGCAGCTGTAATCGCCGCTCGTGAAGGCTCCACCAACTATTGAAGGTGAATAAGCTTCGTTTTCCGTTGCTATCACAGGTGTCCAATTACTTGTTGGTAGATAGTGTACTTACGCCTCCTAGTGGCAAAACAATTCTTCACCAAAATTAAAAACTTTCTACAGATCATTTCCTACCAGAATTTCCATCGGACAAAAACAAAAAAAAAAAGATCAAATCGGACTTTTAGAAATGGAGGCATGGGAGAAATCGCAATTTAGCGTTACGCCCCTTAGCGGAAAAACTATGCATTATTTTGGGAAAAAACGCTACCCAAAATAGTCTTCGTATTAAATGGCTTCAAAGGGAAAACGTTTCATTCAGATATTTAGAAGCAAAAACTGGAATAAAAAGTATTTGAATTCATAGCATCTGCAGTTATGCCCTGTAACGGCAAAATTATGTGTCAGAAAAGAACGGTAAGGCAAGGATCATCGTTCTTACATTTCCGGCTTCCGAATGAAACAGAAAATTCAAATCGAACTGTTATTTTTGTTAGAATAAAAATAGCAACTTTTCTCACAATAACTGTTTAACTGTTTACTATACATCCACTATAGTTTCGCAGAGCGTTTGGCTCGACATCCTCAGAACCCTAGCGGAAAAAATAGTCCTGAGGATGAGAGGATTTTCAGGACAAAAATCTTCCATCAAAGAATCATAGAATAAAAAGAAATCTTTAAGAATCAAAATATCTTTCTTTAAGAATCAAACAAATCTTTCTTTAAGAATCAAACAAATCTTTCTTTAAGAGTCAAACAAATCTTTCTTTAAGAATCAAGTAAATCTTTCTTTATGAATCAAAGAATCATGTCTCATAGAATCATCCATTCTTCCTGAGGATGCCGAGCCTTAGGCTCTGCGAAACTATAGTCGATGTATAATAAACATTTTATTGTGAGAAAAGTTGCTATTTTTATTCTATCTTACCACCACAAGCTTAGTAGTAATAAAGTATGTATGATATTTGTGTGTTAGTTTTATTTCTCAAATCTAATTGATAATAGTAAAGACATGGTGTCGTACACGCATGGCCGGACGGACAGACTGACGGACAAGGTGATATCATAAGCACAAGCTGGTACTTTTTTTGTACAAAAAACGAGCTTTATAGCTTGATCCAATCCTGGAAGTGAGTCTGGCATCAGATGAGTTATAAGTAAAACAATAAAAATAAGCCATACATTTTTCAAATTTATAAATCCAAACATACCACCAACATATTACAAGATATTAAATTTATAATTTTCCACAATGGTTGAGAATTTACTAAACCGTACTCCCAATGGAAATTCAAATAAAACTATACAAAATGATGGAGAGTGTTAATGTACCTTCTGGGTAACGGCGTGTAGTATAATTTATTTCTAAAAGAAAAAAAAAATCCTTTCGATACCATTTATTACTAAGACTATTTTGAGTAGCGTTTCTTTTCCAAGTAATGCACAGTTTTCCCGCCAGGAGACGTAAAGCTAAATTGCGATTTCTCCCATATTTCTGCTTCAAAAATTCCGATTTGATTTTTTTTTCGTCGGATAAAAATTCTCGTGGGAAATGATCTTCAGAGAGTTTCTAATTGTGATGAGGAACTGTTTTACCACTAGGGAGCGTAAGTATATGTATGTTTCCCAGGTACTTGAAGCAATATCTGTGATTCTGAAAATTCAATTGAAAACTAAAAATCTTTGATATTGTCACTGTACACAATGTAACCCTTCAGTTCAGAAAACTTGAAAATTTTCATCGTCCTTTAGCGGGGATCGAACCTTCTGAACGGAAGGGTTACATGGTGTACAGTGAAAATATTAAAGATTCAAATCTCTACCATGTATAATATTTCTTCAGAAAAATCGTTTTCCAATCCATCCGACAGAAGAAATAATTTGTATACGACTTATTTCCATCACTGCAATTTCCGACTACATCCTAAAGATGTGAGAAAGGGTCTTGAGTCGCTACGATGGGGCAGAATGTCTTCGACTAGCGCAAATCAGAAGGGAAGATATGTATGTTCAGTTGCTTGGAACCTCCTTGTCCTGGGTAGTGTAATGCCTAGCATGCTGGGCCGGAAATCGGGAAGTGCGGGTTCGGTCCCCGCTTCAGGATGATGAAAATTTTCAAGTTTTCTGAACGGAAGGGTTACATGGTGTACAGTGGCAATTTTAAAGATATACATCCCTACCATGTATAATAGTTCTTCAGGAAAATCGTTTCCCAAACCATCCGATAGAAGAAATAATTTGCATACGATCAATTAAAAACGTTTTCTTGCAGGACAGATACCGCTCATCACGGAAAATCGTTTCCGCAATTTTCTGTTTAAAATAACGCACAATTTTTCTGCCAGGGGTTGTAAGTATGTATATTTTTTTATATCTGTATATAGTTATCATATCTATTTTATATATATATACATATAAATAGTTATCGCACCTATAATATATAAATATATACCGATGAGCCATTACATTATGACCACCTCCAGCCTAGACAAATGAGCGCGCCTAGAGACCGAACGGTGTCGCAGGTGACGTTCACAGAGCAGCATATATACAACCCGAGAACCGGCTTTCGGTTAGTAGAGTGTTCGGAGTCAGAATGGGGAAAGATGCCGATTTATCGTTGTTTGAAAAAGGACAAATTGTGATGGCACGGCCCCTCGGAACTACAATCTCGGAAACGGCGCGGCTTGTGGGTTGTTCACGTGCCGCTGTAGTGAGTACGCATCAAAAGTGGTACACAGGCCGTCGTCCAGCTGTGTGTCGTCCGCAGCTTATTAATGCCAGAAGGGAGCGGAGACTGCCGTGCATTGTTCACAGCGACCGCAGGGCCAGAGTGCGACAAATCACCCGCAGCTACAACAGTGGTGATCGGGTCAATGTGTCACAGCATACAGTACATCGCAGCCTTTTGCATATGGCCCTGCGTAGGCGGGTCCTCATGCTCACTGCACGTCATCGCCAACAACGCATGAAATGGACCCAAGATCATCGAGATTGGACCGTGGAAGATTGGGAAAAAAGTGGCCAGTTCTGACGAATCAAGATTCCTGGTGCATCACGTAGACGGCCGAGCGCGGATACGCCGATTAACAACGGAGTGTATGGCACCCGGATGCACTCTTCGGCGGAAACAGGCCGGGGGCTGCGGTGTTATGCTGTGGGCGTTGTTTTCTGGGACCCCATTAGTCCAATAGCACAATCCCTGATAGCTCTCAGGTATCTGAACATCGTTGCAAACCAAGTACACCCATTCATGGCCGCTGTGTTCCCGGCTAGTGATGGTCATTACCAACACGATAATGCACCATGCCACACTGCTAGAATCGTCAAGGAGTGGTTCGAGGAACATGGTGGTGACTTTCTGCTAATGCCTTGGCGTCCAAATTCGTCTGATATGAACCCAATCGAACATTTGTGGTTCGACTTGGAAAACCGGGTTGGCGCTAAATCATCACCACCGAGAAATGTACGGAAGCTGGAGGACCTGCGGTTGACATTGTGGTGCCAGATACCTCAGGATGCCTATCGTCACGTCACGGAATTGATGCCTCCCTGAGTGGCAGCAGTTTTGCGGGCTAAAAGGGGTCCTACAGCTTATTAGGTAGGTGGGTCATAATGTAACGGCTCATCGGCGTATGTATTATTTCCCCCAATATATCTTTATTTTTCTTGATATCTCTGCTTCAAAAAGTCCGATTGTGTTAGGCAAACAAAGATGCTTAGCCAGTAAACACAGTATGCCTCCGGTGTGCGAGTGAATGTTACTGCAATGAATTCATTCATAAAATGCGATGTTAAATTTCATCACCTTCTGAACAGAAATAAACTCTTAGGGCGTAAAATGTTTCAATGTTGTGTTTTTGTGGATTGATTGCTGAAACACAGGGTCACTTTACATTAACAAATAGGGGAGGATTGAGAAGACCACACCATCGCCGGAAATTGTAGTCTTCAGGTCCACTACAAAAACACACTTTTCCACATTAGAACACCTCATAAAATCTCTCACGAAAAAATTCTTTTAAATCCTGGATGAAAGGGAACTGTTGAAATTTGCATTGTAAACCAATTCAGTCGTGATCAAATTTTACCAAGATGAAAGAATTTTAAAAATCTATTCATGACTGAATGTAGCATCAAACCACATTCCAAACGGAATGTTGTACCAGATAATTATTTTCCATTGACAGATTTCGCTTTTACAAAAAAAAAAAAGATTTTTTGAAGAACACAATTTCAACTAAATCACCATGAAAATTTCTGATAGTTGAAATATGCATGCAACTGTCACTTATCAGTTTTCTCACACAATTAATTTGTATATACATTTAGCTAATGAGCTTATCACCTAATGAGCAATGGTATTTATACCTCCTCCTTGAGTAGACGCCTTTCCAAAGTATATCTATTATTTTGACTAATGACCTAGTACCGGCAAATCGTTGTTTCTTTTAAAATACATATAGTGCGTCGCATAAATATACAGACAGAACAAATTCTCGAATAAAAAAGAAACAGCAACGAGCTCAAATGTACACCTCATATTTATAGCAAAAATAGCATAGGACACGCAGCTGCGCAATAATTTGACGGAAACATAACAATTCCAACGCCAAGTACAAGAAAAAAACAGAAATGCGCTGTCTCAAAAACATAAAAACTTACTGGTTATGAGCACCTGGTACGAATAGTGGTGCCGTTGTTCCGAATAACACTGAAAACCCGATTCGGCATGCTGTCCACCAAGTGATGTAAGTGTTCTGGACGGAGCTCGTACCAGATTCGTTCAATCTGCTCTTTCAATGCCACCACACCTGAGAACTGCCGTCCATTCGCATACACATCACGAGCTAGGATACCCAAGAGGTTTTCGATAAAGTTCAGATCTGGACTGAGTGCTGGCCAATCCATTACGGTCACATGATGAGTCTTAAACCAGCTTTTCGTTGATGCAGACCGATGGATAGAGTCATTGTCTTGCTGGAACAGATAATCAACACCCGCTAGAGTTTCGGCAAGCGGTAAAAGGTGGCTGCTGAGTATGTCCTGATACGTTTCGGAGTTTTGCCTGCCTTGTAGAAAAACGATATCCGTTGTCCCATTGAACGCAAAAGCTCCCCAGACCATCACAGATCCCTCTCCTTTCTGTCTGCTGAAGAAGATGCGTGGCTCGCGTCGTAAATCATGCCAATAGCAGTTCCAACCATCAGGGCCATCCAGGTTGAACTTTTTCTCATCGGAGAAAATAATTGTGATCCACTCGTCCGTCCAGTGCATGTGGCTGCTTGCCCATAACAGTCTAGCTTCCTTGTGGCGCCGCGTGAGGTGTGGCAGACAGCGCATTTTACGGAGCACAATGTTGCGACTTTCCTTGATTCGTCGATAAACTGTGTCCTTTGAGACGGTGACACCAACATTCTGAGAAACTAGACGTAGTGATTACCTTTGGGATGAAACTAAACGCATGATGGCACGATCATCTCGTTTGGTTGTAATTCGAGGCCTTCCAGGCCGTTTTCTGGCAGTTAACGCACCGCGTTTCGATAAAATCGTATAAATGACTGCTCTACTCCTCCTCATGGCTTTACAAATTTTCGCTACAGGCAATCCATTTGCTCTCAGTCTCCAAATCTTCTGCACCTCCTCACCAGAAAGTTGACTGTTGCGTGGCGTTTCGGCAAATAAATGTCTGACAGCAGCTCCGATGTCTTTTGTAGGCTGAACCGAATTACGGCCCATGCGCGTGCGTACAACATGCTAACTTGTACATCTCATTTACATGTGGCTACTTTACATAGTTGTCTTTATATTTATGAGACACCTAAAATTACACTATTTCACTTTGTGGTGTTCTTTTCACACAATCCGGTCATCTCGACGTTTGATGTAGGGTTATGTCTAATTAGGTACCACTTCAGCTTCCCACCTATAGTCGCATTGCGTTCACGGCGCAAAGTCGACTTTCTCTATATTTATGCAACGCGCCTTATGATGGTAGGATAAGGATTTCTAAATTTCTCTGACGGTGAATCGCTTTGTGCTCTATGGCAGTCTGTGGGTATGGGTGTGGGATGGTGAGTCATCATAATAGGTACTAATGTCTCCTTCGAGATTACAACAGGAGGGTAGGGCCTACCAATGACCCTGGGCTCTATGCGAAGAAACCTACGTCTAACTGCAGTTAGCTTCAGATTGATTAATTTACAAAAGTGTGCTTGGTCCGCCAGCGCTTTTCGCATAAGTACAGATAATTTTGCTATTGTCATTTCAGGCCAAACGCTTAACGTATACACAAAGAAACGCTTGTTTTTTTTTGTTTTTTTTTCTTAAGTATATAACCATTTTAGACAGGTATTAAACTCAAGTGAAGTTAGCGATTATTATCCAGAAGTACCATAATAATTACTCTTTCGTTCCAATAAATACAGATAGAAAGAATACGAGAAAGTGGACCATTTCCCGAGTCGTTCATCGAAAAACGTTCCGTTGGGCCAGTCTAACCCACTTAACACACAAAGTACGATTACAGTTCGACGACGCAAAAAGAAAACGTTTTAGCTGGGCTTCGGTTTTTTGCACGTCTTTTGTAAAAAATGATGGTGCTTATGTTATCGGTTTGTCCGTCCGTCCGTCTCTACCTACGACATCTCTGCAACTATTAATCCGATTTGAAAAATTCTTTTTGCATTGGGAAGCGTGAAATATGCGAATGACGATCCTTTATTTCGTTTTTTTTTTTACGATGTACAATTTCGCCGCTAGAGGGCGTAAATGCAGATGATGTCGAACTTAAAAATACGTTTTAATCCACATATTTGCTTTTAAATATCCGATTGAAAAAAACCTTTTATCTTTCGATTCCATTTATGTCGAAGAGTATTTTAGATGTAGTTACTTTTTCAAATTACGCATAGATTTTCCGCTAGGGTGCGTAAAAGTAAATTACATTTTTTCCGATAACTCCTCTTCTAAAACTTCGTTATGAATTTTTTTTCTTCAGCGGATACACCTTCTAATGGAAAATATCTTGCATATAATTTTTAATTTTTGGTAAAGAAAACTTTGGCCACCAGGGGGCGTAAGTGTTAATTTTTGCTTCTGATATATTTACCATAAAATTTGAGATTATAGAATATTGTTTGAAATATTTATTGCGTGGAATGATGCCACTCACATCGATAAACCTTTTCGGAATATTTTTTTCTTAAAATATTCCACAGTTTCTTCGCCCGGGAGCGTAGATGTATATCTTATTTTCGTCAATATCTCTACTTCTAGAAGTCCGATTTGAAAAAATTCTTCTTTGTTGGATAGTGTTTTCAATTTGACATGTCTTTCATATAATTTCAAAATTTTCAAGTAATTCATGGACTTTCTGCTAGGGGGCGTAGAGGTAAATTGCGTTTCCCTTTGTATCTCAGCTTCTAAATCTCCGATTTGAAAAATTCTTTGTGCACCGGATAGAGCTCCTGACGACAAATTGTTTGCACATAATTTCTAATTTTTGTAAAAAAATGTTTTGGCCCCCAGGGCGCGTAAATCTTAATTTCCGCTTCTGATGTATTTGCAGCAAAATATGAGCTTCTAAAATCTTGACTGAAAAAAACGCCGTTTGTAGACCGATAGTACCCATGTCAACAAACCGTTTAGAAACATTTTCTTCTTAAAATAATGCATGGTTTCTACGCCAGGGGCGTAGATGTACATCTTATTTTTGTCAATATCTCTACTTTTAGCAGTCCGATTTGAAAAAATCCTTCTTTGTTGGATAATGTTTCTTGTGTGACATGTTTTTCATATAATTTCAAAATTTTCAAGAAATTCATAGACTTTCCGCTAGGGGGCGTAAAGGTAAATTGCTTTCCTTCCTATATCTCTGCTTCTAAATCTCCAATTTGAAAAAATCTTCCTGCACTAGATACAGCCCCTGATGGTAAACCGTTTGCTCATAATTTCTAATTTTTGTAAAAAAATAGTTTGACCACCAGGGGGTGTAAATCTCAATTTCCGCTTCTGATGTATTTGCAGCAAAATATGAGCTTCTAAAATCTCGATTGAAAACGATCATTTGTTGACCGATACTACTCATGTCGACAAACCTTTTAGAAACATTTTCTTCTTGAAATAATGCTTGGTTTCTACGCCAGGGACGTAGATGTATACTCATTTTTGTCAATATCTCTACTTCTAAGAGTCCGATTTGGAAAATTCCTTCTTGTTGGATAGTGTTTCCGATGCGAAATGTTTTTCCCATAAATTAAAAAATTTCAAGTAAATCATAGAGTTTCAGTTAGGGGGCACAAAGGCAAATTGCGTTTTCTGCGTTATTTCTGCTTCTAAAATTCCGATTTGAAAAATTCTTCCTGTATCGCATACAAGACCAGATGGGAAATATTTTTCACCTTATTTCTAATGTTTGGTAAAGAATGGCTTGGCCACCAGGGGGCATAAGTGTTAATTTCTGCTTCTGATGTATTTGTAGCAAAATCTGGGTTCTTGAAAACTCGACTAAATTTTTTTTTCTTGGACCGATATCGCTTATATGGATAAACCTTTTGAGAATACTTTTTCCTAAAATAATGCATGGTTTTCCCACCAGGAGAAGTAAAGTCACATCTTATTTTTGTCGATATCTCTGTTTCTAAGAGTCCGATTTGTAAAATTATTTCTATGTTGGAGAGCGTTTCCGGTGCGAAATGTTTCTCATATAAATTCATGTTTTTCTTAACACACAAGTCTGCAACCAGAGGGCGTAAGCTCAGGATTCCGTTTACAGCAATACCTGAGGGATTAAGAACCCGACTGAAAAACTTCTTGCCGCACCGGTGGCGCAGTGGTCTAAGGCGCTGGCCTGTGATCATTCGTCCGTAAGGGGTCCGGGTTTTTTTTTTTTTTTTTTGGAGGTTTAACGACCACCGTGAGCAACTCAATGGGCTATAAGCAGTCGCCCGTCCCTAATGTAGGGTCACTGGTTCCAGGGAAGGGAGAGAGCCAGTGCCTTAAGACAAACACAACATCCATGCCTGACCGGGATTCGAACCCGGACCCCTTACGGACGAATGATCAGAGGCCAACGCCTTAGACCACTGCGCCACCGGGGCGGCGGTCCGGGTTCGAATCCCGGTCAGGCATGGATGTTGTGTTTGTCTTACGGCACGGGCTCTCTCCCTTCCTTGGAACCAGTGACCCTAAATTAGGGACCGGCGACTGCTTATAGCCCATTGAGTTGCTCACGGTGGTCGTTAAACCTCCAATCAAAAGAAAAAAAAAAAAACTTCTTTCTTCCGTCAGATACTATTGTTTTCCAAACCGGCTCCATTGACTTTGAATAGCTTTGATAAATTTAATATGCGTCAGAACGGATTCAAAAGACGTGCTTATTACACCCGAAAATTCAGTGTCATCTTTCTTGTTTGAAATATGCGCCGTGACTTTTAGGAGAGGTCGTATATTTGGAAAATTACGAGAAATGCGTTCATAACAAGAAAATCTAACGCGATTCGAAGATGGAGATCTCCGCAAACTGTTGAATGCCGCCCCGGTGGCGCAGTGGTTTAAGCGATGGCCTCTGATGATTCGTCCAAAAGGGGTCTGGGTTCGAATCCCGGTGAGGCATGGATGTTGTGTTTGTCTTACGGCACTGGCTCTCTCCCTTCCCTGAGACCAGTGACCCAAAATTAGGGACGGGCGACTGCTTATAGCCGATTGAGTTGCTCACGGTGGTCGTTAAACCTCCAATAAAAAAAAACAAAAAAAACTGTTGAATACGAGATTTTGTTTGTTTGTTTTTTCACCAACGAGCATTCTGACACAAAATACGATACAAAGAAGTCGATATATACTCTCGTGGACGATCACGTTGAGTGCTCAACGTTACACTACGGAGCAGCATACTGCACGGTCTAACTACGGAACAGCATACCACGGAATCCAACTACGGAATTCTCAAGTCTAAATACACTCACTGTCATAAAAATCCGCGCACCAGGAAGGAGGCATTGTATTGAAATGAGATTTCAGTAGTAAGATGGTACATACCAAAGACAGAAGTGTAGACATATCACAGCAGCAGGACGATTTCTCGCTGACATATGGTACACATTCCCATCAGCGTTATTACCGCGTCGGATCGCTTTGTCCTCGGATGCATGTGGTGATACGGTTTGACATGGAGACAAAGAGACGCCGTATGTTATCCTGGGACAGACTGGCCCACAATTCTTGCAACTGATGCTCTAAATCACGAACACTGGGACATGGAGAAAGCTGTCGTCCCATCTGGTCCTACACGTGCTTGATGGGCGAGAGATCAGGTGATCTGGAAAGCCACGGAAGTGTTGAAGCCTGTCGTAGATAGTCTTGGGAAACCCGAGCCATGTGCGGACGGGCCTTTGCTTGTTAGAAAATGGTTCCGGGCCGCCCCGCTAGGAAAAGCAGCACATGGGGCAGCAGGATCTCCCGTACATAGCGCTGGGCTGTCAAGGTTCCTCGGATCACTGCGAGGAAAGTCCGGCTGTCAATACGCAATGGCTTCCCGGAACATCACGCCTGCAGTTCGGGACGTGTGCCGCTGTACAATGAGGTTGGTATTGTAGCGCTCATCTGCGGTCCTCCACACTCTGACAAGGTGGTCGTCCGTTCCCATGCAGAAGCGGGATTCGTCGCTGAACACTATACGTCGCCAGTCCGTAGCATTCCACGTTACTCGCTGCTGACACCACTGCAATCGATGCCGACGATGGTCAGCTGTTACTGGCAGAAAACTCAAGGGCTGTCGAGAGTGCAGATTCGCCTCTACCAGGCGTCTGGAAATGGTTCTGACGGACACAGGAGTCCCTTGTACAGCCGCCACATGTCTCTGGGTATTGGACAAGGACGTCGTTACATCTGTGCGTGCAGCTCGCACGATCACATGGTCTTATCCGCTGTTGGTGTGTCTGGGTAGTCCAGAGCTAGTCCTCCGTGTCTGGGTGCCTTCCTTCCCGAGTCCAATGCTCCCAACACGATCGCACCGTATTGTTTGACTGGCCCGAATGGCGGCCGTTTCGGCGCGCCGGTCACCCTGCCTCTCTCATCAGAACCATACAGTCCCAGTCAAACTTCGTCAGTTGCCCGTACGCACATCTGTGGCGGCTCCTCGGCATGTATATCGTTCAGGGATCTCACCTGACTCTTCCCGTGCACTTCGGCACGTATGTCGAGTCCCCTACGCGGAGCCTTATAAGCCCCAAGGATTGCGGTTGCAGCTCCGGTCTTGGACGCACGGGCATGCGGAATCGCACGAAACTTAAATCATTTGCATGTCTGCCCTCCCCGTAGCGATTCGCCGAGTTTAGCGTTAATCGCACGGTTTTTTCTTGGTGCGCAGATTTTTATGATATTGAATGTACAAAGCTGCGGTAATGCTAAAAAAACTTGATGTTTTTGCTCCTTCTGCACTTGAATTTAACAGAAAAGCATTTAAAAATGACAGTTATTATTTTTTAATAATGAGATCTCCCCCACCCCCCTTCCCCATCGCCCGTATTTCTTTGGACTGCTAGGTTATCCCATGAATCGCAGCCTTTCTGTTCGAAATTATGGTTAGGGATCAACAAAGTGGTTACCTATTATACGGCATTTTCCCCCTTAATTTCATGGCCTGCGGATTATCCGCCGCCGTGGATTGTACGGAGGATGTTTCCTTTCTTTTTCTGAATTTCACAGTCTGCGGATCATAAGGAAAACTAATACGGTAAATTTTACTTCCTTCCATTTGTTGAAGTAACAAGGTTGTGGAATTTTCACGAGAATATACACTGACGGAAAAAAAATCCCAACACGAAGAAGGGGCTGTGTTAGATAAACGACAGTTGGTAGGCGGTGAAAGTACATCTGGAAGATGACGTCTATGCAAATTTCGCGCTCGGCGCATACACGTGGCGCTAGCAGCGCCCCTCGGAACAGGCAAAGCAGGTTTGTTGTAAATATGCGCTGTAACGTTTGTGAGCGTTAGTTATCGTTGAGATTCGACGTAGGGTGTTGATGTTAGTCCAGAATGCCTTTAAGAAGACAAAGAAGCCATTATCAACAGCTCACGGAGTTTGAACGAGTTCGTGTAATAGGGCTACGAGAAGGTGGATTTTCTTTCCGCAATATTGCAGAACGATTTGGCAGGAATGTAGCCACTGTGCATAATTGTTAGCAGCGGTGGTCAAGGGAAGGTACTGCCTCAAGAAGACCGGGTTCCGGCAGGCCACGCGGCACTACTGAGAGGGAAGACCGCCGTGTACGGCGCATGGCCGTGGCGCATCGTACCACGTCTGCGGCAGCAATTCGAGCTGCAGTTACCACCACAGTGATACAACGAACTGTTACAAATCGGTTACTTGAAGGACAGCTCCGAGCCAGACGTCCTGTAGCGTGCATTCCACTTACTCCGAACTCACTGCCGTTTGCGACGTCAGTGGTGTCAAGCTAGAGCTCATTGGAGAACGGAGTGGAGATCTGTTGTGTTTTCTGATGAAAGCCGTTCTGCCTGGGTGCCAGTGATGGCCGTGTGTTGGTTAGAAGGAGGCCAGGTGAGCGCCTGCAAACAACCTGTCTGCGGCCGAGACACACTGGACCTACACCTGGAGTTATGGTCTGGGGAGCAATTTCATATGAGTGCTCCACTCTCGTAGTTATCCCACGCACCCTGACGGCACAGTTGTACGTCGGTCTGGTGATTCAACCTGTTGTGCTGCCATTCATAAACAGCATTCCAGGGGGTGTTTTCCAACAGGATAACGCTCGCCCGCGTACCGCTGTTGTAACCCAACATGCTCTACAGAGTGTCGACATGTTGCCGTGGCCTGCTAGATCACTAGATCTTTCACCAATCTAGCATGCATGGGACATCATTGGATGACAACTCCAGCGTCACCTCCAACCAGCATTAACCGTCTCTGTATTGACCGACCAAGTGCAACAGGCATGGAACTCCATCCCACAAACTGAAATCCAGCACCTGTATGACAAAATGCATGAATGTTTGCGTGCTTGCATTCAACATTCTGGTGGTTACACCGGTTATTAATGTACCAGCATTTCACATTTAAAATGGCTCTTCTCGCGCTTACAATAAGCTGTGATCTTGAAACCTTAAAAATATGTTACCTATACAAATGGGTTGCCGCCATTTCATTCCTCTACAACTAATTTTTCGTGGTGTTGGGATTTTTTTTCCGTCAGTGTATAACAGCACTAACACATAATCTTTGAATTCTCGTAGTATCAAGTTAACATGCAATTCCACTTTATACGAACCAGTAAATCCCCTCATGATGGTACCGCCACCCTCACCGCATAATTTTTACAGTCGACGTAGTTTTTACTTACCTTTGACCACCCGTCAGTGCGGCCAATAAGAAAATTCGGGGAACTGATGTGCTGTTCAAAAAGAAACTCAAATGGAGGAGTAACATAATTTACATAAGAATAAAATCTCAAAAACGAAGGTTGATTTTTATTTCTTATGATGTCGCCTGCGATATACGTCCCAGCCGGCATCGAACTGCTGCGTTCAGAAAACTAAGGGAAAGAACAAGAACAGCGATTTGAAAAGAATTGAGAAATCTACGCTTAATAAGCTCGCATTTTAATCGCAAAAAGGGCTGTACAAGCATTTCTTTCTATATTCGGTTATTGAAAACCCTGTACGCGATGCAGACGCAGCGTCACTGAATGTACTCGCAAACAGCGCAGCGTCAGAAGAATTCACGAAGCTGGAATGAAAATTCTCCATTTTCCTAGGTCCAGCACATAGAGTTAGTTAACGACTGGGCCAGTGTAAAGGCAGCTGGAAAGATTTTGTTCAGTTTTAAGGCAGAAAACTTCTTCGTGTCACGGTAAGTATATGCCTTCTTTAGGACACCTGGTAATCGATTAGTTTGACTCCTGGCTTTTGTCTTCCCTTACTAAAGAATGAAATACTGGAATCAAATCTCAGGCAATTCATGGTAGTACACTGGTGGGCAAAAATTGAGGACGAAGAGGAGAAATTAGTATAACAGGGGAACGAGAAGGCAGAACGGACGGAAAGACCACTCAGAAGATAGACTATGGCCCGGTACGGTAGGGCATGTTCATATATGCAGCACGACGTAAAGGAGGAGTGTCGGAAGGGTATAAAGCACACGGACGGTGTACGCTCAGCAATTCGTTGAAAGCTATTGCACGGTGTACATCGGTTTGAACGACGTCGAGTTGCTGCCACCGTGTGATATGGCGAACAGGCAATCCAGTTGACGACATCTGGATGACTTTACCCACGGTCGCGTCATTGGGAAGTTGGAAGAAGGTCGAAGTGTGACTAGTGTGGCCGAGGAGTTCGGGATCGCTCACAGCATCGTTTCACGAGCTTGGAGGGCATTTCAAACGACAGGAACAGCTGTCCGAGAGTTTAACGGATAGTCGTCCACGAGCAACCACGGCGGCGGACGACCGGAATATTGTCCTACAGGCGAGAAGAGACAGACGACAGACAGCGGGAGAAATCGCAAGGCACATGCAACAGACAACTACACGTCCGTTATCGCGTTTTACCGTGGCCAGGAGGCTGCACAAAGATGGTCTATTTACACGACGACCAGTATGGTGTGTGCCATTAAAGCCTGCTCATCGGAGACGGCCGTTTCTGTGGTGCCATGAACACAAGAACTGGACACATCAGTAATGGGGTCGAGTTCTCTTTACGGATGAGAGCCGATTTAGTCTGACGAGCGATTCTGGACGTATACACTTCTGGAGAGAGCAGGGAACACGCAATCACACCTCCAACATCATCGAAAAGGACCGGTTTGGAGGTAGCGGAATTCTCGTTTGGGGCGGTATCATGCTTGGTAGTCGTACTGACCTCCACATTTTCCAAGGAGGTTCAGTCACTGGTGTCCGCTATTGTGACGAGGTTCTCCTGCCTCACGTACGTCTGTTTAGAGGTGCTGTGTGTCCTGAGTTCCTCTTTATGGACGACAACGCTACACCTCATCGTACAGTGGCTGTCACAGAGCTGTTGGAGAGTGAAGATGTTCAACGCATGCAAGATCCCCGGACCTAAATCCAATCGAACACGTGTGAGACCTTCCCGGGAGACGCTTGGCAGCACGTCACCAGCCGCCGGTAACGATTCCGGAACTGCGACTGACGCTACAATAGGAATGGGCCGCGATGCCCCAACAGCTCCCTGACAACCTCGTCCTCAGCATGGACAGACGCTGTAAATCCTGCAACGCAGTGAGGGGTGATCATATCCCCTACTAAAGACTGGATTTTTCTTGGCAGCCGCCTGTCACATGGACGTTTCTGTCTTCTGTCCAGTTGTGCTCGAAGCTACCTTTTCAATAAAGTGCCTTTCTATCCTTTGGATTCCTTGTTTGGACGGTTTTGCTCACTTGTCCCGTATTCTTACATCTTGGGGATCTTAGGGTATGATTTGAGTCGATGTGGAGCACTTCTGCACGACGTTACATTCGGAAAACCGCCTCGTCCATAATTTTTGCGCGCCAATGTACTATGAATTGCCAGAGATTTGATTCTACTGCTCTTCTCCTTTTCTTGAAGCACAATAACCCTAAATTAAGGAACTGTGGATGGGTAATTGGCCTTTCCTTTCAATTTTTAGTACGTCTTTTGTAAAAAAAAGATCGTGCTTATGTTACCGGTCTGTCCGTCCGTCTGTACCAACGATATCTCTGCAACTATCAATCCGATTTGAAAAATTCTTTTTGCATTGGGAAGTTTGAAATATACGAATGATGATCCTACATTTCGTTTTTTTTTTACGATGTACAATTTCGCCGCTAGATTGCGTAAACGCAGATGATGTCGAATTCAAAAATATGTTTTATTCCACATTTGCTTCTAAACATCAGATTAAAAAAATAATTTCACCTTTCGATTCCATTTCGGCCGAAGATTATATTAGATGTAGTTACTTTTTCAAATTACGCATAGATTTTCCGCTAGGGAGCGTAAAATAAATTACATTTTTTCCGATAACTCTTCTTCTAAATCTCCGATTTGAAAAATATTTTGTTCAGAGGATACACCTCCCGATGGAAAATCTTTTGTATATAATTTCAAATGTTTGGTAAATAATACTTTGGCCACCAGGGGGCGTAAAAGTTAATTTTTGCTTCTGATGAGGTATTTGTCCTAAAATCTGAACTCCTAAAATATCGATTGAAAAAATTCTTTCGTAGACTGATGCCACTCAGATTGATGAACCATTTTGGAATACTTTCTTCTTAAAATATTCCACAGTTTCTCCTCCAGGGTGCGTAGATGTATATCTTATTTTTATCCATATCTCTAATTCTAAGAGTCCGATTTGAGAAATTCCTTCTTTGTTGGATAGAGTTTCCAGTGTGACATGTTTTTCATATAATTTCAAAATTTTCAAGTAATCCATAGACTTTCCCCTAGGGGGGGCGTAGAGGTAAAATTGCGTTTCCCCATATATCTCTGCTTATAAATCTCCGATTTGAAAAATTATTTCTGCACTGGATACAGCTCCTGATGGTAAACCGTTTGCTCATAATTTCTAACTTTTGTAAAAAAATAGTTCGGCCACCAGGGGGTGTAAATATTACTTTCCGTTTCTGATGTATTTGCAGCAAAATATGAGCTTTTAAATTCTCGATTGAAAAAAGCGTCGTTTGGAGACCGATACACTCATGACGACAAACCTTTTAGAAACATTTTATTCTTAAAATAATGCATGGTTTCTACGCCAGGGGGCGTAGATGTATATCTTATTTTTGTCAATATCTCTACTTCTAGGAGTTCGATTTGAAAACATTCCTTTTTGTTGAATAGTGTTTCCGATGCGAAATATTTTTCCTACAAATTCAAAATTTTCAAGTAAATCATAGATTTTCCGCTAGGGGGCACAAATGTAAATTGCGTTTTCTGCGTTATTTCTGTTTCTAAAACTCCGATTTGAAAAATTCTTCCTGTATCGCGTACAAGACCTGATGGAAAATATTTTTCACATAATTTCTAATGTTTGGTAAAGAATGGTTTGGCCATCAGGGGGCATAAGTGTTAATTTCTGCTTGTGATGTATTTGCAGCATAATCTGGGCTCCTGAAAACTCGACTCATTTTTTTTTCTTGGACCGGTACCGCTCATATGGAAAAACCTTTTGAGAATACTTTCTTCCTAAAATAATGAATGGTTTTCCCACCAGGGGACGTAAAGTCACATCTTATTTTTGTCGGTATCTGTGTTTCTAAGAGTCAGATTTAAGACATTATTTCTGTGTTGGACAGCGTTTCCGGTGCGAAATGTTCCTCATATAAATTCATGTTTTTCTTAACGCACAAGTCTGCAATCAGAGGGCGTAAGCTCGCGATTCCGTTCACGGCAATATCTGAGGGATTAAAAACCCGATTGAAAAACTTCTTTCTTCCGTCAGATACTATTGTTTTCCATACCGGTTCCAGTGACTTCGAAAAGCTTTGAGCAGTTTAATTTGCATCAGAACGGATTCAAAAGGCTTGCTTATTACACCTAATAATCGGTGTCATCTTTCTTGTCATTTCTGTCATTGAACGACCTGTTCAACCAGAAATAGTTAGCCGAAAACGGTAGGATTTTTCGTGAAAAGGAAACAATCAGAAAACGGCAACACTATTTTCAAGTTTTTGAAAAAACTGGCAGTATTTATTTGAACAAGACAGATGGCACTGAATTCTCTGGTGTAATGAGCCTGTCTTTTAGGTGTAATGACAATGCTCATATTCTTAGGTTTATATAAGGGGTCACGTTATTAATCTTGCAGTTTAAATCAGACTCTAAATATTAAATGTAAGACCCAAGGCGTGGGCTTTTACTTAACGAATTTTAATCCGCCAAGATCATATTCATAAGGGTTACGTAACACGTCTACTTAATAATGTTTTACTTTTACTCGGGCACAAGACATTAAATGTAACGCCCTAGGCTTGGGACGGTTTGGCAATTTTTGGTCAGCAATACTCATATTCATAAGATTTGCATAAAAAAAGAGTCAAAATTACAGTATTGTATTTTTACATGGGCAAGAAAGAATTAATAGCCCGTGCCAATATTCATAAGTTTTTTTGTTTTCTTGAATAGGGGTTTAACGACCACCAATGAGACCACCACCAAAGATCATCAAGAAACTGAAGTTAATTCCCTCTGCCTCAATTATTTCTTTGACAAATTTCATTTCTTTTTGACAAAATTTATTGGAATAGATTTTGTAGTACTAACGGAGGTTTACGAGTACTTAATACTCACATTTAAATATTAGCTGTACAAATTAATTCGCGGCCTTTTTTTCTACAAAGTCAGTGTTTATTTTGTAATGATTAACTAACATTTTAACATGCGAAATACTCTCCATTGGCATTTATACACTTCTGCCAACGATTGGGCAGCTGGCGAATCCCTTCTCGGTAAAAGGACAGATTTTGGAGTCGATGAAATCGGCAATGCTTTGAGCGACATCATCGGGTGATTTGAAGTGCGAATTCACTAAGTGGTGTTGGAAGGACAGGAACAAATGGTAATCCGATGGGGCTAAGTCTGGAGAATACGCCGTGTGTGGGAGAACTTCCCAACCGAACGCAGTTAGAATGTCCTTGGTGGTTTTCGCCGTGTAAGTCCTTGCGTTGTCCGGCAACAGTATCACTTGGCGAGTCCCATGGCCGGTAAATGGTAGTTTCTGCTCCATTGCGTCCCTCAAACGATAAAGTTGCCGTGCATAAGGCTCAGCATTTACGGTTTCACCTGGTTTAAGCAACTCATGCGACAATACACCCTTCATGCCCCACCAAATGCGCAGTAAGAGTATTTTGCCATTAATATTGGATTTTGCAGACGATGTCTATTTCGCAGACTTCACGAGGGTTGACTCAGGATTTTCGCCTTTTAAGATTATCATACAACACCCACTTTTCATCGCAAGTCACTATTCTGTACAAAAAATCCTTCCGGTTGAACCTGGACAGCAGGGAAACACATGCGTCGTAGCGTCACTCTTTGTTGTCAGGAGAGAGAACGTGAGGAACCCAATGGCCCGCCTTGTGAATTATCCCCAGCTTCTGTAGGCGACCAGAGACTACTTGTCGGGTTACCCCAAGTGCTTGAGCAAGCTCTGATTGCGTCTGACACGGAGTTTGGGCCAACAGCCCTTCCAAATCATCGTCGTCCACCTTTTTTTTTTTTTTGCTGGCCGGGACGTGCATTATCCGCGAAATTGAAATTTCCTTCCCGAAACTTCTGGAACCACATTTATTTTGCACATGCTGTAGGACACAGCAGCTTACCCTAAGGCTGAACAAATCATTTCCTTAGCCTCGCTTGCATTTTTTCAGGTGAAACACGAAAAGCATGCAATGCCTCACATGCTGCTTATTGGATGTCATTGTGCATACTCCACTTTTCACCTGCTTTGTGAGGTTCCGTCAGCTGTAGCGTTGAGTTTTATGGTGTCGTCCATTGGTATGCACAACCCTCGCATGGCGGCGCCATACGTTCAATTTACATAAGTGCTGCGGTGGATTGTATTTAGAGGCCGAGATTTAATTTGTACACCTAATACAAACATGTTACTCTTTTTTCCAATTAATAGGGTGCAAAACTGTTTGGTAAATTTTCTTAGGCGGACATTTCAAAACTATACAATTACGATATAATCGATTAAAGCGGACAGGTCAAATTAAATACCCGAATATAGATTTATACTGTATAGTTAAAAAAGGTTTATTTGGAGTATCTTATGATTTCAACTGTTACAATGACCGTAACTGATTTCAATCAAATATTTTGCTTAAGATATTTGACACATTTGATTTAAAAATAAATAACGAATTAAATTTCTCCGTCATTTTTGTCCAAGCCGAGAATCGAACCCGGGTCCCCTCATTCCGGAATAAGTCGCTCTAAGAACTGAGCTACGCGGACGTATGCACTCGCTGCTATCTGCCTTTATCTCATGTGCGTCCTGCGGTGCAGGCACGTCACATCTCCCCCCCCTCCCGAAAGAGGGCAAGGGGCATGTCCCACGGGTCAGCCGGGACCATGTGTCACTGTAGGCAGTCATCCGCTGAAGAGCGTGCATTGGAGAAATCCCAGTCAATTTGGTGTGTGGAACGTAACATCACACACATTTAGTTTTAGAAGCGCTGAAGAAGGGATTACTTTATTTTTCCTGTCTCGCGGTGTAGAAAGAACATCACACCATGGCGGGAACTTTAACGGTCAGGTTATTTTTCAAGTTCCGGCGCCAATATAACGAAATAAATTCATCCATCATCTTTGCCCACGCCGGGCATCGAACCCGGGTCTCCTCATTCCGGAAAACGTCGCTCTCCCAACTGGGCTATACGGACGCGTGCAGTCGCTGCTATCTGCCTTTATCTCATGTGCGTCCTGCGGTGCAGGCACGTCACAAATGTTTACTTTAAATGTGGACAGAAATTTTTTTTCCGAGCACTTAATTGTGTCAGTCGAGCGTGGCGGCCAGAGGAGAGGTATAATGCCTGAGTAAACGGCTGATTAACCTAATTTAAATATGAGCACATGAATTAGAAGTACTCCAAGAAACTCAGCAGGAATGTATGATGCTAGAATCGAATTCAGAGGCAGAATAGAAATAAAATTTAGTTGAAGCGCGTAATAATACACTGCTGGACAATTGCTAAGTACGGATCATAAACGGCTATATAGCGCATAAAAAAGTAAGTGTGGTTGGATGCCAAGTGAAATAAAACAATGTCAGAATGCCAGGACATTACAAGAAAGACAATTTATTGTGCTCTGAAATCCAGAAGGCTTTGGAACGTGTTCAAGGGACAAACAGGCCATTTTGTGCAGAATACGTAAACGTGAAAAAAATGCAATTACCGTCCGCAGGCGTTCGGGCGTAAGATGTCAATACGGGATATGGCCACCATGGAGAGCTATGCAAGATTCCACACGTCGGGTCATGCTTTGCACAACATTATCAAGCAGCTGTTGGGGTAATTTATCCCATTCCTCTGTCAGTGCACGGATGAGGGTGTCTTTGTTTATTGGAGGGCATTGGCGACCAGCAAGACTCATCCACAAAGCATCCCACACATTTTCAATGGGATTCAGATGTGGAGAACGTGCTGGCCATACGAGGCGTTGAATATCCTTGCTCTCAAGACACTCTAGGACAGAAACTGTTCGATGAAATGTTGCGTTGTCGTCCATGAAAATGAATCTATCACCGACAGCACCACGGAACATGCGAGCATGAGGTAGCAGAACATCATTAATGTATCGTTGGACAGTCATAGTCCCAGTTGGAAGCACATAGAGGGACGTACGGCCATTGATCATGATGCCAGCCCATACCATGACACTACATGTCGGATATCGGTCCCTTTCCTGTATGTTTGCTGGACAATATGCAGTACCACTATCACGCCAGATCAGTTGTCGTCGATAATCAGGCGATAGACTGTATCTACTCTCATCTGAGAAGAGGACAGCAGACCAGTCGTTGTCAGTCCAATTGCGATGTTGATGGCACCATTGCAAACATGCGGTACGGTGACGTCTGGACAATGGGATGCACACAACAGGACGGCGGGCGTATAGTCCTCCTTCATGCAAACGTCGGGCGACAGTTTTTCGGGAGATCCGCTTGCCAGTAGCAGCCATAAACTGATTTGCTACCTCACTAGCTGTGCTGCGCCGGTGTCTTTTTGTTGATAGCACTATGTACCGATCTTCTGCAGGTGTCGTACTGCGAACTCGACCTCTCCCGTGACGTTTGCTACACTCTCCATTTGTTTGAAATGATTTCCAAAGCCTTGAAACAACACTGTGGCTGACGTCGAACTCCCTGGCAACATCTGTTATTTTTCGCCCTTCTTCAATCTTGCCAATAATACAGCCACGCGTAAAATCATCTAGGTGATGTCAGGAAGACATACTGAAAATTGCAAGTTCGTCAATTGATTCTTTCCCTTTCAACTTTGCGTTTGAACAACAACGGTCAATACGCGTCAAATCCTTTATATCTCTTATCAGCGCTATGACGTCACGAACAAGTTCGGCAATCCAAAATTTGCATACGCACAACACGTCTTACTGTATCCCGCACTTATGCTAATTTCCACATTTTCCTGCCTTCCATTTTATGGTTGCTATCGTTGCTATTACCATCCGTCCTTAGCAATTGTCCGGCAGTGTAATTTAAAAGTGTTTGAATACTTAAAATCATAAAACACATATTTCAAAATTCCATTTCGAAAAATGAGCTTGAAGATGCAAGAGTTATGTTAAAACACGGCATTTCTAATAGTAAAAAAAAGAACATCAGTCAAAAATATAACACAAAAAAAGCAATCTTTCATCTTGTTTGCATTTGAGAACTGAGAAACCAATAAAATCCGAAAAAAGAGAACATGTAAACCTTTAATTCATACATGTATTCATGCATGTATGCGTGCATAATGATGCTAGTACATATATGTAAACATATACGTTCTGCTTATTATGTTACATTAGCACTTTTCAAGATGTAATGACGGAATACACAGACAGCCAGCGAGAAAAAGTTTAAAAGTAAATTACTTCTTTCTAAAGAAAGAAGATAAAAATAAATTCGTTACCTTAAGACATTAGATGAGTTTCCAGAGAAAGGGACGCAAGTAGGGGAAAACTCCAAATTTTATAACATGTTAGAAAACATTTTCTGGAAAAATCAAAAGGAAGAAGAAGAGACGGAGTTGAGACTTTGAGAAATAACGCATATTTGATGCGAAGACACAGAAGAACGTGTAATCAACATTTCCCGACAACACGACGTTGTTATACATAACAGCTACGGGTCCACTAGATAATACCGTTCACGGTATAAATAAGCATTTTTTCCCTCCTGTATTAACAGGGTATCTGTTCGAGAGTGAATCAGAATGTCCTTCCTTTTGTTTTGTTTTTTGACTAATTGCTTTATTGTGAACATTTGAGAACGAATATGTCTGCATAGGAGTTCAACGACACCCGTAAGCATCTAATGCTATTACGAATCTTCCGTTCATAATTAAGGACTACCGGTTCCAGGCAGTGTAGCCATTCCACCAATAAATCAACAGATTTACTTATTTTCCCTCCTGTCTACTGGTTGATTTTTGTAAATCACAGGAACCTACTGATTTTTTTTTTCGGGTTAAGGCAGCCACCTGAATCTTCTACTGTCATGCCTAAGTTTTCAGCTTGTGGTGTAATACACTCAATGGACAAAACATTACAGACGCCAGCCTAAAAGCGTGTTGGTCCTCTTCCAGCGCGAATAACATCTTGTATACGCTGAGGCATCAACTCCACCTGATGGCGGAGGGTTTACGGTGGTAATGCCACCCATGCCTGTTTCAGCACAAGTCCGCCCGAAGCGTCGGTTCAGGATCCATGGATCTGAAGTTCCTCTCAACGGCATCCCAGGGAGTTTCCGCAGGGTTTAAATCCGGGGATCGTTGGGTCCATAGGGCGGTTTCAACCTCAGATGAGTGTTCCTGGAGCCATGCCTTGTGGTTGCGCCTCAGAGGGGCGGTGCATTTTCCTGCTGGAAAAGACCATCCGCCACAGGTTTTTCGAAAGCCATGAAAGGGTGTAGAAAATCAGCCGACACATGCTGGTAGCGAGCAGCGGTTAAAGACCTCTTCAGACACACTAAGGGACCTACTATGTCACACGAGAAAGCTACCCAAACCATCACAGAGCCACCACCGCCTTAAACAGGGCCAACATGCCCCGACGGAGCCATGGAGTCAAGCTGTCGAAGCCACAGCAGCACCCTCCCTTCAGCTCCGTGCAGCTGGAAACGGGATTCATCTGACCACACAACGTGGCGCCACTCTGCAGACGTCCAGTTTTTATGTTCACGGCACCAGAAAAAGCGTAATTTTCGATGACGAGCAGTCAAGAGTAGCACAAGATTAGGGCGTCGGCTACTGTAGCCTAGGGTATGCAGCATGCGCCATACCGTTCGCTCGCCGACGCTGCTTGGGCGGCAAACATTTCCCCTGAATGTGATTTGTGCCGACGTTGTCAAGCGGTCAGTCTGTATGAGCGTGGATAGTCTACGTCGACCCGTGTCATCAATAGCATGTGGTTGGCCACACACTATTGATTACCGGGGACGATCAATAGCCATACACTATTGATGACTGGGGTCGACGTAGACCCCAGTCATCTTGCTCTCTTGGCGCTGGTACTTCCGTCGGGGGTATATTCGCGGTACTTTCTTAATACGGTCGCCTTCGGGAGCCCTAGAGTTCTTGCCACTTGAGCGATAGAATGACCCATGTGTCTTACGCCGACAATGCGTTCACGATTAAAGTCGCTCAGATCACCATGTTGACCCATGTTCGTTGATTGCGATACACTGTTGCGAAGCCCTGCTGTCCACCTATTTATTTCTTGCTTTCGTTTTGGGTCTGTTCTACTTTGTGCGGGGATGTCCATGTCAACTGCCTATCACTCACACTTATCTCTAATATTTTGTCTACTGAGTGTATTTTGATAGATGTATTTCCTATAAACTCTAAAATAATTTGTATAATACACCTCTGATAGCGAGACGTTTTTTCAAGCAGTTTATTATTATTACTGTTATCGAATGACTTGGAGAACAAAATATTTCACTGTTAGTTTAATGGGTTCCGATTTTTTGCGTAAATTGATTAAAAATGAATGATGGATGAAAGCTGTTGGAGAGGATTTTACTGTGTTCTTATTCAGTCAATAATAAATATTGAAACCAGCACTTGTCTGAGGAGAAAAGCAAATAGTGCTTGAAATCAGATCATATGTGGAGGATTTTAGGAAGGGAGTGTCTGACCCCAGGTCTTAAACAACCCTTAGAAATAGGAAGCTAGGAGATTTGGGCTAGAGTGCCCGATAGGAAAGTGACACGAAAGCTGGGTAGAAAGGGGGAGGAAGACGCCCTTAATTATTACCGGGGAGCCAGTACCCGGGACCCGACGACTTAAGGTGCCTATCCGACGCGCGACGGATATTTAGTGGTTCGAGCGTTCCCACCTGCCTGGGATAGAACGCGAGGTTTTCTCCGTGGCAATCACGAACGTTGAAAACTAGGCCACCAGCGGCTCTCCCAGTGTTTGGATTTTTTTATCATGATGATGATATGTAGAGAATTTTAGGAAGGGATTGTCGGACCCCAGGTCTTAAACAACCCTCAGAAACAGGAAACTAGGAGATTTGGGCTAGAGCGCCCGATAGGAAAGTGACACGGAAGCGAAGTAGAAAGGGGGAGGAAGACGCACTTATTTATTACCGGTGGTCAGTACCCAGGGTCCGACGGCTTAACGTGCTCGTCCGACGGCTTAACGTTCCCATCCGACGCACGGCGGTTATTTAGTGGATCGAGCGTTCGTACCTGCCTGGGATCGAACCTAAGGCCCTTTCCGCAGCAGTCACGAATGTTGCCCACTAGGCCACAGTGCTGGGAATCTTTTTATTTATTTTTTTTTATATGTAGAGGATTCTAGGAAGTGAGTGTCTGACCCCAGGTCTTAAATAACCCTTAAAAATAGGACGCTATGAGATTTGGGCTAGAGTGCCCGATAGGAAAGTGACACGGAAGCGAAGTAGAAATGGGGAGGAAGACGCCCTTATTTATCACCGGGAGGCCGGTACCCGGGGTCCCACGGCTTAACGTGCCCATCCGACGCACGGCGGATATTCAGTGGATCGAGCGTTCGTACCTGCCTGGGATCGAACCTGAGGTCCTTTCCGTGGCAGTCACGAACGTTGCCCACGAGGCCACCCGCGGCCCTACAGTGCTTGGACTTTAATACTCACTGGGTATTAAAGTGATTGTTTCCAAATCTATACTGGGTATCATGAATTTGTTTAAAATCTAAGTGTCTAATTAATCTGTTATACAAACATTCTCTTTAGTATTTTGCTAAAACGCTAAATATTACAAAAATGTCTGTAGCTAGAGATTGAATTAATGATATTTTCTTGAGTATAGCAGTTGTTTCACCTGTGATGAGAACATCTGGATGTTGTTCAGTAAGAAATGTGTTTATAATTTCTGTTCGTCGAAGACAACAAATGAGACCGGTACAACTGTGATTATACTTAGGTCAATATCACCATTAGGTTTACCAAGCTAATTATTACTAATATCCTGTAAAAAAGTGAACTAGGCTCATATTAGTTTGAGTTAGCATTAAAGTGTTGAACGGAATGTGTGGAGTACTGGTATTATTTGAAATACCCGTTGTTTTGAAAGTTTCTTCACATTGATAATGCCTCCAAGTCTACATTGAATTTCACAGGTGGTACACATTTCAAGCAAAAAACTAAATATACTGATTTTTTTAACTCTGGCCTACTGATTTCAAGCAAACATTTCTGGCAACACTTGTTCCAGGGAAGCAGAATCGCGCCAGCCGCCCTCATTCGTCGACAACTCAGGACCGGCTCGGACGATTAGCGTGAGAGCAGTTAGATAAAGATGAGCCATTAATGTATCGGTGGGCTCCTGCTGGTTTTAATCTCTCCAAACATGAAGTTCCTTTCCTCTTTTTCCTAAGAACAGGAATAGCGAATCATATTGTATTACTTTTGGGGTCTGGAATGTTAACAAAAAATCAAACCAGAAAGATGACGGGAAGGCCTTCAAATATCAACCAGCAGGGGATTCATAATGGTTGACGACGATGATGATATATATATGATTGTGTGTACTAATATAAACTGAGTTTCGAATTTATAGTTCAAAGCAGATTTGCCCGGGTCAGGTCCGTATCCAAAATTTTCGACCCGTTTCCAACTCTCCTACTAGTGGCTGAAATGTGCGCCACGACTTCTACAGCAACATTTTCCAGAACAGAATATATCCGATACAAAAGGTTTTTTTTTTCAAATCGAACAATAGTAAGAAGAGATATAAAGTAAAACGCAATATAACTGTAGTCACAAATAGGGAAATCTGTGTGCTATTTAAAAAGGAAAGTGGGCGCAAAATATTCTTCATAATGAAGAGTAATGAAGAGCGTTCTACCAAGTATGGATTTTTCCAAGGGTTTTTTTTTTTTTTTTTTTTAACAATTGGAAATTCTTTTTCAGAGAAAAATACACGCTAACGACTCCTGGCGGCATGAATGTTAACTAAGAAAAAGTAGGGAATATGTGCTAAAGATTTTTTATTGAAAGAGCTATCTGATGAAATATTTTTCAAGTACGACTTCTAGAAGCAGAGACAGTAAGATAAAAGCTTTAACATATGCGCCCAATAGCAGGAAAACTGTGTGTTACTTAAAAACGAAAAATATACGCAATCTTTACCGTACCATACAGCACAAAAAGAATTTCTCCTGTTCAGAGGTGGAGATCAGTGCTAAGATGGGAACAACCCGAGCTCGAAAGTCCCAAGTCGAGGCCGGTCCCGAACTTGGCACGGGCGGGCGGGGCTAGATAATTTTTTTTTATTTTATTTAAATTACGATTTCGAATGATTTAGCATATTTTTACACTTTCAGGTTAGTAAGGAGAATTCCTTGACTACTGGGTTTGGGTAAGAAGTGGGGGACTCGGAAGGGCTATTCATTCTGGGTTTGAATAGCAAATGCCATAGAACACGCATTAGTGGATTTCCGCAGCGTAGGAAAAGCTTCTTCAAGAATTATAGACACTAGATAGCACCCCTACTCCTCGTGGCAGTTCCCTGCCAATTCTATTAAGCAATGTGCGCAGATTGCAGAGCCGCCTGATCTTTCCGGATTTCTTAGGTTTAAGATGTCCGACCGCTGAAAGCATTTCAGGAGAAAACGAATCGGTCAAAGAAAATGTACAACTGTAGTATAGGAACAGATAGACAATTAATCCTTCCCGACTCCCCAGTTGATAAAAAAAACATCGGCTATTTGTAGTAGGAAGACAAAGGGAAGTATGGAAGAAGATTTTTTTTTAATTAATGCCTAAACGGATTAGTCACATTTTTGGGGCTCGTTCGAGCCCGCGCTTTGTCTGGCAATATAAAATACGGGTTCGAGCTGACCTACTTTGGGCTCTTAAATGTGAGCCCGAACTCAGCGCTGGTGGAGATACGGTCACAAACAGAAACATACACTGACGCCGCGTAGATTCAAAACTGTGCACTATAAAAAATTCAAGAGTATATGAAAACGTTACACAAGGTGAATGGTATTTGGTGTTTAACCCTTTTACCGACTGGAAAGAATTATCTCGGGATGAGCAAAACGGTTTATAATCGGCTCGAACGAATATATTCGCTATCTAAGAAGTGTGTTCACTATCTCCGAACTCGATAGGAACAAGTGAACCTGCACAGCAGAAAGCGTTGGCTTTCCCTTAGGTTTGTGATTCAAAGAGGTCATTTACGGAGAATGATTTTCCTTAATCCTTCCTATCATACTACCTTTTCTCTTGAAAATACTACAAAAATGGCGAGAAACCTAAGAAAGGAGAGAAAAAATATTTCTGCAACTTGCTTCTACCAGTGGCATGATGTTCGTGTCCGGGGGACTAGCCCTTCCCAATTATTCTTTGGGTTATGGAGCAGAGAATAAAACACTATAAGGGAATCAAACTATAGACTATAGGACTAAGGACCATAAGAAATCACTTACTACCAGCTACAGATATATAGCCGATTCTGCTGAGATGAGAGAGAGAGAAAGGAACAGTTTTACCAAAGCTTTCGTATAACCACTATATCAATAGTTCTGTTTGAGGAGTGCAGAAACGTTTGGGCACCATTTGGTTCAGATTCATCGGCCGCTTAAAGAGTTAAAAGGGTTTTCTCAAATTGGACTTTTAGAAGCAGAGACATACAGAGAAATATATTATACATTTGCTCCCTTTAGCGGGTAAATTGTGTTGAGCTTGAGCAAGATGTGCGCACGAAATGTTTGAGTATAATGTATGTGACCGAAAAGGAATTTCTCAATCGGGCATTATATGAGCAAATACCTCTGAAAATACATTGCTAACTGAAATATGCGGTTAAGCCTTCTAGTGGCAAAACTGTGGGTTAAGGAATTTGAAAACTGTGTATCAACTGTTCTTCATCTGGAATAAAGTCCAACAAATAGAGAGCTCTTCACATCAGAATTGTAGAAGCAGTGTTATCGGGGAATATTGCATATATATATATATATAAGATTCCTGAGGATTGAAACAATGCTACAATGATCCTGTTCCATAAAAAAGGTGACGTTGAGGATCTCAGGAACTACAGACCTATCAGCCTCTTATCAGTGGTTTATAAAATCTTCCCTAAGGTTCTTTCAAAATGGCTTGAAGGTAACACTAGACATGGCTCAACCAAGAGAAAAAGCTGGATTCAGGAGTGGCTACAGCACTATAGATAATATCCATGTACTGAGAGAACTACTTGAAAGAACAAGAGAATATGAACTCCCGTTATGCATGGCTTTTATTGATTATGAAAAGGCCTTCGATTCCGTGAAACCATCAGCAGTAACAACGGCTTTGAAATTCTGCGGTATTGAAGATGCATACATTAGCATTATTAATAACATCTATTAAAATGCAAGTGCAAAGGTTTGGATATTTGAGGATACAGCACAAATAAGAATTGGAAAGAGACTGAGACAATGTGACAACATATCTCCCAAGGTCTTTAACACCATATTGCAAAATTTCTTTCAATCATTGAACTGGGAAAACAAAGGGATAAATATTAATAGAGATTGCTTAACTCCCCTTCGTTTTGCTGATGATGTAGTCATCTTTGCCACTACCCTTACAGAGCTGCAGAGTATGATCCAAGAACTTGCTGACAAGAGTAAAAAAGTGGGAGCAAAAATGAACTTTCAAAATACAAAAGCGATGTAAAATGCTTTTACAAGAAACAGAGATTTATCGATTGATGGAGAAAAGCTTGAGACAACCGATTCCTACATTTATCTTGGGCAGCAGATATTAAGTGAGGGTCACATTGATGAAGAAATTAATCGGTGCATAAAACTTGGATGGAGAGCTTTTGGAAGAAACAGTACAATTTTTAGGAGCAGTTTGTCATTATGTCTCAAAAGAAAAGTATTTAATTAATGCATACTTCCAGTGCTTACGTATGGAGGAGAGACATGGACCTTAACTAAAAAAGACATACAAAGACTGCAGACAACTCAAAAAGCATGGAGAGTTGCATGCCTTGTGTAACCAGGAAAGATAAGGAGAGGAACTTGTTAATAAGGAAAATGACAGGAGTGGACGACATCATGACCAGTGTGAAATCACTGAAATGGCAATGGGCTGGACATGTTGCCAGAAGAACGGACCACCGATGGACAACCGGAATTTTAGACTGGACTCCGAAGGACAGGAAAAGACCCAGAAGAAGACCCTTTGTCGATATATATATATATATCATCATCATCATCATCATTGTCAACCATTATCAATCCACTGCTGGACGAAGGTCTCCCCAAGTTTCCTCCACAACGGTCTGTCTTGTGCCAGTCTCCTCCATGTCACCCCTGCATACTTTCGAATTTCATCCACCCATCTCCCATGTGGTCTTCTTCTGGGTCTTTTCCTGTCCCTTGGAATCCAATCTAAAATTTCGGCTGTCCATCGATGATCTGTCCTTCTGGCAGTATGTCCAGCCCATTGCCATTTCAGGGATTTAACTCTGATCATGATGTCTTCCACTCTTGTCATTTTTCGGATCCACGAGTTCCTCTTCTTATCTCTCCTGGTTACACCAAGTATGCACCTCTCCATGCATCTTTGAGTTGTCTGCAGCCTTTGTACGTCTCTTTTAGTTAAGGTCCACGTCTCTGCACCATACGTAAGCACTGGAAGGATGCATTGATCAAACACTTTTCTTTTAAGACATAATGGCATATTGCTCTTGAAAATTATGCTGTTTCTTCCAAAAGCTCTCCAGGCAAGTTTTGTACGCCGATTAATTTCTTCATCAATGTGACCCTCACTTGATATCTGCTGTCCAAGATAAACGTACGTGTCTGTTATCTCCAGCTTTTCTCCATCAATTGATAAATCTTCATTTCTTGTAAAAGCATTGAACATCACTTTTGTCTTCTGAAAGTTCATTTTTAATCCCACTTCTTTACTCTTGTCAGCAAGTTCCTGGATCATACTCTGCAGCTCTGATGGGCTAGTTGCAAAAATGACTACGTCATCAGCAAAACGAAGGTGGGTTAGATAATCTCCATTAATCTTTATCCCCTTGTTTTCCCAGCTCAGCGACTGAAAGGCACTTTCCAATGTAGCATTAAAGAGCTTTGGAGATATGGTGTCACCTTGTCTCACTCCCTTTCCAATTTTTATGTGTGTTGTATTTTCAAACATCCTAATCTTTGCACTTGCATTTTCATAGATGTTATTAATAATATTAATGTATGCATCTTCAATACCGCAGGTTTTCAGAGCCATTGTAACTGCTGATGGTTTCACCGAATCAAAGGCTTTTTCATAATCGATAAAAGCCATGCACAATGGAAGTTCATATTCCCTCGCTCTTTCAATTAGTTCTCTCAGCACATGGATATGATCTATTGTGCTGTAGCCACTCCTGAATCCAGCTTGTTCTCTCGGTTGAGCCATGTCCAGTGTTACCTTCAAGCGGTGTGAAAGAACTTTAGTGAAGATTTTATAAACTACTGATAGGAGGCTGATAGGTCTGTAGTTTCCGAGATCCTCAATGTCACCTTTCTTATGTAGCAGGATCATTGTAGCGGTGTTCCAATCCTCAGGAATCTTCCCTTCATTAAGGCATCGAGTGAAAATTTTGGCGAGTACTGTTTCGATTTCTCCACTTGCTTCTTGTATGATGTCTACAGTAATTCCATCTTCTCCTGGAGCTTTTCCCCGCTTCATGTTCTTGACTGCATGTGTAACTTCTGCTGGAAGGACTGGAGGAACTCTGGTACTGGTATCTTTCATGATGTCTGGAGTGCATGTATCATCCCTTTCATATAATTTGGAGTAGAAATCTTTCACTCTTGTCAAAATTTCGCCTCTATTTCTTGTTACAGAGCCATCTTCTTTTCTCAGTGCCATAATCTGTTTTCTTCCCTTACTGAGATGTCCCTTTGCTATCTTTAGGCTTTGGTTGTTTTCAATTGCTTTCCTCACTAGTTCACAGTTGAATTTTCTTACGTCTTCAGTGATACTTTTTCGTATTGTCTTGCATAGTTCTATATATTCCACTTTGGAAGTCACATCTTCTTTAGTTGTCCTCATCTCTCTTCTTTTTTGCATCAACATTTTCGTTTTTCCGGATAATTTATTTACATGTAACTTGTTCTTAGACCCAGCTAATTTTGTTGCTGTTTCCATAAGAGCTTTGGTTACTTTTCTGTTAACTTCAGAGATGTCCACTTCTTCCGATGTTAGGCCTTCTAAAGCAGAGAACCTGTTCTTCAGTTCCAACTTGAAGGTATTATGGTGTTTTTTAAGGTTGGTTATGTCAATAGATTTTGTTTGTCTTATGAGCTTGCCACGTTCAAGTTTAGTGTTGAGGTGCATCTTACATCTATAACGAAGTGAATTTCTCCGTCATTTTTATCCGCGCCGGGGTTCGAACCCGGGTCCACTCATTCCGGAATAAGTTGCTCTACCAATTAAGCTACGCGGACGTTTTATTCTGATTCCTATCTGCCTTTATGTCGTGTGCGTCCTTCTGGCAGGTACGTCACATCTCCTGGTACGTTACATCATCTCCCCCTTATTTATTTTTTTTTCGAAGTGCTGGAGAAAGGATTCTCTTATTTTTCCTATCTCGCGGTGTGGAAATAACATCACACCAATGCGAGAATTTGAACGGCCGGGTCATCCGGATAGTTCGGGCGCCATTATAACGAAGTGAATTTCTCCGTCATTTTTATCCACGCCGGGGTTCGAAACCGGATCCACTCACTCCGGAATAAGTTGCTCTACCAATTAAGCTACGCGGACATTTATTCTAATTGCTATCTGCCTTTATGTCGTGTGCGTCCTTCTGGCAGGTACGTCACATCTCCTGGTACGTTACACATCTCACCAATCTATGGTCACTACCTGTGTTGAACTTGTTTAGCACACTGCAGTCTTCTATGACGAATTTTTTGTTACACATAATAAAATCAATTTCACTTGTCGTCCCATTTGGATGTCTCCATGTCCATTTCCTGTGTGGCTTTTTCTTGAAGAAGGAGTTCAAGATGAAAAACCCTTCTGCCTCTGCAAACTCAACGAGAGTATTTCCACGCTGGTTTCTGTTGCCGTGACCGAATTTACCTACTGAAGTTTCATTCTGTTGCTGTTGCCCTATTTTTGCATTGAAATCTCCCATAATTATTTTCAAGAAGTGGGACATCGTGGGGCTAAGTGAGGTAAGGAGAAAAGGAGAAGATCTCATCGAACTGAAAAGTGGACATCTCTTCTACTATCGTGGGACAGATACTGGCAGAACTAGTGGTGTTGGATTTATAATAAACAAGAAACTGAAGGATAAAGTTGTAGAAGTTGAAAGTTCCTCTGACAGAGCTGCACGGCTTGTTATCCAACTCTCGAAAAGATACCAGGCTCAGATTATTCAAACTTATGCACCCACCACAAGTCATCCTGAAGAAGAAATTGAAGAATTTTATGAGGAAATTTGTCATCTAAATAATATATATATATATATATATCATCATTGTCAACCATTATCAATCCACTGCTGGACGAAGGTCTCCCCAAGTTTCCTCCACAACGGTCTGTCTTGTGCCAGTCTCCTCCATGTCACCCCTGCATACTTTCGAATTTCATCCACCCATCTCCCA
Organism: Macrothele yani; assembly: GCA_039090855.1. Lineage (NCBI taxonomy): Eukaryota > Metazoa > Arthropoda > Arachnida > Araneae > Macrothelidae > Macrothele > Macrothele yani. The sequence goes on from CM077017.1 coordinate 53,261,721, forward strand.
TGTGGTCGTCTTCTGGGTCTTTTCCTGTCCCTTGGAATCCAATCTAAAATTTCGGCTGTCCATCGATGATCTGTCCTTCTGGCAGTATGTCCAGCCCATTGCCATTTCAGGGATTTAACTCTGATCATGATGTCTTCCACTCTTGTCATTTTTCGGATCCACGAGTTCCTCTTCTTATCTCTCCTGGTTACACCAAGCATGCAGCTCTCCATGCATCTTTGAGTTGTCTGCAGCCTTTGTATGTCTCTTTTAGTTAAGGTCCACGTCTCTGCACCATTCGTAAGCACTGGAAGGATGCATTGATCGAACACTTTTCTTTTAAGACATAATGGCACATTGCTCTTGAAAATTATGCTGTTTCTTCCAAAAGCTCTCCAGGCAAGTTTTGTACGCCGATTAATTTCTTCACCAATGTGACCCTCACTTGATATCTGCTGTCCAAGATAAACATACGTGTCTGTTATCTCCAGCTTTTCTCCATCAATCGACAAATCTTCATTTCTTGTAAAAGCATTGAACATCACTTTTGTCTTCTGAAAGTTCATTTTTAATCCCACTTCTTTACTCTTATCAGCAAGTTCCTGGATCATACTCTGCAGCTCTGATGGGGTAGTTGCAAAAATGACTACGTCATCAGCAAAACGAAGGTGGGTTAGATAATCTCCATTAATCTTTATCCCCTTGTTTTCCCAGCTCAGCGACTGAAAAACACCCTCCAATGTGGCATTAAAGAGCTTCGGAGATATGGTGTCACCTTGTCTTACTCCCTTTCCAATTTTTACGTGTGTTGCATTTTCAAACAGCCTAATCTTTGCACTTGCATTTTCATAGATGTTATTAATAATATTAATGTATGCATCTTCAATACCGCAGGTTTTCAGAGCCATTGTAACTGCTGATGGTTTCACCGAATCAAAGGCTTTTTCATAATCGATAAAAGCCATGCACAATGGAAGTTCATATTCCCTCGCTCTTTCAATTAGTTCTCTCAGCACGTGGATATGATCTATTGTGCTGTAGCCACTCCTGAATCCAGCTTGTTCTCTCGGTTGAGCCATGTCCAGTGTTACCTTCAAGCGGTGTGAAAGAACTTTAGTGAAGATTTTATAAACTACTGATAGGAGGCTGATAGGTCTGTAGTTTCCGAGATCCTCAATGTCACCTTTCTTATGTAGCAGGATCATTGTAGCGGTGTTCCAATCCTCAGGTATCTTTCCTTCATTAAGGCATCGAGTGAAAATTTGGGCGAGTACTGTTTCGATTTCTCCACTTGCTTCTTGTATGATGTCTACAGTAATTCCATCTTCTCCTGGAGCTTTTCCTCGCTTCATGTTCTTGATTGCATGTGCAACTTCTGCTGGAAGGACTGGAGGAACTCTGGTACTGGTATCTTTCATGATGTCTGGAGTGCATATATCATCCCTTTCATATAATTTGGAGTAGAAATCTTTCACTCTTGTCAAAATTTTGCCTCTATTTCTTGTTACAGAACCATCTTCTTTTCTCAGTGCCATAATCTGTTTTCTTCCCTTACTGAGATGTCCCTTTGCTATCTTTAGGCTTTGGTTGTTTTCAATTGCTTTCCTCACTAGTTCACAGTTGAATTTCCTTACGTCTTCAGTGATACTTTTTCTTACTGTCTTGCATAGCTCTATATATTCCACTTTGGAAGTCACATCTTCTTTAGTTGTCCTCATCTCTCTTCTTTTTTGCATCAACATTTTGGTTTTTCCTGATAATTTGTTCACATGCAACTTGTTCTTAGACCCAGCTAATTTTGTTGCTGTTTCCATAAGAGCTTTGGTTACTTTTCTGTTAACTTCGGAGATGTCCACTTCTTCCGATGTTAGGCCTTCTAAAGCAGAGAACCTGTTCTTCAGTTCTAACTTGAAGGTATTATGGTGTTTTTTAAGGTTGGTTATGTCAATAGATTTTGTTTGTCTTATGAGCTTGCCACGTTCAAGTTTAGTGTTGAGGTGCATCTTACATCTCGCCAATCTATGGTCACTACCTGTGTTGAACTTGTTTAGCACACTGCAGTCTTCTATGACGAATTTTTTGTTACACATAATAAAATCAATTTCACTTGTCGTCCCATTTGGATGTCTCCATGTCCATTTCCTGTGTGGCTTTTTCTTGAAGAAGGAGTTCAAGATGAAAAACCCTTCTGCCTCTGCAAACTCAACGAGAGTATTTCCACGCTGGTTTCTGTTGCCATGACCGAATTTACCTACTGAAGTTTCATTCTGTTGCCGTTGCCCTATTTTTGCATTGAAATCTCCCATAATTATTTTCAAGTGCTGCTTACCTTTATTATTTAGATGACAAATTTCCTCATAAAATTCTTCAATTTCTTCTTCAGGATGACTTGTGGTGGGTGCATAAGTTTGAATAATCTGAGCCTGGTATCTTTTCGAGAGTTGGATAACAAGTCGTGCAGCTCTGTCAGAGGAACTTTCAACTTCTACAACTTTATCCTTCAGTTTCTTGTTTATTATAAATCCCACACCACTAGTTCTGCCAGTATCTGTCCCACGATGGTAGAAGAGATGTCCACTTTTCAGTTCGATGAGATCTTCTCCTTTTCTCCTTACCTCACTTAGCCCCACGATGTCCCACTTGATCCTTTGTAGTTCCTCTTCCAATTCAAGAAGCCTTGAATCAGAAGATAGGGAGCGTCCATTGTAAGTAGCCAAGGTCAGCATCAGATGGCAGCCTAGTCCGGTCCTCCGGGGATTCTTAGCACCCTCTGCCTTCATGTCGCACTGGCCGCTGCCTTGGCCAGGTACATTCCAGCTGCCGGAGACTGAGGGCCAAGATTTAAGTTGTGGAATCATTTTGGAGGGGTTTGGCCATAACTCACCACGCTGGCCAAGCGGGTTGGTGAGTGTGGGATAGAATTTCCTCTAATCCCGATGGTATAGTTATACCGCAATGGGCGGTCGTCAGAGCCCCTTTAGTGGGAACAGGATGCACCACGAGAAGGCGGGGTTGACATTTGTCAAGGAGAGGCTGTGATGTTACGCATCACCTGACCTTACATCCCATATATATATATATATATATATATATATATATATATATATAAAGGCAAGGATCGTCGTTCTCACATTTCAAACTTTCTAACGCAGAAAGAAATTTTCCAATACGCCTAACAGGTTCTGAGCTATGTATTATACCCACAGGCGAACGTACGGACGAACAATGTGATAACAATAGCCACCCCCCACCCACCCCCCGGTTCTTTTTATTTTCAAAATACTTACTAAAAAACTATGGCTGCTAAAATTAGTACTTAAAACAGAGTTCATTTGATGCTAAACATATGTTTTACTGAGTTTTTAATTAAAATTTTATTTTGTTTATATTTTCTTTTGAACCAAAACAGAGTTTCAGAACCAAATTTCAATATTAACAAACAGCAAGACTTCTTTTTCCTCTAAGGAGAACATCGGGAAAAATAATCATAAGTGCAGTTTTCCCACCTGTCGAGAAGCTTTTAAGAGCATATTAATGGTTTCCCTGAAGTTCAAATCGTGGCAAACATGAAATTGAGTTTAATATCTTCTGAAACCCATGAAATTCAGCTAAAACATTTAGTTGTTTAAAAGTAACCTCATGAAACTTTTAGATGATTCAAAAATAACTTCTAAAATCAAAATGTACGGTACTGATAAAATAAATATCTACGTTTTACTTAATAAGGAATTAAATATAAAATAATTTAATTCCTTTCTAAAATACTCCATGATCTTATCAAATCATTGCAAAACGCTTCACTATGTAGCACTGGAAGTCATACGCTGAAATTGCAGTAAAAACATTTTTCAAACGGTGAAATCTGCAGGAGTGGTTCTTATTCGTTTCACTGTGAATCAGTTGAAGCTCATATCGTCCCTTTCTTAGGGAAATTTACGCAATTAATATTTCCTAACATAGTTCCAATTTGCTCTGACATTTGGCATTAGAGCTCCTATGCTTAGTTTATAAGCATATGTACAAAATTAATCCTTCCTTTTTTTTCTTCTCTCGTTTCAGGGTTTAAAGCATGCCTTAAGGCTATAGACACCCGTAATTTGGTGCGGTTGGTCCCGTGAGAAGAAGATGGTCCCGAGAGGACAGCCCATACCTCATAGGGTCTGGAACCTGGGCAACGGACGACTCGGCTATCGGGGCGGAAGAAATCAACTTTTGGAAATAGTTCTAACACGCTTTTATTTCAAGTTATGAAAGCTCAGGAGTTCAACAGTTAAACATAAATTACCCATTTAAACCTCACTAGAAACCTACAACATATCATCTACATACAATTAAACAATTAATACAAAAAATAAGTGAATATCAGGAAGAAGTTCACTTAGTTTTTGTAGACTATACCAAAGCTTTTGATTATATATATATCAAAAGAAAATGTGTTCTTCAATAAGAAGACAAGCATTGGAAGGAAAATATGTCAGTTTAATAAATAAAATATATAGCAAGGCTAAAGCAACAGAGAACTTAGTCTCAGTTTTCATGATACACAGAGGAGTTACACAAGGAGATTCACTATCTTCAAAATTATTTAACTCTGTATTAGAAGATATTTTTAGAAATTTGAACTGGAAAGAAAAGGGATTAAACATAAATGGAAGGTACCTAAATCACTTAAGATTTGCTGATGACGTAGTCATTATTGCAACTAGCAATATAGAAATGCAGAATATGATAAAATACTTATGGATGGAAAATCTTAAAAAAGGTCTGACAATAAACACAGCAAAATATATACATGTATATATGAACAATACAGAAAAGGGTGCAGAAAAGATTTTGGCAAAAGGAAAAGAAATTGAAAAAATAGATGAATGCATTTATTTAAGGTCAAGTAATCAGTTTTAAAGAAAGACAAGAAAGAGAAATCAATAGAAGAATTATCCAAGGTATCAGAGCCCTTTGGAGACTTAAATACTATTTAACCGGTGATCTTCCATTGGGTTTAAAAATAAAAATCTTCCATGCATTGTAACGTACCAGGAGATGTTACGTACCTGCCAGCAGGACGCACACGACATAAAGGCAGATAGGAGTCAGAATAAAATGTCCGCGTAGCTCAATTGGTAGAGTGACTTATTCCGGAATGAGGGGATCCGGGTTCGAATCCTGGCGTGGACAGAAATGACGGAGAAATTCACTTCATTATAGTATGTATTATCCCCGTGCTTACTTATGGCAGTTAAACATGGAGTATCACAGAGCGACAAGGAACAAAAATAAGAGTATCGGTAAGGAAGAGAGAAGAATGTTAGAAATAACAAGAAGAGATCGAGTTAGAAATGAAATTATAAGAGAAAGAACAGGAATAAAAGATATTATAAAAAGAATCAAAGTGGAGATGGGCTGGACATGTTGGAAGACTGAAAGATGAAAGATGGACAAGATTAATAACAGAATGGCAAACGAGAGATGGAAGGAGACTAAGATAGCGCCACAGAATAAGATGGAGAGATGACATTCAGAAACTTAGAGGTCTAAATGGTGGACTGAAGCTAAAGATCGAGGAAGTTTGAAAAGACTGGGGAGGCCTATACCCTGCAGTGGGTTTCAACAGGCTAAGAAGAAGAAGAAGAAGAAACCTTCAGTTGGGAATTTGATTGGACACCCTGTTGTACAAATCGGGATGACCCATACGCAAATGCAGAACATGAAAATGGCGCTACGTTTGGGCCTAGTGAGTGGGTACACACACGTAATTTTACATGGATGAAGACACATTGCGTTATGGTTTAACTTATTTCCATTTGCACTTTACGCAAACACACAGTTGTATGTCACTGCCGTAGGAAAACAGTATCTCCCTATGTTTTAACTTTTGGCATTAAATGCAACGTGTTGGCAAGCATCACAATATAATGAAATCCAGACTGTTTCACCCGCACAAAAAATAAATTCACATAAATATAAAATAATACGTAGTTTTAAATGAGAATAGTGACTTGATTTGACCTTGATAGCATTCTTCGGCCAGGATTATAAGCATTACCAACGCTTTAATCCTGACATACGTTTATGGACAGTTATCGCTATGAATAAAAAATTTAATAACAGCAAACTGTATTAGGCGATATAGACGACATTTTTTATCTCAGATTTTATCTTCGCAGCTGTCAATATTTTTTTTTCTAATTTTAGAGCGCAGTAGAGGGGAAACTTAAAAATTGCACAGGCCAAAGAAACAGAAATTTAACGTAAGACTCTGAAAAATCTTTCACTCGGAAATTGCCGATGGATAAATTTGGCGCATCATAAACAGCCGTCCGCAAAAAGATTATACGGAGAAATCAAAGAGCATGTAGAGTAGCCAATTTCAGGATTTCAGGAACGGGGGGGGGGCTGGAATCCGCATTTGCAATGCATAAGACTCATTTCTCAGACTAAAACTAACATGACTTCCGTATTTTACTGAATGTTTCGTAACATCGAAGCTGAATAAGCATATAAGGAGTCAGTTTAGGTCAAGTCATGATGTGACAATGCTTAAGACTAGTACTTATCAGAATGTGTTAAAACTACCAACCGATGGATTTTCCTGGACATAACTATGGTAATATTTTAGCCATTGTGAAGGATAGAAATACAAGTCTTTCCTGGACATAACGCTGGTAGTATTTTAGCCATTGTGAAGGATAGAAATGCAAGTTTTTCCTGTAGCTGGTGCGAGCTCTTCGTGAAACGTCTTTTCAACTGAATGAACCATCAGATTCGACAGACTTGGCTCCAAATGTCTTTCGGCTGCTTTCGGAACAAAATTCGGTCTCAAATGGTATGGATTTATTTTTCTAAAAAATGAAGATGATATAATGAAGTATCTGAAGGCCATTGCAAAGAGTAGTAAGTTTCGGGTGTGTTGTGAGCAATGGCAGCATGATTGGAATAAATACATGACCTCCGAAGGTGATTAATTCAAAAGACATAATATTCAGCTGGATGCGTACATTAAGTTCGATTGGTAATAAATTAGCCCCATCAATTTTTCAGGGTCATTAAAAAAAATCAGGTAATCCGAAAATCGGTGCAGAATAGGTTAGTTGGACAACTAAGTTTTTATTTGGAAGTAATACATGAGACTTGAGTATGCAAACTAATCAAAATAAATATTTGAAATGGAAGGTACTAAACCGCCCGGTTGGCCGAGTGGCCTGAGGTGCGGTCTTCGTACCAATCGTCCAAGATGAGTCCAGACATTGGTGTTGCGTTTGTCGCTAGAACCAATGTTCTTACATTAGGTACAGCGTTCCTTACAGAGGTCGTTAAACCTTCCCCCTCCCCCTCCCCCAAAGGCACTACTAGACATCAAACACAAGTTTATGCTGCAACAGATAGCGATGTAAACCCGACGTAAAGTGTCAGGTCCGATGTATGCAGTAATAATTCAAATGTTCTCCGTAAGCAGAGATGGATACGGGTCACGAGTCATCGGGTTGACAATTACTTGCGGATCATACGGATAGGATAAGTATTTCGACCCGGTTTTATTTCCATTTTATTTTTGAGAAAAAAAAAAATACTTCAAAGAGAAATGCGTACTGTGGAATTTTGTCGTCGATATTGGTGCATACACAAATATTACAAATATTTTTGGTCATACACAAATATTGCATTCTCTTTCTTTAAAAAACGAAGCTTTCCACCGACCGGCCAGACGGCGCAGACGCTAGACTCACCGATATCATATCGTAAAACGATACTTCCTTTGCGTTTGTTTTCAGTGCGATTGCCCGGAGCAAGATGCAAGCAAACGCGGGCTTCTCTGGTGATTCATTCTCTCACACCAGGCCTGTCACATTGTGAGACTGCAAGTTACTTTTTACATCGCATCTTACGCATTGAGCATTCAGATGTTTAAGTCTGACGTGCTGTAACATCACGTTACATTGCATATCGTGTCGGAATTAATCATTTATTTGTTAATATGGATGAATTTGATGTTAAGGAGATTGAAAAAGGCTTCGAGGACAATAAATGCGAAATACGTGCTTGATAAAAACCAAAAGGGGAAGAGTGAGTACTGGAAGTTATTTCGTCGCATTAAGAAACCAGAATATGTTTCAGAGTGACACCAATCACCACAAGCTTGTTACGAGTTGAAGGTTTCCTAAATGTGAATGTTGATTTCATGAGTGTTCCTTCCTACTGAGGGGCGATGGTGAAATCAACATCCATATTTTGGAAACTTTCAACTAATTAGAAGCTGGTGAAAAGTGGTGTTCCTGTGAAACATTCTGAAGCTTGATATGTTATCAAGAAAACAGCAAAAACTGAAATTAAAGATACAAAATCATACAAATTTTGACTGCTGTACAACCATCAAAATTGAGCTTGACAGCCTTAACATCACTGCGGAGTGACTTTTTGACTCCCACAGATGTGTTCGAAAACATGTGTAAAACAGTTAGGTTATGTGAAGGACGACAGTTTTAATGCTTTCTGTAAGTAAGTGAGTAAATAATACGTTCCTGTAATACATTTGTATGATTTCTATATAACCTACAATAAACACTGCGAAGACTCTTGTTGAACGCCATGGTGTATTTTTATGCAACATATATATTATACATATATACAGTATATATATATATATATATATATAAATCATATAAATCACAAGTCATCCTCAAGAAGAAATTGAAGAATTTTATGAGGAAATTTGTCATCTAAATAATAAAGGTAAGCAGCACTTGAAAATAATTATGGGAGATTTCAATGCAAAAATAGGGCAACGGCAACAGAATGAAACTTCAGTAGGTAAATTCGGTCACGGCAACAGAAACCAGCGTGGAAATACTCTCGTTGAGTTTGCAGAGGCAGAAGGGTTTTTCATCTTGAACTCCTTCTTCAAGAAAAAGCCACACAGGAAATGGACATGGAGACATCCAAATGGGACGACAAGTGAAATTGATTTTATTATGTGTAACAAAAAATTCGTCATAGAAGACTGCAGTGTGCTAAACAAGTTCAACACAGGTAGTGACCATAGATTGGTGAGATGTAAGATGCACCTCAACACTAAACTTGAACGTGGCAAGCTCATAAGACAAACAAAATCTATTGACATAACCAACCTTAAAAAACACCATAATACCTTCAAGTTGGAACTGAAGAACAGGTTCTCTGCTTTAGGAGGCCTAACATCGGAAGAAGTGGACATCTCTGAAGTTAACAGAAAAGTAACCAAAGCTCTTATGGAAACAGCAACGAAATTAGCTGGGTCTAAGAACAAGTTGCATGTAAATAAATTATCAGGAAAAACGAAAATGTTGATGCAAAAAAGAAGAGAGATGAGGACAACTAAAGAAGATGTGACTGCCAAAGTGGAATATATAGAGCTATGCAAGACAGTAAGAAAAAGTATCACTGAAGACGTAAGAAAATTCAACTGTGAACTAGTGAGGAAAGCAATTGAAAACAACCAAAGCCTAAAGATAGCAAAGGGACATCTCAGTAAGGGAAGAAAACAGATTATGGCACTGAGAAAAGAAGATGGTTCTGTAACAAGAAATAGAGGCGAAATTTTGACAAGAGTGAAAGATTTCTACTCCAAATTATATGAAAGGGATGATATATGCACTCCAGACATCATGAAAGATACCAGTACCAGAGTTCCTCCAGTCCTTCCAGCAGAGGTTGCACATGCAATCAAGAACATGAAGCGGGGAAAAGCTCCAGGAGAAGATGGAATTACTGTAGACATCATACAAGAAGCAAGTGGAGAAATCGAAACAGTACTCGCCCAAATTTTCACTCGATGCCTTAATGAAGGAAAGATTCCTGAGGATTGGAACACCGCTACAATGATCCTGCTACATAAGAAAGGTGACATTGAGGATCTCGGAAACTACAGACCTATCAGCCTCCTATCAGTAGTTTATAAAATCTTCACTAAAGTTCTTTCACACCGCTTGAAGGTAACACTGGACATGGCTCAACCGAGAGAACAAGCTGGATTCAGGAGTGGCTACAGCACAATAGATCATATCCACGTGCTGAGAGAACTAATTGAAAGAGCGAGGGAATATGAACTTCCATTGTGCATGGCTTTTATCGATTATGAAAAAGCCTTTGATTCGGTGAAACCATCAGCAGTTACAATGGCTCTGAAAACCTGCGGTATTGAAGATGCATACATTAATATTATTAATAACATCTATGAAAATGCAAGTGCAAAGATTAGGCTGTTTGAAAATACAACACACGTAAAAATTGGAAAGGGAGTGAGACAAGGTGACACCATATCTCCGAAGCTGTTTAATGCCACATTGGAGGGTGTTTTTCAGTCGCTGAGCTGGGAAAACAAAGGGATAAAGATTAATGGAGATTATCTAACCCACCTTCGTTTTGCTGATGACGTAGTCATTTTTGCAACTACCCCATCAGAGCTGCAGAGTATGATCCAGGAACTTGCTGACAAGAGTAAAGAAGTGGGATTCAAAATGAACTTTCAGAAGACAAAAGTGATGTTCAATGCTTTTACAAGAAATGAAGATTTATCGATTGATGGAGAAAAGCTGGAGATAACAGACACGTACGTTTATCTTGGACAGCAGATATCAAGTGAGGGTCACATTGATGAAGAAATTAATCGGCGTACAAAACTTGCCTGGAGAGCTTTTGGAAGAAACAGCATAATTTTCAAGAGCAATATGCCATTATGTCTTAAAAGAAAAGTGTTTGATCAATGCATCCTTCCAGTGCTTACGTATGGTGCAGAGACGTGGACCTTAACTAAAAGAGACATACAAAGGCTGCAGACAACTCAAAGATGCATGGAGAGGTGCATACTTGGTGTAACCAGGAGAGATAAGAAGAGGAACTCGTGGATCCGAAAAATGACAAGAGTGGAAGACATCATGATCAGAGTTAAATCCCTGAAATGGCAATGGGCTGGACATACTGCCAGAAGGACAGATCATCGATGGACAGCCGAAATTTTAGATTGGATTCCAAGGGACAGGAAAAGACCCAGAAGAAGACCACATGGGAGATGGGTGGATGAAATTCGAAAGTATGCAGGGGTGACATGGAGGAGACTGGCACAAGACAGACCGTTGTGGAGGAAACTTGGGGAGACCTTCGTCCAGCAGTGGATTGATAATGGTTGACAATGATGATGATGATGATGATATATATATATATATAAATCATAGATAATATACTGTATATATATAGAATTACACATTATACGCTGTATATAGAATTATACATAATCATATACATGCCTCGTGTATATATATATATACAATGTATAAGTATATACTGTATATATTCACAGTCAAGTCGCATTATTGTGACCACCTCCTACTTTTGACGTCAACAGCGAGCAGCCAATGAGAAAAGGCATGTGTCGTGTGTTGGCTTGGAGGGTATATAGGGAATGGTGTAGGCATACTGAAAACATATTACCCGTTACTGTCATTGGATAAAAAGAGCGATTTATCAGATTTGCAAAAAGGGATGATTACTGGCTTTTGGGCCAAGGGTGGCAGTATTTCTGAAACAGCGCAGTTTGTGAACTGTTCGTGTGCTGCTGTGGTTAAAGTGTATCGTGATTGGAGAAATTACACTATTGCAAATAAGGGACATGGAAACTGCGAAGTACCATCTGCCATTTATGTCAGAGGTGAACGTCGGCTGAGAAGGTGCGCGAGGGCCGTTCGACACGCTACAGTGGAGCAACTCACTGGCCGAATGAAACAGGGGGCTACCGGAGGTGTGTCTAAAACAACAGTTAAGCGAACCCTGCTGCGTAAGGGGCTCCGACGCAGACGGATGGTCACTTTACTTATGCTGACAGAGGTGCATCGGCAGAAAAGGCTTACATTTACATGGCAGTATCGGAATTGGACATCACATCCTCTGATTGCCAAAGGATTGCCTTCTTCGATCAGTCATGTTTTCTGCTTCATCGAACGGATGGGCGTTGGCGCATAAGGTGAGAAATATCGGAGAACAAACACTCTTCATTTATTGCTGGAAGAACACAAGCTGGTGGGGGCAACGTTATAGTCTAGGGAATAATGTTTTCGTGGCATTCCCTGGGTCCACTAATACGTGTGAAAGGCACTGTGGACCGAAATCGTTATGAATCCATCCTTGCAGACCATATACACCCATACCTGCTGATTGTCTTCCCTGAGGCGGATGGGATCTTCCAGCACGATCATGCGACGTGTCACACAGCTAGAAATGTCCCAGAGTGGTTGGAAGAGCACGATGAAGACTTCAAAGAACTTCTGTGGCCACCTAATTCTCTAGACTTATACCCAAATGAGCATCTGTGGGACTACTTGGATCGTGTTGTTCGCTCTATGGATCATCCTCCACGCACCCTACAGCAGCTGTCAGATGCACTGCAGTTAGCATGGCTCCACATACCTGTGAACACCTTCCAGCACCTTATTGAGTCGCTCCCAGCCTGTCTAGCTGCTGTCCGCGCTGCACACGGCGGTTACTCCGTATATTAACTGGTGGTCACAATAATGTGACTCAATTTTGAATATACAGTATATCATCATCATTGTCAACCATTATCAATCCACTGCTGGACGAAGGCCTCCCCAAGTTTCTTCAACAACGGTCGGTCTTGTGCCAGTCTCCTCCATCTTAATCCCGCATACTTTCAAATTTCATCCACCCATTTCCCATGTGGTCTTCTTCTGGGCCTTTTCCTGTCCCTTGGAATCCAGTCTAAAATTTCAGCTGTCCTTCTGGCAATATGTCCAGCCCATTGCCATTTCAGGGATTTTACTCTGATCATGATGTCTTCCACTCTTGTCATTTTTCTGATCCACGAGTTTCTCTCCTTATCTCTCCTAGTTAAACCACGCATGCATCTCTCCATGCTGCTTTGAGTTGTCTGCAGCCTTTGTATGTTTCTTTTAGTTAAGGTCCACGTCTCTGCACCATATGTAAGCACTGGAAGGATGCACTGATCAAGCACTTTTCTTTTAAGACATAATGGCATATTGCTCTTGAAAATTATACTGTTTCTTCCAAAAGTTCTCCATCCAAGTTTTATACGCCGATTAATTTTTTCATCAATGTTACCTTCACTTGATATCTGCTGTTCAAGATAAAAGTACGCATCTGTTATCTCCAGCTTTTCTCTATCAATCGATAAATCTTCATTTCTTGTAAAAGCATTGTACATCACTTTTGTCTTTTGAAAGTCCATTTTTAATCCCACTTGTTTACTCTTGTCAGAAAGTTCCTGGATCATATTCTGCAGCTCTGATGGGGTAGTTGCAAAAATGACTACGTCATCAGCAAAAAGAAGGTGAGTTAGATAATCTCTATTAATCTTAAAAAAATATATCCCTTTGTTTTCCCAGTTCAGTGATTGAAAGACAGTTTCCAATGTGGTATTAAAAAGTTTGGGAGATATAGTGTCACTTTGTCTCACTCCCTTTCCAATTTTTATGGGTGCTGTATTCACAAATAGCTGAATCTTTGCACTTAAATTTTCATAAATGTTATTAATAATATTAATGTATGCATTTTCAATACCGCAGGATTTTAAAATCATTGTAACTGCTGATAGTTTCACCGAATCAAAGGCCTTTTCATAATCGATAAAAGCCATGCATAATGTAAGTTGATATTCCCTCGCTCTTGCAATTAGTTCTCCCAGTACGTGGATATGATCTATAGTGCTGTAGCCACTCCTGAATCCAGCTTCTTCTCTCGGTTGAGCCATGTCCAATATATGTATATACATGATTTTGTTCAATTATAAATTGATTTTTAATTTGTTAAAGCAGATTTGTCCGATTTATTAAAACAGATTTGTCCGATTTATTAAAACAGATTTGTCCGATTTATTAAAGCAGATTTGTCATGATTTTGTACAATTATAAATTGATTTGAATTGGAATAAAGCAGGTTTGTCCGGGCGAAGTTTGAGTCGTGTCCAATTATGTGACATCCGGGTCAGGTCCCTGTCCAAACTTTTTGACCCGTTTCCAACTCTGTCCGTAAGTGCTTCTAGGAATCTGCACGGCTGGCCTGTTCTCAAAAACTTCAAGAGAGCCCCACACGAAAACAGAAATTTAAAGCAGGCAAAATGAAATCCGAATATCGTGGAGGACACTAGTTATTTCCATTCAAGCATTCTTCGAAAATCAGTGCCATCGCTCGCATTGGTACTTACGAGGACTGAGGAGTTGCATCGTCTAGCTCGTGCTACCTCGCCAGGGACTCAGTGTCGTCCAAAGGTTTTCTGAAAACTATCAATGTCAGTAGGTAGTTCTGGGAATCAGGTATTTTCACATAACATGGATCCAGCTATTCTCAATTCTCACCATACACTGATTTTAAGTGAATGCAGGATGCATCTATTGTAGTTTATGTGGGTTTCTGCATCTCTAACACACAGTATTTGTCATTTTCTTGTAGGACTTCCGTCCACAGTGAGTAGAGTTTAGGTCCCAGTTACCTACAGCGATATCACCTTTTGGGCAGGACACAGAAATGGAAGGAATGAGAGCAAGTCTAGCGACTTTGACAGAACAGTTTGTAGTGAGATTATAGTACAGTAGACGGCGACACCATACAAGTACGTTGTTGCACACAGAGGGGAGAGAGAATTTCAGGGGGGGCATGGGAAAGTATACCCATTTAACCAGTGGGTCCAGCCTGGGGGCAGTCACTTAACGTGCTCGTCCGATGCACGGCGGATATTCAGCGATTGTTAGTAAATCACACCATCTCTGAAAGATCAGCCCAGGTTCGAACCTGAGGACCCTGCATCAATAGTCTGACCCGCTTTTTATATAGCCGGGCAGACGAAACCACGCTTCGCCGCCCCGGTGGCGCAGTGGTATAAGGCGCTGGCCTCTGATCATTCGTCCGTAAGGGGTCCGGGTTCGAATCCCGGTGAGGCATGGATGTTGTGTTTGTCTTACGGCGCTGGCTCTCTCCCTTCCCTGGAACCAGTGACCTTAAATTAGGGACGGGCGACTGCTTATAGCCCATTGAGTTGCTCACGGTGGTCGTTAAACCTCCAATCAAAAAAAAAAAAAAAAAAAAAAAAAAAAAAAGAAACCGCGCTTCATTCGTTAGAATGGACGAATCTAAGATATGCGAACCATCTGCGGAAGCCACTAAGAATCAACTATTAGCTGTCAGATGGCTTTAAATTCTGGACACTACTACTGCTGTATGGTAGAACGTAAAAATGTTTTCCGTAGGGAAAATCCATACGACGAGGAAAAATGAGAGGATAGGTGCTGCAAGGATTCCCTGGTGCCACCCATGTGGTCTAGTTGCCTGAGGCGCTGGCTTCTGACCGTTCGTCTGCCCTGTTCTGGATGAGGCATGACGATGCACTCGTCTGATGACGCCCTTTCTCTGAAACCAGAGGCTATAAATTAGACCTGCTGTCTGCTTATACCTTTTTTTTTTATTTATTTGCTTAACTGTTACAATAGAATCATTGAATAAATTAGTTTACAGAGTAACTTAAAGTTTGTAACAGTATGGGAAGCCTAAGAAAAGGCCTCTTTCAAGAGTCCTGACATGGCTCAGGCTTCCCTGTAACCAATTGATAACAGTGAAGTCAATTGTATAATTATACAGTATTACTAATGTTACGTACAAATGAGACCTCTATGAGTTGTTCACGGTGGTCGTTAAACTCTAAAACAAACAAACAAACAAAAAAAAAAAAAAAAAAGAATTTCCTGGTGTAGAGTACCAACGCGTTCAGCTGTCAAAATCAAATAGATGAGTCACTACGGCTCTCAGATGTGTTCCACTACGACTTGCTCGATATCATTTCCAGATTTTCCATACCGTTAATTTCATTGGCAAATCTCTTGTGCTCAATTTTTCAAGATGCTCTGTGCATGCAGCTGCAAGACGTTTTGTCAAAAAAGTAACTGTCCACATGAAAACTCTGCTCTAGACTCAAAGACAGGATACCGTTTTAACTACAACCGAAGAACTTCTGTACAAACGCTTTAACAGCGTTAGAATCAAACCTATCTCTCACGTTCGATTGTAGTTATGTTGACAGTCAGCTAGGTCCTTTCTCTCCTTTCTCCTAGGACTTAAAATTCAGGAACGGACGTTAGAGTTTCGGGCTTTTTCGATCATCCGGTACTCTCTAACACCAGCCCCGTTAAAGTATTAAATCCTACAGATATTTAATCAATGAAATATTTCACGCAAATTTCACTGTAACAACTTTTTTGTACAATAATCTGGAAAGTTGAATAATGTCCTTCAATCATATCCGCGATCCAAAGCCAGCCGGGAATAACAATTTGAGAATAATGCTTAGGATCTGAATCTGTTGAATCTGGGAATTTTAATAAATGGCTCATAATTTAGTGTGCACAATTCAAAATTTCATTGCTATTATCATGTCTAGTTGCAAATGTTCTTAAATAATGGGTTTCAAAACCTGATTTTGAATTGTCTCATTTGTACGTAACATTAGTAATAACATCCCTCGGTCCTTAATTGTTAGCAGTAAAATAGTAAATCTAAAATGTTACGTAAAGTGAACTGCAGTTAAATATGATCGTGTATCGCGTCCAAAAAATGCACTTGAAGAATAATTTATAAAAACTTGTGTTGTTCATCAAACGACCAAAGTTCATTAATGGATTTTGTTAACGCAGGTATTATTTCTTAAAGATAAAAAGCTGCTTATCAGGATGACAAAAAGTATTCTTAAGTTACATTTTCGACATTGTACGGAATGCCTCAAAGGGAAGATTAAATTTCTTTCAAGAAATAACTGAAAACTGAGTTATCTGAAAGTGATGCATTTTAAAATCGCGAAGCGAAAAAAATTGATAATTGTACACCCTAGATTTGCTCACAACTTTGCCAATGAAGTAAACGGAGAAATCTCAACAATATGGGTAAAAACAAATTGTTTTTGCAATACAGATTCTGACATTCATTTTCTTCTATATTTTTTCGGTCAGGAGGCTTTTGTGTTCCATTACAGGTGAAACATTTGTCATTGTATTCATAATCGCAGATATAAAAACGGAATGTGCGGATATTGTTGCGTCAGAAACAAAAGATGATTGCCTTAAAAATTACACAGAATCGTTACCAAAATTTACAACAAAGAGCTGAGGGTATTCCATATGAAATAATTTAATCAAATTGTGTTTGGACTCACAATATTTGAATTTTCAGTGCGTTAAGCAAACGGCTAAAATTTCAACAACCTGTCTTGAAGCTACTACTTTCAGCGTCTTCTTAACCTTTTATTTTGCTGAAATGCTGTTGCATTAAACAATGCGTACGCGCATGCGTGAACATGGCATCAGTGTTATCAAACTATCCCTGATGCTCCCGATAATACAGAAGAAAATATTTCTTTCGTAATTTCGTTTACTTTCTTTGTGTGGTCGATAGGATGATTGGTTTCCTACCAGCGTTGAAGCAAGGTCAAATTAAGTCCTACAGAAATCGGCAATCTGTCAAAGTTTCAAGAGACACTACGAACCAAGAAAGCTCGTTTTAATGACTCCCACAAGCTAGATAAGCGTTTTCCGAATTAAACGACGACAAAGTAAAAGAAAAAATGAATTTCCTAAACAACTAAAATAAAAACGCGGTTGTCTGTGATGTGCAGTTTTAATTGTATTAAATATTTTTTTTTTGCTATTGCGTATTACGTCTTTTTCTTCCTCAAGAGTTTGCTGAATCTGGCGGGCAATTACCGCCAGAAGGTGAATAAATGTATTTAAATTTACGATGACAAAAATAAAAATGGTCTGTTGTGGAAAAGGAATGATAACATAATTATTTACCGAATTTACCAGTACTTCACTCCTACGATTATGGTTTTATATTGAACAATCACAATTATTCTGCATTTGTAGGCCAAATCATGTGTGGAGTATGTTTGTGCGTAGCATAAGCGTTAAAAATTTCAAACTAATTCGTACGGTAAGCAGGTTTGAAGTGGCTTCATTGTCCACTGGACAAAATTTAGCAATAATAATTAGCACATGGAAGTTCCGGAACCATCGAGGTGTGACGTAGCACTGAGGTGTGACGCATGATTCAGCGATAAGCCAAGGTCGGTGTAGTTCAGTCGCGAGAATAACTGAATCAGGAGCGAGGAGACGTGGTTTCGAATGCCACCACAGGCAAAAAGGATTTACGCTATATTGGACCTCCCCGCCGTGAGGTTCAAAAATAATGTGATGTTTCTTAACACTTGTATTCTGCAATTAACGAGAATTTGTCCGTCTACGCTTCGAAAAATTTGTGATGCTTCTTCCTCCATACATCGTCTGGAATCAATGAAAAAGAAAAATCCTTCTTCTACAGTGAGCATGACCCGGAGACCTACGATTCCATCACAGCCTTTTCTCAAAGGGAGAGGAGGGGGGGAGGGCATATGTGTCGTAGCACTGAGGTGACGCAATAATATAAATGGCAAATTGCAGTGATAAGCCATAGTCGGAATAATTCAGTCGGGAGAATAACTGGCTCCCGAGTGAGGAAACGTGAGTTTGAATACTACCACTGACAAAACGGTTTTACGCTATACAGGAGAAATACAGTTTATGACCACATGGAATGAACTGCTGAGCATCATCTACAGGAAAATTCTGCCATTTCATTTAATTGTTAAATACGAGATCAAATTTTGGCTTCGTTTTAAACAGCGGGCAAATATTTTCTTGAAATTCGGTCTCAAGAAGATTAATGTGACTCACTAAACTAAATGTCTTCTTTCTGCTTCAGAAAACTTATAACTAGCAGATAAAGAAGGAAAAGCAGTTCAAGTGCCGGCCTTCCCCAAATATTCTTGAAAAAACTATATTGACTCAAAACTAGAATCCCGCGCCATATAGGGATTTTGCTGGTAAAATGAAAGTATCGTAATCAAATACTCATTGCAATGTAAATATATATGAGGAAACTAAAGCAATATGGTATACTATGCTGCAATAAATCAAAGAAGCATGAAGTAATACCATCCACCTTTTTTCAGTTACCTCTCAACATCGTTGATTTTTTTTTCCTTTTTAAAACTAGATAAAATTTTTACTGGTTTACATGTTTATAATCTATGCTGGTTTATCTCGCGTTTTTCAGGTTCTCTGTACCTATGCAATTTACACCTTATTGAGAACTGGCAGCAAATTCAATGTTCTTAGGAGGAAGGCAGGGGCTGGAAAGAAGAAACAACGTGTTTGACGTTTACTCTCTGATACCACCGACCACATTAAGAGTAAACACAATTGCTAGTACGCCCTTTGGGGATATTACCTAAGAGAAAACCTTTTCCATCAATCTTCGTTTGTAACTTCATTCGGCTCGAACAATGGGTCTTGGAAATCCAGCGCTAGCAATCAGATTCCCCCTCAGTCACACAAGATCTTAGTCTGTCTCTCTTTTGGAATCCACAGGGGCGTTTTACGCGTAGTGAAATTTTCCTAAATGGGTATCTATAAATCGTACAGTTCTATGTCCTGTAAGGCAAAGGCAATATACGAAGGGAATTTCCGGATTTTAGAAATCAGAATCCTAGAATAGTATATTTTTAACACCGTCTGAATAAAGAGTGGAAAATCCCGTAACTTGGACCTACATGTGATAGATATTTTATTACGTAAAGTTGAACAAACATGATAAGTTCAAAGGACAAAAAAGACAGATATTTAAGTATTTGAAAACATAAATTAAATAGCTGCAAAATGTCTCGCATTGTACCATGCACACAGTTTTTGTAGCTAACAAGATTAATTACAAATTTGGCATATAGTCTTTAAGACTAACTTAAAACCACGAAACGTTTGCCACATATTTTCACAGAAAATTAAGTAGGATGATGGTTAAAGTATTAATTCTGAGACGTTTGACGGTCTCCCAAATATAATTTAATTGTTTTAACAATAAAAGCAAAAAGTAAAACCTCAATCCAATTCGTCAGAATATCTTCCCAATAGGACACGCAGAGCTATCTGGAGGAATTAAGTTATATTATCACAATCCTCGCCATTGCTCTTTTACCAAAACGTTAAGTGGAATGGAAACGTCTCAGATTATTTTTTCATAATTCATCCTGAATTGTGTATTACTTCCTCATATTACCATGTAAATTTAAGATAAATTGTTGACAGTTTTCTGCGATGTAGCGAGAACTTCTGAAACACTGACGGAAAAAAATCCCAACAATAAGAAGGGGTTGTGTTAGATAAACCACAGTTGGTAGGCGGTGAGAGTACATCTGTAAGATGACGTCTATGCAAATTTCGCGCTCGGCGCATACGTGTGGCGCTAGTAGCGCCCCTTGGAACATGCAAAGCAGGTTTGCTGTAAATACGCGCTGTAACGTTCGTGAGCGTTAGTTATCGTTGAAATTCGACGTAGTGTGTTGATGTTAGTCAAGAATGCCTTTAAAAAGACGAAGAAGCCATTATCAACAGCTCACGGAGTTTGAACGAGGTCGTGTAATAGGGCTACGAGAAGGTGGATTTTCGTTCCGCAATATTGCAGAACGACTTGGCAGGAATGTAGCCACTGTGCATGATTGTTAGCAGCGGTAGTCAAGGGAAGGTACTGCATCAAGAAGACCGGCTTTCCGGCAGGCCACGTGGCACTACTGAGAAGGAAGACCGCCGTGCACGGCGTATGGCCGTGGCGCATCGTACCGCGTCTGCGGCAGCAATTCGAGCAGCAGTTGCTACCACAGTGACACAACGAACTGTTACAAATCGGTTACTTGAAGGACAGCTCCGAGCCAGACGCCCTGTAGCGTGCATTCCACTTACCTCAAAACACTGCCGTTTGCGACGTCAGTGGTGTCAAGCTAGAGCTCATTGGAGGACGGAGTGGAGATCTGTTGTGTTTTCTGATAAAAGCCGATACTGCCTGGGTGCCAGTGATGACCGTGTGTTGGTTAGAAGGAGGCCAGGTGAGCGCCTGCAACCAACCTGTCTGCGGCCGAGACACACTGGACCTACACCTGGAGGTATGGTCTGGGGAGCAATTTCCTATGACAGTAGGAGCACTCTCGTGGTTATCCCACGGCCCCCGACGGCACAGTTGTACGTCGGTCTGGTCATTCAACCTGTTGTGCTGCCATTCATGAACAGCATTCCAGGGGGTGTTTTCCAACAGGATAACGCTCGCCCGCATACTGCTGTTGTAACCCAACATGCTCTACAGAGTGTCGACATGTTTCCGTGGCCTGCTAGATCACCAGATCTTTCACCAATCGAGCACGTATGGGACATCATTGGACGAAAACTCCAGTGTCACCCCCAACCAGCATTAACCGTCCCTGTATTGACCGACCAAGTGCAACAGGCATGGAACTCCACCCCACAAACTGACATCCAGCACCTGTACGACACAACGCATGAACGTTTGCGTGCTTGCATTCAACATTCTGGCGGTTACACCGGTTATTAATGTACCAGCATTTCACATTTAAAATGGCTCTTCTGGCGCTTACATTAAGCTGTGATCTTGAAACCTTAATCGAATAAATATGTTACCTGTACAAATGTATTGCCGCCATTTCATTCCTCTGCAACTATGTTTTCGTGGTGTTGGGATTTTTTTTCTGTCAGTGTATTTTAACTGAATCTCTCAGTTTTAGATGGATACCTCTCCTTCAAGGACACAGGATCTTAGACTAACACAATCTGAGAATCAGTTCATACCCACACAACACAGTATATCTCGTATATGTTACAAGTACGTAGCACTGAAACATTGAGACTTTTCAGACACGTTGCGCAATGTAACAGTTACGTCAAAATGTCCTCAAACGTTACATAACTTTGAAACATTACCGATACGTTACAGGGAAAGGTATTTGTAACTTCGACATACCAACTTCATGTTACTGTTACGTATTTGAAAAATATTTGTAACTTCGTTACATTAATGTTACGTATTTGAAAGATATTTGTAAGTTCGTTACATTACTGTTACGTATTTGAAAGATATTTGTGACATCATCATATTACTGTTACGTATTTACTACGTTAAACATTATAGTTTTAATAAACTTTGTAAAATCACATTAAAAAATATTATACTCAACAGCTGTTTCAAAAGCAACAACAGTCGTATTACGAGTTGTTTTACGTTTTCACAGGTTCAACGTAGTCCGCTGTCCATCGGTAACAGTGGCGGCGTTTATATATTGATAACAAACGAAGAAAAAATCGGTCCCAAATTAGGGTGTCGAATTTCTACTATACATGTGGAATGAACTATATTTGGGCGAAAAAAAGAAAAAATTCAAATTCGTCATTTCTTTAAATACCTACCAATATGAAATTTCTCAGCTTCAAGTAAAGAAAAAAGCATGCTGGTGTAGTATACTGATACAACAACACAGCCATCTACATATATTTTATAAAATGTTTTTTTAGAATTTAAAAAATTTAATATTTAAAACAATTACTTACTTTCAGATGATCTTGAATTAAAAAAAAGAATGAAATATTAAATCAACTAACTAGCTACCTCGAGTACGACATTATTACCAAAGAATATCCCAGTAGCGCGTAGAAATACGACTACCAGAGTGCTTCGGTGAAATGGCATAAATGCGCATTCGCATCAACGCCGTTGCCAAACCGAAAATCTTAAATATCGCCGGAATGTAATATCAAGGTAGCAATTATGTACAATGGAAACTATAAAACAGTACTACCGTGAATGCTATTTTTAACGTAACCGTAATGTACAAATAGTTATGTTCCAAAATAGATGTTGCTGAAACGTAATTGTAAGATATCTGTGAAAGTGTAACGAAAATGAGAGATTGTAACATTATTGATACATATCTGAAACGTTTTGTGCTGTATGGGTATTTCCATATGAGAGTCTCCCCGTTACTGGAACGGCGTTATCCCTGGTGGCATAATAGTAGCATTCTAGGTCAGAAACAGGAAGAAAAGGATTTGATTGTCGCTGTATGTAATTTTGGAGTATTCTGAAGAGCTTATAGGCATATGGAAGAAACTTAGCATTTCTGTATCAAAGAGCTGTATCTGCAAAGGTAAAACATATTGTAACGGTCTAGGCCGCTATCTCACCGCGGCCCACCAATGTAACGACCGTGGCCGAGCAATTATTAAATTTCTTTTCCACGGTCATTCGACGTCGTCCTTGGCGCGAAGACTGTATTATATG
The DNA here is from genome assembly GCA_039090855.1 of Macrothele yani. Classification (NCBI taxonomy): domain Eukaryota; kingdom Metazoa; phylum Arthropoda; class Arachnida; order Araneae; family Macrothelidae; genus Macrothele; species Macrothele yani. The sequence goes on from CM077017.1 coordinate 53,284,896, forward strand.
GGCACACACTTAAACAACTAAAACCAATCACATTCGTACACATAAATAATGTGTTCTATAAATGCGCTGACTGCACTAAACAAACATTTAATTGGCTATAAAAATAACAATGGCACAAATACGTATCATAATTAGTTGTCTTCTGATCATAAGTGTTGGGTAAACTTTGACCGAAATCAATCGCCGTAAGAAAGTCATAATTAACTTGATCCACAGTTCAGTTCTTCTACTAATAGCGTAGAAAATGTAATAACAATACCAAAATGTTTTTTACTTACATGGATGGGGCTATCATCTGCATATTCCGTAGTTATTTCATTTGTTAAATGGTAAAGTATCTAATCCAACACACTTCTCTTACGCTGCCAATATCTTTTGCACGGGCTTCGTCCCGTCGCTTTCACTCGTAGGGGCCGCACTGCTAACGTTGTGTAACGCACACACACATGCTGTTTTTGTTCGAAATTCGTCTCACCTCCTTTGCGGCAACTGGGAAGGGATGACCGTGATGATGATTCCACAACGCTATCCTTAGCGTTTCCAGCCCGAGTTCCGTTTCTTGGCGTCGCTTCTCCTTGTAGCGACCAACGTGAACTCGCCGACTTCTGAATTTCTCTCTAGCTTCTCTTTTTACTGGGACAACCAGTCGCAATTATTGTATGGTTTAGCTGCACAGGATTTGCTGCTTTATCACGCGGATATAAACATTCCGCTGTCTTAATAGTAATCTTGCTTATCCAGATAACATCGAATTGCTGATCTCCCTTTCCTTAAAAATGCGGGAGTTTGCTGCTTCATTTTTTCCAAATCACATAGCAGCCCGAAAGACTTCTCGTCTTTCCCACCGGGGAGCGTACAAGCAACTGAAATGTCTTCCTTATTTTAAACGCCAAGTGCGCAATCTTGTTTTCCGATCGGACCACACAAAAAGAGAGCAATTGTTCACGAAAATGCTCTAAACAATCGACGAATTTTCACTCAACCTCTTGTCTCCCATCTTCATTCAGTTCTACAAGTGGCCCGCAATGTCTTGCTTCGAAACGTTCCTCCCGTGTTGTTTAGGCTGCACGTCGGCTGCGACCTACGATTTACGACGTCAAAGCGCTCAAACTTCGACCACCCAAACAGAGTGAGAATTCTTCGTATCTTTTCTTTCCTAATCCCCAGATAAAACTTTCTCTGCTGTTTACACTTTTTAACTCCAATAAATCTTAGGACTTAATTAATTAATACCTAATTAATTTCATACATCCACCACGCCCATTAATTCCAGAATTAATGGCGGGGGTGTGTGGTAACAATATATTTAGAGTGCTTTAAAATTAGCCGTTAGACCATGAACTTCGAAAATGTTTCGTGTAAATTCTACGTTACACCGTTTTCTCACGGAAAAAAATTTCTAGTCTTTTGTTTAAAGGGTTGGAAAGCGAGTGGCGAAGCCATGCAGTGCAAAGGTACTTTGCCCTTACTTTCCTTATTTTCTTAAAAACCACTAGAGTAGTAGCTTGGTGTACCTCAAGAGTCTTTCTTTCGATGGACCAGAGATCGAAAAATCAACCTTCACAAAATTCAATGTTTCATTTGCCATATTGGCTTCTTAATCTTAAAATTTCACATAAACTTAAAACAGCTTTATCGGAAGGATTCCCTCAATAAATCATGTAGTACTACATATTCTTAACACCTTACATAAATTAAGGAAGTTTAAGTCGGCGTAATCGTTGGGAAAGATTGTCAACGTGTTGTACTTTTTCTCCGGAACGAAAAGCTTTCCACCAACTAAAACAAGTATTAAAAATATTTTAAAGAAATCACCTGCTTTATAGTTTAAATGACGAGAAATGAGAAGCCTTGAGGGCATGGGGTCGACAGTAAACTTCTCTTAACTTTGCAAGTGTTTTCAGATTTTGAATCGGAGAAAGCATAGTTCCAAATGAAAACTTATTCAGCTTTCAATTCTAGAAAATCACTTAGCCCACGTTTTGACCCTCCGACGAGATAGGGTTGTACACTGAGTGGCCACTTTATTATGACCACCCCCTCAGTACTCCGTTGAGCCGCCTTTTGCCTTTAATACTGCGTCGATTCTTCGTGGCATGGACTTAACGAAATGTCGATAGATGGTTTGTGGGATCTGAGACCATGCTTGATGAATAGTACTTTTCAGCAGCGAGAGATTGCAGGGTTGTGGATCCAGCTGTCTGATGGCTTGTTCAACTTCATCGCATAAATTCTCAATAGGGTTGAAATCTGGAGATTATGGGGGACACCTAAGCAAGGTAAACTCACCGGCATGTTCCTGAAACCAATCCTGTACAATACGAGCACTATGGCAGGACGCATTATATTGTTGAAAGTAGCCATCGCCATTGGGATAAACCATCCACATGACAGGATACACGTGGTCCGCAACGATGTTTAGATATGATGTGCAAGTCAGACGTCGATCAACACGAATTAAAGGGCCCAAAGCATGCCAGGAAAACATTTCCCAAACCATAACGTTGCCTCCACCAGCTTGAAGGGTGGTAGCAATGAATTTGGGGTCAATGCTTTCCTGCTGTTTCCGCCAAATTCTCACTCGGCCATCGGCATGGTGCAACTGAAAACGTGATTCATCGGACCACATAATTTGCTTCCAATTATCGACTGTCCAATCCTTGTGCGCCTGTGCAAACTGGAGACGTTTTCTCTTGTTAACTGCAGGCAGCAAAGGTGTTCGAACAGGGCTTCGGCTTCCATATCCCATCCGATGCAGTGTACGGCGAACAGTGCGTGCAGAGATTATTTTAAGAGATCCTTGATTAAGATGGTCTGTAATTTGCTGCACTGTTGCCCTTCTGCTGTCTGTTAGCAGTCTGGACACTCTTCGTCCCACCCGAGCAGCCACTAGTCGATGACGTCCGCACGTTGCACGTAGAGACCCAGTTTTTTGGTTGACAGTCCAGTCTTTAAACACTTTAACAACAGCTGCTCTTGAACATTTCACGAATGCGGCGGTTTCGTTGAAACTCACTCCATGGCTCCGAGCTCCTACAATCATCCCAGGTTGAAGGTCCGTCAAATCGCATTTTTTACCCATCTCGTCACCCAAAAATCCCTTATACTACTGTCGCAGGCACTAAGCTTTCCCTTTTTATACTAACCTCGCCCTCTGGCGGCAACAGCGTGCAGCCATAGCTCATTTGCTTAAAACTATGAGGTGGTCATAATAAAGTGGCCACTCAGTGTATGAATGCTATTTTTCCAAAATGAAATGGAATGGCATAAATCACAGTGGCCGCTGTGCAATCGAGGAAAATATCAGGGTTCGGGTTTTTAATCATTAACAGAGAAAAATGTTCACGATATTCAAAATTCTTTCTGATTCACTACTGAGTTAAAATACATGCCACTGTCATAAATTAACAAAGCTTACCTGCTGCTTTGGCTACATCTGACGCATTCAAGTTGTAGGAATTTGGATTCACCTTGAAAGTAATTTGACTTCCGTTCACTCTGAAATAAAGATTTTGTTCAGTGTACAAAGAAAAATATTTCCAAATATTCCATATTAAATGTTAAAAGAGTGCATCTACCATATAACACTGATATAGGGGAAAGACGAAAGTTAATGCTGTTGAAAAAGGCACTGAAATCGAGACAAGTCTTTTTTTCTTTTCTTTTTTAGTTCAACAACCACCGTGAGCTCACACATCCTTCGGAAAATAATGGCCTATTTTCTGAAGTGCCACATTCAACTTGCCTACATTGTTTGCAGACCAACCGGCTCTCATCTCCAGCTGAAAAGCGACTCAGACGCTACATACACGCTATAATCGGTTGAGCTGCACTCGTTGATACTCGTGTGAGAGTGGTCTGTACAACATGTTAGGAAGACGTGAGTTGCGGGTGATACTGCTTCATGAGTTCAGATTGGGTCGTAATGCGGTGCAAATCTACCGCATTGTGGTCGAGGCTTGGGGCGAAGAGGCAACATCTCAACGTCCTGCTCTTCGGTGGTTTGAAAAGTTTAGTTGCGGAGACACGAGTCTACAAGATGAGGAAAGCCGAGGGCGATATTGGGTCATTGATAAGGACGTTCTGAAGGCAAATGCGGAGGCAAATCCTCGCGTCAGTCAGAGAACTCGCCGAACAGTACAATGTGTCGGTGTCAACCATTTCCGAACATCTCCACCAAATTGTTAAGGTCGAATACGTGGGTCCCACAAGAACTGACGGAGCATCAGAAACAGCAACGGTTTCAGATGTGCAGTAACTTTCTGCTTCACACTGAAAAAGAGCCCCTACTTGATTGCATTGTAACCTGTGATGAAAAGTGTGTACTATACAACAACCGTAAGCGATCTGCGCAGAGGCTGAACTATGGTGAACCAACACCCTAAACCAAAGTTGACGCCAAAGAAGGCTTTGTTGACAGTGTATATGACTGCTCACGTTGTCATACACTACAGGTCCTTGAATGCTGGTGAAAGCATTACCTCAGTCTCATACTGTGAAGAAATTCACTGAATGCACTAGAAGTTGTGTTCCAAACAGCGATCTTTGGTGAACAAGAAGGGTCCCATAGGAACCATAGGAAGTCAATTTGTTCGTGCTGAAGGATATTAAGAACACAGTTTGCCGTCTTTACACGATTTTAAAAAATTACAGTTCAAAATATATATACATTAAATTAAAACATGAGCACTTTCAAGTCCACTGTGGACCCGTCCTCAGATGGTGTGGTTGCATTATGCCCTGGGAGGGTATATATATATAGTAAGCACATTGACGAAACAGTATGTTTTGGCATGCGCATGCTCATTACATAATCATGTCGTTTCATTTGAGCAGCCGGTATTGTCTCTTTCGCTGTAGTAGTTACAAATTAGTTTCCATGGTAACGGTATAATGATAGGGGTATCGTCGTTACAACATTCTGCCCTATGTTTATGTATCAATAAGCTTTCTGATAAGAGGATAGATGAACAGGTAGTCGGCGTATGTAACATAGTAACATAAACATAAGTAGCAGTAACATAGTAACATAAGTAGCAGAAGGGTCCTATCCTCCTCCATGATAACGCGAGACTATCCATGTCACAAATAACAAAACAGAAACTACACGAACTGAGGTTCAAAACCCTCCCAAATCCACCCTACTCGCCTGACTTAGCACCTGCCGATTTCCACCTGTTCTTAGCAATTACCTCAAGGACAGGACCTTCAGAAACCGGTAGGAGGTCGAAACAGAATTCTAAGACTTCTTGCATCCAGGGAGCTTGATTTCTTCCGGATTGGTTTTGAAGCACTTGCTTGTCACCCGCTGGCAGAGGTGTGTAGCTGCTGAAGATGCCTATTTCGAATGAAACAAGGTTGTGGGCTATGAGATATGTCTATTTCATTTTTACCCCCCAAAGCGGATATTATTTTCCTAAAGACCTGGTATATAAGCAGTAGCCTATCCTTGATTTTGGGCCAGTTTTTACAAGAGAAGGAGACCAGTGCCCTGAGATAAGCACACCGCCTATGCCTCGCCTAGACCCATCTCGGACGAATGGTCAGAGACCAGCGCATTTCGTACATCAACGTTAATTGAAACAACCGAAAAGCAAAGAAATTAATCAAATGGCAAATATCGAAGTTACAAACAATTTCATCGTCAAATTATGTGCTAATGAAAGATATCTTTAATAAAAAAAAACACATTTCTTAAAAAACATGAATTTTTCAAAAATGAAGGAAGAAATTTAAAAAAATCAAATTTCCATATTTTTTAGAGAAATGAGGAAATCCTTTGCTGGTTGGTATATTTAAGCCTGCTTTTTTCCAATGATATATAATTTTTTGTGATGTGTTTAGAATGTAAAGTTATCAATGGATGTTAATGCTTCTTCTGAGACAGGGGAATCAAAGCTAACGCTATTTTTCTTACTACTTTCCTCACTCTTAATTTGAGAACTCTTTTCCGCTTTTGCGATTTTTCGTTGCTTATTATGTGGTGCACTTAAGAACTCCCACCTTTTAAATTTCAATGATTAACGCTTTTCTCGTAAGTCAGATCGAAAGCTTCAACAGAACCTTCAGTGTCTTTTTTAAGAATATATTTTATTTTGAGTTTTTATAACAAGAAAATGTTCTCCAAATCGTTTACGGCATTTTTTAATATAGATTCAAGTGGAAATAGAAAGCATTTGTGCCGAAGGACTGAATAAAACCTGCCTTATATTCTATGTAACACCCATCCGGATAAGTAAAATGATTGTAGCGGAAAGTTGCATCTGTAAGAATGTTTAGAATAACTTAATAACCATCGGTTTACTGCTTTATCACTGAATCATTTAAATTAAACGGTCGGTTAAAAAGCTTCATATTCACTCAAAGAAAGAGCTAATCGAATATTTTAGTATTTTTGTGAAAATGAACTCCTTCACAATTCTATTTTCATGCATTATATGTCGTTTCCTTAAAAATTTTCTCACGTCAAACTTTTTCCGATTTTTTTTACATACCAACATACACTAGATTATCAAAAGTAACCGGACATCACAATGTTTTGGGGTAAATGGCTTTATTATCGCAATTAATAGTTTGTCTGTCCAACTTTTGCCTGTATGACAGCGGCAACGCGTTGAGGCATAACATCAACTAATGTCCGGTAGGCCTCGGCAGGAATGGCTAGCCATTCGTCATGCAAAGCTTCTGCCAGAGTGGAGAGCAAAGACAGTCGTTGCGGTCGATATCGCATCCATCGCTACAGTTGATCCCACAGGTGTTCTATGGGATTAAAATCAGGACTGAGTGGTACAATAAATAATTTCCCCTCAATTTCAAGAAACAAGTCCTGCACACGCGATGCAGTGTGGCAGGGAGCTCGATCGTGTTGCAAGAGACAACAGTAATTTTCATAACACTGCCACATTATTGGTAAGGCGGAATTATTCAGAACTTCAAGGTCCACTTCAGGGTTCATGGTTTGTGGTATAATAACCATGTAACGTACCAGGAGATGTGACGTACCTGCCAGAAGGACGCACACGACATAAAGGCAGATAGGAATCAGAATAAAACGTCCGCGTAGCTTAATTGGTAGAGCAACTTATTCCGGAATGAGGGGACCCGGGTTCGAATCCTGGCGCGGATAAAAATGACGGAGAAATTTACTTCGTTATAACCAACGGGTCGAGTCCCATCCGCGAAAGACAACTCCATACCATGATGGAGCCTCTGCTGAACTTAACAGTTGGAAGAACACAGTCCGACGAAAATCGTTTGTCGGGCTGACGCCAAATCCAAACACCCCCATCAGATTGGAAAAGTGAAAAGCGTGACTCATCTCTCGAAAGAACAGCTTTTCTGTTGTCCACAATCCAGGTACAACAGGAGACACACCACTCCAAACGGCTTAGAATTCACGGTATTGATGTGTGGCCTGTGTGCCACTGCTCTACCATATTAACTCATACTGTGCAATTTTTTGCGGATATTTATGGTACTAATCAAGCCACTACAAGTATTTCCTACTTCAGCAGCGATGGAAACGGGAGAGAGGAAGAACGGGATTTCTTAACATTTCTTACCTGGTGCTTCTGTCACGTTCCTTCAGTTTGCGCCGCCTTCCTGAAAGTTTTTTTTTCGTTGTAGTTGCACCGTCCTGCTTCCGTCTCTTTTCAACATCACTTACAGTCGATTTTGGCATGTTTAGTTTAGCTGCAATGCTCCGCATGGACACGTTACTCAAATGACATCCTATGGCCAGCCAACGCTGGAATTCAGAAAGTTCAAGTCCACGTGGTATATCTGCTTCAGAGTATATGCCACGTGGATGTGAACTTTCCGAGATACAACAAGATAAATCATCTCAGCTTTATATACGTACCTCCCTCACTCACCGCCCACCTTCTTGCGCAACCGTTCTTTGCACTTATGCAAATATCTGGTAGTGTCAAAATACTTTTGATAATATAGTGTATATATGATTTTTGAAGTTATTTCACACTAGGTATTTTTAAATGACTATTTTTACATTCTTTTCCTGCTTTTTTAAAAAGAACGAAATTGAATACCGACTAGTACGTTCAAAAAGTTCCGGAACTTTTTGAATATTTGCCAAATGTCTGTGAATTACGTCATTTCCCGCTGAGCAAGCGAAGAGCATGATGTCACCGACCAGCCAGAAACAGTTTGATCCATATCCAACACGTACAGCGTATGTGCGTAGTTCGTTATTACAGGCATTCAAGGCTCTCCTTCGCGAGAACAACGATGTCGAATTTTGAACAGCACTCAAGTCTAACATTTTGTGTTCTCTTCGGAAAATCTGTCGCTGAGACTTTCCAAATGATTAAGTCAGCGTGCGGTGAGAGTGCAATGAGGCGCACTAGAGTTTATGAGTGGCATCGACAATTCGAAAACGGGCGACAGAAAAATATCGAGGAAGATGGGAGGACAGGACGACCTTCAACATCCACAACTAACAAATGAACAAATCGGAACGATGAACAAACCGCCATTGTCAAAGAAATGAACGATGAACAAATCGCCACTGTCAAAAAAATGAACGATGAACAAATCGCCATTGTCAAAGAAATTGTGAAAAATGACCGTCGAAACACTGTTGCAGCAATTGCAAAAGTTGCCGGCATCTCAGTTTGAAGTTGCCATGCCATTTTAACAGAGAAACCGAGCATGCATCACGTGGGCGAACAAATTGTTCCCAAAAGCCTGACCCAAGAAAAATGGATGAGCACATGCAAGTTTGCTGGGATAACATCGATTCAGTGGATTCAGATCCCGATCTCTTGAATCGATCGATCACTGGCGATGAGACTTGGTGCTTTCTGAACGACCCCCAGTCCAACAGACAGTCAAAAGTGTGGAAAACACCGTCGTCACCACGACCAAAAATGTTCAAGGCTGACCGCTCCAAAGGAAAGGTCTTGTTAACACTTTTCTTCGATTGCAAGGGGTCGTACACAAGACATTCCTTCAACATGGTCGTACAGTAACTGAAGAAAAGTACGTCAACGTCCTGAAAGTCTCCGAGTATCAGTCAGACGCAAGCGACCCGATCTTTGGAAGACGAACTCGTGGGTGCTCCATCACGATAATGCGCCGGCTCACAGATCCCTCCTGATGTCCGATTACCTGACCAAACGTCACATATCCGTTTTTCCACAACCAGCTTATTCCCCTAATCTTGCTCCGTGTGACTTTTTCCTTTTTACCCGGATGAAGAATTTGCTTAAGGGGCGACGCTTCTCAAGTTCCGAAGAAGTGCAACGAGCTGTGACAAATGCACTGGAGGATGTGGCAAAAGAAGGCTGGCAATTTGCATTTAAATCTATGAGTGCTGGCAAAAAAAATACATAGTAGCACAGGGTAACTACTTCTAAGGAAACACCGCATAAACAGGTATTATCTGTTCTCATTCTTTTTTAATATAAAAAGTTCAGGAACTTTTTGAACGTAGTAACATTAACGGATGGCCTTAACATTAATTCATACCGAATGTAAGCATTAAAGGACGGCCTAAATAATTTTGTTTACTAGCTACATAAAATTTCAAGATGCATTCATAATCAAAAATTTATGGGCGGTGAGTAGGTCTCTCTTGGCACAAAAACCGTCGACAGAGGTGATTCTTCACCAACTTCCAGAAGTCTATGATCCTCAAGTCATGAGCATTCGGAGAGTGTTAGAATGGATTTCAAAATTAGCACAACCCCGCAATGCGTTGACGGATAAATAAGGAAGTGACAAACTTTCAACTTCAGTAGCAGATAGCAAAGGGGCGTGTGTGGAGTACTAGTGTAAGAAGTACTTGCTGCAATTACAAATGTTTCTTTCTGTACCACGCTTCACATTGTCCCACATAATCACCACGCTTACCTTTCAATGAGACCATGTTTCCTGGCGGGTAGTCAATTTTAGTTACGCTGTTCTCTAAAAACTTTGGCTTCTCATTCAAACTCCTGTGCGGAACAACGCCCTCTAGTCAGGATAGTGTAATGACGTTTGGAGATACCGATTATCACATCCATACATAATCATCTACCGCCAAATGTAACCGGAAGTTACTTTTTGAGAAGCGCATATAGATTACAAAGTTCTAAAAACCTGCAATACAAAGCGTCACCGCAGGGTTTAGGCAGCTTAACATTCTTCATCAGCTGCTGTGAAAAGAATGACAGATTACATGAATAGTCTTTTTCTCTTGAGAGGGGGTAACAACCGCCAAGAGCAACTCTAGTAAGAGTTATAAGCAGTCAGCCGTCCATGTTTTATGGTCACTATCTCCAGGGAAGGGAAAATGCCTAATCCTGTAAGGCAAACATCCAGCCTATATCTTTGTCACCTGGGCGGTAAGATGCTTCGTGACGTGATCGCTTTGCATTCATGCGTCTTGGCTAAATAATTTAGCGAACAATCAAAACTTCTCATTATGTTTGTCTTTCTGCATGTATTTACCCCTTTAACTGGCTGGAACGAATAACCTCGTGGCAAGCAAAATGAGCTGAAATAAACTTGAACGAAATACATTTGCTGTCAGAGAAGTGCACCGAACTTGACTGAAACTAGTAAACCTGCGCACCAGAAAGCGTTCCTTTCCCTTTAGCTTTGATATGACCACTTTAGCAAACAAAAATGACCCCTTTAGCAAATTAGTTATTTATGGGGATGATTGGCACTGATCCTTCTTGATGGATTACCTTCTAAAAGGTCACAACAATGGCGACTAACCTAAGAAAGGGAAGAGAAGATACTTGAATCACATGTTTTCAACCAGTGGCATGATGTCCGTGTCAGAAGGATTATACCTTCCCCACCATGGCTTGGATCATAGAGCAGAGAATAGACTATAAGGAAGCGCGTATCGCTAGTGACAGGTTATAATCGGTACTGCTCAGATGTGCATGAGAAAGTAATTGTTTTGCCGTAGCATTCGTAAAACCAGGCCGCTATGTGAACCACTTTAGCAAACAAAAATGACCACTTTAGCAAATTAGTTGGGAAGCGTAGAAGAGTATGTTCATCATTTGGTTCAGGTACATCGGCCGATTAAAGGGTTAAGACCCAACTGTATCATTGATATGCGATTTATCATTTATTGCACAGAAAAATCGCCTGAATGGTACCAAGAGGATCTTCTCGCCGTAAAAGGAGGGTAAAGTTTTCCCGTATGATTCAAGCTCAAATTGAGAGTTCACAACGTTAAAATCAATGCGGCGTTTTGAGGAAAAAATTTCGATTCAAAGGAAATTCTTTATTCAAGGAACAAAATTTACTCAAAAAAATATTTTAACTTCGCACTCTAAGTTGTAGTGCTGATTCGACAAATTTCATCCATAACAAATGAGAAATAAAGACACTTGATAAATTAATCGTTGAATAAACAATAGTAAGTACTTTTTTATTTACTCATACTTCAAAAAATCGCAAGGTTTGTACTGCTCTTAAAAATGCAAAATATTTCGAAATAACGAAATGCCTGACGGAGATACTCTGTTAGCAAATTCACTCAGCAAGAACTGCAATTCAGTTTTTTTACCTCCGTTCCTCTGCTTTAATTTCATTTCCTTCGTTTCGCTCTAGAATTAGAAAGATATTTTGTTATTATTTTGCTTAGCTTCCTGTTTTAATTACTTCTGCTTCTCAATGCAGTAGCTCATGTTTTCCTCATGCAGTTTTTTAGTTCTTTTTTACACTTTCGAAATATACTTTAAACTTGTAAAGCGTAATACTACTGATTTTAAGTTTGTTTTTAATTATGAATCAGCAGTTTGACCGGAAACTAAAACTCAGTCTGTCATGACAGATACCACCCAATTACTTGGCAATTTTTCGTGATACATTCTACATTATTAAACTCCAAGTGCGCTCAATTTTAATTCAGAAGCGAAAAAGATTAGATAGATTTCTGGAACGTCTTTTCTTTTTAAAGCACAAGATAGATTTTTGCCGCACAACCTATCAAAAGAGATATTTCTCTGCAAAATATGCATGGAAACAAATGAAATGTTGACGCAACGTATTTCTATCCATGTGGAAAAACCTGCGCCCAGCAAAACGTCATTGTAACAGCACCACGTGCAAGTTCTGCTCTATCGCGCAGGTGTTTTGTTTTGTCTCTAGAGTGCGCTGGATGGTACGCTGGCGTGAAATCTATGTCTTGTTCATTGTACATATACACAGCCCTACAACTAGTACAGAAAATTTTAAATTGTGTGCTGAGACTTCTTGCGCTTATGGCTGTCTCTAAATTTCGCGGAATACTCTACAGAAGTTTTTTGCTACTGTCCGACGCAATGTCACACCATTCGACCCACAATGCAGTGGCAATTTCAGCTTTGTTGGGCGATTTATTTTCCCACGCACCCGTCGATTCAATTCGTCTCAGAGATTTTCTACAGGGTTCAGGTCAGGACCTTGTGCTGACCACAGTCCAACTTTTCGAAACTCATGTCCTCAAACCTATCTGTAACAACCCAGTGTAACATGGTGTGTTGTTCTGCTGATAGACATATGGGCCTTTCCCAAAGTACTGCCACAACGATGGCAGTGCATAATTGTTCAGGACGTCTACGTAGGACTCAGCATTCACGGTTTTCTCCAAGACAACTAATGGGCCCAAGCCAAATCACCAAAAAAAAAAAAAAAAAAAAAAAAAAAGCTTCATACTATCACGCTTCCTCCGCCAAACTTCATTGTCCGGACGATACATTGTGGAAGGTACCTTTCTTTCAGCATCTGCCACGCCCAGGAAAGACCATCCCAGAAGTAGACTATGTACCGTAATTCGTAGTTCAAAGGAACAGTTTCGCATTAGTCTACAGCCAAAGATCGACGTTCCTTACACCACGCTTATCGGCGTTTGACGTTAGTCGAAGTGATTAGCTTCTTGTGGATGACTGCTCGACAGCATTAACCAATATAGCGCAGCGTCTTGCGCAGTGTACTGGTGATAATATCAGTACTGAAAAAGGTGAGAAAGATAGATAACAAAAGTAATGAACGCAAAAACAATCCTGTCCTGAGATTCATCGGGTCCATTCAATTATATACAGAGGCTCTCATTCTGTATCAGAAGAACCCTAAAAACGTTTAATGATTATGTGGGCTACACAATCACCATTGTGCATCTCCGATATAATCATATGCCATGATTTTCAACCTTTCACGTCTGATCATGCCGGAGTGCACTCCATCCCCATAGTTTACCCTGATGAATCTATGAGGGGTATGCAAAAGTTTTCGCCGCCCCGCTAGCTGGCGCTGTATGGGTATAACCGGCCGGCGACCCTTGCTGTCAGTTCGTACATGAAGCCAAGCATGACGGTCGATAAAGTTCATTTGCGGCACTGCTTGTTATTCATTTTTAATTTAGGGGAAAATGCGAGTGAAGCATACGGTTCAATAAGTCAGGCGTATTGCGAAACGGTTATGGGTGAGTGGACGTGTGGAGATGTTTGCCAGGTTTAAAGGAACAGTAAACTTAAAAAAGTCCTCGAAAATACGAGTTTTTGCTGTCATGTTATGCGGGTGACAGGGTGATGCTCATAGAGCCGAAATATTTGTTTCCCTAAGGCCATTGGGAGCTGAGTAAACAGCTGACAAAGTTTCTGGTGAAGACGTCACACTAGATAAGCGGTCAGTCAGGCCACTTCTTCCAGCTATGACGTAGAGGTATTTTTGTACTTCTACGTTGATTTAAAACATCACTATACGAAGAAATAATTCCTAAATTTAAACCTTAACGGCCAGACGAAACATGTAAACAACAGAAGTCAAAATTACGGAAAAGATGCTTTATTCAGGATGTAGCAAACACATCGTAGCATAGCATATTGCTCTAAACTCTCCACACAACTCTTAACACAACGCTCCTTTCAATAATCAGTTTACAACCCAACGCTCGCCAAGTAACAGTTTAGTCGTCGTTTTTATCTCTCGTTCTAATTTTATCTCAGGCATACGTCACGTGCATTCAACCTCAATTGTGTTGCCAAACGTATTCGTTTGAGAGAAAAGATATTACGTTAAGAGTGAAGAATAACTGAGAATAAACTCAAGATTTACATAGGGAAAGAAACTAAAAAGGAAAGTTAATTTAGAATATACGTCACAGAGCAGTGGCATCTGTGTACTCGGTGCGGCAGGGGTTGTGAGGGAAAGTACGAGGTAATTAGTGTCAGGAATTTCTCTCCTTGTGTTGCACGTGTCCTGTTCATTAGTCATCAAACTTTCTGCTCCAATTTACACAACTGGAATGCATTTTAAGCAGTTTACGGATTTCGCTGAAACCCTTGGTTTACAAGCACTCAGTAACTACTTTTTACAAAGTGGTGAAATTTTTAGTTGGGCCAATAATCAAATTTACGTAGCACAGTATGAAAAAACAAATTACTAATGATTTAAAATTACGCGATTCCGTAATTTGGGTGAGCTGAAATGGACAGTTTGATTCGCCAGGTTTTTGCGCCAAATACTGTACGTGTTCCATATGGATATTCGCAAGGGAAATATTGTAGATTTTATTGTCGTCCAAAAAGGTGTTTATGACGAGGACTTAGAAAATAATGCGTGCGATTTATTACTCTGAGGCCTTTATGAAGAAATAAAGATATCAGTTTTTTAATCAGATAGACATAGAAGCATTCGTGTCCTCATGAAGAAAAAATATCCCAAATTGATCATCACATGGTAAAAAGTTTGACTAAAAATCTAAAAGCTGCTGAAAGGAAAGCTCCTTTACTAGAAGCATGGCGGTCCAGTATAACCAACCATTTATGGTGGTCAGCTCAAACGTGTAATGGAGATGCTGAACTGCTGGTAGACTAATTTCTATCTCTGATTAACCTGCCATACAGTAATATAAGTAGAAATAACAGTTAGATAAAACGCCTTTTTATCTATATATTTCTAGTTAATATTTTTATTTTTATTTTCCATATCATGTTCACCTATTGCGGTATTTTTATTTTCGTGGAGCGAAAATAAAATATATATGCACTTAGTTCAATGAAAAATACCTTTATATACTCGTATATAGACAGTAGCTGACAAATCTTTAGTGACAGTGGGAGTTAATCGAAATTGTCTGTCATTTCCAGGCCTACAAAGAAAACCCGAATACTGTTGTTCATTAGATTCAGGTAAACATTCGAACACAAGAAGGGAATACTTTTCTGATTTTTCGCCTAACAGGTATCCAGTCATTCACCCAATATACAAATTGTTTGTACGCAACGTGTCTCCATAGTTTGCTACATACAAGTTCATATTTTTTTCCTCGTTTTTTCCAGCCCGAAGAATCATTTGATAACGTCTTGCCTGTAAGGTGTGGATGTTTAAAACAGCACTGTCGAATTATTCGGGGTTTATTATACATTGTGCACCACCTTTTCTTTTCATCATCTGATCACTCTCGTTTCAACACAAACACTCAGCGTTTATTGACATTTTCTCGCAGTTACAACATTGACACCAGTCAAGATTACCTTTTCTACCTTCGAATTTGTTTTCACATTTCTTGTTAAACATTCGTACTGTACCGGCAGAATATCGTGGTTCAAATGTATAACGATTTACACTAGCCATTTTACAGATTGATGGGATCGACTGCGCTGCACAGAACGGTAAAGAACACCGATTGGAGCCCTACGCACGCTGAGCGTTTGGTCTTTTGTCTAGTGTAACGTCACTGCTGATCTTAAAAAACGCTACTTACGATAAAGCATTTCTGATTGCGACAGGTTATGTCTCGTTCGACATTACATTTTCGCGCGGAGAAACAAAATGCCCGAAATGAGTTTACAGTTCCTTTAAGAAAGGTGATCTAAGCTCGGAAGACAAGCCACGTGCAGGTAGACCTCACGAACTCGCAAACGAGGAGCGGGGACCGCTGTTGCAAGAGGATGCCACACAATCGACCACGCAACTGGCGAAACGTTTGAAAGTGGCTCAATCGACGGTGGTACGGCGTCTACAGGCCTTGGGGAAGATCCAAAAGATTGGTAAGTGGGTTCTGCATACTTTAACGAAGCGTAATATTAGTCAACGTTTGGGCATCTGCATGTCGTTGCTGAAGTGGTTTCAAGGAAAGAATTTCTCGTGGAAGGTTGCCACCGGGGAATGAATATTGGGTCTATTGCGACAACCCCATATGCAAGCGATCCTGGGTAGACCCATGCCAGCCATCAACATCCACTGCAAGACCCACGGGAAAAAGGTGCTGCTGTGTGTGTGGTGGGATATGCATGGAGTGCTGTACTTCGAACTGTTGAAACCGGGCGAAACAATCACTGCACAACGATATAGCGATTGGGTGATGAAACTGAACGCCGCAATCGAGCAAAAACGCCCATGGACAGGTAAAGGAAGCCGCCCAGTCATCCTATTACACGATAATGCGAGACCACATGCCGGTGCTACCACGAAATCAACCCTGGAACAGTTACACTGGAAGGTTTTATGGCACTCGACTTACTCACCAGACATTGCACCCTCAGACTTTCATCTGTTTCATTCTATGCAACATGCGCTAGACCAACAGCGGTTCACCACAATTCCAGAGGTGGAAAATTTCGTTACTGCGTTCTTCAACTCAAAACCTGAGTCCTTCTATCACAGGGGCATTCATTTGTTGCTTGAAAAATGACAAAAGTTCATTGATGCAAACGGCTAATATTTCGATGAATAAATGTGCACTGGTTTCCTGATAGTTCCTGTCTCTTTTCTCCTTAAAATGGAGGAAGCTTTGGCGTACCCCTAATAAAAAGGTATGCATAGGAATAACAAAAATGTATTTTTCTACAAGGCTTGAAGAACTGGAAAGGGATGTCTACTATTGCAAACTAACGACTCAACTATCAAGGGAAGTATTAAACAAGGATGCAGCCGCGCTCTGGAGGGACATCAAGGGTATTGCTCCGTATACCACAGAAAAAGCACCCTTACTAAGGGAGACCATACAAATTCTATCTCACAGAGGCACGTGTAATGACTTTGTATCGATGGATGTACCAGGTGCATGGACTACGCTTTTGAAGCTTAACAGAAGATAAATATTTCATATGTATACCGCGAGATATTAAGCTGATGTAATCTCACTCGACCATTGTTCATTTGATTTGATTTTCAACCCTTATTCTATTTATGTTTTACAGTTTTAGTCTGTACGTTGTTCTACTGCCATGAAAATGCCCCTCGTTGGAAGGCAAAAGCTCTGTTGACCTTGTATGATCCCGTTTGCACCTGTATATGAAACTGGATAATTGTTTACAAAATCTTGCACTCATTTGTTTCTATTTAACTCTGGTGTATCCACAGTATTTGTTCTACCAGTCCCAATGGTTTCATACAGGGTTTTTGGTGCTTTAAGACAACACTGATTTGCCTTCTCAGTTGGTAATCGTTTACAGAGCCCTTTTGTCACGTTCTATTAACCTCGGAAGTTTAATGGATTGTCTCTGGCATATTCAGCCTGAATCCACTTCCATTTCATATCATACAGTCGACCTAGAGGTTTTCAATGCTGCTGAAAGTCACGTATAGAGCAATTGTTTGAGTGGCAGCTATTATCAATCCTGGCTGAAAATCAGTTTACTCCATCGATTGCATCCACAGTCATCCTATTGTGTCATCATAGCCTTACGAGCATATTTATAGTTTGGGGAGTGTTCTGGTGCTTGCGTAGGATTCAATTAACTATTTTCTGAATTTGGACTTAATTCGCAGAAATAGGGCCACGCATATTTATCTGTTGCGTGAGTTTTTTGACGGTCAAGGAAAATGTTCTTGAGAACTTCAGGTGGTATAGGCACTTAATTTATCCTTCACACAAGCTGAATATCGAAACGACCAAGAATTGAACCCACCCAGGTAATGAGTTTGGAGGAAAATGATTTAAAACAAGACAGAAAAACCGATTTTAGGAAGGTCTGGAAGAAACAATTGATTCTGAAATTTTATATATAAAATACATTTTGCACCAAATACATT
The DNA here is from genome assembly GCA_039090855.1 of Macrothele yani. NCBI lineage: Eukaryota > Metazoa > Arthropoda > Arachnida > Araneae > Macrothelidae > Macrothele > Macrothele yani. The sequence continues at coordinate 53,302,881 of CM077017.1, forward strand.
TCCTTTGATTTTAGAAACCCTTCAAAACCCTACATTCTTAAAAGATAGTATACAATTTTTGCACTTCTTCACTCGGCGTAGTGACATTAATTATGCGCTAGAAATGAGAGTGAATGAGTTGTACCAAAACTTTATTAATTGCTCAATTGGAGTGATATTAAATTTGTACCTATAAAACTGGTGAATTAGTGTGTTTTGTCCCATTTTATTATTTGAAATTATATATATAAAACGTCGCTTGTTAATTCATGCAGAACAATATTTTGCATATTTGGAGACGTAAGGAATGCGGATTTTTTTTTTTAATTTTTCCACATAAAAATTAAATTCGTTTCAGACACCGACGACTTTCAAAAGGCAAATAATATTACAGCTCGCTTATGTTATCACTGAAAATTTTTGTATTTCGCACAAATATCTCGAGCATTATTGCAATAGTCGCTTGTTAATTCATGCAGAAGACACTTTATAACCTCTTGGAAATTTCAAATGTGTCAAACAAACTTCAATAAAGTGTATTTTTCTTTAAGACATGACATTTTCCATCAATTATGTAATAAATTAGACTTACCTTATATTGGAAAATGTGCCCGTAGGGAGATAAAGCACTTTCTCGAGCCCCTTGACCAGATTCTCTGCGTCCTGTGGAGTGATCGTCCTAAAATAGGAAAAGAGAAAGCAACTTGTTTCAATCACAGGAGAACCCTCAGGCGTGTCAAAGCTCAGAAATCAGAGCGTTCCTAAGGCAACCTACAGTTTAATCTGTCATCACCAAAACGTTATTAGGTGGTTCGAAGGATTCTACAAAAGTCACGGAGGGGGAGAAAGTAACAAACTTATTAAGCTGCGGTGTGTTTATCCTACTTTACTGCCGGATGATAAATTTCCCACTCTGAGCTCAGTACTCTTACAATAATACCACTGAGACTAAATCTCAGGACCGATATTCGTGTACAAGGACCGTCATTACTGAAGCAAAATTCACGCTAATAATTTATATATTTGAATGAACTCAAAGAGGCATCACTGATAAAATCCTTAAAAAAACATTGGCAGTTCCGTGATTTCCTGATTGATATGAACTACGTTTTGGATTATCTTAAATAATAAAAAAGGAAAAGTGAAAAAAAAAGAGGAAGAGAAAACATTATTCCTGAAAATTTGATTACTGTATAGTGCAATTCGTTTTTCTTTTATTCTTGCATAATGCCCAATTACGGGCACCAAAACTTAAAACTGAAGCGCTCCTATAGCGTCGGGTATCCAATTTAGCAAGGGTTATTTTTGGCACTCTTCATTTATCCAGCAGGTCTCTCGAATCACGTAATTTCCCATACAAAAGGTTCAAAACAGTTGCATGCAATTTTTTGGTCTTTGACATGAGTTGAAACCGCAGAATCTTGCAAAACAGCAATTGGTCTTCGCATCTGCTAATACGGCAGATTCGCAGCAGCAACTTTTTTCCGTAAATAAAATTTACACTAATGTAGCAAATTTATAGAAACCCCCAATTACAATCAGACATGTGCCATCCTCACTTACGAACGCAATTATGACGTTGAGGTGGTTTTACAAGCAGCTCACTGAAAAGGATTCAGACAGGTACGAAGCGTAGACAGTAGCAGTATGGGAAAAGATCGTGATTCAAGCAATTTTGAAAGAGGTATAATAGCTGGCGCTACGCAGGCAGATGCAAGCGTCACAGAAACGGCAAACCTTCTCGGGTATGCAAGAATGACTGGATCAAGTGTGTAAAATGAGTAGTGCAAAAAACAACAAAACAAGCAGTTAATGGTTTTCCTGCACTGCAAAAAAAAAAAAAAAAAAAAAATAATAACTGGTCTGAATTCACGGAAAATTACTGAAAATAACGTAATAATAATAATAACTGGTCTGAATTCACGGAAAATTACTGAAAATACCGTAATAATAATAACAATAACTGGTCTGAATTCACGGAAAGTTACTGAAAAAAACGTAATAATAATAATAATAACTGGTCTGAGTTCACAGAAAATTACTGAAAATAACGTAATAATATTAATAACTGGTCTGAATTCACAGAGAATTACTGAACATAACGTAATAATATTAATAACTGGTCTGAATTCACGGAAAATTACTGAAAATAAGGTGCTGCAAAGTTGCCGGTAGATGTCCGTCTTCTAACAAAATTTCCGTTTTTAAAAGTTCCCGTTTATTTCTAACTTCCATATCTTCACAGATTTTCCGTAGTCAGCAATTCCGTTTATTTCGAAAAAGCCCGTTTTGGGTTTTTCCCTATTTATACAGAAATTTCGCAAATTCGAAGACCGTGAATTTTTCAGTCCTTACCCCAGTTAATCCTTTCACCTCTGTGGGATTCAATCCAAGTTCGTTTGAACAGAAACCTCGCGTCTTAACTACTGAGCCAGATAGATTCAGAAGTCATAGTCATATTCAAAGTAAAATTCTATTTCGCGATGATGATTTTTTTTGTTTTTTGCTTTTGTCACTAATGCGAAGGAATTAGTCATTTTATTCTCTGTTAGAGATTTTTTTAATAGGTTTGTAATAAATTTAATTTTTCCATAGAAAGACTTATCACAAATTAATATTTTTTTTTCATCGTGAACTTTCTAAGCAATAGAATGCTTTGGAACTAGAGATCTTTTTAAACTGCCAATGACTTTCAATTACTTTAGAAAAAGACGAAATGTACTGTTTCATAATATTATTTCAACAAACTCCTTAATACAAAATTTACTCTCGATGGCTATACACTAAGTGGCCACTTTATTATGACCACCTCACAGTTTTAAGCAGATGAGCTATGGCTGCACGCTGTTGCCGCCAGAAGGCGAGGCTAGTATAAAAAGGGAAAGCTTAGTGCTTGCGACAGTAGTATAAGGGATTTTTGGGTGACAAGATGGGTAAAAAATGCGATTTGACGGACTTTCAACGTGGGATGATTGTAGGAGCTTGGAGCCATGGAGCAAGTATCACCGAAACCGCCGCATTCGTAAAATGTTCCAGAGCAGCTGCTGTTAAAGGGTTTAAAGACTGGACTGTCAGGAAAAAAAACTAGGTCTCTACGTGCAAAGTGTGGTCGTAATCGACTAGTGACTGCTCGGGCGGAATGGAGAGTGTCCAGACTGGTAACAGACAACAGAACGGCAACAGTGCAGCAAATTACAGACCATTTTAATCAAGGTTCACGTAAATGATCTCTGAACGCACTGTTCGCCGTACAGTGCATCGGATGGGATATGGCAGCCGAAGGCCTGTTCGAACACCTTCGCTGTCTGCAGTTAACAAGAGAAAACGTCTCCATTTCGCACATGAGCACAAGGATTGGACAGTCGATAATTGGAAACAAATTATGGGGTCCGATGAATCACGTCTTCAGTTGCACCATGCCGATGGCCGAGTGAGAATTTGGCGAAAACAGCACGAAAGCATGGACCCCAAATGCATTGCGACAACCCTTCAAGCTGGTGGAGGCAACGTTATGGTTTGGGGAATTATTTCCTGGCATGCTTTGGGCCCTGTAATTCGTGTTGATCAACGTCTGACTTGCACATCATATCTAAACATCGTTGTGGGCCAAGTGCATCCTGTCATGTGGATGGTGTATCACAATGGCGATGGCTACTTTCAACAAGATAATGCGTCCTGCCATAGTGCTCGTATTGTACAGGATTGGTTTCAGGAACATGCCGGTGAGTTTACTTTGCTTAGGTGTCCTCCACAATCTCCAGATCTCAACCCCATTGAGAATTTGTGGGATGAAGTTGAACGAGCCATCAGACAGCTGGATCCACAACCCTGCAATCTCACACTCCTGGAAAGTGCTATTCATCAAGCATGGTCTCAGATCCCACAAACCACCTATCAACATCTCGTGGAGTCCATTCCAGGAAGAATTGACGTAGTATTAAAGGCAAAAGGTGGCCCAACGAAGTACTGTGGGAGTGGTCATAATAAAGTGGCCACTAAGTGTAATAGCATTTGTGTTATGGACTCCACAGACTGATGCATAAAACATCCTACAATTACCTACACAATAATTTAAGTACCAGTTTTCTTACGGTAACACAATATGCAATAATTGGAGCACAAAATGGAGGATAGGAAAAGAACTATCCGGTGCCACAATAACCAAAATTTCATGCGATATGCTATCCACAATGCCCAATATCGCTACAGAACTTTACAATCAGATCCTTCGACAGACGACTGAAATTTAACAGTTAATCAAACCTCAAGCATTTCCGCAGATCTCTCCTATTACTAGAAACGTTCCGTCATGGATGCGGAAAAAGTGAGAGCAGTGCTTTTCCGTTAACTACGAAGGGAATTGCGGAAAGATTTCCGAAAATTCAGAATTTTCCTGGCGTGCGAAAAATAAGTGAAATTCAGGTTTCTTTCCGTCATCTCACGGAAAATGTTGTATGAGAAATATGCTTCGTTAATTCACGAAAGGAATCACGCAAAGTGCCTGGTGAATTTCAGAAAATTTTTGACAGTGTGTGTGCGGAAAATACTGGTCGAGAGACGTTCGGGGGTAAATGGCGGCAGGAGAGCAGCGTACGTGGTAATAGACGAGCTGCATTGCGTCAATTAACCGCACAGTACAAAGAGAAGGATTTCAGCGTATACAGCCCGCCGCACATTGGTGGGAACGGGCTATGACAGCAAAAGTCTCTTTTGGGTAATTCATGTTTCTGCTAAAAATTGACAAATTCGTCGCCAATACTTGGCCCTCGAGGACTGGAAAAAGGTAACTTGGTTAGTTGAGTCACGCTTTTGGTTAATACACCCCGACAGACGGGGTGCCGAGCGTTAACTGTACAAGCTGGCTTAGGCGTAGGGTATGTTTTCATGACATACATATGGTTTCTTAATATCGCTGAAACAGCATTTGGATGTCAAGAAGTATTGTAACATCACTGCAGACCAGACACACCCGTTCACGTGAATGGTGTTTCCTGATGCAAAGAGCTACTTCCAGCAAAATAATATGCCAATCTTCAAAGCTCGGATTGTCACACAGTCGTTCCACAGGAAGGCAGTGACTTCAAAGTGCTAAAATGGCCACCACAGTCACCATAGCTTAACCCAATTAAACACCTGCAGGATGAGATTCAGAGAACCGTTCGTAAATGATCACTCAGTCCCATCTGCACATCATTCAGCAATTATGGAATACCATCCATCCGCTTGGCGGAACATACCTTTAGAAGATATCAGCACCTCGTGAATCCATGCCACATCGAGTTGAGGCTGTTTTGTAGGCCAATTGTGACCCTACACGTCATTTGGCAGCTGTTCCTCATAATTTGATATTTCAGTATTTGAGTGTATGCGATATGACCATCAGTTCCTCAGTAATCGAAATTCGTTTCTTTTAACCTTTATGATTTCCGCACCTGATTTCATGTGAGAGCATTTGTTTGAGGTTTGTCGAAGAGCATTTTTTTTATTGGAGGTTAACGACCATCGTGAGCAACGCAATGGGCTATAAGACATCGCCCGTCCCTAATTTAGGGTCACTGGTTCCATGGAAGGGAGAGCCAGTGCCGTAAGACAAACACAACATCCATGCCTCACCTGGATTCGAACATGGACCCCGTTTGGGCGGTTGACCAGAGGCCATCGCTTAGACCATGGCACCACCGGGGTGGCGAGCATTTTTTTCTGTTTCAATTCAAAAACTGCATAATTTCCAGTTTATACACCGATGAGAAATTACATTATGACCCCCTACTTAATAAGCTGTAGGACCCCCTTTAGCCCGACAAACAGTGGCCACTCGGCAAGGCATCGATTCGGTTCGATGTAGGTATCCTGGGGTATCTGGAACAATAATGTCAACAGCAGGTTCTCCAGTTCCCGTATATTTCTGGGTGGTGGAGATTTAGCGTGAACCCGCTTTTCTAAGTCTAACCACAAATGTTCGATTGGGTTCATGTCAGGTGAATTAGGAAGCCAGAGCATTAACAGAAATTCATCAGCGTGTTCCTCGAACCACTTTGTGACGATTCTGGTAGTGTGGCATGGCGCATTATCCTGTTAGCATCACCAGCAGGGAACACAGTTCCCATGGCCGCCCCGGTGGCGCAGTGGTCGAAGCGATGGCCTCTGATCATTCGTACGAAAGGGGTCCGGGTTCGAATCCCGGTGTGGCATGGATGTTGTGTTTGTCTTACGGCACTGGCTCTTTCCTTTCCCTTGAACCAGTGACCCTAAATTAGGGAAGGGCGACTGCTTATAGCCCATTGAGTTGCTCACGGTAGTCGTTAAACCTCCAATCAAAAAAAAAAAAAAACCCAATCCCCATGAATGGGTGAACTTGGTCCGTAACGATGTTTAGATACCTGACAGCTGTCAGGGATTGTGCTATTGGGATAATAGAGCCTAAAGCGCCCCAAGAAAACATCGCCCACAGCATAACACCGACGCCGCCGGCCTGTTCATTCTCAACAGTGCATCCATGTGCCATAGCCTCCGTTGGTAATCTGCGTATCCGCGCTTGGCCGTCTACGTGATGCACCAGTAATCATGATTCGTCAGACCAGGCCGCTATCTTCCAAACATGCACTGTCCAATCTCGATGATTTCAGGCCCATTTCATGCCTTGTTGGCGATGACGTGCAGTGAGCATGGAGACCCGGCTGGGTCTTCGGCAACGTAGGCACATGCGCAGAAGGCTGCGATGAACTGTATGCTGGGACACAGTGCCCTGATTACCACTGTTGTAGCTGCGGGTCATTTGACGCACTGTGGCCCCTGCCTTCGGTGTAAACAATACCCGATAGTCTCCGCTCCCCTCTGGCATGAGTGAGCTGCGGACGACACACGGCTGGACAACGGTTCGTCGTTTGGCCATTTTTGCACCACTTTTGATACGTACTCACTACAGCGGCACGTGAACAACCCACAAGCGGCGCCGTTTCCGTAATCGTATTTCCGAGGGGCCGTGCCATCACAATTTGTCCTTTATCAAACTACGATAAATTGGCAGCTTTTCCCATTTTGACTCCGAACGCTCTACTAACCGAAAGTCGGTCCTCGTGTTGTATATATACTGCTCTGTGAACTTCACTTCCGCCACCGTTCGGTCTCCAGGCGCGGTCATTTCTCTAGTCTGGGGGTGGTCATAATGGAATTGCTCATCGGTGTATATAGGTATTCAGAGCCAGGGAGTTTTTAACAGCCACAGGCATACAAAAGTTAATCTGCTTTCCTACAACGATGTTTTACAAAAACGCGAAGCGCTATTTTCTTCAGTTATCAAATAATCTTACATCGTCTTTTGATATCAAGTTCTGCAGTTGCTTTTGCATCGGCTGAAACGGATGGAGAGCTGCGCGCACTCTCTTCGACACAAATCGCCTTGAGAACAACAGCAGATGTGTTAATGTGAGCACGGAAAGTCAGAGAACATTTTACACCTTGAAAAATATTAGCAACACTTTTTGTTCCACTTAAACATTTTATCACAACATTATTTCTACGAAGACCTTGAATACTAATCAAAATAAAAGATGGATCAATAAAACATCTCCGATTGATGAGACGAAAAATACGCTTTAGGAATTTGCAACAATGTTTTTAGGATTCTAAACAGCATTAAGCATTTCCAGTAATTTTCGCACTGCCAGTCATACGAAACTCTTTTAGTTGAAGTTATCTGTGGTTCATTGTTTATCATCACTCTTAACGGCAGATTTATAGTGCATCTTTGCATTTTCTTATCACGGCTTGGAGAGTGAACGAACCCACTTACAGATCCACTGTACTTAAAGAGTTGAAACGAAAATTTGTTTGTTAGATCGAAGTTTTTCCATGACGGCACAATGATAAAAAATATTAAAAATAAATTTCGGTAGATATACTTTTTTGCCCATTCTTTCACTTCTTTTTCGAGTGAAATATTCTAAACACACCGTTTTTATTCAAATCGAAGCAACGATAGATAAACGACGGCGCATGTGAAGGTCATTAAACGGTATAAACAACACCTGATATTGACTCTGTTAATTAGCGTTAATCTTGTTCTTAAGATGGGAAAGCCATCGGACTAAAGCACGTTTTACAAAGGCCAAATTGGAATGGCCAGACGACACGCTCAAGGCATTTCCGAGACGGTAAAGCTTAGCGGGAGATTACTGTCAGCCGTGGCTAGTACCTTCAAAAGTGGTCCGCGGAGGAAAAAAACCACGAACTGCAGGAAAGGTATGATAAATGACAGAGTTCACGTCTCATCAATACAAGAGTTGAGCGAAGGCAATCCCGCATGGTACAAGCCAACAGAAAGGGGGGGAGCACTGTGGAGCAACTCGCCGGTAGTTTGAATGCTGGTGACGGAAATAATGTTTTACAACACTTAGTACATCGAACCCTGCTATAAATGGAACCACGTAGCCTCAGGCAGCTCCTAATGCCCAGCCTTACCTCGAGTCACCGTCCAAAGCACCTACACTAGGCCCGCGAGCACCAAACCTGGACCTTGAATGATTGAAATAAAGACGTTTGGTCCGATGAATCTCGTTTACAGTCGTTTACCTAAGGAAGTGTTGGCACCAGAATGCACCGAGGGAAGAAAATACGCCGGTGGATGATGTGCAATGTTTGGGCAAAGTTCTACTGGAAAACCTTGGTCTCAGTCATTCATATGCAGGAAACTATGACGTCTACCATACAGCTAAACATACTACGTACATCCTTTCAAGTTAACGGCATTCACCTCTAGTAGTGCTTTCTTCCGTCGGGATAATACGCCATGCCACACTGCCCGGATTATTCAAGAATGGGTCGAGGAAAGAGAGATAAGACTCCCAGGTATGGACCTGGCCTCCAAATTCCCCAGACATAAATCCAATCGAGCATTTGGGGTTTGAGTTGCAACAGGAAATCCGATCTATGGCGGCTCAACCACGTAACTTACAAGAGTTAAAGAATCTACTGCTAACGTGCTATAACCAGATACAACAAGACACCTTTAGAAATCTTGTAGTGTTCATGAGGACCAAAATCCCATTGGGCAGGTGGTCATGATGTCTTGGTTCTTTGGTATATACAGGGTGATTCAGATAAGCGTGTACAAACTTCTGGGAGGGGTAGTTTGCACAAAGACAAATCGGAATCACACAGCAATGCAGGGTCGGAAACGCCATCTTCATGCGGTAGATGGCGTTGTTCGGCAGCGAGGCTGATCATACGTTCTTTCAGGATACCGTCATTTGTAAACCGCCCGCAGAGGTAGTAGGATGGCTGAGTTCACGAACGCGGAAATGGCTGCACCTCACATACGGAGCAGCGGACTGCAACGGACGAGCCGCCGTGCGACTGTACCAGGAACGGTACCCGATGAGACGTGTGGCAAACCACCAAGTGTTTGCACGGCTGCTTCAGAGGTTATACGACACTGGTTCTTTCCAAGGGCCTGCCAGGTGTCGGAAACGATGGGTGCGCACTCCTGCCATCGAAGAGAATGTATTCAGTTATGCAGCAGACACTCCAAGTGCCCGCACACGAGCAATTGCCCATCGGCTCGGTCTGTCCCAATCCACTGTATTGAGGGTTTTGCACAAAGACCAATTGCATCCATATCATGTGCAACGCGCTCAGACACTAAGCCCTGAGGATTACCCTCAGCGTATTACATTTGCGCAATGGTACCTGCAGAAGATTGCGGCAGAACCCCAATTTTCTGCTTCTGTGCTGTTCACAGACGAAGTGTGCTTTACACGGGAAGGTTGCTTCAATGCACATAACGCACATGTATATGCGGTGGAGAACCCCCAAGCTGTACGACCACGTGCAGCACAAAACCGTTTTGTTGTTAATGTTTGGGCCGGCATTGTCGGGGACCACTTAATTGGCCCATACTTATGAATCCTCGTCTGGAAGGAAGGAATTACCGGATATTTCTGGAGGACGTCTTGCCAGAGCTATTGAACGGTCCCTCAGTCGCTGCGCCGTGCAATGTGGTTCCAGCACGATGGAGCCCCACCCATTTCAGCAATCGCGTCCGTCATCACTTAAACACGACATTTGGACATCAGTGGATCAGGCGTGGTGGTGGTCCCGCTCATTGGCCTGCAAGATCGCCGGACTTAATATGCATTGATTACTTCTTCTGCGGTTACATCAAAGGACTGGTGTACGACACCCCCGTTGAAAGTGATGAGGACCTTATAGCACGCATCTCTGTAGCTTCTTCGGAAGTCCGAGAGAAGCCAGGAATTTTCCAAAATGTACGTGATTCCATGCGCCGATGATGTCAAGCGTGTGTTACAGCTCATGATCGCAACTTTGAACCCTTTCTGTAACCTCAATGCATTTTGCAAATGTCTTGTGAGTAATAAAAATCATTTTGTTCTTTTACGTGCTGCTCTTTCATTTCTCGTCCTCTTTGTACACTAGCACATGAAAATTGGTTTTCCGACCCTGCATTGCTATGTGATTCCGATTTGTCTTTGTGCAACCTACCCTTCCCGTAAGTTTGTACACGCTTAGCTGAATCGCCCTGTATACAGGGAAAATACATATTTCATGTTTTGGCGCTTTGATATACGTATATATATAAAGGAGAAACAAACCTCCAAGAGAATGGAGTCTTAACATTTAAGTGATGCGAAATATTAAAAGAAAGTTTAGCAGTAAAACAAAAAATGGAAAACAACAGGATTTTTCTGAGAAGTTATTTCCATTCTTTCCGTTTAATCCTTTTAGATTAACAGGTACATGGATATCAAAATCGAATGAACGGTTTCAGTATATCTTCTGTTTCAGAAAGCATTTGAGAGGGAAAAAATAATACAGAAGTTACAGGTGTGTTTCGAATACTTTCAGTTTTAATTAGGTTTTCCGCAGTGGAAAAAAGTGTTTTCGAATCTAATAAATTTCCAACTCAACATGAGAAAAAGGGAAAGAGGTTCCATCCAGATATTTGCTATTCGATCTATTATTTATGATATGTTTGGCAACGAAAAAGCAAAATACTTCAAGGTAATGTTATTCTCATACTTGATATGCCAAAGACGTAACCTCGACACGAAGATATTCCCTGAAATATGGCGAAAAGCTCATGTAAAATTGAAACTCGCGAATGGTACACACCCAGTCTTCAGTTTTGTAATTTGATTAAAATCAAAAAAAGAAAATGTATGTTCATAAGTTTTGTTACGATATTATGGCTACGAGTGAACCCAGGAAAATACTAAAACAGTTACAAAATTGAAACGATGTCATTAAAATAAAATGGGAACTTGAAACTAAGCATATACGCTCTACGCGGCAAAGGAATTTGCGCGGGTATTTTAATTATAAAATAACGCGTACTTAGGACATTAAAGGCAAAAATTACATTGAGAGGACTCATCCATTTCCGACGTTGTGTTTTACTGCTTCTTTTAATAACTTCATGAGAATGAGAAGTTAAATTGAAAGTAACGAAGGAGATATAAATGGGAAAGACACAATTTTGCGGTGTGATGTGCTGTAAAAAGATAGAAGCATTTGAGAGGAAAGAAAAATACATCAAAAAGTAACTTTCAGTATTCCTTCAGTAATGAGTATAACTTCTCACATTTTACTTGCTTCATATCCTTCCGTGACTACATTCTTTCAACACTTCTCCTAAAGTAAGAAACATTTATTAGACCTGTGATAAATAGTTAATTATAAGCTTTGGTCAGCGTCTCAGAGTTAAAGGAAAAATCTCTTGTGGTTTTATGACTCAGAAGATTACATGGAATTTTAACACATCACTAATGATTTTGTAAACTTCTCTTATTGATGTCGTCTCCATATAGTTACTGTTAGCTTCTTTTAATTTTAGATCAAATTTTTAACAAAGTTGTCTATTGAAATCATTGGCTTATTCTTCAGCACCTTGTAAAACTGCCTTTATGAACTTCCAGTTCATTCATTTCGAATTCAGTTTCACTTTAGGCACTCACTTTCAAAACTATGATATCGCACAGGAGTATGTGGAAGTAAAAACTATGTCCATATACAGCGACGAACCAAAACATAATGGCCACCTGCCTAACATGACGGTGGTCCTCCAAATGCCAACAAAACAGAAATTTCTCGGCGGCCACACGATTTTGTTTTTGTTTCCAGGTTTACCGAATACTGTGAGCAACTCAATGAGCTATAAGCCGTCGTCCGTCCTTAATTTAGGGTCATTGGTTCCAGGGGAATAAGGAGATCAAGTGCGATAACACAAATACGACATCCATGCCTAACGGGATTCGAACCCGAACCCTCTCGGGCAAAAGACGACAAACCAACGCTTAGAAAACAGTGCCAAAATTTATAAAGGTGTCTTATGGTATCGAGTACCAACACGTTACCAGTAGAATCTTTAACTTCTGTAAGTTACTACGTGGCTGCGCCGCCGCAGATCCGATTTGCTGTAGCAACCAGTGGTGTATTGGGGCCGGAACGACATTCCCCCACTGTTTTATTATTTGAACGGTTCGAATGCGTTCACAAAATATAAAAAATAATATTTGTGCTAGGAAATATTCTAAAATGAAATAATATTTATGCACGGTTCTTTCTTAGTCATTTGTAGCAAATTGGGCTTCTTAGTGAAAGCTCTCAGTCACAACTCACATTGCAGAAGAAATCTTTCAAAAAATGTCTTCTTATTCTCGCCGGTTGGCCCCGGTGTCGCAGTGGTTTAAGCAATGGCCTCTGATCATTCGGCCGAAAGGGGTACGGGTTCGAATCCCGGTGAGGCATAGATGTTGTGCCTGTCTTACGGCACTGGCTTTCTCCCTTCCCTGGAACCAGTGGCCCTAAATTAGGGACGGGCGACTGCTTATAGCCTATTGAGTGGCTCACGGTGGTCGTTAAACCTCCAATAAAAAAATCTCTCCGAGCCAAATTCTTTCTGATTACGCCGCTCGAACAGGCGCGGCGTGATCAGAAGAATCTTTCAAGAAGAAAACTTGGGAAAGGATTATTCAGAGAGTAGGGTTGTACTTTTATCTGTAGGTCTCGCAATGCACAGTAAAAGAGAGGGTCGGGATTGGGGATGACTGTTCGTTTTTCTCAGTTGTGTCGCGACGACCTTTCAAGCAGCATCAAATTTTTTATTTGACTGTGTCTTGTGTTTCAGTTTCAAAAATGAGCATGAAACGAAAACAAACGTGCATGGACGCATTTGTTACTCAAAACAAGAAACGATTAGCACACACTGAAGAAAAGAAAAGTGTTAGTGTTAGTGTTAATGAACCTGACGTGAACATGAAAAAGAGTGAAGTGATTCTAAAAGGAGATGGTGTTTGCGTTGTTAGTCAAGTGACTCCGAAAGAAGATAATTGGACTAGCGATAATACTGGCGATAAGAATCTCAAGTCCGAATGGCCTGGAGTTTGGACTGCTGTTACGTGGGAAGAGAAGAAAAAACACTTTCCCATGGATTGTATGTAAGTCTAGAAAAATTGGGTGTTCATCTTGTTCTATCGCGGCAACTTTAGGCCCATTGAAATCGCAAGGACTGAAAGTTTCCAAGGAATTTAGTTCGGTGTCAATTTCATTTAATAGTAGCATTCGTACAGCGCAACTTACATCGTTGAGTAAAAAAACTATTTGAGTATTCAAAGTCCCAGTCACACATAAGCGCTGAAAACATTATACAGGGAGCTGAAACACGATCGATTGAAAACATTGTTGACCGTTTAAATGAAACTGAAGTTGAGGCCACTAACGAGGTTTTTAGAACCGCATATTTTATTGCTAAACATGGTAGACCATATTCTGATCATGCTGAACTATTTCAGTTGCAACAATTAAATGGTGCAGTAATCTCACCTGGTTTGCAATCGAGATTTCGCGCTACAAACATAATTGACCACGTTGCGCGAGAAATTAAGGCAAGAGTCTGCAAACGCATAATTGAAATAAATGGAAAAGTATCTGTGATAATAGACGAGTCTACAACTGTCAGTACCAAAATTACTTTGATAGTGTTTTTAAAATGTGAAACAGATAAGTCAATCGATCCACATTTCATTTTTTTAGATTTGATCGAATTGCCTGATTAAACAGCGAAAGCCATTACCGATCACTTACTAACAAACCTCAGCACATATGGATTCGACCATACATATCTTCAGAACAATCTAGTTTCTTTTAAATGTGATGGTGCTAGTTTCATGCTGGGAAGAAAATCAAGTGTTGCACAACGGCTGCAACAAATGTACCCTTCTATTATCGTGTGGCATTGCCTTAATCATCGATTAGAACTGTTAGTTGGAGACGCAATTTCTGAAGTGTATGGTGTTTATAATTCCCGTGCATTTATAAACACACTATACTCTTTATATAGCCAATCTCCCCAAAACCAAAATGTAATTGAAAAGTGTGCGTCGACGCTAAACAAAGAGATCAAGAAGTCGGTCGTGTATTGGGAGTGAGGTGAGTTTCAAATTCGTTTCGAACCGTTTCTGTAGTTTGGAAAAGCTATAGATCTCTGTGTTGTCACTTTGAGTCTGCAAGTAATGATACAAACCGCTCACAATCGGACAAAGACCAATTCAAGGGGCTTTACAAACTTCTCTCATGGAAACAATTTGTAATGAACCTGACACTCATGCATGATGTTTTATTCGAAGTCTCACTTCCTTCCGAGTCCCTCCAGAGGGGAGATATGACTCTTGTTCATGCTGATAAGCTAGTTCGTCGCACCATACGATTTCTAGACTCAATGAAGAAACGTAAAGGTAAACATATATATGCTGGAAGCAGAGAATGCAGTGAAGGAAATGGAATTTGGCTCAGTAAAACTGACTGATAACAACAAGATTGTTTCTGTTAATCACTCTCAGTTTTTAACCAGCATCGTAAACAATATGAAACGCCGCTTATTTTCAACAACCTCTTCACACGAGTCAATTCGATCGCAACCAGGCTCTTCAAACACCATTTCCAGTAAGGCCGACATAATTTCAGAGCTTTCTGCTCTAGAAACTAGTGAATGGCTAGCAGAAATACACCACGGTTATGGAGAAACTGCAATAGAGTCACTTTGCAGCCGCTTTGGATTGGTATTTTCGAAGACACTCACGGCCTACAGAGACTTCCTGGACAATGACGGACGAGATATTCCATCTAATTTGATTCCTCTTATGAATTGTTCAAAAGTCATCCCTTGCAGCTCTTCCGAATGTGAAAGAGGCTTTAGCCCTACGAACCTTATAATTACGGATACTAGATCAAGATTACTAATTAGCCATGCGTCAAATCTTATGTTCATCAAACTTCACGGAGCTGCGATTGAACTGTGGAAACCAGACAATTACGTTTGCAAGTGACTGTGGAATTATCGCTCAGCAACTGATACCCAGATCAAAGCAGTCAAGCACACAGAACGTCCAGTGGATCAACTTTGGAAATTCCTTAAAGGAGATAAACTAAACATCGTTTTGCCTAAAAACATCCATGCAGTTACGTAAGTCATAAGGGATATTTTTATTATTCTTAAACGCAATACTCAACTGTATTAGTTATTAGTTTCTTACTGTTTACAGCAGACCTTGGCTCCTTCAACTATTCATGCCATGTTTTACAGAAAGATTAGCCAATGTATAGTATTACAATTCACGACCACCCATTCCAGTTCTAGTACAGACGTCTGAGACAACAGGATGGATGGTGCAGCCATTGCCACTTTCTACTTGTGTATACACTTGTACTTTTCACATTTTTTTATTTATTTTAAAAATTCTGCCAATTATATACACGTGTATTCAAAAATCGCTCGTGTTACATGGTGGGCGTTCCGGCACATCTGTTTTTTAGCAATACACCACTAGTTGCAACACAAACCACAGATGCTGGATTGGACTGCGGCTGGAGAATTTGGAAGCAAGGGCAATACCTGGAAGTTTTCCTCCTGCTCCACGAACCATTCTTGAATTATCCGGATAGCATGGCATGACGAATTATCATGCTGAAAGAAGGTGAATACCGTTGTCAAGAAAAGATGTACCTGGTCTGCAATGATGTTTAGGTAGGTGGTAGATGTTACAGTTTCCTGCACGTGAATGACTGGACCAAGGGTTTCCGATGAGAACATTGCCCAAAGGATTACATTTTCTCTACCGGCTTGTTTTCGTCCCAAGGTGATTCTGGCGCAAACACTTCCCCTGGTATATAACGCACACGTATCCGTTCGTCCACAGGGTTCAACAGAAAACAAGATTTATCGGACCAGACTACCTTGTTCTAATAATTCAAGGTCCAGTTTTGATGCTCGCTTGCCCAATGTAGGAACTTTCGACGGTGCACCCAAGTTAACATGACCTGCGTCTACGCAGTCCAATTTACCGCATGATTCGATGTGCTGTATGTTGTGACACGTTACTCCCGTAACAAGAATTCAAATTATCGGCAAGTTACGCCAAAGTATTCCTTCTCTTGGCTCGTACCACACGGGATAGCGTTCGCTCACCTCTAACATCGATGACCGATGGTCGGCCCACACCTTGACGGCGGTTCGGGGTTTTTTTGTCTCTTCGGGCCACTTTTTGAAGGTACCGACCGCGCCTGGCCATCAGCACCCCAGAAGTCTTGCAGTCTCGTAAATGCTCCGACATAGTCGTCTGGCCATTACAAATTGCCCTCTTGAAATTCACTTAAGTCCGCTGCCTTTCCCATCTGAAAAACATGACCTTCATACGCGCCGTCGTTTACCCGAAGTTGCTTCGATGTGCATAAAACTTCAGTGGTCATAATATTTTGGCTCTTCCGTGTATGCACGCATGTGCTTTTTTTGTGAAAAGAAGAATTTCGGTTTTGGCAAAATGGCTTTCGTAATATACAGCACATACGAAAACGATTAGTGAGAAAATCAGCGTTTGAAAGGGGCCTGAAGTTATTCCCAAAGTTGGATGATCTATCAAAAATGCACGTAGTTACTTATAAGATTTGACCACAATGATAAAATCAAAGCTCATCGCCACGATATAACGCCGGAAACTGAAACATTAATAGAAAGAATGGTAATAATCTTACGGAACTGAAATACACTGCTGGACAATTGCTAAGGACGGATCATAAACGGCTATATAGCGCATAAAAAAGTAAGTGTGGTTGGATGCCAAGTGAAATAAAATAATGTCAGAATGCCAGGACATTACAAGAAAGACAATTTATTGTGCTCTGAAATCCAGAAAGCTTTGGAACGTGTTCAAGGGACAAACAGGCCATTTTGTGCAGAATACGTAAACGTGTAAAAAATGCAATTACCGTCCACAGGCGTTCCGGCGTAAGATGTCAATACGGGATATGGCCACCATGGAGGGCAATGCAAGATTCCACACGTCGTGTCATGCTTTGCAGAACATTATCAAGCAGCTGTTGGGGTAATTTATCCCATTCCTCTGTCAGTGCACGGATGAGGGTGTCCTTGTTTATTGGAGGGCATTGGCGACCAGCAAGACTCCTCCCCAAAGCATCCCACACATTTTCAATGGGATTCAGATCTGGAGAACGTGCTGGCCATACGAGGCGTTGAATATCCTCGCTCTCAAGACACTCCTGAACAGCGACTGTTCGATGACATGTTGCGTTGTCGTCTATGAAAATGAATCTATCACCGACAGCACCACGGAACATGCGAACATGAGGTAGCAGAACATCATTAATGTATCGTTGGCCAGTCATAGTCCCAGTTGGAAGCACATAGAGGGACGTACGGCCATTGATCATGATGCCAGCCCATACCATGACACTACATGTCGGATATCGGTCCCTTTCCTGTATGTTTGCTGGACAATATGCAGTACCACTATCACGCCAGATCAGTTGTCGTCGACAATCAAACGATAGTCTGTATCTAATCTCATCTGAGAAGAGGACAGCAGACCAGTCGTTATCAGTCCAATTGCGATGTTGATGGCACCATTCCAAACGGGCGGTACGGTGACGTCTGGACAAAGGGATGCACACACAACAGGACGGCGGGCGTATAGTCATCCTTCATGCAAACGTCTGGCGACAGTTTTTCGGGAGATCCGCTTGCCAGTAGCAGCCATAAACTGATTTTCTACCTCACTAGCTGTGCTGCGCCGGTGTCTTTTTGTTGACAGCACTCTGTACCGATCTTCTGCAAGTCTCGTACTGCGAACACGACCTCCCCCGTGACGTTTGCTACACTCTCCATTTGTGTGAAATTATTTCCAAAGCCTTGAAACAACACTGTGGCTGACGTCGAACTCCCTGGCAACATCTGTTATTTTTCGCTTTTCTTCGATCTTGCCAATAATACGGCCACGCGTAAAATCATCTACGTTAAGTCGGGAAGACATACTGAAAATTGCAAGTTCGTCAATTGAATCTTTCCCTTTCAACTTTGCGTTTGAACAACAACGGTCAATACGCGTCAAATCCTTTATATCTCTTATCAGCGCTATGACATCACGAACAAGTTCGGCAATCCAAAATTTGCATACGCACAACACGTCTTACTGTATCCCGCACTTATGCTAATTTCCACATTTTCCTGCTTTCCATTTTATGGTTGCTATCGTTGCTTCTGTCATCCGTCCTTAGCAATTGTCCGGCAGTGTATTAGTCTACCGTTATGACTAGAGACCGATGGAAAGAACTTTATTATTTTGTTCCAGTTTTGGTTGAATTAAGGCGTATAGCAAAAAAAACTGTGTGTGTGTTTGATTCTGAACTGAAACAGTTTAGCTATCGTCAAAAGATCTTAAATTGTGAGAGACATATCAAAACAGTGGTTTCTAGAGGTCCAAGAATCCGTAAACGACCAGTTAAGTGATATATATATTTTTTTTTATTGGAGGTTTAACGACCACCGTGAGCAACTCATTGGGCTATAATCAGTCTCCCGTCCCTAAGTTAGGGCCACTTGTTCCAGAAAAGGGAGAGAGCCAGTGCCGTAAGACAAACATGTCATCCATGCCTCACCGGGATTCAAACACGGAACCCTTTCGGACGAATGGTCAGAAGCCATCGCTTAGACCACTGCGCCACCAGGGCGGTATTTATTGATTTTTTAGGCTTCAAATGCCTGTCGCTACAAAAACATGTGGGACAAGTAAGTTGGCTTTCCATTGCCTTCCGTCTTCCTCTGTGAAAACTGCACTTGAGAGTTATTGTTGTTAAAATCGTTAGAACTACAGATGAACCCCAGATTTTTATCGCGAGATCATTTCTAAACTAGCTTTCACTGGTCTTCACTTCATCATTTTTGTAACTAATAATTACATTTTAGCATTTTTCCTTAAGTCATACTTTTCGTTTTTACGTCATTGTTTATTTTGTCCTTCTTTACTGAAGGGAAATGATTTATATCTCTTCAATTCTAGAAAACTTCGGGACTTTTTTTTAAGTCTGTTTTAACTATTTTTTGAAACATTGCACTGATCTGCGCATGTTTCGTTCTTTTCGTATGATTCCCTGAGTTGACAACAGATGAGCTGGCCGTTACAGTTCTCATGTTATAAGGGTTTACAAGGAAATTTAATAAATTGCTTGCTTTTTAAGTATCAACAGCAGGTCAAATATAATTTGACATACAAATCGGCCGAATCATCATTTTAAATCGATTGTTCCGTGTTATATTTGGGGAAATGGGAAAATAAGAAACAGTATTTTTTCTCTTTCTTTAAATTAAGTAAATCCGACACTAATTACTAGTTTGATTTGTTTATTTTCATTTTCATACATTGTGCTTTCCCTTTTCCTCGATGCAAGAACAAATCTTCTGCGTAAGCATTATTACCAAAAATTTCGGTAATGACGTAAGTGCGCTGCACCCTGACAAGAACATGTATCTTTCGTCAGAAAGCACGAGTTCTGAGGTAATGATGACATCTTTAATGTTTCTCATTATGAACTAGTTCTTCCAAAGCGATTTTTAAAATCTTTAGCTACTTTAAACGGACGATATGCTTGAATCAAATGATGCTCAAAATTCTCTGCGTTCCCGAATAGAAAACTTTCACATAGCGGCCGTGTTTTACGAAAGCTGCTGCAAAACAATTACTTTTCCCAGGTTAGCAGCACCGACTATAAACGCACAGGTGATAAGCGCTTTTTCCAAGTCCTTCATTATTTGCTTCATGATCCAAGACATGAATGCTGTAGGATTGGGCACCCTGATACCGACATCAGTGGCGTAACTAGCACAACGTGCGCCCCCCACAAGATTTACTTCAGCGCCCCTAAGCACTGTAATTTTCTCAGGATTTTGAGCACAAGAGAGGATGCACTTTTCGCCGTGTGTGTGTGGTGATTGGGTGGTAGGGGGGGGTTAAGAAATCAGGGAGAGTGTCTGCAAAAGTAATGGTGGTACCTAAAAGCCCTGTAATTTTAACATTTTAAGTAATAGATTTGACAATACGTGTAATTGCTTTGTACAAAATTAAACATAAATCACTTGAAAAAAATCATTCTTTTACACATAACAGATCTGCGGCTGCTGTGAATAAATGCTGACGCCTGTCGTGCATATCCTAGGTAACTGTCTGTTTTCTCACATCCTCCACTGGAAATCCCACTGTGGCCCCGCGCTTTTCCTCAGCAGCGCCGAGAGAGGGCGATCGGAGAGAGATCGTATTATTTACAACCTAATGCAGAGCAATCGTATTACAACCCGAAGTCAAAGAGCCGAACACTTTCAATCTGTAGGGCATTCCGTGTTTTAAAAGTTAAACTAGGCATTTATTTTGGCAAGGCTAAGTATACCTTAAAGCAAAATGTGAATCTTTGAGTTAATTATTGTGCGTGTTTGAATTTTTCATAAAACCTATAACTGGCAGATGCAGTACGTTTTATGTCGTTACCTGCGCCCCCACAATCCGCAGCTGCGGGGAGGTAGTTACGCCACTGACCGACATCATGATACTAGATAGAAACAAGCGGCTCTAACATCTCTCTCCTGTCTTACGTTCGTCGTCATCGTTACCTACCTTTTAGCAGCTAATTAGTCAGAAAGGAGTAGTGTCAATCATCCCTTTGAGTGACCACCGTGAATAACAAAGCTAAGGAGGAAACAACGCTTCGGAAAGTACACTATACAGGCAAAATCACTGGACTCCAGAATCATAAACAAGAAAGATCATTTATTGGAAGAAATAAGTATCGAGTGGGCCCAAATACATGCGTTAAGTTTCTCTTGCAATGCCTTCACCAGTTCTTGAGGTAAAGCAGTATTTCTCTTGAAATGCCTTCTCCAGCTCTTGGGGCGTAGCAGTATTTCTCTTGTAATGTCTTCTCCAGTTCTTGAGGTGAAGCAGCATTTCTTTTGAAGTGCCTTCACCAGCTCTTGAGGTAAAACAGGAAGACTTCCCAAAGTCCTGACATGGCGTTCCTGTTCTCCCTACATTCAATGCAGTTTAAACCAGGGCTTTGTATAATTTCATCCGAACATGGCACCAGATTTTCCGTAAACCAGTCAGCAACAACGCGTGCTGAGTTGCAGGAGTAGGAGGTCTTGTTGATAACAGCAGTACTCATCACCGTAGTACTGTCACAATGTTGAACACCGAATTTTCCAGTATGTCCAGATAAACTTCTACATTAAAAGGTTTTTGCAGTACCACTAATGAATCGAAACCGTTCCGCGAAAAACAGCACTGTGCAAGAACACTGCCACTTCCAAACTTCTGTGTGAACACAATGCAGTCAGTTAAGAAACGTTTTTCTGCTATTCTCCATATCCATACACGGTCATTCCAGCTGATACATCGTGCAATGTGATTCTTCAGTGCACGATGTAATCAGGCACTGAAGAATCACAGCGCACGTTGTAATCAGGCACTGAAGAATCACAGTGCACGATGTAATCAGGCACTGAAAAATCACAGTGCACGATGCAGAAACTTACAAGCTTTTTTTATATCTACATATACAAGCTTTTTCCACTGTTCTAGACTACATACAAGCTAAATTCACTTTTCTAAACTACAAAGACCGAGGATCGGTGCACCATGTATAACGAAGTAAATTTCTCCGTCATTTCTATCCGCGCCAGGATTCGAACCCGGGTCCCCTCATTCCGGAATAAGTTGCTCTACCAATTAAGCTACGCTGACATTTTATTCTGATTCCTACCTGCCTTCATGTCGTGTGCGTCCTTCTGGCAGGTACGTCACATCTCCTGGTACGTTACACATGCCAAAATAAGAGCAGCATTCTGTTGAGTAACCAGGGGCTTGTGGGTGGTGGCACGATACCATAAAACCCCACTGCGTAGAACTCCCTGCAAATAGTTCTTGCACAAATGGAGGAAACCACAAGCCTTTTTGACATCTAATCGCAGATTTCTGCAGCCTACCGTTTCTATGGTATTGGGGGAGGGGGTTATCTTCGTTCACGAGTGACGCACTACTACCCAACACAGTTGACTTATGAATGCTTAACCGATACACCTACTGGGTGAATAGTAGTTTTCTTCTATACAATCCCACAATAATTTGCATATCATGATGCACGAACGGCTTGCCTACTGCGATTCTATGTGGGGTCCTGTGACTTTAGTCTATATAGTTTATCTCCGTTGCTTTGGATTCTAAGATTTCTATGATTCTAAATTATTCTAGAACCTCATCTTAAGTTCTTTTTCAGTTATCAAAAGCCGAGCTCGTATCTCCGCTCTTTTTGGCCTTCTTTAGCTTTTGTCTGTTATACATTTTAATATGGTATTTATGATTACCAGTTCAGAGTACGAACTGGTAAGCAGAAATTACTGGCCGATCAGTAAATCTCTTAACCTCCTGGGCAAAAGATCTGGCAGAAGCGAGGAAAGCAAAGTGAAGTGAAGCTTTTGTGCTGGCTCAAACAAATGTGACTGCGGTGAGGCATGGACCGTAGGACCATTTGTTAATATTCCCATCAAAATGGGATTACGATGCTCTGACATGCATTCATTGCAAAACTACATGGGAAATACACCGGTGAGCCATTACATTATGACCACTTATCTAATAAGCTGTAGGACCCCCTTTAGCCACAAAACAGCGGTCACCTTACCAGGCATCGATTCCATGAGGTGGCGATAGGTATCCCGTATATTTCGGGGTGGTGGTGATTTAGCGCGAACCCGCTTTTCAAATTCGAACCACAAATGTTCGATTGGGTTCGTGTCAGGTAAATTTGGAGGCCAGGGCATTAACAGAAAGTCACCAGCATGTTCTTCTAACAACTCTTTGTCAATTCTGGCAGTGTGGCATGACGCATTATCCTGTTGGTAATGACCATCACTAGCAGGGAACACAGTTGCCATGAAAAACTTGGTCCGCAACGAAATGGGTAAACGTGGTCCGCAACAACGTTCAGATATCTGACAGCTGTCAGGGATTGTGCCATTGGGATAATGGGACCTAAAGTGTCCCACGAAACGTCGCCCACAGCGTAACACCGCCGCGCCGCCGGCCTGTTTCCGCCCAACAGCGCATCCAGGTGCCATAGCCTCCGTTGGTAATCAGCGTATCTACATTCGGCCGTCTACGTGATGCACCAGGGATCTTGATTCGTCAGACCAGGCCACTTTCTTCCAATCATACACTGTCTAATCTCGATGACCTTGGGCCCATTTCATGCATTGTTGGCGATGACGTTCAGTGAGCCTGGGGAACCCGGCTGGGTCTTCGGCTAGGCAGGCCTATGCGCAGAAGGCTGCGATGAACCGTTTGCTGTAACACATTGCCCTGATCACCACTGTTGTAGCTGAGAGTGATTTGTCGCACTGTGGCACTGCGGTCGCTGTGAACAATTTTTCTACAGTCTCCGCTACCCTCTGACATCAATGAGCTGCTGACGACCGACGGCTGGACGACGGTTCATCGTTTGGCCATCTGTGCACCACTTTTGATACGTGCTCACTACAGAAGCACGTGAACAACCCACAAGCCACGCCGTTTCCGAGATTGCAGTTCCGAGGCGCCGTGCTATCACAATTTGTACTTTATCAAACTCGGATAAATCGGTAGATTTTCCCATTCTGTTTCCGAACACTCTACTAACCGAAAACTGGTCCTCAGTTTGTATATATATATATATATATATATATATACTGCTCTGTGAACTTCACCTGCGCCGCCTTTCGGTCTCCAGGCGCGCTCATTTCTCTAGGCTGAGAGTGGTCATAGTGGAATTGCTCATCGGTGTATATTCTTAACTTGTATTGAAACTAGCTATTTTGTTAACCTGATCGAACGAATATTTTTTTCATATGACTTCTGGCTATTGTAACTGCACCTGGACAGGAATAAAATAGTTCCGAAACCGGGTAAACAAAAGCTGAAAGAAAAAGTAACTTGCGGTTATCGGAGTTTGATGGCTTAAGAGTTAAAGTTTCCAAGAACAATGCACATAGGTCATCTAGCAAAATTTAAGTACAGGTATTTAGAAGAACAGTCTGTTGGAATCAAGAGAGAAAAGATGAACTAACTACTTGAGCAAGCAGTCACGTGAGCATCCGGCACAAATAGACACACATATATGGATGAGTAAAATAATTCAAAAGAAGCTGGAAATAGGAATGAATAAACAAAAAAAGATGGCGTGATTGAAACTCTAGTTATACATAAATCCAGCAAAAAAACTACAAAACTGAGTAAATTAAAAAAACGAAGAAATGTATCGAAAACACTCTAAGAGGAAGTGAACAAATGTAGAAAAAAAGACATTTATAGATACTTGAAGAAACGAAAAAAAAATATCTTAGCAAGCCCGATCTCAAGTATCTGGGAAAATTCTGGGCAAGACATTATTCAGCGCGAAACGGCATCTCTTTTTATATCTTTCCATGAAATATTTTTGAGAAATCGTTTCCGTGTCATTTCCAAAAAATCATTACTTTTTACAAAAAATCAGTGTGCCATTTTTCTGACCCATTATTTAGTGACCCGTGTTACATTAATGGAATTCTGCGGCTACTTGTCGGCATCATTTTTTAATTAGTCAAACTACACTAACACACGGTGAATGCACAATTACAAACGTGCATGAGAAAATTACGTAAAGAACCAAGGAAAACAAAGGATAACAGAAATACAGTGCTTTCTTAACAAAACACCTTTCAGGTAGTTTGCCGTTGCTTTAAAATACGGTTTTATGTAAGAGACAGGAAGTTTTTGCACTTTATTCTAGGCATTTCTCAAATTAATGAACGTAAAAAGAAATCGAGGCATTATCCTGGTACTATTTGTAGATATGTTATGCCATGCATCTTTCGCCTGCCGAGATCTTTGTGGGTGTGAAATGAAACGAGTGATTTGACAGTATACATTTATTTGCGTATAACACATTACATTTTTTCGCGTCATTTATTCACAGTCCGATACATACTAAATGGAATTAAATCATAATAAAAAACAATAAGGTTTACTAACTCCTGACAGTAAGCGGTACTTAGGTAGATGGATTAATGAACGTTATTGTCGTAAAACCAAAGGAAGAAGGTATGTGAGTCACAAAAGTAAATATTTACTTAACTATTTCGGCGGGAATGCTAAGCATTTCGACTGTTAATTTTTTCAAAAACAATATTCATTATTATACATTATTCAGATTTAGACGAACGTAAGAAACGCCCGTGACACCGATGAAATGTGATGTACCTACGAAAGTCCATCAAGCTGAAATTTAACCTCAAGATACAATGAAAAGCTGAATCGCTAGTGTTAATGAGGGGGGGTAACTTTTCGTCCAGGATATCTACACGTTACACCCCATCATGTTATACATTATAACGAAGTAAATTTCTTCGTCATTTTTGTCCACGCCGGGGCTCGAACTCGGGTCCCCTCATTCCGGAATAAGTCGCTCTACCAATTGAGCTACGCTGACGTTCGTTGTCGCTGCTATCTGCCTTTATGTTGTGTGCGTCCTGCTGGGCAGGCACGTCCCAACATCATTTTACAGCTCTCGTCAATGGCAAGTAACCCGTCATTATAATTAGCACAGCAATCAGACATCTCTGAACTGACTGTATTTACTGTTCTTCACGTAATATCAATCACATCAGAAAACTTGAAAATATCATCGCCCTGGAGTGGGAAACAAACCGCATCTCCCGATTACCGTTCGAGTAATCGAGAGATGCGGGTTCGATACCGCTCCAGGGCGATGAAATTTTCAAGTTTTCTGATGTGATTGATGTTACGTGAAGAACAGTAAATACAGTCATTTTCTTTTAATTGGGGGTTTAACGACTACAGTGAGCAACTCAGTGGGCTATAAGCAGTCGTCCGTCCCTAATTTAGGGCCACCGGTTCCAGGGAAGGGAAAGAGCCAGTGCCACAAGACAAACGCAACATCCATCCATGCGTCACCGGGATTCAAACCTGGACCCATCTCGGACAAGTACCCAGAAGCCATCGCTTAGACCGCTGCGCCACCAGGGCGGCACAGTCAGTTCAGAGATGTCAGATTGCTGTGTTAATTATCATGATGTATTTTCCACGTATTATGAGAAGAATATTTCTTCCACACTATACAGGGTGATTCAAAACTTATGGGAGAAACTTTAAGAGGTGGTAGAGCACACTAAAACCAACATTTTTTTTGTATAGGAATGTATGGGCGCAAGTGACGCGTTGAGGCACAAACACAAGAGATTCCCAGCTCATGTGCTATTCACAGATGAAGCGAGTTTTACACACGAAGGTGATTTCAGTGTGCACAATTGTCATGTGTGGGCAACCTCTAACCCACACGCTACACGTCCACATGCGTACCACGAACGATTCCCTGTGAATGTGTGGGCGGGTATTGTGAACGACTTCCTGCTTGGCCCATGTCTACCACCAAAGCGACTCGATGGCAGATGCTATCGTATTTTTCTGGAAGAGGCTTTACCAGAATTGCTTCAAGATGTACCACTGGCCATCCGACAAGGACTATGCTTTCAGCATGATGGGGCGCCAGCCCATTTCAGCATCAATGTGCGCAATTACCTGGATGCCACTTTGGGGCGCGATGGATTAGCCGTGGTGGACCAGTCCGTTGGCCACCCCGATCGCCTGATTTGTCGAGCCTCGATTACTACTTATGGGGACACCTGAAGGCCCTCGTTTACGAGACTCCAGTTGACTCTGTTGAGGACCTCGTCGCTCGAATGTCCGTTGCGGCTGCACGTGTGCGAGAAATACCTGGCATCTTTGAAACTGTACGCCAATCACTCCATCGACGCTGCCAAGCATGTATTACTGTTGGTGGACGCAATTTTGAGCAATTATTGTAAACATTGCTGTAAAGAAGCACTTGTCAACGATTTTGCAAGTAAACAATTTATGTTTCCTTTCATGTCTATTTCTTGTGTTTGTGCCTCAACGCGTCACTTGCGCCCATACATTCCTATACAAAAAATGTTTGTTGCAGTGTTCTCTACCACCCCGTAAAGTTTGTCCCATGAGTTCTGAATCACCCTGTATTGCAGGTAAGCCACTACTGGGGTTGAGACGAAGCCGAATTTCCCTACGACACACCTTTTTGGAGATATTTGAGAAAATCAACGTAGGTAGTTCACCAACTACTTCCGTTACACATTTTTGTTACATCAACATTTTTATTTGGCATTCACTTTACTACGAGATGCACAGTATCAAAAATTATATTTTGTGACATATCGATAAAAAAGATGGAGAACATTGCCTCAATTATTACAATTCCTCATTAAGCATTTTACGAAATTTACAAAACTTGAGAATTCCCAAAATATCATGCAAATTTTTGAGTCCGATATATTAAAATATATCCATCAACAAAATTGCAGTGAACAGAAATTTTAAAATAAATCAAACATCTTCAAATGGGAACATAATAGAAATTGCGCCATGTCATTTTTTTAACAAATCACAAATATATGGAATCTTGAACTTTTATAACAATTACACACAATGTGAGAAGGAAATATGTCCTCAAAATGTCATAATAACACTGATCTGCAATTTTTTAACTTTTTTCTGTTGTTTTCAAATGAATAGGTGTATCTGAATGGATTTTTTGCGGAGATTCCGAAAATGACCTTCAAAATTCGGTATCACGTCAGGTTTGTTCACAAATGACGGAAATGTGAAAATTTTAAAAACCGTTATTTTTTAATGACATTGCTATATGGCAACGTTTGTAACGTGTGAAAATGTTCTCTGGAGGGGCGGAATGATTGTTTAAGGAATAGATAAACATAAATACATATTCAAAAGCAAACATACCTAACATTCGCCACTGGGCTCCCCTTCAAACTTCCTCTTTTTGGATTGTCTTCGGTGTGCGTCCGTACAGTCTCTGTTCAACATCCAAAAATAGTCGGCCATCATATGTACAGTCCACTTTCCTTGGTATCTCTTTTCCATCACTTTAATATCCTGATGGAAGCGCTCACCATGTTCTTCCGAAAAATCCCCAAGATTGTTAGGAAAGTAATTTAGATGAGCATGAAGAAAGTGAACTTTGACGCTCATGTTGCAACCAAGCAGTTGATAGGATTCCAGCATGTCCTCGACTAAAGTGGTGTAATTTGAAGTCTTCGTGTTCCCCAAAAAGTTGTGTACCTCATTCCTGAATGCAGTCTATGCTCGCAATTTGCACTCACTCTCGGTTTCCTCGAATATGTTGTCTGCCATTAATTTTCGTATTTGAGGGCCTATGAAAATGCCAGCTTTAATTTTTTCAGACGTGATTGATGGAAACTTACCACCAAGATACTGAAAGCATTTACTGTCCCTGCTTAAAGCAGTCACGAATTGCTTCATTAAGCCAAGTTTGATGTGTAAAGGTGGCAACAGTATTTTCGAGGGATCAACCAGTGGAAGTGAAACAATGTTTTTTTCGCCAGGTGTGAATGTACTTCTGACTGGCCACTGCTGCCGAACCCAATGTTCCGTCCTTGCTCTGGAGTCCCATTCACACAAAAAGCAAGGAAATTTGGTGTAGCCTGCTTGTTGGCTGAGCAATATTCCAATCACCTTGAAATCCCCGCACAAAGACCATTCATGAAACTTGTACTGCACACTTTCCAGCAGTAATTTAAGGTTCTCGTATGTCTCTTTCAAAGTCACAGAATGTGCTACTGGAATGGATGTATTAGTATTGTGTAATAAAACACCTTTTAAACTGGATTTGCTGGCATCTATGAACAACCTCCACTGTCCTGAATTGTAATTAATATTGAAGTATTTCATGACTGCCGGAATGTCTCGACAATATACCAAACCGCCTTCCTCAGCAAAAAACAGAACCAATTCTGCCTCTCGGTGTCTGTACCTGGAGAAACTCGTATTAGGACATAGTAAATTCTTTTCCTGAAGTCGTGATCCTAAAAGCTCTGCTGCGTCTTTAGGTAAATTCAGATCACGAACCAAATCATTCAGTTCATGCTGGGTAAATGGCACTGGAGTTTCATCCTCCATGCTGTCCGGTTGGTACATCTCACCACTTGTATCACTGTCTGAATCGGTGTCTGTTGGGGGCTTGATATTGGACGGGAATGGCACAGGGATGTATTCACTATGGGGCACTGGTCTTATGGCAGATGGGATATTGGGTTACACAATGTTACTCTTACTGGTTCTGGTATGGCCCACGATATTCACTGTGCAGAAGTAGCAGTCGTCACTGTGATTTTTTGGCTCACGCCACATCATGGGTACACCGAACGGCATTGATGTCCTTTTTCCACTTTTCCAGTTTCTCAACCCCTCCACACATGCACGGAACACATTGTGAGGAGACCAAACTTTGTCCTGGTCTGCTAGTTTAATGCCGAAGTATTGAAAATAAGCATTTTTCACGAAAGGCGTAATATTTTGCCTCTGTTTTTTCCTGTCGTATAACAGCAGCCACATATGTAGCACAATATGTCTGGATGGTTTACACAACCACGTGAAGCTATTGCACACGCCACAAAGAAACAACCGAACGGGACCAGTCCCTTCTTTGCACTGACTAGTGTAACACGATCTGCCCGAATGGCGCCACATGTGACCAATAGAAAGAAGGGAGCAGTGGCGTGAGGTATGAGTCATACTGCCGTGCCAAGATAACATTCTCTCATGTTCCGCCTTTGTGAGTGGCGCAAATCGTGACGTCATACAAATAAAACAGTTGCATTTCCATTATCAGCTATATATTTATGTTTATCTATTCCTTAAACAATCATTCCGCCCCTCCAGAGAACATTTTCACACGTTACAAACGTTGCCATATAACAATATCATTAAAAAATAACTTTTTTTTTAATTTTCACATTTCCGTCATTTGTGAAAAAACTTGACGTGATACGGAATTTTGAAGGTCATTTTCGGAATCTGCGCAAGAAATCCATTCAGATACACCTATTCAGTTCTAAACAACAAAACCTTGCATATTAGTGTAATCATATAGTCGGTATGGATGTTGCGACGCAAAAGCAAACTGACGTGAAACATGAAACCACTTTCCCGCATCTTTCATTAACAGAATAATAGCATTTGTAACTTGCTTAATGGAGAATGTATCTCGCGTTTCAAGCTAACATGCTCATAAAATTTAATTAGTAAAAGACTTAAGTTCCTGGTGCTTACAATTCAAATGAACATGTGAGTAAAAGGAATAGAAACTGATTAATGGTGAATTATATAAATTTATTTTAGTGCTGCAATGCATCTATTGTTTTCTTTTCGCGAAAATATTGTTCCGGAATTACCAGAATTTTCGGGCTAAAGGCAGCTGCTTTTATTGTAAAAAACAGCGAGTTTTTTACGGCCTGTGACTCACATGTCAACGCGGCGATAACCTCGATTTCTTTATGAACATTTTCTCAGCAAACAGCAATTGTAAGTTTGTGTATGGTATCATTCTCACAGTATATTCGCCATGAATTGCCCAGTCTTTTTGAACCACCCGTTTCTCTGCAGGGTTCATGAGAACGAGGAGAAATCCACCTCCGCCAATTTTTGCTAGTGACTTGCCTTTTCCATTCTTCTTTCAAAACTGCACTGAGCAAAAGTTTTATAACATAGCGAAGTCCATCAAAAAACCGAAATTCCGTGTTGTCATGTCATTAAATTTAATATTTGTGAAAACACAAGTTTTTTTTTCTGCGGAGGGCATCGAATCTGTGTCTCCTCAATGCGGAGTAAGTCGCTCTCCCTACTGAGCTACGAAGTCAAGTCTCGCTGCAGATTTGTCGTCTTGACACATAGTTTCACCTCTGTATTACGTCCCATATTAATGCGAAAGGAACAGACTATAAGATCATCCAGGCATTAATACTTTACATTAACGCAAATCGCAATGTATCTTAATTATTATTTACAGTAACACTTAATCAATACAATAATGTAAATATTCCTATTTAAGGACAGCAGCTAGCAAGAATTTAGAATCTTCACCGTTGTCTGCCTGGAACATGAACTTTTTTGTTGAGACGTATGTGTTCCATTAGTACGCCTTGGGTTTTGTGCCTTCGCCTTCTCTCTTGCCCGCTTTTCCCCTGTGTGATGTACCTGCCTCAGGGGTGATGCACATGTCGACAAACCCCTTCGGTGTGGCTTAATTGGGAAAGCATTCGGTTCCGGAGCAGAAGCATGCGGTTCCGAATCTTGCCACCAACAAATCGCTGTTACCATATATTAACTTCCGAACGTAAAATAAATCTCCTGGCCTTTGGGTTCGAAAAATGCGTGATGTTCGTTCCACACGCCGCCGTCTGGAATTAGTCAGAATTCCTTCCTCTACAGTAAGCTCTCCTTCAAGCATGGTTTGCTGTCTTACACAGAAACCAACGATTCCGTCCCAACCCTTTCTCAAGGAGGGATGTACGATATGTGACGTACCTACCTCAGAGGTTACGCACATGTCAATACGGCAAAGTTGCAGCGGCAAACCACGTCGGTGTAGCTTAATTTGGAAAGCACTCTGCTCTGGAGCAGGAGGATGCGAATTCCATTTTGCCACCGGCAAAATGGCGCCACATCTCGGTGAGCAGCAGGTCGAAATTTGGTTCTCCTTGTTTGTATGGGTACTCTCTCACTGACCACTAATACACGACGTTGATAAACCATCGGGCGATTCTTTCTTTCGTTCCCACCCTAGTTGGGTGGTTAAAGCCGAGAACAAAGGCATCATAGAATTTGGGGCATATTTTTCTCATATATGATCAGCAATAACTTAAATGTCGAATATCAATAACAGAAATTGGTAACAACGATCCCACGCTTCCATCATTTCACAACCTGCGGCCCTTCTGGGAATTTAGTGTTGTTTTGGTTAAAACTGCTGCCTAAACTACTTGATGGTTTTTATAGTCAGTAAAAGTGCTTGAAACTAGAGACAGAACTGACTTTTATTTCTGTTTTCCAGCACGTTTCTTCTTCATTCATCCATTTATTTGTACTTTTTCTCTTCTATAAGAAATGACTATTTAATATTTCTTACTTTATATCAATTCAGTTATTTTTGATAGCACAAATCAGTATTGGCAGCTAAAAGTAATACCGGTAATTCATACCTTAAAAATGTATTTACAAGCTGGAATTCCAAATCGGTATCGCTCTCTAAGAACGAAATGAACCGTAAATAAATAAATAAATAAAATAACAAAGGAAAGAATATTCGGAATATTCATTACCACCATCCACTTCATTTCTATATTAGAAATGAAGCGGATGATAACATTGAGAATTCCGAATATTATTTGAATGATTTTCTGCTGGTAGTTCATGTAGTGATGCTAACGCGTTATAGCGTTTGTTATGCAAACTCGTGACGTAAAACGAAGTGGAAACACTTGTGGTAAATTTTTAGCTTGGCCACCGTTCTCATACTTGTGGTTATTGTGTCTATGTTTGTGTAGTTCCAGTTCAACACAAGTATGGCCATATTTTGCGGGTATTTAACTATCCTATAAACATTTTTATTCAGGTAGCCTAGTGTCCTCTAAGTTATTCAGTTCCTTTCCTTAACAATAGTGTTTTTTACGTGATCATGCAAAACCGATGAATGTGGATTATCCGTAAAACTTTCAGGCTTAACATTTAACAGAAATTAGTTCTGAGCACATTTCCAGTTTACGGACTTTATTACCTGCTTTTGCTGAAAGTATCTCATTTTATGGCTTTTCTATGGGCATGTCTCACATATTGGGAAAAATTATAATCTCCTCTCAGATCACGAGAAAGTATTTTTCTCAGATGTCTTTAAAACAAGTCGTTCACTTGTAATGAATGAAGTTAGTTTTAGCCAACCCGGTGGCGCAGTGGTCTAAGAATTGGCTTCTGACCATTCTTCCGAGATTGGTTTACGTTAGAATCCCGGTGACGTATGGATGTAATGTTTGTCTTACGACACTGGTTTTCTTCCTTGCCTAGAATCAGTGGCCCTAAATTTGGGACGAGCGACTGCTTCTGGGACCATCGAGTTGATCACGGCTTTGGTTAGCCCCCCAAACTAAAAATAGGTACTTTCAAAGTACTTGATACATTCACTGAAGTAGCAAATTATTAGTATCAACCAATAGGAATTATTCACGTGCCATCCTCCTTCACGTACACAACTACGATGTTCAGATGTCTTTATAAACAGCTCACTGCAAAGAACTCAAACGTGTACAACGCGCAGACAGCGGCAAAATATGAGAAATACTCTTGCTTTAAGCGACTTTCACACACGCATAACAGCGGACGCTACGCGGCAAGGCGACAGCATCTCAGAATGGTTCTTCATGAACTGACACCCCAGCAGGCGGAAAAAACGGGTCGCTCTGTTGCAGCTTGCTGCTGTCAAATGCACAGGACGATCGGTGTTCGCATCGCGTCGACACAGGTGCTGAAAAGTAAATATTCCTACGTTATCCTACCACTGGGAACCAGTAACTAAGGCAACTGTACGAAGCACAATCAGTGGTGCAAAGAGAGCTGTTCGAGAGGAAAAATTAAGCTGTGCATTTGGTGGAAATGTGGGGTCGTCTGCTCTGGGGACTCGTGCCAGATGGTCAGACTAAGGACGGGAACCTCTATGCCAAACAAGTGCAGTGGTTCCATGATTCTCTATGCCAAAGCTATTTACGGCTCATCAATAGGAAGCTGACGTTGCTGCAAATGGATAATGCCCCAAGTCACACCTCCAAGTTACTCAAGTGAAAAGTAAAGGAATTGGAAGAGGTTGAGATCTTACCCCATCCACTATACAGTCTGGACCTTGTCCTTTCTGACTACCACCTGTTTCGATCCATGGCCCATTTCCTACTAGCAGGGCACTTCGCTTCAGTGATGGATGTGGAATCTGGCATCACAGGTTTTCTGGTCACCAAACGTGCCAAGTGGTACCCTTGTGAGATAATGACTCTAATGCCCCAATTTTGTTTACTCTCGGCCGCACTTTCGGAATAAAAATTTGCTGCCGCCACACCGAATTTTTCATTTATAAAAAATATATTAAAAGACCAAGAAAAAAGTAAAACTCCTAGCCATGCTTGCTTCAAAACATACGTAGAACACAACTGCTTTATAATATGATCATGGAACATCCAGAAAGCATAAATTATAAAAAAAACAATACAGCCACAAGATCCATTCCCAAAATATACTTATGAGCGAGTCTCTTACATATGTAACCTTAAGTAAGTACACAGACTCAATGAGAGGTGTGCGCTTCTTTTTGTCGGGTAATTTCATTTATTTTAGGTTTAAGGTCTAATTTGAGACAAATGAACTCTCATCTCCTCATCAACACAAAGAAGTCTTTCTCTTTTCTGGTCTTTGATTTTTGTCACTGCTTAAAATCCCTGTTCACAACAATATGCCATAGAGAACTGAAGAAGAATAGCTAATGCTCTCGAAGAGATCCGTGGATCCTGTTTCTGGTTGTACATCCGAAAAAATCCAATTTCGTGTGCTTCGAATCTGCTTCACTACACTACACACAATCAGATTTCAGTGGCCAGCATTCTTTAGCTTTCAGAATAAATAATTAAATTGCACTAGATATCAACATCGTAGTCGCTATTTTCCAACGATACTAAATATAAATCTTACAAATGAATGCTATAATAACAGATTGTCCTTGAATCTTCCCGCCACACTTGCTATACTCTTTCACAGCACGATTTGGGAACCATTGCTCTAATATTATAGAATGTTGGCAAAGGACTATAGAAAACAAGTTTGTAAAATCATGCAATGCATTGATTATAATACGCTTTCCAACATACCAGAAATCATTACTCAAGTTATGAGAATAATGGCTGTGGAATAAATTTCGGTCCTGTGCCCTGACCCTTGATTCCATATCGATGATATTCAACAGAACCGGTTCGGTATACCTCCGAAATAACATGAAAACGTTTTGTCGCAATTGAAGCATTTTTGCGTAAGTTATGATGCATAAGGGCTATGGAATAGATCTCGCTCCTGTGTCCTAACCTTTGACCCCATTTCGCCCATTTTCAATAGAATTCGTCCCCAGGTAGGCCCCTACAACATACTAACATTTCATCCAAATCGAAGCATTTTTACGTAAGTTATGACTCATAATGGCGATGGAAGTGATTCCGCCCCTATGTCCTGACCTTTGACCCCATTTCACCCATTTTCAATAGGGTTTGTGGCCAGGTGGTCCCCTACCATATACTAAAATTTCATCGAAATCGAACTTTTTTTACGTTAGTTATGACGCATAACAGCAGTGGAATGGATCACGCTCCTATGTACTGACGTTTCACCCCATTTCGTTCATTTTAAATAAGGTTCCTTCCCAGGTCATACCCTACCAGATATTAAAATTTTATCGAAATCGAACGATTGTTACGCGAGTTATCGTGCGGACAGGCATACGCACACAGCGCGTGACGTAATGAAGCAGATGGGAATCGCGACCATCTGCTCGCAAAAGTATGACGTCATAAAACTTCAATAGGATCCACACACAACGCGTGACATAATGAGACAGAGGGCGTGACCGCGCGTCAACATTCTCAAACGCGAGATTGTGACGTCATAAAATTTCTAAGCATTGGAAACATTAATGGAACGATGCCATGACACTAAAAACGTTATAATTCGGGGTGGTTATTTAACCCACTAAAGGAATTCTCCTAAAGTCGAGATCAAGCTAAATCGATTTCTAGTACCAGAAAACGGTTGGTTAACGACTTTCATCAAAATTCTTAGAGCCGTTTTCAAAATAAAATGTACATACATACATACATACATACATACATACAAGAATTGCTACTTTAAGGTGGACGTCAAGTAATTTTGCTTCCTATACTTCCAATGGAAAAACTTCTGTACACATTTTCTTCGCAATTAATGCGTTCCCAAGAATGAAAATTTGAACATCGATTAAAATAGCTTCATTTCATAACTTGGAATACTTAATATTTTCTAAACCATAACCATAATAATATTTTCTAAACCATAACCGTAATTATGACAAATAAATGTTGCAATCCAACATTTATTTGTCCACTGACGTCATCAAAGTACAGGTCGCGCCATCTTTTTTCTGGTTTCAACACCACCAAAGTAAACGTTATTATTTTTTAATATAATTATGCTTATGTTTTAGAAAATGTTAAGTATTCCAAGTTATAGTATGAAGTTATTTTAATCGATGTTCAAATTTCCATCCTTGGGAACTCCCTAATTGTGAAGGAAATGTGTACAAAAGGTTTTCCATTAAAAATATAGGAAGCAAAATTACTTGACGTCCACCTTAATAGTGTGGGATAAGGGCGATGGAATGGATCCCAATCCTATGTCCTGACCTTTGACTCCATTTGTGCCATTTTCAATAGGGTTCCTCTACAGGTGGTCCCCTACCACATACTAAAATTTCTTCGAAATCGAACCATTTTTACGTACCTTATGACGCATAAGGGCAATGGAATGCATCCCGCTCCCATGTCTTGAACTTTGATTCCACTTCACCCATTTTCAATAGCGTTTGTCCCCAGGTGGTCCCCTACCACATACTAAACTTTCATTGAAATCGAACTATAAAAATATAAAGGCAATTGGATGGATCCCACTCTTATGGCGTGACCTTTGACCCCACTTCACCCATTTAGAATAGGGTTCGTCCCCTGGTTGTCCCCTACCACATACTAAAATTTCATCAAAATCAAACCATTTCTACGGGAGTTATCGTGCCGACAGTCGGACGGACAGACGGACGGAAAAAGCTGGAGCATATACCCTTCTTCAACCTACGGTTGGAAAGCGTAAAAAACGGCTTGTACTTTGCAGAATGAGACAAACGTGTATGGCTTTCGTGCATCATTAAACATTTTAGCTGGAAATAGGACGACCTTTTGACTCACTCTGGTAATATTTCAAGTTAGAAGATGTGTTTTTACAATCGTTTATTGTCCACTCCACAAAATGAGAAACTAACTCTGATTCTGTTTGATTAGTACCCATTTCAAGTTTCGCATAGTGTGAAAGTGTTTGACTCATATGAGCGACTCTTCGCATCAACATTTTTCCTTTTTATACTCGGCCCTCGATCTGACGTCCATCTGCAAAAACAGCCTCATTTTGAACAACACGCATATGAACACCACATAAATATCTGCATGCAGCCTCGCATTGGAATTTCTTTTCATGCGCTCCAAGATAAAATAGGATAAATACCTTTAGTTTACCGTCAAAGAAAATAGTGGAATTCAACAACTGGAAAGGATTTCCTAATACTGAATATTACATTTCTTTCAATTTTCTAGAACACGAAAGCCACTGCTCCACTTCTTATTCTTATTTTTAGTTTAATCTGATTTAATCCTACTGGCTTGTTGAATGGGAGTAGTTCCTTTGTTTTATTAATGAATAATTAATGAATGAGAGAGCAGCCTTTATTAGTGTCAATTTTTTTTTATTTTGGTTTTTAAGCGATGGAAATCTAAAACACCTCAAGCTTTCTTGATATCACATTTATGATTATAAATAAGAAATTCAGAATAAATTTCAATAACCCGATTAAGCCGACCATTTCAATTTGTAACTTTTATTACTTCCATGAAGTCATAGCACTTAATTTATCATTTTTGTTGCAAAGCATTTTCATTTGATGTGTTTCCTCATGCGCGCGATCGGTGTATTTCGGGATACCAAACGTTTTTGTTTCTTTGTTCTCTTTTTCGCAACTGAATGCCAGTTTTATACAGTACATGCATATAAATGTTTGCATTATTTCAAAGCTACCATTTTCGAGTTGCTATTCATATTTCAAACAATTAGTATTAACTAATCATTTCAATTGTTTTCATTTCATTAACAATTTACGTTTTAAACAATCATTAGCAGAACTTTATCAAACGGTTAAGGACTTCGCGCAGTAGATTTACATTTGATTTCTGGTCTTTTTCGAAAAAAAAAATCACCTGCTTTAGAAAAAAGGCTTCTCCCGACAACATTTCCTCTCTTACGCTAGGTAAAAAATTCTTCAACGAAACCCTAAACATGAACTCATCTTGCATTTTAGCTTGAATGTGGCAATGGAACTAGCTATTTCTCGAACAGGGTATAATTAGAAACCAGTGGTCTTAAATATTTAGAGATGGCTTGACTCGACTGAATCTTATCAGATGAGTGAAGGTAATATCTGAAATTATTTACCAACGAAAATTATACCAAATTGTGGAAAATTTAAATCTCACCACAAACTCTAGATAGTGTAAAATAATTTGAGATGATGAACGAATAGAACTGAAGTGAATAACTAAAACTGTTTTTCTTATGAAACAGTTATTCTGTTTCATGCTGCTTTGGGAGACTGTATTGTTGTGACGTTAGTATCGATTTCCGATGTCAACAGGGGCAGTTTTTATCGTCCGTAACGTGTAGATCAAACTGAACTTTCCTATTGAGTTTCTGTTTTCTTATGTAAATTGAGTTACTTTTCAGTTATACATTTTCGTACTGAACACCACATTACTTCCCTAACATCTTGTGCATTTTGACAACGATACCTGTCAGTCAGAAGAAACTGAATTGACTACGTTCAATGAAAAATTGCTAATATAGTGAATACAGTGGTGATCGAGTTGTAATAGCGAAAGAGGTTTGGAAGCTTGTAGATTTTGTGTTGTAGCTATATGAGTGGGATTTATATGTTGATACAAAGGTTTGCTTGCTATTAAGACTTGAAAATACGCCCCTTCGAGTTCAAAATTACGCCTTTTCGAATTCCACTCAAATAATACGTGGTTTTTACTTTCTCACAAACCGCCGTTATACGAAAGTGTTACTATGATCGTTCAAAAATTGCACTTCAGGTTTTTGATATAGTTTTATTGAAAATGTAGAAAACAGGTAAATATCCAATAGCCACCGATTGTAAATACCAAGTAACGTGAACGCCTACTGCACAACACTCCCCAAAAATGCAGAACATGTATCGAATAGTGAACGTAACAATAGGCAGAAGCTTTAGGGGTAGGGCTTGGAAAAATTCCATTTAAGGATAAACCATCAGGGTACAAATGATTCAGCTTTTCATCCCAAAGACATGTTCGGAAAGGTCATGGAGGTTAAGCATATCATGATTTCTATGCATCCATTCACTGTTTTGGAAAACTCCCTTCATGGATATGAGATGTTCACACCTCATAATG
The DNA here is from genome assembly GCA_039090855.1 of Macrothele yani. Lineage (NCBI taxonomy): Eukaryota > Metazoa > Arthropoda > Arachnida > Araneae > Macrothelidae > Macrothele > Macrothele yani. The sequence continues at coordinate 53,342,458 of CM077017.1, forward strand.
TTAGGTTACTCTGTATCCTGGTTAACTACATGGAATACTGTGTAAGACTAACAAAAGTCTTTAAAAAGAAAATACTGAAGGGTTTAACTTTCTTTCTTTTTGTTACAATTTCTATTTTTACATCACCCAGAACAGCCCTTGGAATGACCATTCTGGGAGGGCAACCGCCTTCCCTTCCCCCTCGGTAATTAAGGCCCTGCCTGTCATTCTTCGCGACCATACTCGTCCGTTGGACTACCAGATGGTAAAGCGTTATTCAATAACATCACTTAAATATAAATGCGTAAGCTTCAGCTGGGAAGAATTTTCTGAACTGACTTATTGCAAAAGATGGCATCCTATGACCGTCCCACGTTGAAAGTCATTGAGCTCTGTCGTACAACCATTCTAATCTTCATATTTCTCTGTTCATGATGTTGCCCAGGCCATTCTACTGTTCATGATGTTGCCCAGGCCATTCTACCGTTCATGATGTTACCCAGGCTATTCTACTGCTCATGATGTTTCCGCAAGCCACGTGTGTGATTTTATACTTGTATGGACCATGGCTGCGACGTACATGGGCAAATCCACTGCTGAAAATTGGTGTCAGATGGGTTTTGATGAAAACGTGTATACCCCGATGAGCCATTACATTATGAACATACCCCTGAGCCCGCAAAATAGCGGTCACTCGACAAGGTGTCGATTCGATGAGGTGGCGGCGATAGGTATCCTGGGGTATCTGGTACCATAATGTCCACAGCAGGTCCTCCAACACCCGTACATGTCGGGGTGGTGGTGATTTAGCGCGAACCCGCTTTATCAAGAGGAACCACAAATGTTCGATTGAATTCATGTCAAGTGAATTTAGAGGCCAGAGCAGCATTAACAGAAGGTCATCAGCATGTTCCCAGAACAACTCCTTGACGATTCTGGCAGTGTGTCATGGCGCATTATCCCTCTTGGTAATTGCCATCACCAGGAAGGAGCACAATTGCCATGAATGGGTGAACTTGGTCCGCTCAATGTTCAGATACCCGACAAATATCAGGAAAAGTACTTTTCGGATGCTGGGGGCCTAAAGTGTCCCAAAAAAACATCGCCCACAGTATAACACCGCCGCCGCCGCCGCCGCCGCCGCCGGCCTGTTTCCGCCCAGCAGTGCATCCAGGTGCCGTAAGCCTCCGTTGGTAATCGGCGTATCTGCGCTCGGCCGTCTACATGATGCACTACGAATCTTGATTCGTCAGACCAGGCCACTTTCTTCCAATCATCCACGGTCCAATCTCGATGATCTTAGGCCGATTTCATGCGTTGTTAGCAATGACGTGCAGTGAGCATGAAGACCGGCCCGTGTCTTCGGCTAAGCAGGCCCATGCGCAGAAGGCTGCGATGAACTGTGTGATGTGATACATTGCCCTGATCACCACTGTTGTAGCTGCTGGTGACTTGTAGCAATGTGGCCCTGCGGTCTCTGTGAACAATGCTTGACTGTCTCCGCTCTCCTCGGGCATCAATGAACTGCGGATGACTCATGGCTGGGCGACGGTTCGTCATTTGGCCATCTGTGCACCACGTTTGATACTTACTCACTACAGCTGCACGTGAACAACCCACAAGCCGCGCCGAGATCGTAGTTCCGAGTTGCCGTGCCATCACAATTTGACATATATCAAACTCCGATAAATTCGAAGCCTTTCCCATTCTAACTCCGAACACTCTGCTAACCAAAAGCCGGTCCTCGGGTTGTATGTATATTGCTCTGTGAACTTCCCTTGCACCACCGTTCGGTCTCCAGGCGGGCTCATATCTCTAGGCGTGGCGTGGTCATAATGTAATAGCTCATTGGTGCATGTTCAACTAGTAAGATAAGGTCGCTACTTAATTAAGTAACTTCGGTTACCTAAAACAGCATCAAGTAGAAAAACTCGACCCCTCCCGCTGTAAAAATATGTCTTTCAAATGTGTAGTATTAGCATTCCATTGCTGATGGCAATTTAGTCCTAAAGTATTTCCGATGTATTTTTCTAGATATTTCTGTATGACATATAGTTCTAAAATGCGAAATGTGTGTGCATGTAACCAATGATTCTGTAATTGTTAAAATGTTGCAACAAAAAATAAAAATATGCTTTTTTCATTTAATAGGTTTAAAACATTTTTGATTTATAGATTTATGTTTCCAGTAGAGATTGCTAAGAAAAAAGAAGAGCAGAATAGTTCGATATTGTAATACTTCAAAACAGGGATCACCACGCATGTTACACAATATGGGGGATTTCTAATGGATCATTTATATTAAGGTTATCGAAAAATCATAGAAGAACAGTCTGTGGTAACAGCTTACATCCGGCGGTCACTCCACCTAAGAATCCTGCAACAAAACCCAATGAGTTGTCTTTTGGCTAACATCACACAGAACTAGCTGGAATATCAACAATACTGAAATTTAATTTTTTATCGGTTGTTAGTACTGAGCGCAGGATCAGCCTAAACGGTACAGAATTTCATCAGGTTAATAATATTTGTGTACTTAGGAAGCACGCGCGCGTTTGACAGTGAGAATTGATATGATGAAATTAGTAGGACATTGAGTTCGGCTTTAAAATTCATAGTTCCTTTAGGAGGATTACGTAATTCTAATGGGTTATCAAGAAGGTTGCGAAAAACTGTAAATAGAAGTGTTATGGTTCCGGACATATGGTAGTGAAACCTGCGTATACTGCAGAAGAGACCACAGTAGCCGTTTGTGTGCCATTATTTAGGGTGGTTTGTGACAACACTTGTTGTAACCATACGCGTAACGAAGGTGTGCTGCAAACGTGAAATATGAAGAAATTATTGCTAGTAGGGTGGAGGCAAGTGTTGTGAAGTGGTTTGGCAAAGTTGAAAAAATGAGAGATGGATGACATGAGAAAAAGAGATAGCGAAATGCCGTGGAAATCATGGGCGGACCAGATTCAACAATGCCTGAAAGCGAAACAGATAATTAGCATGAAATACAGAAAGTCTTCCAGGTGCGACGTGTGATGGATGTCGGCGGAGCTCAAATTGTGGGCCAACACCGCTGTAAATGGAATCGTTTGATACATCAAAAATAAATAAAGTCTAACATCATCAGTACCTTTGATTAAGTGAGATGACCTGGATCTTGCTTTAAGGAGCTAACCTCTACATCTCATAGAACAGCTTTCTGATAAGTCATCATCAACCGTTATCAGTCGCATAGTCTCACCAAGTATTTTCCATAACTTTCTATCTTGAGCCAGTTTCTTCCAAGTTACTACAGCATGCTTCCGATGTCATCCACCCATCTGCCACGTGGTCATCTTTTGGGTCTCTTCCTGTACCTTGGTATCCGATCAAGTATTTCAGTTGCCCAACAGTGGTCAGTCTTCTAGCAATATGTCCAGCTCATTGCAAAATAAAAGTTTTTACTTCGATCTTGATGTTGCCTACTTTTATCGTTTCCCTAATCCATGTATATCTCTTCCTGTCTTTCCTAGTTATACCAAGCGCGCATCTCTCTATGCTGCTTTGAGTTGTTTGCAGCATCTGAATATCATTCTAGGTTAAGGTCCATGTCTCTGATCCATAAGTAAGGACTGCAAGGATGCTCTGATTAAACACTGTTGTTTTAAGACGTAATGGTAAATTGGTCTTGAAGATTATACTGTTTCTTCCAAAGGCTCTCTAACCAAGTTTTATATGCCAACTTATGTCTTCTCCTAAGTACCCCGCGCTTGATATTTGTTCACCGAAGTAAATCATCGGTTACTTCTAAATTTGGAGTTTTTGTAAAAGCATTCTACCTCAGTTTCAATTTCTATAGATGGTATGTATTAATACATTTATAGTAAGAATGAAATAACAATAAAATTACTGAATAAGCATGGTACTTATGAACCAGAATAGAAAAGAAACGGCACGGAAGAATTTTGCAAAACTTCACAAGGAAAATTTGGATAAAAGGTAGTTCTAATTGCAAACTTTAATTTTACAGTGGGAAATGGAAACATTAATGAATAGTGATTAAAAATCGGTAGAATAAATCAGAAAATAAACAAATGAAAGGAAATAAATATCTTTGTGCTAGCAATATTTTCTAAATTACGACAAAGAGATGCTTCCTTCCATGTCTGGGATACAGAAACAAACTTCAAAATAACCGACTCAAAATACATATTAAAATTTACAGAAAAAATGCAGTAGGGTCTAATCTTTAACTGATAACGGTTGATATTGGAACTGACGAAATGAAAAGCAAGAGACGTAAGATAGCGAGAACGTAAACTGATGATAAATGAATTAAAAACAGGACTGCATGAAGAGGAAGCACCGACAAGATTCTATTAAAGAGAAATTATGATTCATAAAATATATTCATATAATAGAGAGAATAAGTTGCACAAAGTGAAATTAATATTTGCGGTATTTTAAGAATACTGCCAAGGAAGGTACTATTTATTCAGAAATGATTTGAAAAATAAACACAATTGGACCTGGTTTGTGCTTAAGAAAAGGGTACCTTAAATCTCTTTGTGATAAAATATAAGGAGATTAAAGGTATAAGAATTGTATCAATAATTAAACGAAGTTCAAAAAAATCGTACGTGAAGCCCGGTGATAACAAAATTAGTTTTTAACAGATTACAGCGGGATCAAATTACATTGGTAAATGAGAGCGACATAAATATAAAAAAAAAAAAAAGGTGGGGATTTTTTTACGAAAACAATGTAACACACAAAAGCTGTTTTCAACTCATGGAAGGAATGTGTAAGTTCGATAAACTATTCGGAAAACCAAACCAAATAGACGTTAGACTCGAAAATGTATTCCTTTAGAATACCACTCTTGAAAATTTTGAAAAGGTTCATTGGAGAATAAAAAGTAGGAGAGCAACTGAAGAAAGATAAATTTGAATCTTTAAGCTGGATAAAAGTGTTTATATCATGGACATAATCGATAAAACGAATTTTGAAATGCGCGGGACAAGGGTGGATATATGCCAAAGAAATCAAAAAGCTTTTTAACAATTACAAGAAATATCACGATTAAACACCGATTATAAATTAAATTATATCAACCAGTTTCATTATGAAACAGAGAACATTGAAGATAGTCAATTTTTTTATAGTTACGTATCCCACGTGACTCTTATGGCGTATGAAAAATCATGTGATGAAATCTATAGAGAAACATTCACTAAAGCAGCACGTAATTATAATACCCGAAAAATTATTCTCTAAATGATATACAAGAAAGATATCTCGATTCAGGCAAATTGCGACTGCCCGATTAACGGATTTCTGAACATTCATTCCTATTCAAAAGAGCAGATTACCTCAAATAGGCTTCAGTATTTTAAGAAGAAATGTAACAGGAAAATACGAACTTTTCAAATAAATTTTAAATATCCAGAATTGAGACTGAAAACGTGTTTCACACCCACATTTAATTGTGAAAAAATAATTGGACGTATAGAAAAATTCTGATCTGCCGAACGAAACAAAAACGTACACAGCCCAGTAAAAAAATTATGACCACCCCTGATGAGAGCAGGAACCGTAACCAGCAGCGAGCGTAGCAACATATGCAAATCATGTAAGGCATGATTTGCATATGTATAAAAGGATGTGACCTAACAGAGTTTGAAAAAGAAATTATTGTTGGCTACTGAATGAAGGGTGGTAGCATTACAGAAACGGCCGGTACTGTGGGCAGTTCACGTAGTGCAGTTGTTAAAGTGTTCTAGGAATGGTAGAAAACTGCCTAGACCTGCAGGAATCGGGGTAATAGTGGACGCGCACTGAGCATTGTCGACCGTGTGCAGCGACGGCTATCCCAACTGGTACGATCCGACAGACGGGCTACAGTGCAACAAATGGACAGAGTATTTAACGCAGGCACATCGAAAAGCGTGCCGCAGACCTCAGTACAATGAACTCTGCTCTCTATAGGTCTTCGGATCCGCCGTCGTCTCAAGGTATCCATGCTGACAGCGAAGCATTGACGATTAGGCGTGAATTTGCATCTAAGAGGAGGCACTGGCCCATGGAAAAGTGTATAAAGTCGTCATTTCAGACGAATCACGTTTTCTGTTTTTAGTGTGGATGGTCGATGGAGAGCACGGGGAAGCACTGTTGGAAGAAATCCCCCCGACACGATGCTCGAGAAGAAATAGGCAGAAAGGGGCATTGTGCTCGTATGGGGCAGGCATGCTTTCCTGTGAATCATTGGGAAAAATCATCCCCCTCGATCGCATGATGAACACTTCAAGCTACCTATCCGATGTGGCGGATCAGGTGATCCCATTCATGATGACTGTCTACCCCGATGGCATGGGTTGCTTACAGCAAGATAATAACCTTTTCCTATGTTGACATGCGCGTGCGAGAATCGTTTGAGGAGCATTCCAGTGATTTAGTTTACTATCCTGGCCACCGAACTTGCAGGACATGAATCCAACTGAAATCTGTGTGATCATCTTGACCAACAGACTCGAAGTATGTACCCTCCACCGATAACTCTTCATGATCTGCGAGAAGCTCTGGTGTCTGAATGGTATAGCATCCCCACAAAAACGTTCAGAAGCCTCATTGAATCAATGCCACGATGTATAAGGGTCGCCCTAATGAAAGTGACACCCGTGTAATAGCGTCGTTGTATAATTAAACAGAGCCGTGCATTTGCGCCGGTAGATGGCGAGTCAATTTACGAAGCACGCTGTTAAAGGCGGCACGTGTCAGTGTTCTGTTTGCACGTGCCTACGTAGGATCGTTGACTACGTAGGATCGTGACATGGACACCTCCAAACAGGCCCAGTGAGCGGTTATGCAATTTTTGACGGCAGAAGGAGTTAGTGGGGCCGAAATGTATCATCGTATGAAAGATGTGTATGGGAATGAGTGCCAGTTACGTTGAAGAGTGTTCCGCTGGTGTAGTGAATTTCGTAAAGGACGTGTCAGCACGGAGGGCATGCCGAAACCTCGGCAAGGACACGTGGCCATCCCCATGGAATCGATTGCCGCCGTGGACAACCTTGTAAAGGAGAATCGCCGAATTACCACCCGTTAGCTTTCAGCAACATGGTTCGTGATTAAAGAACTGTTAACACCATTCTTCATCGCCGATTGGGATACAGCAAGGTTTGCGCACAATAGGTCCCCAAGCATCTCCAGGAGAAGCAGAAGACTCTGAAAATGGGTGCTTGCCTGGAGCATCTGCATCGTTACCATGCAGAGGGGGACAGTTACAGTTTCTTTCCAAGATTGTGGCCGCAGGTGAAACTTGGTGCCACCACTTCGATCCAAAACGGATGAGTATGGAATGGCGGCATCCCAACTCTCCACGCACCAAAAAAGCTCAGTCCTCCTTATGTGCTGGAAAAGTGAGGCTCACGGTTTTCTTCGATGAGAATGGCCCATTGCTGTTGGATTGGTTGGACGCAGGCAGTACAGTAAAGGCAACCACATACTGCAATACATTACTCAACCTCAAAACGGTCATGAAACGTAAGCGACCCGGTATGTTGTCCAATAGAATTATTCTGATGCACGACAAGGCACGCCCGCATGTGGCGACAGTGTGCCAAGATTTGCTGTGGAGCTTTCGCTGGGAGGTCGTCTACCATTTCCCTCTATAGCTCCGATCTGTCGCAATGCAACTACCACATCTTCGGGCCACTGAAAAAGGCCCTCAAAGGCCGCCGGTTTGCTAACGACGCTGAGGTTCGAGACGCTGTTGCAGACTGATTCCACAGCCAACCACGGACGTTCTTCGATCAGGATATCCACAATCTCGTGCCACGCTGGGACACTTGCTTGCACCAACAAGGCTACTATGTGTAACGGGTATGGAGCCCGTGTATCACTCTTACTTCCTGCATGTTCACATATTCCAACCTATACATCCTTACAGCAAAACACCGAGAGTCTAAGTCTCATTGGTGCGACCCTTATATACACTGAAGAGCAACTGAATTAGAGACAGCTGGCGTTATGCAAGTGTGGCACTGTGGGCGGCCCTGTAAACAGAAACGACATGACGTGTGCAGAGATCCGACAATATAAGGAGTGATGTGACGGGAATCCGTAAGAGTCGGACGAAGTATGTGTAAGACGAAGGATCTAAGCGCATTTGATCGTCGGCAAATTGTCGGGGCCCGACGAATGGGTCACTCCATCTCGGAAGTCGTGCAGGCACTGGGATTTTCACGAGCCGCTGTGTCACGGTTACACCGTGGATACATCGAATCCGGTAAAACCATCCCTGCAAGGGCCAACTGCCGTGGACAACAGCGTGTGGATGTACGGAGTCATCGTCGGCTAGCTCGCATTGTAACAGCGGATAGACGTGCCACAGTGCAAGAAATCATTCGGATATTTAACGCTGATGCACAAAAACGTGTAAACAGCCACACCAACCAGAACCATCTTCTCGCTTTGGGGTACAGAAGCCATCGTCCCACGAGGGTACCGCTCCTGACTGCACATCACAGGGTGCAAAGATTAGCATGGGCGCGGGAACATCGCCAATGGACCCTAGACATGTGGGAAAATGTTGCCTGGACTGATAAGTCGAGTTTCACGTTGGTCCATGCGGACGGCAGGATACGAGTGCGGCGTAAACCACATGAAGCGATGGATCTTTCTTGCCAGCAGGGTACTCTTCAATCTGGTGGGGGTGGCATTCTCGTCTGGAAACTGTTTACGTAGACTGAAATGGGACCCCTGGTACGTGTGACATCGTCCCTCACAGGTCAACGTTACCGGAATATCCTGGACGACCATTTGCTCCCGTTTCTGCGTCTTCAACATAACACTGGGGACCTCATCCTGCAACAAGACAATGTACCGTGCCATCGCTCCCGAATTGTATCCGAATGGTTGGATGAACACTGCACTGATATGCCCTCGCTTCCTTGGCCAGCTAGCTCACCTGACCTAAATCCCATCGAGCACATCTGGGATGCCATCGAGAGAGATGTTCGAGGCTCTGACCCCCTCCATTAAATCTTCGTGAACTGTGGGAGCTTGTTCAGGGGTCGTTGATCCGTATGGCTTCCTAACGCTTCCGGTGTCTTGTCGAGTCCATGCCGAGACGAATCGCCGCCGTCATCAGTGCGAAAGGTTGTGCTACACGTTACTAGACAGGTATCTCTAATTTAATTGCTCTTCAGTGTATCTGCGGTATCGGTGGCACGAGGAGGTCATATCCCATACTAACAGGTGGTCACAATTTTTTGACTAGACTGTTTATCAACAAAATAGAAGCATTCATATGTGTGAAACGAAGTCAGCTTTTCTTACTAAAAACATCCTCGTTTTTCATTAAATTGATCCTTTTAACGCTTCCATTGGTTTTAGCATCATAAGTGGCAGCTACGGTTTGCTAATATCATTTAAACAGTGAAAAATCTATTAAAGCTCTGTAGAGAAATATATGAACTGATATCTGCAGCAAATATAAGAACTAATAACTCCAGCAGATTAAAAAAATTTCAGAACTTCAGATTTGCTTACCTCGCACGCACAACTACTAGTTCAACAAGTGTTTCATACTTTACTTCCCAATCTGAACATTAATCTATTTTGACTTACAGTTAGCGCAACATTTTTTTCGCTCGTTGCTTATTTCTTTTATGCTACTCTTCGTACTATAAAAGGAAACCTTAGTAGAAACACTTACCTTTGCTTCGTAAGAATGTAAGCATGAGTGGCATCGACAGAATCGAAGCGACCAATGTGTCCTTCTCCCGTTCTGGCAACATCCGCTGTTTTGTCTTCGTCACGTAAAATGTTCAGGTTGTTGGTCTTCGCTCCTTCGATCACTTCTTGCTGGTTACCTTGAGGCTGGTGAAGAAATGTCCTTTTCACCTCAGCAGTGTCAGTTTCACCTGATCAGAAAGGACAACGATCAATTTTTAATGGAGAATTCTAGCATAAATAAACTTTTTTTTCTATGGAACTGAAAACAAGCGTGTATTTAATGCAAAAAAGCCTCCAAAAAACGAGAAGGGTTCGTTTTTTGATATGTTTAAAGAATAAATACCAGATAAATGTCTCGATTTGTAAACCTACGGTTAATGAACTTCATGTTTTGTAAAAAAAATGGGATTTGAATGGATGCGTTCCTCGTGGAAGATTTATAAACTTTCAGTTTACGTTTTGTATGTATGAAATGCATGACAATGCATTCATAAACGGGAGCGCTTAATTTACAACATCCATTCGTATACCTGGAAATTTCGTCTTTGAGGCTGTTTCACCTGTAATTTTATAACAAAAAGAAGCTTAGGAGAATATGCTCATGAGGAAAGCTTGATAGAAATTTAACCCCATAACGACCCCGTACATACAAACGACCATAGCTGCTCGAAACATACAAACGACCAAAGCTGCTCGAAACATACAAACGACCATAGCTGCTCGAAACATACAAACGACCATAGCTGCTCGAAACATACAAACGACCATAGCTGCTCGAAACATACAAACGACCATAGCTGCTCGAAACGCCTGTCTAGAATGAGCCAGATTTCCTACCGTTACGTATTCTTTAAATTTGCACGACCTATGAGGGATCAGCAGGAGTCACCGTGAGTCATCATTGTTGTTACTAAACAAAGAAGTGAAACAACAGATAGTTTCGGGCGTTATGATATTTAGAGAGATACTAGATTTTAGAGTCATGGTCGTTAAAGGGTTAAAGCAGTGTTTTAAGGAAATTTGTCTTCTTTTTGTTTTGTTTGGGGGCTTAATAATAACTGTGAGCAACTCAGTGGACTATAAGCAGTCGCAAGTCCCTAATTTCGGACAACTAGTTCCAGGAAAGAGAGAGAGCCAGTGCCGTAAAAATACTGAATAAATAAATCCATCGCTCTTTCCACGTTAAGCAACGCACAGCAACCGAAAAAAATATTTTTCAGCCGCCGTCGGGGAATCGAATCCCGAATCTCTCGATATCTAGCCGAGCGCGTTAGCCTTGCACCACAGCGGCCAACAATTCACGGTGCTATGTGTGTTTTTCCTTTTCAGTCAGCATCTGACATTATAAGTCCGTAAGATGGGCTCAGCTACTGAGACGTCTCCATCTGGTGGGCATTAACGGCACTGGCTATATATAATTATAGCAATAATCCAAAGGGCGAGATCCAAGGTGAAAATCATCTAAATACGTGGCGTCAGTTGAATAAATAAATCCATCGCTCTTTCTACGTTAAGCAACTTACAGCAACCGAAAAATTGTTTTTCAGCCGCCGTCGGGGAATCGAACCCCGAATCTCTTGATATCTAACCGAGCGCGTTAGCCTTACCTCACAGTGGCCAACAATTGACGGTGTTGTGTGACGGCGGCTGGAAAACAATTTTTCCGTTGCTGTGCGTTGCTTAACGTGGAAAGAGCGATGGATTTATTTATTCAACTTGCGCCATGTATTTAGATGATTTTCACCTTGGATCTCGCCCTTTGGATTATTGCTATAATTATATATAGCCATTAATGCTCACCAGATGGAGACGTCTCAGTAGCTGAGCCCATCTTACGGACTTATGATGTCAGATGCTGACTGAAAAAGAAAAATACACATAGCTCCGTGAATTGTTGGCCGCTTTGGTGTAAGGCTAACGCGCTCGGCTAGATATCAAGAGATTCGGGATTCGATTTCCCGACGGCGGCTGAAAAACAATTTTTCGGGTGCTGTGCGTTGCTTAACGTGGAAACAGCGATGGATTTATTTATTCAACTGGTATTTAGATGAATTTCGCCGTAAGAATAACACAAAAAATTCGTGCCTCACTGGGATTTGAACACGAACTCATCACGGAGGATGGGTCATAAACAAAAGCTTAGACCACCGGGCCACAGGGGGGACATTTAATGCATAGAAGGAAATGCGTCAGTTTAAATAAAAAAAAATATTGCAAATAATGATAAGCTTCCTTGGTGATTCGTGGTCTAAGTCCTTGCCACTGATTGTCTTTCTGAGAGGGCCCTCGCTCGAGTCCTGTATGAGAAACGAATTGTGTGGTTGTCTTACGCACTGGCTCTGTACCTTCCCCGGAACGAGAGGCGAGTAACTGCTTAGAGTTGCGCATGATTTTCGTTAAACCAGGAGACAAAAAACAAATAGTGATGATAAGCAACAGTAAATACTGCTTATTGAATTATTGCTATAATTATATATAGATTGAGGCAAGAAGAAACGTAATATATGAAAACAATCAATACACGAAAAATATAGGCGAACGCTTTACAAACGCGAACAATTTATAGCCGGCCGAACGCTTTACAAAAATTTAGACAAAAAAATATTGCAGAAAGATAACTGCGCTGAAATGACTTCTTCGAAGGATCGGATTTTGCTCAAAAGTCCTTAGAGCGTTTGAACAGACAACTAAGAAAATAGCAAAAACGTAATTTACAGTTTTCGGAATATTAATAATAACACTTAATCCACTTACTTCACGTGCATCACTAGTGAATGTTTTGAAAGGATTACCTGCAAAAAAATCTTCGTTTACTCAGTCAAACAACGGAGCACTAAGACATCGAAATCTCCATAAACAAAACGAAAACATTCAGATGAAAGTTCTTTCGAAAACTAAGTTAGCTCTGAGTACAAAATATGGAATTTGTAGAACAAATAATGGATTTCAAATAGTTGATATTATCGTCAGGATAACAGGGGTAAGAACGATAAAGGTGAAAGAGAGCGTTTTAAAATGAGCGGAATTACTAACCGTTTGGCAACAGGATGTCTACTTTAAAATATGCAATTAGTAAAGCAAGTTGAGGAACACAGAAGTTATACACTGGCGGAAAGTGAAAAAAGAACACCAAGAAGGAATTGGCGGACGATCATGAAATTTTCATATGTTAATGGGGTCGAGTTTACGTAGGTGTGATGTTAATTTCGAGACCAACCGGTGAGCGCTTACGCCACAGCACGGCATAATATGCAAATTATCGTCGGTGGTATTTAAGGAGTACGGCGAAGTGAATGTAATCAGTCGTCAGCGTACGGACAAGTGAGAAGACCCTGAAGAAGCTGCAATGCCTGGACATGGAAGACTTGTACGATTTCAGCAGTTATCGGACTTTGAGCGAGGTCGTCTAGTCGGACTCCGCGAGACCGGATGGTAGTATCGTCGTATTGCGGAGCGATTGGGACTGGAAGTATCGGTGGTGGTACGATGGTGGCATAGATGGTCCAAGGAACATTCCCATACGAGAAGACGTGGAACCGGGAGTCACAGACGGACTGATGAGCGGACCGATCGACGCATACGAAGAGCGGCGTTGTCAAGCAGAACATCCACTGCGATGCAAATGCGATCTGCCGTTGCACCTGAGGTGACTGTGCGAAAAATCCGCAACCGCCTACTGGATGCAGGACTACGTGCACGTGTGCCTCTAGCATGTGTACCTCTGACTCCAGTCCACCGTCAGAAACGGCTGCAGTGGTGTCGCCAACGTCTGCACTGGAGAACGCAATGGCAATCTGTCGTGTTCAGCGATGAAAGCAGATTCTGCTTGGGGGCCTCCGATGGCCGTATGCGTGTTCGCAGACGCACAGGGGAGCTTCTCCACCCTTCTTGCATCCGTCAGCGACACACAGGGCATACACCTGGTCTCCTGGTGTAGGGAGCGATCAGCTATCACTTTCGTACGCAACTAGTGTTTGTACCGGGTACGTTAAACAGCACCTCCTACATCAACAACATCATTCAGCCCGTTGTTGTGCCATTTGTAAGGTCGGTCCATCGTGGTGTTTTCCAGCAAGATAACGACGCCAACACGGCACGTGCAACGCAGCATGCACTTCAGGGTGTTAGACAACTTCCATGGCCTGCACGTTCACCGGATTTGTCCCCCATTGAGCACGTGTGGGATTTTATGGGACAACGACTTATCCGGTCTCCACGGCCAGCCACGACCATCCCCGATTTACGCGTCCAGGTTGAGGATGCTTGGAATTCAATACCCCAAACTTACATCCAACATCTGTACGACAGACTCCATGCCAGAATTGCACAGTGTGACGCAGTTCATGGCGGTTCAACCTCGTACTAACCATGTTATATGGAAATGTTATTTTTCAGTTTACCAGCAAATACAGCTGTGTTTTGCCATAATGTTTTGATCACGTTATCCTTTGTATTCCGTTATTATGCTGTATAAATTTCGTTGGTATCAGACGTCTCCTTCTTGGTGTTCTTTTTTCACATTCCGCCAGTGTATATGAACTTATACTCAAAAGAATTACTGGAGGTTTCAAATATTAAAACAGAGGTTTCCTTTAAATTTGTTAGAAGCAGTTGGTTCAGCGTCATTCTGTCCCCCTTCTGAAGTCACCGGGGACAGGTTAGCAATATTTAAAATGCTATTTCATGATTTGGAAGAAATGATGAGATCCTTACAGTTGAACTCTGTGATGAAATTAGTTTATGATTAAATTTTCCGTTTTATATTTTCTCTACCGAATGCAATACCAGAAAAAGGGAATCACGTTGATATGTGAGAAGGAAATTACTCCGACGAGCCATACCATTATGACAACCCCCAGCCTAGAGAAATGAGTGCGCCTGGAGGCTGAAGAGTGGCGCAGGTGAAGTTCACAGAGAAGTATATATACAACCCGAGGACTGGCTTTTGGTTAGTAGAGTGATCGGATTCAGAATGGGAAAGGCTGCCGATTTATCGGAGTTTGATAAACGGCAAATTGTGATGGCACGGCACCTCGGAACCACGGTCTCGGAAACTGCCTCTCTTGTGGGTTGTTCACGAGTCGCTGAAGTCAGTACGTATCAAACATGGTGAACAAATGGCCAAACAACGAATCGTCTTCCAGGCATATATCGTCAGCAGCTGACTGATATCAGAGAGGAGCGGACACTGTCGTGCAGTGTTCACAGCGAGATCAGAGCTACAGTGTGACAAATCACCACGCAGCTACAACACCGGTGATCAGGCCAATGTGTCACAGCACACAGTTCATCGCAGCCTTCTGCGCATGGGCCTGCGTAGCCGAAGACCCAGCCGGGTCCCCATGCTTACTGCACATCATCGCCAAAGACGCATGAAATGGGCCCAAAATAATCGAGATTGGATCGTGGATAATTGGAAGAAAGCGGACTGGTCTGACGAATAAAGAGTCATGGTGCATCACGTAGACGGCCGAGCGGGGATACGCTGATTACCAACGGAGGCTAATGGCACCTGAAGCACTGTTGTGCGGAAACAGGCAGGCAGTGGCGATGTCATGCTGTGGTCGATGTTTTCTTGTAACACGGTAGGCCCCATTATCCCAATAGCATAATCCCTGACAGCTGTCAGATATCTGAACGTCGTTGTGGACCAAGTTCACCCATTCATGGCAACTGTGTTCCCTGTTAGTGATGGTCATTACCAACAGGATAATGCGTCATGCCACACTGCCAGAATCGTCAAGGAGTGGTTAGAGGAACATGCTAGTAACTTTCTGTCAATGCCCTGGCTTACAAATTTACCTGACATGAACCCAATCGAATATTTGTGGTTCGACTTGAAAAAGCGAATTCGCGCTAAATCACCATCACCTCGAAATGTAAAGGTACTGGAAGATCTGCTGTTGACATTATGGTAACAGATACCCCAGGATACCTATCATCACCTCATCGAATCGATGCCTTGCCGAGTAGCCGCTGTTTTGAGGGCTAAAGGGGGTCCTACAGCTTATTAGGAAGGTGGTCATAATGTAATTGCTCCTCGGTGTATATTTGCCTCAGAGTAGGAGTATGTAATTCCAATCTATTTTCAGTTAGCTGTGCTGCTTGTTTCTCGCGCATGTATAGATGTAGTGTTTGTTTTTTATTTCGGGGTTTAACAACTATTTCGTATTTAAGTCTAAGGCCTATAAGGAGTCGTCCGTCCCAAATTTGGGACTTTTGGTTCCAGGAAAGGAAGAGAGCCAGGGCCGTAAGAAAAACACAACGCCTCATCCAGGACTCGGTCCCGGACCCACTAAAGGGAGCGGCCAGAATCCAATACTGCGTAGAATCCATCACTGTAGTAGAGGTTTTACTTTGATCGATCAGTTTCCATACAGTGGTTGTGCCCTTAACATCACGGTTCCGTTTTCCATAGGAACCAAAGATTAACAGCGATACGTTACCATTGGTATGAAAGTATACCAAGAGTTGATATTCATCAAAGACCTTATGCGCAGTACAGGAACAATGCATTGCCACAGCGGTTTGTCTGCGAATGGATTTTTAAATTCAAAAACAGTCGCACAAGGGTTACAGATGAAGAAAGTATAGGATGCCTCTCCACGTTTCTACAGATGACAATGTCGAATAAGTCCATGCCATGGTTCTGGTAAGTAGACATGATAATACTGAAGAAGTAAGAAATCATATGCTAATTAGTCATGGTTTGCCTACGAAATCATCTGCAACACATTTCATTTTTGTAAAGTCTGTTTAAGATGGGTACCAACACTTCTCACATAAGTATACAAATGCAATAGTTTTAACATCTGCGAATGCCTTTGTTAACGATAGTGACGAAACATGAATCCGTTATTATAAGCCATAATGTAAACGCCACAGTTTGGAAAGGAAATTTATGTAATAACCAACCCCTGAAAAACAGTTTAAAACTCAACCACCTGCTAAAAGAGCTAACGGTCCTTTTCTGGGGGAGGAAAACCCACGTGACCCAATAATGGAACATTATCACGACAGGGGCTCAGCAATGTACACCGCGTTCGTCACAGAGAAGCATTACGTGACATGCTGAGTCCGGCAATTCGAAGATAACGCAAATATTAATGTCTTAAGGGGTCTTGTTGTTGAACGCCAAAACTCGTACAGTCGTCCACACTGTTGAAACCCTCTAGTAAATGAACCTTAAGGTATGACAATATCCTCCGAATAGTCATTATCTCAACGTTTCGGATTATCACTCGTGTGATCTACTCAGTGAAATATTAAGCTGCCATTGATTTGCCAAAAATCAAGAAATGTTGGAAGTGGTGCAAGCATGCTAGTCTCCCAACAAAAGAAAAAATTGGTCTGTAACACTCGACCAAATGCGTTGAAAAAACAGAGATTATGTTGAGAAATGATGCTCCTGTAAGTTCTCGGTTGCTGTTATAGATATATTTCACAAATGCATTGTGAATAACTATTACCTAACTTTCGTAATTCAAATATTATATACAAAACTATCATACAGCATCCTGCATCATACACCAAGATCCAAACCTTTATGACTAGAGCATCTTTATTGAAATCGAAGAATCTTCAGGTACACGACAGCTGGTGTGAAAGTCATGAAACAGTATAAATAAACCTGATGCTCAGCTCTGTCAATCGGTGCTATTCTTGTTCATCTGATGAGAAATGTAGCGAAGTTAAGCGAGGTTGACATATGGCAAATCCTAATGGCCAGGTGACTGGGTCAGAACATTTCCGAGACGGCAAAGCTTTTGAGGTGCTCATGGTTAGCCGCGGACATTACCTTCAAAAAGTAGTCTGAGGAGGAAAAAACCACCTGTGTTTTACAAAACACAGTACATCGAACTCTGCTGAAGATGGGGTTGCCTAGCCGCAAGTAGCGCGGAGTGCCCATGCCAAACTCTCAGTTTACTGTCCAAAGCACCTACAACGTGCACCCTAGCATCAAATCGGGACTCTGAATGATTAGAAGAAGGTCGACTGGTACGATGAATCTTTTTTCCCGTGGTACAATGTGGACGCCCAGGTATGTGTGGGTTGTCTACCTTGTAAAGTGTTGGCACCACGATCCGCCGTGCGGTGAAAACAAGCCGGTGAAGGAGGTTTGGGCAATGTTCTGCTGGGAAACACTGAGTACAGTTATTCACATCGTAGAAACTACGACGTCTACCACTTATTTAAACATGATTTCATACCAGCCACCTGCTTTCACGGAAAACTGTATTTCCCTCTAATAGTGTCTTCTTTCAGCAAGATAATGGGCCATGCCATACTTCCCGGATTGTTCTAGAATGCTTCGCGGAACAAAAGCAATACTTCCAGATATTACCCAGGCCCCCCAATTTCCCCAGACATCAATCCATACGAGCATCTGCGGATTGTGTTAGAACAGGAAGTCCAATCTTGGGCGGCTCAACCTCGTAACGTACACGAATTAAAGGATCTGTTGGTAAAGTGTTGGTACCAGATACCACAACACTACCTTTAGAAAGCTTGTAGCAACCATCCATTGCTGGTTGTTTTGGCGGTACGTGGAGGACCAACGTCATATTAGCAGGTGGTAATAATGTTTGGCCCTTCGGTGTATATATGATGTAATTAAACTACACTGGCGTGCAAAAATCAAGGACGAGACGGTTTTTCGAATGTAACGTCGTGCAGAAGTGCTTCACATCGACTCAAATCATACCATAAGATCCCCAAGATGTAAGAATATAGGACAAGTGAGAAAAACCGTCCAAACAAGGAAGCCAAAGGATACAAAGGCACTTTATTGAAAAGGTAGCTTCGAATACAACTGGACAGAAGACAGAAACGTCCATGTGACAGGCGGTTGCCAAGAAAAATCCAGTCATTAGTACGAGATATGATCACCCCTGACTGCGTTGCAGGATTTACAACGTCTGCCCATGCTGAGGACGAGGTTGTCAAGGAGCTGTTTAGGCATTGCGGCCTGTTCCCCTTGTAGTGCCAATCGCAGCTGCGGAATCGTTGCTAGCGGCTGGTGACGTGCTGCCAAGCGTCTCCCGAGAAGGTCTCACACGTGTTGGATTGGATATAGGTCCGGGGACCTTGTATGTGTTGAATATCTTCAGTCTCCAACAGCTCTGCGACAGCCACTGTACGATGGGTGTAGCGTTGTCGTCCATAAAGGGGAACTCAGGACCTACAGCACCTCTAAACAGACGCACGTGAGGCAGGAGATCCTCAGTACAATAGCGGAAACCAGTGACTGAACCTCCTTCGAAGATGTGGAGGTCAGTACGGCTACCAAGCATGATACCGCCCAAAACTAGAACTCCGCCACCTTCAAACCAGTCCCTTTTGATTAGGCTAGAGGTGTGATTGCGTGTTCCCTGCTCTCCCCAATGTGTATACGTCCAGAATCGCTCGTCAGACTAAATCGGCTCTCATTCGTAAAAAGAACTCGACCCCATTACTGATGTGTCCAGTTCTTGTGTTCCTCGCACCACAGAAACCGCCGTCTCCGATGAGCAGGCTTTAATGCAACACACCGTACTGGTTGTCGTGCAAATAGACCACTTTTGTGCAGCCTCCTGGCTACGGTAAAACGCGATAACGGACGTCCAGTTGTCTGTTGCATATCCCTTGCGATTTCTCCCGCTGTCTGCCGTCTGTCTCTTCACGCCTGTAGGACAATATACCGGTCGTACGCCGCCGTGGTTGCTCGTGGATGAACACTGCTAAACTCTCGGACAGTTGTTCCTGTCGTTTGAAATGCTCCCCTAGCTCGTGAAACGATGCTGTGAGCGATCACGAACTCCTCGGCCACACTAGACACACTTCGACTTTCTTCCAACTTTCCAATGACGCGACCTCGGGTAAAGTCATCCAGATGTCGTCTACTGGATTGCCTGTTGGTCATATCACACCGTGGCAGCAAATCGTTGTCGTTCAACCCGATGTACACCGTGCAATAGCTTTCACCGAATTGCTGAGCGTACACCGCCCGTGTGCTTTATACCCTTCCGACCCCCTCCCCTACGTCATGCTGGATATATGCGCATGCCCTACCGTACCGGACCCTGGTCTATCTTCTGAGTGGTCTTTCGGTCCGTTCTGCCTGCTCGTTCCGCTGTTATTCTAATTTCTCCTCTTCGTCCTTTTTGCCCACCAGTGTATCTACGTAAGCAGAAGAAAATTAACATGGTAAAACATGGGGTTAAAATTGCTTTGGATTACAATGCAATAAGTAAACCAAGTACAAAAAAGTGGTACACGAGTGCTGTTAAAATATTTCACGTCGCATTCTTTTAACCTTTACTCGGCTGGAACGAATTTACTCGACGCTAGCATGCAAGATGGGCAGGAATAAGCTGGAACGATTATATTCACAAATGGGCCGAATGCGGCTAGAACGAGTGAACCTGAGCATCAGAAAATATTGCTTCCCTCCTTAACTTAGTTGTTCAAAGTGGTCATTTAGGGAGACGATGGGAACTTATCGTATCGGATTGATTACCGACTAAAGTGAGTATAACAATGCGAAGAACCTAACAAAGGAGAGAGAAAATGTTTGAGTCGCTTAGGCTTCTACCCAGTGGCATAGTGTCCGCGTCAGGGGGCTAGTCCTTCCCATCATGTCTTGAGTCATGTTGCAGAGAATAGAGGACTAGAGGTGAGCTGTTATCACTTGTGACAGGTTTGTGGTCAGTACAGCTTAAGTGAGAACGCGGAGGGACTAGACTGGAGCGTTTATCACCAGTGCAAAGTTTATGGTTGGTATTGCTGAGATGAGAGGGCAAAAAGAATTGTTTTGCCGTAGATTCCGTAAAATCGGTCCGCAATGCGAACGTTTATCTTTGGAGAGCGCAGAAAATTTGGGACATCATTTGTCTCTGGTACATCGGGAAATTAAAGGGTTAAAGTAACGAGGAATTAAAACACTGGAAATGATAATTTCAACATGAAATCACTTTAAAAAAAATTTACATGGGAAGTGTATGATAATAGAGCTGGTGGAAATTTGTGACTTTGCACAAAATCAACAATAGGTGATCTGTTCCCACATTAACCGCTAACTTCAGCAACGTGTTTACAGATTCTGAGAATTTTTGTTAGCCTAAAAGTACATTTCCTTTTAAATTCATTCTTTTCTTGCGTCAGCTATCCAACACATGCCTTTAAAGATATTTTGATGTGATCTTTGGATATTAATCTTATCTCAAGAGACGCGTTTACGCTACAGGCGCAAAAGCTTTTAAATTTGCAAAACATTTCACTCTTTTTCTCGAATAAATTACGTTCATTCTATTATGGGATCGACGATATTATGTGAATTCAAGACAAGCTGCTTATTTATTTATATTTGAACGACCCTTCCTGGATTCCTCAGCTTTCTGAATACCTCTTAGAAATTAATAAAAAAATTGTTACAAATAGAAAATTATAAAGTGAATTACATATGCCTTCAGGATGTGATGCTAAAACGTGATTTCTTTCATGCTCTTCGCTAATTCTTTTCAACTCGTTGCAAGCCGATATCATTCTTTATGTGACAGATATGTTAGAATTGCCTTTATCAAATTCGTTTAAATCCGTTGTTTCCCGGGCGGTTCTTAGCATATTTTTAAAAATTGATCTTGCCGTCTCTTTCGTTTAAGCACAAAAGCAACTTCAGGCTGCCGAACAACATTCTTCTACATGTCTTCGCTTATTTGTTTTACACTAGGAAGTGAGAAGACTATTTCTTTTACTCAAATCAGCTGTGGCTCAACGTTAACTTATATGTTCATCATACGAACTCTCTCATTAAGTCTTCACCTATGAATGATAATACAGTGAAACTTCCATTAACGGACACTTCTTAATAGCGAGCATCTCTCTCTATAACGGACAATGTTTCGTCTGTTATAGAGAGGGATGACTTCTTATGGGGCATTCACTTCTTAATAGCGGACATTCTAAATAACGGACGCGGACATACTGTAACGTACCAGGAGATGTGACGTACCTGCCAGATGGACGCACACGACATAAAGGCAGATAGGAATCAGAATAAAACGTCTGCGTAGCTCAGTTGGTAGAGCGACTTGTTCCGGAATAAGCGGCCTCGGGTTCGAATCCCGGCGTAGACCAAAAATGACGGAGAAATTTACTTCGTTATAATACTTAAAGTACAATATAACGGACAATTTTCTTTCGATTCTAGGAATTCCTAGGGGTGTGATTCGGCCAAACTCGCAAAAGTTTTCCTTTTTGTTATTTTACCCTTCCTCATTCTTTATCTTAACCGTTTTATTCTCGAGGCCTAGTGAATTTTTGAGATGTTAAGTGCTATGTACCCTGGGTAAGTGGCCGACAGTCACTTACCCAGGGTACAAGACTGTCTGACCCTGTCTTTGCATACGTACATCGGATCAGGAAAAACTGCCTTCTACCTCTTCACGTGTTCTCAATGGGGTGAGACCTCAGAAACGCGGGCCAGCACCCAAGGCCGGCTAATTCGGGAACGGTAATTGGATTGAAACACATGCAAACACAATTCAGGAGTGGGTCGGAGGGACTGACCTTTTGTTGTTTGCTAAGATCAATGTATCATTTCAAGTCCAGATTACTAGAAATCACATTTCTTTGCAATAATCATGTAGGTTTTTCTCATCAAGTGAGCTGTGAAGCAAATATTTCTCAAACATTGGTTCTAAAATGTAGCACAAAGGTAAGCTCTTGACTCTAAAAGAAAAAGTTGAAATAGTGGAGCTGAGTGAAAAGAAAAGATTAAGTGTGCTCGTTTGAGAAGAAAAACTGGGCATTGGAAAAGCGCTAGTGAGTGAAGTCTTGAAGTCTTGGTAAGCTTGTAATGGAAACTAGAAAATTAAGACAGCTTTCCCTAAAACTGATGGTTTAGTTGTGGACACTCTTACCTATGATTGCTTTTGCCGTGCTAGAGCCACCAACATTCCTTTGTCATGGACTTTAATTTATCAAAAGGCTTTAGAAATCGCAAATAAATTAGGATTCACATAATTCAAAGTTTCAGGCGGCTGGTTAGAAATTCATTTCCACTGCTGGCCTCCCAAAATGCAACACTAAGAAGGACACGAGATAGCAAAGCCAGATTTACTGGACACATAACAACACATACAAAGATGAAACGATTGAGCTTACAGGCTCGTGCGACTTGCGGAACACGCAGACATCAATAGTTCGTGTGGTCCCCATGGCTGGCAGTAACGGCCGCTATACGCAGCGGCATTGCACGAAAGAGGCTTTGGATGTGGACTTGGGGTATGTCGGTCCAGGCGGCTTCCACACGTTGCCACAATTCATCAGGGCTAGCCGCGGGTGGTGCTTGCCGGGTCACGGTAGCAGTGAAACCTGGTGGGCCGTATAGAATTGTTGCACGATGCGCGCCACGTGCGGGCGCGCATTGTCCTGTTGAAACGTGGCAGCTGGCTGGTCCTGGAGGTAAGGAAGGACTACAGGCTCCAAAACGTCAGAGATGTAGCGGTGGCTGTTGAGTGTACCGGCGTTGCGTACCAGAGGGGTGCGGGTGTCATATCCAATTGCACCCCAAACCATAACGCCAGGCGACGAACCGGTATAGCGATGCACAATGCAGGCGTCATACAGTCTCTCGCCGAGGTGCCACCACACGCGGATCCGACCATCGTGGTGTTGCAGGCAGAAGCGGGATTCGTCGGAGAAGACAATGTCGTGCCATTCCGTAATCCAGGTGTAGCGTTCAACGGTCCACTGCCGCCACACTCGCCGATAGTGTAACGTCAAAGGTAATCGGAGCAATGGGCTCCGTGCGACAAGTCCCCGCTCCTGCAGACGACGTCGAATGGTGCGTGCTGACACAGGTTGTTACGCAACACACCCTAATTCCTGCGCTAACGTTCGTGAAGTGGCGGTGCGAGCCGCCAATGCCCGCCGCACAACATGCCGGTCCTCTCGTTTGGTGGTGTGCCGCGGCTGCAGCAATCGCTCACGTCGGTCTGTCCGTCCCTCCTGCACCCACCGAATCCATACTCGCCTCACTGTGGTTGGATGTCGTCCCACACGAGCGCTGATGTCTCGGTACGATAAACCGCTGTCGCGATAAGCCACTATTCGTCTTCTGTCGAACTCCGAAACGTGCTGGAATGACTGCCGTATTCTGCGACGAGGCATCAGGAAGCATCCCACGCACAGGTCCGGCAGCACAACACATTTCTACTGCTTACACCCCGCCTTCTGTGCACCCTTCTTATAGTGCTTCTCGGTGGCGTATCGGACGCACATTATTTGCATATGTCCTGCAATGCTAATCGTTTGCATGTCCCCTCGCGGGCGACGCATGCTGCGAATTTCAGGCCAATTGGATATTTCCTTCTTGGTGTTGCATTTTGGGTGGCCAGCAGTGTAGAAAACAAAATTTCACGAGAATGTAATAGACAGGCAAGAATACTGGATTATTTTGCTTCTTAAGTTATGAGGGATATTTTTTAAATAAAGGTTAGTACAAGTTTGCTCTATTTATTGCATTCACATACTTATATTTACTTATCTTTTAAACTGCTTTAACGTTATAAACATAGTACATGTATACTGTCATAAAGCGTGATTTTCTCAATAGTGGACACTTCAAAATAACGGACAGTTTTTCTTTCCCCTTCGATGTCCGCTATTCGAAAGTTTTCACAAATCCGTAAAACATTTAACCGCATATATGTTCTTTGCTCCCCGACAATTTGTCCAAATTCGGTTACTCCAATTCCAATTTGCCCCACAGGCACAGTAGGTCCACTCCAGACTGGTCCAATGGACTTCTAATCAGTAATACGATTTGTCCAGTACTCAGATAATTTGTACAGTGATAAGCTTTGTACTATTGTCATTTATCCAATAATGTCATTCGTTCAATATCTATTCGTCCAGAACCCATTTAATCATTGGTAGGTACACACTGAAGAGCAATTGAATTAGAGACACCTGTCTAGTAACGTGTAGCACTACCTTTGGCCCTGATGACGTCGGCGATTCGTTTCGGCATGGGCTCGACAAGACACCGGAAGCGTTGGGAAGCCATACGGATCCGAGATCCCAGAACAAGCTTTCACAGTTCACGAAGATTTGATGGAGGGGGTCAGAGCCCCGAACATCTCTCTCGATGGTATCCCAGATGTGCTCGATGAGATTAAGGTCAGGGGA
Organism: Macrothele yani; assembly: GCA_039090855.1. Taxonomy (NCBI): domain Eukaryota; kingdom Metazoa; phylum Arthropoda; class Arachnida; order Araneae; family Macrothelidae; genus Macrothele; species Macrothele yani. The sequence goes on from CM077017.1 coordinate 53,367,322, forward strand.
CCTAGCTGGCCAAGGAAGCGAGGTCGCGTCGGTGGAGCGTGCATCCAACCATTCGGATACTATTCGGAAGCGATGGCACGGTGCATTGTCTTGTTACAGGATGAGCTCCCCAGTGGGATGTTGAAGACGCACAACGGGAGCAAATGGTCGTCCAGGATATCACGGTAACGTTGACCTGTGAGGGACGATGTCACAGGTACCAGGGGTCCCATTTCAGTCCACGTAAACAGTCCTCAGACGAAAATGCTACCCCACCAGCTTGAAGAGAAGAGTTACCTGCTCGCAAGAAGGATCCATTGCTTAATGTGGTTTGCGCCGTACTCGTATCCTGCTATCCGCATGTACCAACGTGAATCTGGACTCATCAGTCCAGGCAACATTTTCCCACATGTCTAGGGTCCATTGGCGATGTTCCCGCGCCCATGCTAATCTTTGCACCCTGTGATGTGCGGTCAGCAGCGGTACCCTCGTGGGACGATAGATTCTGTACCACAAAGCGAGGAGATGGTTCTAAATGGTGTGGCGGCTTACACGTTTTTGTGCACCAGCGTTAAATTGCCGAGTGATTTCTTGCACTGTGGCCCGTCTATCCGCTGTTGCAATGGGAGCTAGCCGACGATGACCCCGCTCATCCCCACGCTGTTGTCCACGGCAGGTGGACTTGCAGGGATGGTTTTACCGGATTCAATGTACTCACGGTGCACCCGTAGCCCAGTGGCTCGTGAAAATCCCAGTACCTGCACGACTTCCGAGATGGAGTGACCCATTCGTCGGGCCGCGACAATTTACCCTCGATCAAATGCGCTGAGATCCTTCGTCTTACACATACTGCGTCCGACTCTTACTGATTCCCGTCGCCTCGCTGCTTATATTGTCGGATCGCTGCATACGCCTTATCGTTTCTGTTTACAGGGCCTCCCGCAGCGCCACATTTGCATAACGCCAGCTGTCTCTAATTCAATTGCTCTTCAACGTAGTTCATCAGCAATGACTCGTTTATGTGTGCGTGTCTATGTATCAGTATGACAATTTTGTCTTTGGCAGTGTAGGTGAAAGCTTGACTTGTGCCCGGGATCAACGTCGACACTGATGTACTCCAAGTTTATTATAAAACAATGCTGCTCTTACCAGTTTTACAACGTTAATTTTCATCCTGCTTAACAGATCAGCATCCCTTACCGCTGAGCTGAGGCATGGTCTCTGTTGGGATTATCTGTCGGGAATACACCGAACTGAGTGGCCAACCCAGTGCACGGAGGAGTAAATATGGCAGCAGTAGCTGCCATCCACGGACTCTCGTTACGTTCGGCAACAGCCCTGGAAAGCCCAAAAATTGGATGAGCGGCGAAAGGAAATCGATCAGAAACAACTGTCGCGTAACACAAAAACATGGGGCTGGAAATGAACCAACTGCAACATGCCACTGGCTTGACTATCGTTTACTATACCGAAAGATAATTTCACCGAAAATCACTAGACCGAAAGGTACATTTCATTTAAGGGTCACTTGATCAAAAGGGACATTTCACCAAAGGGTATCTCCATCTAAAATTTCATTTCATCGGAAGATCATTACACCGAAGGGTCGGTTTATTGGAAACTTTGGATTGCATTACATGATCTATTGAAGTTTAGTGCGGGTTTGGAACACTGAACACTTAGCCTAGGGGGTTTTAGCAATTTGTAATTATCCGTGCTCATATTAATTAGGTTTACAGAACTTTATTAATATACTTTCGAGTAATCACCTTAGTAGTGTCAGTAAAATATCACCATGTCGCAAGGGCGTTATTTGTATCAGCAATATAAAATTCGTGAACCTTTTTCTTTTCCCTATAATTTCCAGAAATAACTAAAATTACCGTAATTAGCTGTCAAAAATTTTCTATTTGAGCAGATTGACCATCCTTAAACTTCTCCAGTGCAGAAGATTTGTCAGGCTCAAATTTGAACTTCTTATTATCCTCTGAAGTCGATCCAGACTGGTTAAGTTAGTGTATACCTGAAAATCTCTTCTTTACGAATTTGAAAGTACCTCTGCGTGTATTTTCATATAAACACAAAGAAATTCTATAGCAAACGAAATGTGATATTTTTCCTTTGAAAGGCAATTTCATTGTCCTTCCTGACGACGGTTGTTTTCAACAACGAAGGAACTACGCCTTCATGTGACTATCAGTTTTGTAAAATTCTGAAGGGTGAAAATATGGCCCAAAATTCTGCGGGGCTGTCTCATCTGTACGGAAATTAAACTTAATAATATAAATGCTCTCATTCATACTGTATCGTTTTTTTCAGCTCTACTGTAATATGTTCATTTCTGTTAGCCCATTTACACACTCCAGTGAACATCTTGCGTTAACTGTTTCCCTATCCCTGTCTGTTTTCACCGCCAACTATTGGTCTCGTCATCGTCTTTAAATCGTAACTATCTTTGGGTGTGCTCTCTCACACAGACCCGTACGCATATGCACACACAAACACATTCACTCACGCACGCGCACTGTGTTCACGGGATGCTGGATGAATAAAATTTGGACAGCATTTACTTTCAAATTTTGGTATTTTTCGTCATGCTCTAAAATTTTCGGAAGGATTGATTTGTCATAAGTTATTATCATCAAAGTTCAAAAAAAAACAGAATAATTTAAAATTCTCTTGAAAAAGGTAAAAAGTTAAAGCAGGAAAATATGGTAAAATTACATACTTTTAATAACATCTAAAACCTGAGACCTTCATGTATTTAATTTTAGATCATTTGATTGATCTAAAGTGAAAACACTTCTGTGTCCAAGTGAAGCACCTTTAAAAGTACCGTGTTACTGCGTAAAATGAGTTTACATTTGTTGCCCGTATTAAGCGCCTTTAAAAAGGACCATATTCTGCATAAAATGAGTTTTGCATTTCTTACGTTTAAAAGAAAATCATATCGCAGTCCCAAAAATGCATTTATTCATTGATTTTCTTTTCCCAGAACATGCCTTTTAAAAAAACTTAAGTAACGCAAGCAGCGTTTTAGTATTGTAGGCCAAATTCTCCTGTTTGCCAATGCTACTACTGGAAATTCGTGAGATGCAAAAACAAAAAAAGAAATTATTCAAATTTATTGAAAAAAGATCAGCGTGAAATACTTGCCAGAAAAATTCCGGAAATATTATTCTTACTGTAAAATTCTTCAGTGTTTATTGCGCTTACATCGCGTAATGCATTTATACAGTATATACTTATGTTGCAAAGGCACGATATTTTTAAACTACATAAAGAAAGAAACCCGATTGTGGCCACCTCTAACTTTCAATCTATCTATAGGTATTCTTTCGTTTCAGGTTAACAACACAATAACATATCACCTTTCTTCGGTGGTGAAATTCGAGCAGCTGTTCTCCCAACTGAACTGCGCAGGCAGGCTTATCGGTGCTCTATTATCGATTTGACTCATGCGTCACCTAAGTAGCACGTCATCTACGTCAGGCTAGAGAGTGTGTTACCACACTTCATTCCTATGGGGCAAGGATTGCTTAAAGATAGAGCAGCTTGTTGCTGTTCTTTGTCTTTTAAAAGACATGTGCTGGAAAAATTGAATCGATTAAACGGAATATCAGTGTCGCATTATACATAGTCGAATCAGAATAATATAACCACCTACCTAATAAAGGGAATACCCACCCATAGCTCGGGTGACAGCAGCGAGACGGCTGGACATGGACGCAATGAGGCCCCGGAAGGTTGTTCGAGGCACACGTGCCCATTCGGACTGCAGCAGAGCACGGAAGTCCAGGAAATGACGTGGTTATGGGTCGGCACGTTGAACTTGTCGATCCAAAAAGCCCCACAAGTGCTCTATGTGATAGTGGTCTGACGATTTCGTCTGCCGAAGCAGAACGGAGACATCGCTGTCGTGTTCCTATAACCAGTCACGCACCCCTTAGCGACGTGGCACGGCGCATTGGTCTGCCAGTAGACAACATCACCACCAGGGTGAACTTCAAAAATGAAAAGATGTATGTGGTCAATGAGGATGGACAGGTAGCCCTTGGCGTTCAGGGACCCATCAAGTGGTACCAGCCGTCCCAGGACATACCAGGGAAACATCCACCAGACATACACAGTGCCATCGCCGGCCTGTACGTTACCGACAAGCAAGCCCGTGTGTTTGGTCTCGTGTATCTGATTTCTATCCGCCAACGGCCTTCATTTCTGCGAAGTAGAAATCTCGATTCGTCAGAGAAGGCAACCTTTTCCCACTCTTCCACTGTACAATGACGGTAGTCCCATGCAAACTGCAGGTGTCGTTGCCCATGGACCTTGGTAAACATGGGCGTCTTGACCCAGCGACGAATCAGGAGACCCATGCGTAACAGGTTTCGCTCAACTGTTATCGTTGACACGTACCAGGGTGCCCTAGCATTCATATGCGTTGTCAATTGCTGCACTGTTGGGCGTCGATTTCTCTTTACCAGATGACGGAGGCGACATTCACCTCTGGGGTCGATGGCCTTCGAGGATCCACAATTATGACGTCGGAAGGTACTCGGTGTGCCAGCGTTCCATTCTTGGTACATCCTTACTACAGCATCTCGCGAACAGCCCACAAAATCTGCTGTTTCTGAGATGCTTTCACTCTTGGCGCGGTAGCTGATGATCATTCCCTTTTGAAAGTCCGTCAAATCCCTACGTCTGCCCATTGTGCTCACGTCGCGCATCATGGCTCATCTATCCTGGCCTGCCGCTTATATCTCCGTCTGGTCGAACTTGTCACGTGCGCTCTGTGAAGGGCCTGGGCGGGTTCAATGTGATTCCGGGGGTGGTCATATTATTCTGATAGAACTGTGTATGTATATATATACACCGCCATTCCATTATGACCACCCCCAGCATAGAGCAAATGAGCGCGCCTGAAGACTGAACGGTGGCGCGTGTGAAATTCTCAGAGCAGTATACGTATATACTAAACCGAGCACCGGTTTTTGTGTTAGTAGAGTGTTCGGAGTCAGAATGGGAAAAGCTGCCGATTTATCGGAGTTTATAAAAGGACAAATTGCGATGGCACGGAGCTTCGGAACTACGATCTCGGAAACGGCGTGGCTGGTGGGTTGTTCACGAGTCGCTGTATTGAGTATGGTATCAAAGTGGTGCACAGATGGCAAAACGACGAAATGTCGTCCAGCCGTGTGTTGTCCGCAGCTCATAGATACCAGAGGAGAGCGGAGACTGCCGCACAGTGTTCACAGCGACCACAGAGCCACAGTGCGACAAATCACTCGTAGCTACAACAGTGGTGATCAGGGCAATGTGTCACAGCACACAGTTCATCGCAGCCTTCTGCGCATGCCTAACCCAGCCGGGTTCTCCATGCTCACTGTACGTCATCGCCAACAACACATGAAATGGGCCTATAATTATCGAGATTGGACAGTGGATGTTTGGAAGAAAGCGGCCTGGTCTGAAGATTCAAGATTACTGGTGCATCATGTAGACGGCCGAGCGCGGATTAGCCGATTACCAACGGAGGCTATGGCACCTGGATGATCTGTTGGGAGGCCGCCGGCGGCGGTGTTGCGTGTGGGCGATGTTTTCTTGGGGCATCCCAGTAGCACAATACCTGACAGCTGTTGGGTATCTGAACAGCGTTGGGGACCAAGTTCACCCATTCATAGCAACTGTGCCGCCCCGGTGGCGCAGTGGTCTAAGCGATGGCCTCTGATCATTCGTCCGAACGGGGTCCGGGTTCGAATCCCGGTGAGGCATGGATGTTGTGTTTGTCTTACGGCACTGACTCTCTCCCTTCCCTGGAGCCAGTGACCCTAAATTAGGGACGGGCGACTGCTTATAGCCCATTGAGTTGCTCACGGTGGTCGTTAAACCTCCAATCAAAAAAAAAAAAAAATTCATAGCAACTGTGTTCCCTGCTGGTGATGGCTATTACCAAGAGGATAATGCGCCATGCCACACTGCCAGAATCCTCAAGGAGTATTTCATGGATCATGCTGGTGGCTTTCTGTTAATGCCCTGGCCTCCAAATTCACCTGACATGAACCCAATCGAACATTTGTGGTTTTACTTGGAAAAGTGGGTTTGCGCTAAATCAAAACACCCTGAAATGTACGGGAACTGGAGTACCTGCTGTTGACATTATGGTACCTACAGCTCATTAGGTAGGTGATCATAATGTAATGGCTGATCGTTGTATATATATAATGAGATTAATCTCGGAGCATCGGAGGGATCTGAATCGGAGTGATCTCGGAGATGAAAGCACATGTAACGAGTGAGAATGCTTGGACACATCCCGTTTTAATTCATTCAATTTTTCCAGCATATGTCTTTTAAAAGGCAAATAACAGCAACAAGATGCTCTATCATTAGGCAATCCTCGCTCTGTGGAAATGAGGTGTGATTTTCAAAATACGTTGAAGGAGAAAAAAGAATAACACTCTTCGACTCCATGGGAATCACAAATGTTTCTACAAAGAAGTAACAAATTATTAGGAACACCTACCTATACCGCGTTGGGCTGCCCATGATTTTCAAAACAGACTCGGTTCGAAGTGGGATGGATTCAGTGAGTGTACAAATATCCTTCTACAGGTATGTTCGGTCAAACGGATGTGGCTGCGGCCTTCAATTGCCAAAGGAGTATTTATGTTGCTCTCCCAATCTCATCCTACAGGTATTAAATTGGGTTAAATTTTGGGGATTGTGGGGGCCATTTTAAGCTACTTTGAAGTCACTGTCATGATCCGGAAACCAACATGTGACGATCTCAATCTTGTGGCCAGGCACATTCATTATCCCGCTGGAAATATTTCTCTTCATGAGGAAAAACCATGTGCAGACATAAAAAAAAAAGGAGCCAGCGCACTTAACTTTGGAACCACTTGCCGCATATAAACAAATAAGGTATCGTTGGAAAGGACTCGAAAGGAACTATCATATGGTGCGAAGAAACATACTACTTAGGTTAATTAACATATTAATTAGCTCTCTATCTGCGAATTTTTCCATATAAGAGGTATGTTATATTACACGCATTTTATTCAGCACATAGTAAAACCCTTAAATTCCAAATTTCATACAAATCGACCAATAAATACGTGTACAGTGAGCTATGGAAAAAACATGCCGCTAATGTTAAACTTCGGTATTCGTTTTCGGTTTGTATCATTTAATCGAGAACAGATACAATGATTCGGTGTTTTCACAGTAACACACAAAGAGACCCAGAAAATATGAGCCGCTATGCAAGAACAGAACTGGTATATTAAGGGAATTATAAATTATGGAATATGATCATGAAAAAAATGTATTATGACCATATCTGATTATAGCCCGTTCGATGCGAAATATTTTTAAACCCCTAAATCCAAAAGTACAGCGTGATAGCATAAAATCTTGTTGAGATATAAGCGAAAACTCAAGCATATATCGATTAAGGGGCCGTGCATAAAACACATTTTCCTCTACTTACTGTAAAACGGTTTACCCTGCAGTATTTGGAAACAATTAGGAGAAAGTGTTTCTACGTGACACTGATACTGAATTTGGTTGCAAGGAAGGAAGCCATCTGACGCGGAATCAATTATTATGCCACTAAATTCCAAATTGCAACTTTTAATTATGAACATTATAAATTAATAATTTTGCAAAAGTATAACTTAGCTTACGCCGTAGTTCATTAAGTCACATATTTAATTTTTGTATTAGTTTCATAGCTGACTCTTGTGTATTGTTCCTGGTGTCCCACAATGCCGCAGAACATGTCTACTGCTATGTGTCCTCAGGTTAAAATAGAGCGAATGCCTAAGCAGAGCTACCGTTATTTTAATTCTAGCTTCAGGTCAAACTAGATGTCACGCTACATTTCCGTAGGCAAATGTGTGGAGAGATAACTTTCTTAGAAATAAGGTTTTAACTAAATATATCTCAGTGAACTACAAAAACCAGTATCAATGTTACAAATCAATTATAATTGACTAAGTGAAAGCCTGACAATAATAACGGGGGGAAATTAGATGTGTATTTTTTTAATACTCAGATATTTTTTTGGTTGTGATGCCCAACTGTGAAAGTATGTTTCATAAACATTGCAACAATAAAAGAAAAACAATTAATAAGTAGGAACCGTACAACAATTATACTGCAAATAGTATAACTATATTAATAATCAGAATTTCTTTGTGTAGAATAGAAAGAAAACTTGAAAGTTTTATTTCAATTCTACGCCAAGAAATTCTGATAATTAGTATAGTTATACTATTTGGAGAAATAAAAATCATTATCGGTTCTGGCAGGGATTCGACAATTAAAATCGGCAACCGCTCGCGTTTTCCCAGTTTTTGTTCGCCGAACATCAAATGTTTCTATATGCAGCTCATGAAATATATGAAAAACAAAAGCTACAGCCAGTTGTAATATTTCCGACATTTTTCTGTTCTATCGTTTGAAAGCAAGCCTTTGTAGTGGTTCCGGTCCTACAAAACCTCTCATAAAAGGCATAGTGGCCCTAAAGCGCGCATTGTTTCATGTACTGTAAAAAAAAAATCACGCAGATGGCAAGCATTACGTTCTCCTGTTCTTGCTCTTGCCAGATAGCAGAAAAGTGTTAAAATAATAAAAGCATCTTCGGAAACTTAGAACTATGCAGTTGCAAACGTTAAAATGTTATGGTAGTCATGCGCAGAACCACAAAAATTGTGTTTTCTTTTCTTTCCTTTCCTTTTTTCTTTCTTTTTCATTTCTTCTACAAATATAAATAAAGTAATATCTGGCTATACTCTGCGAAAAAAATCTAGTTATATTCTGAGAATTTCATAGTTTAAGGAAAAAAGAAAAAGAAAGTTCCCAATCATGTTTCTTCAGCATACGCATGAAACAATAAAAAGACACTGTTACGTACTCTATTAGAACTCTCAACTTTTAGACTTAAATGAGAAAAGAAATTGGTTTGACAATCTAAAATAAACATTTTAGGTTCGCAAGGAAAATCTTAAAGTTAAATTTTATGCGATAGGATTCTGAATGAAGAATTCTACATGTCGTTTATGAACGACAAGGTAGCTCCGAATTTTTTTTTTTTTTTTTTTGATTTCAGGTTTAACGACCACCGTGAGCAACTCAATGGGCTATAAGCAGTCGCCCGTCCCTAATTTAGGGCCACTGGTTCCAGGGAAATGAGAGAGCCAGTGCCGTAAAACAAACACAACATCCATGCCTCACCGGGATTCGAACCCGGACCCCTTTCCGATGAATGATCAGAGGCCATCGCTTAGACCACTGCGCCTCTCCAAAATTCCAGACGTAGCGTTTTTCTGTTTCAAAAGATTTGATCATGGGACGTAATGCATATGTGATGTCATGTCAGAATGATTTAGATGAGATGGTGTCACACCAGAAGCTGTGAAAAATTGGTCTTTGTTTCTATGACAACAAAGCAAAGTTGGTACACACGTGCGCTGGACGAGACAAAATGGGACAAACGTTCATACGTTCAAACAAAGAAAATTACAGTAGAACCGCGATTGTCCGAGCCTCGATCATCCGAGTTTCGGGTTATCCGAGGTACCAGCGAAATTACGCACACAGCAGTGGTGGTGCACTTTTGCCAAGGTCACTGATGTATGACTCTCCCGATCGTCGCGCGCACCCGCCGCAGGGTACCGTATGTAGATCAGTCAGGGTCAGTCGGTGTCTGCTTCAGTTAACCGTGCAGTGGTGTGTTTCATTTGTAAAATGAATGTCTGTTTTTATTTGAGGTCTTAGTTGTAAAATGAATGTCTTTGTTTTTATTTGAGGCCTTAGTGTAAAGTTGTGTTGTTCTGTTTTGCGATTTAAAGCAACATGAGTGCGAAAATAAAAAAGATTGTTGTTTCGTTAGAGACCAAGTTAAAAGCCATTAAAAGAATCGATCAAGGGGAGACAATAAAAAAATAATTGCTTTAGATTTAGGTGTAGGCGAGGTTACTGTAGGAGACTGGAAAAGAAATCGGGATAAAATCAAAAAACGGTGTTCTCAAAAGGCCAGCGGGAATGGAAAAAGTGGCGGTGCAAAGGGCAAAAATGTAACGGGACAAAAACAAATGAGTATATTGAGCAACAACCAGAGGCCACTTCATTGGACCTCCCTGCTACTGCGACGATGGAGTGAAATGGCGGCAACGCAGAGGGAGAGCGTCTTCAAGCAGAAAACTTTGAAGCACTACTTTTCTAAATAAATCTTTCAAAACTGTGCAAGTTTTGTTTTATATTCTATATACTCAATCTTGCGTTTCAATGTTTGTAACAAGGTACTTTTAAATAAACGTAACTTGTACCATATGCGTCTTTATTTATAACCTCAAATCGCAATAAGGTCCGTATTATCCGAGTTTTTGGGTATCCAAGCTAGGCCATTTTCACAATAGCTCGGATAATCCCGGTCCTACTGTATATTGTTTTAGATTGTCACGTGGAATTAATATCAGAGGTGCAAATTTAACTTACAAGACATAGCGGTTCCCATTTATTCGTGTGTTAAGCCCGATAACTATGAAAGGAAAGTGAGTTTTTGAGGTGGAATGAACCAAGTAACAAATCACTTGAAATAGATCGCACAATTTCGTAGCATTTTGTGAAAGTCATTTCCAAAAAAAGAGTGATCACTGCGTTCCTCATACGTTCTCAAGGTGTTCAGAATGTGCACGTGTTATCGATGCTCCCTGTATGTGTTAACAATGCTCTCACCTTCACAAATTGTTTTATGATAGAAGACAATATTTTTACATAACGCATTCGGAACACTTCTTGGAAAAAACATGGGACACTGTCGTAACACACTGCGAAAGCATTTTCCCGAATTACTTTCCCGATGTGTTCCGAATGCGTTGTCAATCTTTCTTCATCAATGTTGGAAAACAGTAACGTGCTATATATTCCGAAATGCCACGGACAGCTAGAAAAGAAATTACCGAAGTAGGGCATGGCTCAAGCATCTGCATCATTTTAACTCTACTAATGCACTAATTTACTTAAATAATGGGTTTTGGTTAAGTGAAACTTGACATCAAACATGTGATGTGTCATTTGGTGCACATAGACATTAATCTGCTATCCATTCAGTTGTTTAACATCAGAGCGAGTCCTTGTATAATCCATGGTACATATATCAGAGTACAGCATAAAATTTATTTGCAGGTTTATTTGATTAGGTCGAACCAGTCCCTGCCCGAATTCCTGCAACGTATTTGGACTCCTTGTTCATGTGTGGCTGTCCCCTGCTCGAATGTGGACTTTTCAGCCAGTTTTCGTAATACGTGACCACTGACAAACAGCATACAGTTTTATACGTATTTACAGTCATATTTGATATTTATTAGGTATAGAAATAAGTTTTAAAGCGTTTTTGTGTAATGTATACCACTATTTACTTATCCGACATTCCCCCACGTTGTTTTCATGTGACCGTAACTTTTTTTTTTTTTTGATTGGAATTTTAACGACCACCGTGAGCAACTCGATGGGCTATAAGCAGTTGCCCGTCCCTAATTTAGGGTCACTGGTTCCAGGGAAGGGAGAGAGCCAGTGCCGTAAGACAAACACAACATCCATGCCTAATCGGGATTCGAACCCGGACCCCTTACGGACGAATGGACCGTAACTGATCCAGAGTATACAATGTGGCACATAAGTTTGCCCAACAGTCAAACGCACTTGCACATCGGTCGATCAAAGACGGCAAACGATACTGCATTTATTCGACACTACATTCGTTAGGAATTTCATTAAGGAAAACGTGCTGCAAAAGCATGTGCATCGATCTGTTCTGTTTTGGGGGAGAATATTGTATCGAAAAGCACGTGTTAGTTTCGGTTTAGACGGTTTAAAGCAGGTGATTTTGATGTTAGTGGTCGAGAACGTAGCGGCGCCCCGCAGAAGGTTGCACATGAGAAACTGCAAGCATTGCTGTATGAAGATTCGTCTCAAACGCAAAACGAACTAACTGAACAACTGCGGGTAACTCAACAAGCCACTTCCAATCGTTTACGCGCAATGGGAAAGATTCAGAAGAAAGGAAAATGGATGCCACATGACCTGAGACAGAGGAACAAGGATAAGCGTGCCATCAAGTGTTTGAATCTGTTGAATAAACAACACAGAAAGTATTTCCTGTAGACAATCTTTACGGGTGATGAAAAGTGGATATGGTACGACAACCTCAAAGGTAAAACGCACTGGGTAGACCCCTGTGAGGTAAAGACTTCGACACCGAAACGCAATATTTACTCCAAGGAAGTTCTCCTGTGCATCTAGTGGGATATGAACAGTGTGCTCTATTGTGAACTATTGGAACAGAGCCAAACTGTTACTGCCGATATCTACAAGCATCAATTGGTGCGATTGAACCAGGAAATCTGTCGGAAACGTCAATTCACCAGTAAAGGATTGCGTCCCGTGAAATTACTGCATGACAACGCTAGGCCGCATGTCATGAAATCGGGCAAGGAAACGTTATTGACGCTTGGCTGGGAAGTTTTGGAGCACCCGGCGTGTAGTACCGACATAGCCCCTTCAGACTATAATTTGTTCCGATCGATGCAACATGGTTTTTCTGCTGTACGATTCTGGACATGTGACGAAGTACAAAAATGTTTTGACGACTTTATCACGTCACACGACAAAGTATTCTTCATGGCTGGGATTCGTCAGCTGCCCGACGATGGCGGAAGGTGATTGGCAATGGCGGTGCATATTTTGATTCATAAAGGTATTGTTGTTTTCTCTCAAATCACATGTTGCCTTGTCTTAAAACGCTTTAAAACTTATTTGTAAGCCTAATACATCCTCGTTTTCTATATGTGTGCCTTCCAAATATTTGAAATAAAAAAAATGATGACACAAAATTTTCAGTTGTAGTGATCACATCTTTTGAATCCTTTATGGAGCGAATTACATTTTTCAAAGTTATTAAAAGTCCATTCAACCATTTAAAAAAATTCAACCGGATGTTTACAGTCGATAAAACATCCAGAATAGAAAGAGCTTCATTACTTCCAACAGCGGCTAAAACGTATGTTACAAAAATTAACGAATGGCGTACAAAAAAATTTTCATAGCAGGATATCGAAGACAAACAGATTTTCAAATCGAACAGTTAAAAGAACAAATACAGAAAGAAACGTGATGTAACTCTACACCTTCTAGCGAAAGAATTTTGCATAATTGTAATGTTGAAAACAGACTTAAAATATTCATGGAAAAAGCTATGCTAAGGAAAAAGAACTTATTAGCTACGTCTCCCGCAAACAGAGATAGACAAAAAAAGAGAAATGTATTGACCCTTACACCACCTAGCGGGAAATCTGTGCATTATTTAAAGAGGATAATGGCCCACATCCCTGTTGTCGTGAATGGCATACAGTAAAAAAAGTAATTTATCAACAAGGTGTTTAGAAACGAAGATACAGTTGCAAAGAAAAGTACACAAACACAACCTACCGACAGAATTGCGAATTGTAAAATTAATCATATACTAGACTAAAGTGGTCTACAAAGTAAATGGGGTCCGGTGTTTAAAGAATTTTTTAAAATTGCACATGTAGAAGCAAAGAAATTGAGGACAACTGATCAGACCTTTATGACCCCAAGAGGCGAAATTGTACATTATTTTGGGAGGAAACTACGCACACAAAGTTTGTATAGTTAGTAGCATCTGTCAAAAGAAAGAAATTTTTGAATCGGGTTTTTAGTCCCGCAGATATTCCTGTAAACTAAAATGTGAACTCAGGCCCTCTGGTGGCAGACTTGTGCTTTAAGAAAAATTTGAAATTATATAAGAAACCTTTCGCAGTGGAAAGACTCTCCAAGGAAGATAGAATTTTTCAAATCGGACTCTCAGAAGCAAATACATCGCAAATATATGATATACGGTACGCCCTCTGACGGAAAAACTATGCACTGTTTTACGAAGAAAGTTTTCTCAAAAGGTTGTATGTGAGTGCTACCGGTCAACGAAAGAATTTTTTCAATCGAGTTTTCAGGAGCTCAGATTTTGCTGCAAATGCATCAGAACAAATAATTAACACTTACGCCCCCCGGTGTCCAAACCGTTCTTTACCAAACATTAGAAATTATATGCAAAACATTTTCAGTCGTAAGCTGCATGCGATACAGGGAGAATTCTCCAAATCGGAGTGTCAGAAGCAAAGATATCGGGGAAATGTAATTTATCTTATCGCCACCTAGCTGAAAGTCGATGGGTTACTTGAAGATTTTAAAATTACACTACTTGCAACCCAAATTGCAACACCAAGAAGGACACGAGATAGCAAGGCCAGATTTACTGGACACATAACAACGGATACAAAGATGAAACCATTGAGCTTACAGGCCCGTGCGACTTGCGGAACACGCAGACATCAATAATTCGTGTGGCCCCCATGGCTGGCAGTAACGGCCGATACACGCCGCGGCATCGAAGGAAAGAGGCTTTGGATGTGGGCTTGGGGTATGTCGGTCCAGGCTGCTTCCACACGTTGCCACAGTTCATCAGGCGTAGCCGCGGGTGGTGCTTGCCGCGCTACTCGGCTGCCGATCAGCGACCAGACGTGTTCGATGGGCAACATATCGGGAGAACAGGCTGGCCACGGCAGCAGTGACACCTGGTGCGCCGTGAAGAATTGTTGCACGATGCGTGCCACGTGCGGGCGCGCATTGTCCTGTTGAAACAGTGGCCGCTGGCAGGTCCTGCAGGAAAGGGAGGACTACAGGCTCCAAAACGTCGGAGATGTAGCGGTGGCTGTTGAGTGTACCGGCGATGCGTACCAGAAGGGTGCGGGTGTCATATGCAATCGCGCCGCAAACAATAACACCAGGCGACGGACCGGTATGGCGATGCATAATGCAGGCGTCATACATTATCTCGCCGTGGTGCCGCCACACGCGGATCAGACCATCGTGGTGTTGCAGGCAGAAGCAGGATTCGTCGGATAAGACAATGTCGTGCCATTCCGTAATCCAGGTGTGGCGTTCAACGGCCCACAGCCACCTCACTCGCCAGTGGTGTAACGTCAATGGTAATCGGAGCAATGGGCGCCGTGCAACAAGTCCCGCTTCTGCAGACGACGTCGAACGGTACGTGCTGACACAGGTTGTTGCGCAACACACCTTAATTCATGCGCTAACGTTCGTGATGTGGCGGTGCGAGCCGTCAATGATCGCCACACAGCATGCCGGTCCTCTCGTTGGGTGGTGTGTCGCGGCTGCGGCAATCGCTCACGTCGGTCCATCCGTCCTTTCTGCACCCACCGTATCCACACTCGCCTCACTGTGGCTAGATATCGTCCCACACGGGCTGCGATGTCTCGGTACGATAAACCGCTGTCGCGATAAGCCACTATTCGTCCTCTGTCAAACTCCGAAACGTGCTGGAATGACTGCCGTATTCTGCGACGAGACATCAGGAAGCTTCCCACGCACAGGTCCGGCAGCACAACACACTTCCACTTTTTACACCCCGCCTTCTGTGCACCCTTCTTATAGTGCTTCTCGGTGGCGTGCCGGGCGCATATGATTTGCATATGCCCTGCAATGCTGATCGTTTGCATGTCCTCTTGCGGGCGACGCATGCTGCGAATTTCAGGCCAAACGGATGCTTCCTTCTTGGTGTTGCATTTTGGGTGGCCAGCAGTGTATATGATAAACTTTTGCACATGGAACTCTATCCAGCAAAGGTGGAATTTTACAAAACGGACTCTTAGAAGCAGAGATATTGCCAAAAATAGGACGTACATCTACTTCCTCTGGAGGAGAAACCGTGCACTATTGCAAGCACAATGTATTCCGAAAAGGTTTATTGATGTGAGTGGTATCGGTCCACGAACGATTTTTTTCAGTCGAGAATTTAGAAGTACAGATTTTGCTACAAATACATCAGAAGCAAAAAATTAAACCTTAGATCCCCTGGTGGCCAAAAATTTTTACCAAAACTTAGTTGTCATATGCAACAGATTTCCCATCTGTAGCTGTATCCACAACAGAAAGCGTTTTTCAAATCGGAGTTTTAGAAGCAGAGATATCGGAGAAAACGTAGTTTAGTTTTACGCCCCTTAGCAAAAATCAGTGCTTAACTTGAAAAAGTGACTACCCCTAAAATAGTCTTCGCTAGAAATGGAATTGAAAAAAATTGAAAGGTAAAAGAATTTTTTCAATCGGATGTTTAGAAGCAAATATATGGAATAAAATGTATTTTGAATTCGATATCTGTACTTACGTCCTCAAGCGGCGAAATTCTTCATTATAAAAAAAACAACCGAAATAAAGGATCATCATTCGCACATTTCAAACTTCCCAATACAAAAAGAATTTGTTAAGTCTGAATAATATTTGCAGACATATAATGTCCACAGACTGTCGGACGGACAAACTAGTAACGTTAGCGTGATCGTTTTTACAAAAGACGCTAAAAAACGGATTTTGTGGTTGTGCTTCAATTTTCTATTATGAAACAAACTTTCAGTGATAAGTGAATACTCAGTGCCTCGAGAAAATGTAATGATCGGAAACTAGAATATTCGAAACAAATTTCAGCTTGTACAAATTCGGGTTTTCGGTTATTAGAAAAATATATACTGTTTACTCTAACAGTAATTCAAATCATTAGCACGAATAACTAAAGTTGTTATAAAAAAAAACCAGAGTAAATGAACCCCGTCCCTAGATGGGCTGTGCCCAAGTTATTGTAAAGATTATGGTCATGATCCTGTGCTCATCTGTACTCTGTATTCAATTTGTTAGAAATTCGGACAAGATGCAGACTTTCCAGCATTATCACTCTTTCTGCAGGGAAGGAAGCATTCCAGGTGTGTTTCCCAGATGGAGATTTATGGGTGGTACCTCTAAATCTGTTTGCAAATATCTACGCTATGAATCATCCGATTTGGACGATATTTAAGATTTAGGGATTTCTGCATGTGCTTAATAAAATGCGCATAAAATAACATATCCTTTATTTGGAAAAATTCGGAGATGGAGAGATAATTAGCATGTTAATTAGCATGCTTCTTTGCATCATGTGATAGTTCCCTGCGAGCCGTTTCGAACGGTACCTTACTTGTACCGTTGGAAACGGCTCGCTGGGAACTATGCGGCAAACTTTTCCAAAATTAAGGGGGTGGCTCCTTTTTTTTTTTTTTTTTTTTTGATGTCTGCACATATAGGGAGGGGGGGGTGGCTCCTTTTTTTTATGTCTGCACATATAGGGGGTGGCTTGGTCCGCAGTGATGTTAAAATGGCATCGACATGCTGTTCCAAAATATCAAGAAAGTCAGTGCCTGCCGCAAAAATAGATCATAGGCCATTACACCAGCCCCTACCAGCTTGTACCGTTAACTCTAGGAAGATCTATCGATTCAAAATCTAGTCCTCAAAATTCTGACCGTTATTAACTTAAAACCTGATTCATCGGACCAGGCCACCTTTTTCCAGTCCTCAAGGGACCAGTTTTGGCCTTTCCGTGCCCATTGCAGGAAGATTTGTCCGTTTTTAGCAGAAACGATTGACACCGCTGTAGCATTCCATGGTTTCTTTGCGCAATGCAGTTCGTCTGTTTCCTCGTATAATCGTCTCCAGCTGCCGTTACCCTCGAACATCGACCAGTCGTGTAATCCCACAGAAAGACAACTGACTGCTTGTTTTGTTGTATGTTCACTATTCATTGTTTATCCTCGATACAGTTGTTCTTGCTAAACCGAGACGATTTGTCATTTCTGAGATGCTTAACACCAGCTCGCCTACAGCTAACTATCATGCATTTTTTAAAGTCTCTAAAATCTCGAGTCTTTCTCATATTGCTGCTATCAGCACTTCATACACGTCTGAATCCTTTGCAGTGAGATGTTTATGAAGCCATCTCAATGTCATAGTTACGTACGTACAGTAGTAGCCAAAATTGTGGAAACCTTTTGGAGAAAGTATTTTTGAAGTTTGATGGTTTGATGGCTCAT
Organism: Macrothele yani; assembly: GCA_039090855.1. Taxonomy (NCBI): domain Eukaryota; kingdom Metazoa; phylum Arthropoda; class Arachnida; order Araneae; family Macrothelidae; genus Macrothele; species Macrothele yani. Next base: position 53,385,297 of record CM077017.1, read on the forward strand.
AACACCACTATTTTTTGGTGTAATACCATAAAATTCTATATCAATGGAAAGACAGTTTCATCACAAATGTAGTGCAATAAAGGTTGTTCAATTATCTGTATTCTATGAAACGTTATAGCCAAATAACCAAAAAAAGGAAGCACAACATCCTTAGGTTGATATAAAGTAGCTTTCCTTCATTTGAATGTAGCCAATGAGCATGAGTGTTTAGAGAGCCAATCAGGTGTCATTTTTTTGGCAATGAACCAATCAGGTCACAGTACGATTCAGCTATTGATGGCATGTATTGGGGCTGAGAGAAGGACATTTGTCAGTGTGTTATGTGATTGCTATCAAGTTGGTTGGGTTTTTTTGTGTTCTTTTATTTAGTAAGCTTTGTTAAACGTAATAAAATTAAAGATATTGCGCAAAGAGTTGACTGATCACCCAGAAAGCGATGTATAATAGTACTATTAAGTAAACAAGGCTTCAGTTATGAAGAAATTAGAAGAAAGAGTGGTGGAAACTTAGCCAAAGGTGGCATTTCTAAATTTTTGAAGAGGTATAAGGAGACTCAGTCACTACAAAACCAGACAGGAAAAGGCAGGAAAAGGTGCACAACAGCAAGTGATGATAGAAGAATTAAGATACTGTGCCTAGGTGACAGAAGAAAATCATCTGGGTGTATACAAGATGTAATGGCGCAATGCAATGTGAAGTTGAGTGCAAGGACTGTTCGGCGCAGACTGCAGGAATTCGGTCTAAAAGCTAGAATTCCACAAAAAAAGCCATTTTTATCTCTCAAACAAAGGTTGAAAAGATTAAACTGGGCTAAAACCCATGTTAACTGGACAGCGGAACAATGGGACAGTATTATTGGGAGTGATGAGACCAAAATCTCCCTGTTTGGTAGTGATAGCATAAAATACATAAGAAGGAGAATCGGAGAAGATTTGCATCCTGATTGCATTACATGTACTGTGAAACACCGAGTTAGTGTTATGATCTGGGGTTGTATGACATCAAAAGGTGTGGGCAGAATTTGCGTTATTAATGGGAATATAAATGGCCGGAAATACATTAATGAAATACTTGAGCCCAAACTGAAGCCTTCCGCACGTGATCTTTTCCAAGATAATGAAGCATTTATATTTCAACAGGATTCAGCTCCATGTCATATTGCTGCTGTGTGTAAAAAGTGGTTTCAAGATAATCATATTCCACTGCTGGAATGGCCTGGGAATCCAAAATCTATGGAGCTGACTAAAGAAACTTGTTAGTCAGAAACAACCCAGCAATAAAACTCAATTAATAGAAGCAATAATTCAATCTTGGTTTCATATTATAACAGCTGCAGAACTAAAAAACTTGGTTCACTCCATGGGAAGGCGTTGTAAGGTCGTAATTAACGCTAAAGGTTACCCAACTAAGTGTTAACTGGCATGGTGAGAATTTTTGTATATCTCTTTTTTTTTTTTTACGTGTTTTTCTTTTCTTCTTTATAACTGCTGTTCGAATACAAAATCCTTCATAAACGTTATTGCATTACATTCATTATGAAATGATTTTTCCATTGATATATAATTTTATAGTATTATTCCAAAAAAATAGGGGTGTTATGAGCCATCAAACCTCAAAAATACACTTTTTCCAAAAGGTTTCCACAATTTTGGCCACTACTGTATATGAGGATGGCACGTATGTGAAGCTGTTACATTGCACGGTTTCTCGACGCATTGCAGTTCATTTTTTACCTCGTATAATTATTTCTAGCTGCCGTTGTCCTCGACCAGTAGTGTCATCGCATAGAAAGACAACTGACTGCTTGTTTTGTTGTTCGCGCACCACTCGTCGTTGTACACCCCCGATACAGTTATTCTTTCATAGCCAAGAAGGTTGGCCCTTTCAGAGATGCTTGAGCCTGCACAATAATGCGCGCTATCATTCCTCTTTCAAAGTCGCTTAAATCACGAGCCTTTTCCATATTGCTGCTATCTACGCTTCGTACAATTCTGAATCCTTTGCATTGAGCTGTCTATAAAGCCATCTCGATGTCATTGTTGCGTACGTATATGAGGATAGCACGTATCTGATTGCTATTGCGTGTTCCTGATAATTTGTTGCTTCACTCTTAGTGCTGACAATAGCTCGCTTAGTGATATCCTATATTTTCACTTGAAGTTTCGTGGGGGCCTTTTGCATGAGCCTCTTATGAACTGCAATTAACAAACGCTCAGACCTTGTACTTCATCTTAAGCTAATGTCTTCATCCTCCGCTATCAATTCAAACTGCAATCCAGTCTTGAACGAATCCTTCCTTTTCTTCATTAAGACGTTAATACGTGGGAAAGGCGATACGTAATGAATGAAAAGGCGGATGAATATACAAGAATAGCACATCTGATTACTTAGCCCGCATGTGTAAGTTTAGTTTCGCGGTTGTTGAACAGGAAACTCATTGAATCTGAAAGGTGCCGACAACTGCGGCATACCGAATAATTCAGAGTTTCCCGCATGCTGAATTAGGTATATGTACATACACAAGCATTCATATGTATTCAAAAGAAAACAGAAAATAAGTGGTAGGTAACACATCTTACTGAGCTTGGCTAAAGCTTTGAGAAAACAAGAATACAGTTTCTGTCTGAATTACTTTACAAAAGCATGGAAATAAATTTATTCCTTCAGAAACAAAATGTTTATGTTTTCACCTTGCCTTTGGAGCTTTTTGCCGGAAAGCATGTTTTTCATTTCTTACATTATTTCCTCATTATGTCTGTAAATATTCGTTATGAGAATGTTGCTTCAATTTGTGTAGTTCAGTTGTTCTGTTTCTATCTGCAATATAATCATGAGCATTTCTAGCACATTTCCAAGTAGATTTCCATCTATAAAATCAGTTCATTTAAGCCCATTAAGCCTTTGCTAGTCATTGACAAGTTTCTGTGACTACATATACACTGGCGGAAAGTGAAAAAAGAACGCCAAGAACGAGACGTCTGATATTAACGAAATTTATTCAGCATAATAACGGAATACAGAGGAGAACGTGATCAAAACATTATGGCAAAATACAGCTGTATTTGCTGGTAAACTGAAAAATAACATTTCCATGTAACATGGTTAGTATGAGGTTGACCCGCCATGAACTGCGTCACACTGTGCAATTCTGGCATGGAGTCTGTCGTACAGATGTTGGATGTAAGTTTGGGGTATTGAGTTCCAAGCATCCTCAACCTTGACGCGTAAATCGGGGATTGTTGTGGCTGGCCGTGGAGACCGGATAAGCCTTTGTCCCATAAAATCCCACAAGTGCTCAATGGGGGACAAATCCGGTGAACGTCCAGGTAATTGAAGTTGTCTCACACCCTGAAGTGCATGTTGCGTTGCACGTGCCGTGTGTGGGCGTGCGTTATCTTACTGGAAAACACCACGATGGACCGACCTTACAAATGGCACAACAACGGGCTGAATGATGTTGTTGATGTAGGAGGTGCTGTTTAACGTACCCGGTACAAACACTAGTTGTGTACGGGAGCAATAGCTGATCACTCCCCACACCTGGAGACCAGGTGTAGGCCCTGTGTGTCGCTGGCGGATGCAAGAAGGGTGTAGAAGCTCCCCTGTGCGTCTGCGAACACGCATACGGCCATCGGAGGCTCCCAAGCAGAATCTGCTTTCATCGCTGAACACGACAGATCGCCATTGCGTTCTCCAGTGCAGACGTTGGCGTCACCATTGCAGCCGTTCCTGACGGTGGGCTGAAGTCAGAGGTACACATGCCAGAGGCACACGTGCACGTAGTCCTGCATCCAGTAGACGGTTGCGGATTGTTCGCACAGTCACCTCAGGTGCAACGGCAGCTCGGATTTGCGTCGCAGTGGATGTTCTGCTTGACAACGCCGCTCTTCTTATGCGTCGATCGGTCCGCTCATCAGTCCGTCTGTGACTCCCGGTTCCACGTCTTCTCGTGTGGGAATGTTCCTCGGACCATCTACGCCACCATCGTATCACCACCGATACTTCACGTCCAATTCGCTCCGCAATGCGATGATACGACCACCCGGCCTCGCGGAGTCCGACTAGACGACCTCGCTCAAAGTCCGATAACTGCTGAAATCGTACAAGTCTTCCATGTCCAGGCGTTGCAGCTTCTTCAGGGTCTTCGCACGTGTCCGTACGCCGACGACTGATTACATTCACTTCGCCGTACTCCTTAAATACCACCGACGATAATTTGCATATTATGCCGTGCTGTGGCGTAAGCGCTCACCGGTTGGTCCCGACATTAACATCACACCTACGTAAACTCGACCCAATTAACATATAAAAATTTCATGATCGTCCGCCAATTCCTTCTTGATGTTCTTTTTTCACTTTCCGCCAGTGTATTTTGTGCAGGAAGACCAGTTCATGAGTATGAGATGCACGAATACCTTATGTTTTGGTATGCAAATTTCCATTGACACAATAACTCCTAGTGCAATATTTTCGACATAATCGGAAAAACGAAGAATAATGAAATTATTGGGTCTACCTATAAGTTTCCGGTGCTTCACATAGCGAGCTGTAAAAGGAAGGAATCGACTTTTTTTTCTCATAATTTCTTACTATAGAGACGAACGACACGTTTTGGCGGACAACACAAACGGTCGGTTAGTTGAGCTAGATGGTTACCGACAACGCGCTCATTCTTCATTTTGTTCGGCATACGGCGAGAAAGCTACGGATGCAAGCACGTGTCGTGAGTGGTTTGTGAAGTTCAGAAGTGATCATCACAGCGTGGTGGACAAGCAACATAGCGGACAGCCTAAGAAGAGGAAAAACACAGATTTGCAGGCCCTTCTGTTCGAAGATGCAGTCAAGCCGACTACAGAACTGGTAATGCATTTAGGCATGAACTGTTTGACTAGGGTTCGATGGCTGCACGCCATGAGTAAAATTCAAGAAGTGAGAAAGTGGGTTCCACATAAACTCATCGAGTGATATATTGCTGAGAAGCTGAACACATGTGTTTTTCTGATTGCTAGACATCGGAAAACTTTCTTCCAGAGGAAAATTTTTGCGGCTGAGGAGAAATGGGTTCACTATGGCAATCTGCTACGCCAAAGGTCATGGGTGGACTCCAGCCAGCCAAGAACACCAACACTTGAGGCCCAACATCTATAGTAAGAACGTTATTCTCTGTATCTGGTGAGGCATGCAGGATATGGTGTAACATGATCTCATAGCACCCTGTCGAGCAGTAACTACTGAACGCTAGAGTTGTCGTCAACTGCTACTTTTGAACGAGAAACTGCAACAACCATTTTCGGTATTTTTTTGATTGGAGGTTTAACGACCACCGTGAGCAACTCAATGGGCTATAAGCAGTCGCCCGTCCCTAAATAGGGCCACTGGTTCCAGGGAAGGGAGAGAGCCAGTGCCGTAAGACAAACACAACATCCATGCCTCACCGGGATTCGAACCCGGACCCCTTTCGGGCGAATGATCAGAGGCCATCGCTTAGACCACTGCGCCACCGGGGCGGCCCATTTTCGGTATATGGAAGTCGAATGTCATTCTGTTACATGATGACGCAGGACTCAAGAAAGCATCATGGCGCTGGGATGGGAGATTTTCCTTTGTGGACTTACTTGCTTCATACGACTCAACATTTCTTGGCCAGCAAACGGTTTGCCAAATCTGAGAATCACCAATAATGCATCGATAACTTTATGACATTGAAAAGCGTCTCTCTTTCCCGACAGCATTCGCAACTACCGAATAGATGGCACCGGGTGACAGCGCATGGTCACACATACTTTGATATTTATTAAATACGGCCTGATTTTGTAAGTCCGACATTTCTTCGACCATAAAATGCTGGAAGCACATGCACAGACCTAGTATGTCATCATTTCCACAGAAAACGTGCAAATCTAGAATCGATCGCAAACTGAGACATTTATTTTTAATAAATCTACTGCACAAGTACTTGAGCAATCATATATTTAGGTAATTAGTGATGTAGGTGGCAATCATTTTCTTCCTTCTCGCCCGGTGCCTGAGTGGTCACAATCGTGGGTTTCTGACTAATCGCCAGAGCTGAGCCAGGGCCTGCATCACGTATGAGGTATAGTTGGTGCGCTTGCCCTATGACGCTGCTGCTGCCATGTTCCAGGAATCGGCGGTGTCAAATTAGGGACGGCGGATTCCTCTTAGCCTTCGATGCTCATGGGGTGTCGTTATACACCGAAACGCAAACAAACACATTATTTTTCTCAAGGCGAATTTTCACGTGAACGGAAATGTGCAAGTTAAATATTTGGTTACGGTAATAACACTGTGTTGCTCAACAATGCATATTAGAAGCTGTACGGCAGCAAATGGAATATTTTTTCGTCAATGACTGTATTTCTTGAACCTGAAAATAACCTAAGGCATTAGTCATACTGAAAAGCAATTATCCTAACAGAAATCTATTGTTTAGGAAAACTCAATATGCAGCCCAGTTCCAAAACGTATGTGAAGCTTTGCACCAAACCAGAAGAGCCCAGAATTATTCCGCTTCGAAACTAGCCATCTGCAAATTCGAGATAACAGGTGGAAAACGACATGCATGGAGCTTAATTGAAAAATGATGAGACGGTTTAGAAGGAGAAACGTAGGATAGGTTTCGCTGAACCGCGTCCATACTTCAAAACCGTGTTCATTTAGCCCATTTAGTGTTTGCTTCCGAAAGTATTCTGAATCTCCTGTTTCTAGTTTTAAGAAGGCTGCTCCTACCATGGTTGATTAGCATACGATCAGTAATTTTATTATGACGATACCATATTACATGAAGATGACTTCTATTTTCATTACGCAATTATACAATTTTGTAAAATTCACTTTTCTTTATTTACGCCTTATTAGGAGAATCAAAGCTTGGTAACTAGTATAATTTTCTATTATAATTATCGTTTTTGAGGAGACGAAGATTTGTAGCGATGGTTGAGGTCTATAAATTAGGTACAATTTGAAAACATAATAGATGGATACTTATTAAACCAGTAATCATTTTAATTAACGCCGCATCATTATAAGGGACTCAGAGATGAACAAACTAGCATTGTAGTTCTTAAAAAAAAATTGCACAATCCATGTGATTAGAGGAACAGCGGCAACGTAGACAACCGTTAAATTAAATACCTGAAGCGGTGGCTCATGCATCTCCGATTGTGATACTATTCCGCTTGAATTGCCACAATGTTCCTGGCATACCACACACTTTAAAGTTGAATGAGGAAGTTGGAGTCAAAATGCTCATTGAAAATTTCTTAAGAAAGAGTAAGATTAGGCAGCATTCATGAAGCCTGTCAAGCACAGTGGAACTGACGCATGCTACAAAGTTGATGCAGAACCTTCAAAGTAGCTGAGAATGTACGGCACCCTACGAGTTATTACTACTATAAGCACCCACTAAAAACAGAAAAAAACATGGCTCTTAACTCGAAATAAAGGTGTGCCACGACCCAATCAAATGCCGTTGCTTTGCGGTTACTAAGCAATGCATTATTTGCATTTCTTTTCTTTTGAAAGATTTTAAATACTCTACGTTTAATTTTTAGTGAACTTTTTCTCTTCTTTCCAATTTCTTTTCTTTGATTATGTTAGAAACATAAGTATGTCTCACAGCAGTTGCCAAACATTGTTCCTACGTGCGCAAAAAAAGTGCTAATAATTTCTCAATGCGTAAAATTCTAAAGGTGTCACGTGATCACCTCGTGAAAAACACCTGGTGGAGAAAAATTAAACTCGCTTCTTTTCACAAGCTCACACACGCTTTCAGGTGACCCTTCTGTTATGACGTTCATTTTTTCAGCTGCAATGTTTGTTTTTTTCAAGCTACGTTAAAGCGTGTGGTACTTTGATACTGCATGTTTATTCTGCAAATGTTATACACTGCTGGCCACCCAAAATACAGCACCAAGAAGGAAGCATGCGATTGGCATGAAATTCGCAGCATGCGACGCCCGCGAAAGGACATGCAAACGATTAGCATTGCAGCGCATATGCAAATCATGTGAGCCCAGCACGCCACCGAGAAGCACTATAAGAAGGATGCACAAAAGGCGGAGTGTAAGTAGTGGAAGTGCATTGTGCTGCCGGACCTGTGCGTGGGAAGCTTCCTGATGCCTCGGCGCAGAATACGGCGGTCATTCCAGCACGTTTCTGGAGTTCGACAGAGGACGAATAGTGGCTTATCGCGACAGCGATTTATCGTACCGAGACATCGGCGCCCGTGTGGGAGGACATCCAGCCACAGTGAGACGAGTATGGATTCGGTGGGTGCAAGATGGACGGACGGACCGACGTGAGCGATTGCCGCAGCCGCGGCACACTACGAATCGAGACGACCGGCATGTTGTGCGGCGGGCATTGACGGCTCGCACCGCCACATCACGAACGTTAGCGCTGACATCAGGGTGTGTTGCGCAACAACCTGTGTCCGCGCGTACCGTTTGACGTCGTCTGCAGGAGCGGTGACTTGTCGCACGGCGCCCATTGCTCCGATTACCATTGCCGTTACACCACCGGCGAGTGCGCCGGCAGTGGGCCGTTGAACGCCGCAACTGGACTACGGAATGGCACGACATTGTCTTCTCCGACGAGTTCCGCTTCTGCGTGCAACACCACGATGGTCGGATTTGCGTGTGGCGGCACCGCGGCGAAAGACTGTATGACGCCTACATTATGCATCGCCATACCGGTCCGTCGCCTGGCGTTATGGTTTGGAGCGCAATTGGATATGACACCCGCACCCCTCTGATACGCATCGCCGATACACTCAACAGCCACCGCTACATCTCCGACGTTTTGGAGCCTTTAGTCTGCCCTTACCTGCAGGACCTGCCAGCGGCCACTTTGCAGCAGGACAGTGCGCGCCCGCACGTGGCACGCATCGAGCAACAATTCTTCATGGCCCACCAACTGTCACTGCTGCCGTGGCCCGCCTGTTCTCACGATACGTCGCCCATCGAACACGTCTGGTCGCTGATCGGCAGCCGAATGGCCCGGAAAGCACCACCCGCGGCTACGCCTGATGAACTGTGGGAACGTGTGGAAGCAGCCTGGACCGACATACCCCAAGCCCATATCCAAAGCCTCTCTCGTACAATGCCACGGCGTGTAGCAGCCGTTATTGCCAGCCATAGGGGCCACACGAACTATTGATGTCTGCGTGTCCCGCAAGTCTTACGGGCCTGTCAGCTCAATCGTTTCATCTTTGTGTCTGTTGTTATGTGTCCAGTAAATCTGGCTTTACTATCTCGTGTCCTTCTTGGTGTTGCATTTTGGGTGGCCAGCCGTGTATTATCTGACACTCAACATTTATTTACTTTTTAAGTGTCAGAAACAGCATTTATTTTCTATTCATTGTGAGTATTCCTTTTTTAAATAAGCACACCGGACAAAAAATTAGTCACCTCTGCCAGAACTTACCACATAACGGGTGACGGCGCCTCTTGCCTTGATAACAGCATGAATCTGGTGTGGTAGAGACTCCACGAGGTTAGGTGAGACAGTGTTGCTGATTGTTCGTTGTGCCACTTGGACACAGTTTTGTGCACTAGGCCGGATCGTAAAAAAAAAATTCGAATTTCTATATACCATTGTGCGGCAAAATTGTGTATTGCTACGTAAACCATGTGCAAAAATTTAGCAAAATTCAAATACTATCTTATGGTTCCACTTTACCTCTAAAATTTAGATATTTGGGTAAAATTGCCACATTTTCATGTCCGTTGAGAGAAAAGAACTATGTTATTTACACAGTTTCCCTAGTGCGCAAAAACTATCTGTTGGTACCTAAAAGATATGCACAATTTTTTAGGCAAAATAACTGATATCTTATGGTTTCAATTTAATGCAACAGTACTCCATGTTTAAGGAAAATTGCAATACTTTGACACCTAGTGTTCACCATGTGATTTGTTTCAGAGTTGTGTTAGTGTGTGCACTACTGCACTGAAAGTACAACATATTGTACAAATGTGCAATAGTGCACACTGCACAACGTGCAGTTCTTCATATTTTTAATGTTTCAGAAAAATCCCAGAACTCATCACGAGAAGGTGGCTGCACAGCGAGTTCCAACCGTGCCCAACCCAACCACCCATCCATTAGGGCAAATCAATTTTCTGTTCTTTTTTAATTTTCAGTTTCCTGATATTTATTAATTTTTACCTGGAAATCTGATTTACTTTCGAAGGCTGGCATACTTTACCGTGCTTCCAACAGTACTCAAATAAATCAATCCCTTTGTTCTTCTTCGCAAACACCAAAAGATGCTTCTGTTGTCAACTTAACGCATAACTCCCCTCCCCGATTGTGACAAGGGAAGTTTTGCGTGATCAATCGCTTAACAATGACCTTACAGTATCAATCGCTTAACAATGTCCTCACAGTATCGCTTAACAATGTCCTTCTCTGGAAGTTGAACTGAGGAACTTCAAATTCACGGATTGCATCACAGTTTTGTGCCCTTGCTTTAAGGATCCTGAGGAAACCAAGTTCTCTGATGTTTCTTCTCGTCCGTGATCGTAGCCGGAAGTATTGATTCTGGATGATCAAAATAGCTATTCCTTTGGATTACGTGGTCCAGAACACTCTTCAAATCCTGGGTGAGATATCTGGATGTATGGAGCCATCATTGCAAGTGCACTTTTGGAAGATGTGGGAATGATAACTCAAGCTGATACTTCAAGTGTTATAGTTAGGCACAAAATTAGAAGGCAGAGAAAAAAACAGAGAAAACAGCTTCAAAACGATAATCTGACATGCTCGTAAAGTTATTAAAGAGCTATATTTCGACGGGCGTAAGGACCGAACCATAATGCATGAAGAAAGAAAAGGAAAGGAAAGCAGTTCAAAAAAACTATTTCTGAATAACACGTGACTATGCTGGAAGAATCTGGAAGTAAATATCTTGGGCATAGCACTCCTACATCTTCCACCGCAAAGGACATGGCCAAATGTCTGCTCGATTTCTTGCATGCCAAGAATATGGACGTAAGCACACTGTTGGTGAGAGGCTGCGACGGAACCGTCGTTAATACTGGGTGTAAAGCAGGTGCAATTCGCATTCTAAAGCTAGCCTGCCAAGAAACTCTTCAGTGGAGCATATGCCAGTTGCCCGGAAACGAGCTGACACTCCGTCACGTAATTCAACAATCGGATGGCCAAACGAGTGGCACAAAAACATTTTCAGTGGAAAATTGGCAAACAGCTGGAAAGCTGCGAAAATCTGCCGGTTTTGAAATTTAAAACAATTGAAGCAGGTTTTCCTGAACATGATGAAAAAATTGCAAGGGTTCTTAACACGTCTCAAAAATACCTGTGGGACATTAGCCACGCTGTGACAACGCGTACATGGTCATCAAGCCTGGCACATAAGCACCGGAAAAATGAGCCATGCACGGTGGCAAAAGACGGCTATTCATATTTTGCGCCTTTATATTAGCACTTCAAAACCTTCGGGTTCACTTTAAATTCTGGCAGAATTTGCTGTGAGGTTTATGCGCTCATGTGGTTCACTTATAAGATCATACCCTCATTGCCATTATGGAACACAGAATCTGTGGAAGGCCATCCATTCATCCAGATATCTCACCCAGGATTTGAAGAGCCTTCTGGACCACGTAATCCAAAGGAACCGCTATTTCGCCCATCCAGAATCAATACTTCTGGCTACGATCACGGACGGGAGGAAACATCAGAGAACTTGGCTTCCTCAGGATCCTTAAAGCAAGGGCGCAAACCTGCGATGCAATCCGTGTATTTGAAATTCTTTAGTTCAACTTCCAGGGGAGGATTATTTTGACCTAATTGACTGGCAATCATGCGTCTTAAGCGAACCTCCATTAACTTCTCATTTAACCGACGATGAAATAGCGAACCTATGCAACAATGACTGTAAGGACATTGCTAAGCGATTGGGCACGCAAACCTTCCCTTGTCACAATCAGGGAGTGAAGCGATGCTTTAATTTGAAAATAAAAGCATCTGCTGCTGTTTGCGAAGGAGAACAAAGGGATTGATTTATTAGAGTACGGTTGGAAGCACGGCAAATAAAACCAGCCTTCGAAAGTAAATCATATTTCCGGGTGAAAGTTAATAAAGAACAGCAAACTGAAGATTAAAAAAGAAGAACAGAAAATTGATTTGCCCTAATGGTTGGGTGGTTGGGTTGGGCACCGGTGGAACTCGCTGTGCAGCCACCTCCTAATGATGAGTTCTGGGATTTTTTCTGAAACATGAAAAATGTGAAGAGCTGCACCGTGTGTAGTGTGCACATTTGCACAATATGTTGGGCTTTCAGTGCAGTAGTGCACACACTAACACAACTAGGAAACAAATCACATGGTGAACACTAGATGTCAAATTATTGCACTTTTCCTTAAACATGGAGTATTGTTGCATTAAATTGGAACCATCAGATATTAGTTGCTTTGCCTGAAAAATTGTGCACATTTTTTAGGTACCAACAGATAATTTTTGTGCACTAGGGAAAAACTGTAACGAACACTGTTCTTTTCTCTTAACGGACATGAAAATGTGACGATTTTACTCAAATATCAAAATTTTGGAGGTAAAGTGGAACCGTAAGATATTTGAATTTCGCTAAAGCTTTTGCACATGGTTTACGTAGCAACACGCAACTTTTCCGCACTAGGCATATCGAAATTCGATTTGTTTTTACGCTCTGGCCTATTGTGCACACGGCAATTGCCTTGGGAAACAGGAGTGGCAATGTGATGCTTCTCCTGGAGAGGTAGAGCAAAGGGCAACATTTCGTCATTAAGAATACGGAGGTACGCATGCTGGTTCAAGTTCATCGTCACTGCAACGAAAGGGCCCACTTCGTGGTACGAAAGAATCCGTAAAACATCACAGAACAACAGTTTCGACACAATGAAGATTAAAGGATTCATTGCTTGAACAAGAGTTTCGACACAATGAAGATTAGAAGATTAAAGGATTCTCTAGCTTGAACAACAGTTTCGACACAATGAAGATTAAAGGATTCATTGGGCCTGCGATGCATTCATCACTTCCCATCATTGAAATACAAACAAAAACGAGACTCATGAGACCATATTAACCGTTTCCAAACTTAAACATTAAATTTTACGTGCCGCTGAGCCTATTGACAACGGGCGACTTTGTGACTTACTGTTAAAAGAGGTCTCTTCCGTGGTACTCTGCTCCATATGTCAATCGCATGTAGTTCTCGTAGCAATGTCCTTTCGGAAATTGGTTGGAGTGGACTTTCATTGACTGATTAGACCAGTTGTTGCCTGGTTTCAAACCAATTTGCAGTTACTAGGCGTGAAACATGGCGGCAGTCTCTGTTGTTGAGAATCGATTCCTGGCCGCAGTTACGTCGCCGATTTTCAGTTGACTCCGAACTACACCACTGTTTGTAGACCTGCTGGGCAATACGCTTCGACACACTAACAAAAGGGCGACGTCATTCATTTTGTGTCCGTGGGCACGCCGAACACGATGACTTCTTTTTGCCACTCAGTAACATCTGTCTTACGACACATATTGCAGACTAAATTCAACACACATGTTGCTCTTCACCACTGCACGAGACAGAAATAATCCTGTAGACCATTTCAGTGCTATTTATTTCCCATCAATGCTATCATGGCGCCTTCTATGCAACCGGTAACTTTTTTTTTTGTATTGGAGGTTTAACGACCAACGTGAGCAACTCAATGGGCTATAAGCAGTCACCCGTCCCTAATTTAGGGTCACTGGTTCCAGGGAAGGGAGAGAGCCAGTGCCGTAAGACAAACACAACACCCATGCCTGACCGGGATTCGAACCCGGACCCCTTACGGACGAATGATCAGAGGCCAACGCCTTAGACCACTGCGCCACCGGGGCGGCAACCGGTAACTTCCTACTGTTACTTATGTTAGGGGTGACTAATTTTTTGTCCGTTATATAACCTCAAGAATGCCTTCTCAGCTTTATCCTTTCATTGGATAACCTTATTTAATATGAGTCATTTATCTGAATACAATATTTTCCGAAGTTTCGCGTCTGTCCATTGGGACGAAGAGCTATAAGCTCACCGAAGGCAAGAAGTGTAGATGCATAAACACCCCGTTTTTTATATCACACTAATAACAACAAAAACATCAACAGATTAATGCAAATTTTGAAGATGACAATCCTATTGTCGGTGTAAATGTGACAAGGATGGTAAGTCAGATAATATCCGAAAACTTGAAAATTTCATCGTCCTGGAGCGGGACTCGAACCCAATATGGTTATATTCAAATTAATCGGAAACTTGAGACTTGGTCGTTCTGGGTAGTGTAGTGGTTAGCATACCCGGGCGCTATCTGGGAGACGTCGGTTCGAGTCCCGCTTCAGGGCGATGACATTTTCAAGTTTTGGGATATTATCTGACTTACCATCCTTGTCATATTTACACCGAAAATCGGATCATCATCTTCAAAATTTGTATTATATGGTGTAATCTCGTATTTCTTTCATGAACAGATTAATGTTTTAAGGAACACAATGAGCAACTCGATGGGCTATAAGCAGTCGCCCGTCCTTAATTTTGCGCCACTGGTACCATGGAAGGGGTAAAGCGAGTGCCGTAAGACAAACACAACATTCATGCCTCAACAGGATTCGAACCCGGACCCATCAGGAACGAATGGTCAGAAGCCAGCGCTTAAACCGCTGCGTCACCCGGGTGGCTTTTATTCATTTGCATTATTCTCCTTTTTTTACGCTTTCCAACCGTAGGGTAAAGAAGCGTATGTGCTCCAGCTTTGTCCGTCTGTTTGTCTATCCGTCCGTCTGTCTGTCTGTCTGTCCGTCTGTCTGTCCGCACGATAACTCGCGTAAAAATTGGTCGATTTCGATGAAAATTTAGTATGTGGTAGGGGACCACCTGGGGACGAACCCTATTGAAAATGTGCGAAATGGGGTTAACGATCAGAACATATAGGAGAGGGATCCATTTCATTTCCTTCATGCGTCTGAACTTACGTAAAAATATTTCGATTTTGATGAAATTTTAGTATGTGGTAGTGGACTACTGGGGACGAACCCTATTGAAAATGGGCGAAATGGGGTGAAAGGTTAGAACATAGGAGAGGGACCCATTCCATTCTATTACTCTTATTCGTCATAACTTGCGTAAAAGTGGTTCGATTTCGATTAAATTTTAGTATGTGGTAGAGAGCCGCCTATGGACGAACCCTGTTGAAAATGGGCGAAATGGGGTCAAAGATCAGGACATAGGAGCGGGATTCATTCCATTGCCCTTATGCGCCATAACTTGACTAAAAATACTTCGATTGAGACAAAACTCTATCATGTTTTTCCGGACGTATACTTAACCGGTTCTGTTGAATATCATCGAAATATGATGGAAGGTCAGGACACAGGGGCGAGATTTATTCCACAGCCATTATCCTCATAACTTGAGTAATGATCTGTGGTATGTTGGAAAGCGTATAATAATAAATGCATTGCATGATTTTACTAACTTGTTTATTCACGAACTTAACATTTTTCATTGAACCACCTTCGTAATCAAGCAAAGCGGCCAGAGGCGTTGGTTTCTGATTAGTCGTCCAAGCCGCGGCAGATTCCGAGCTTCTAGGAGGTATGAGCGGTGTTTTTGTCGCACGGGGCTAGCTTTTTTTATCTCCCTGGAACCAGTGACCCTAAATTAGGAATGGGCGACTGCCTATATCACTTAAGGCATAACATGGGGTTCGTTAAGCCTCAAAACAAGAAAAAGATATCAAATATATCCTAGCGTAGTAGTTCCCAAATTGTTTAGACCTCGACCCAATTTTTAGAACTTTAAACTTTCGCGACCCATCTGGCTTTAATGGATAAGAGAGGAAGGGGTATTTTTTTAAATTTAGTTATGTTTACTACTGTTCTTTCCGATTTATTATTGTACATCATTTTATAAAAAGGATCTAATTTTTAAATTATATCATTTTTACTGCTGGTTTTTTTATTTACTATTTAATTTAGTTTTGCAAAATACTGAACTGTTTCTCATAACGAGGCGTGTGTGAAGGGTGAGCTTGTTTTGGATTTCTGTTGATGACGTCATTGACGTCCGCGTCGATGCAAGTGATTTTCAGGCACAAGGAGTTTAACAGTTGTAGATTGTTAAACACCTTGTGCCGAAATTTGGTTTTGATTGTTTTGAAATTTGGTTTTGATTCCTACCTTCGCCAAAAATCCAAATTCACAAATGTTAAAAGATATGAAAGGGGCTTTTTGAAATGCACCTTCAAAGCTTCAGTCGAAAGAGTTGGATACTTTCGCTGAACAGACAGCCAGAACTGCGTCTATTTTTCGCTGTTAAAATTCATTTTCAACAAGGTGTCTTCGGACAGACCGATGAATTCTTCGTCAGGCTTGTTCGATACTCAGTCGTCCTGTCGCGCTGAAACGGATTCGTAATCCAGTTTTTTTGCAGACAGTTTTTCATCTGTTCAAGGAAGTAATCATTTTTTTTTCTTTCAGCAAGTTCAAATGCGCCGAGATTATGCCAACAGCTAGTTTCACCTTATTTTCTATGAAAAATGTTTCAAATGTTTCAGAACAGTCGAAATTGGGGTGCTCAATGTTCTTCCACAACAACAATTTTTTCATTAAACCTCAAATTCTGTCGCGAACTGCCAACATAACATATCGGCTTTCTCCGTTCCTTGTAACTACAAATGCAGTTCGTAAATTTCGAGCATATATATGTCAAATGCGTGAGCTTGAAAACAAAATTTGAATTTTCAAATATTTTCAAAATTTCTACATTTTGAAAATGTTTGCGTCCCACGAAAACTTATCTCGAGACCCACTGTCTCAGAAACGCTGCTTTAGTGGATGTAATCAAAATATCATCTGTCTTTTGTACGAAAAAAACCACCCATAATCCAACGGCTTCTTAGAATAAACGTTTCTAAGGGGAACAACGGAACTCTACAAAATGTGCAGAAACTTCTGAAATTCAAAACCTGTTTTTTTTTGTTTTTTTTTATTTTGGAGAATACGTGAATTTCCAAATGCGCGATGTGTTCTCCATCTGATGGATAATGCTTGTGATACTAGAAAAAGTAAAAGAGTTCTTCGAAATTTAAAGCGGCCGTTCATGACGGATTTTCTGAAACCCAGATGAAAAACTCTTCTCTCTGGACAGAAATATTTACAGCAGTATTTCTGCAAACATATTAATACAACTTCAGAAACGTGAAAGAATACATTCTGTATCTAGGATCACAAAAACGCATGTATGTGCTTCAGCGTGTAAAAAATCACAAAGCTTTACATGTAGGACAAAGTGTTTTACAGTTTGCTGACCAACGACAATTTCGGGAGAATGAGGGACGCAAATGCGAAAAGCTGAGATAGAATATGGAGCTTGTAAGTTGTAGCACCAATTTAGAAACAGTTTAGAGGACATTACCATTTGAAGAAGCACTACAAGGCACAGCAACACTGCTTTTGCCGGGGTATCCTATACTGCAAGGGCTCAGTAGGAACTACTAAAAAGCTTTTGGCTTGAAATGGCCAGAAAACAGTTTGGACTGAAAATGCTGGATAATCTTTTGTAAAAGCTGTAAGATTTTATATTTCGGCTACAAACACAAATCTCAGCAAACGTATGAATGTATATGTAAATGCTATATACGATTCTCTCCTTTCATCCGCTGTAATTCACACCCCTAAACCGCCTTTTGTATACCGAAATTCTGACTTTCGGTTTTAAGCTTATAAACAAGCTTTCAAGCTTATATTATTTTCTGTTTATTTGGGTATTTAACGACCACCATGAGCAACTCGATGGGCTATAAGTAGTCACGCGTCCCTTATTTAGTGCCACTGGTTCCAGGGAAGGGAGAGAGCCTGGTCTGTAATACAAACGCAACATCCATGCCTCAATAGGATTCGAACCCGGCTCCACTTGGACAAATGGTCAGAAACCAACACTTGCGCACTGCGCCACCAGGGTGGCCAAGCTAGCATTAGTATTTAGTGCTTTTTTATCCTTTCGCTGAGATTATAACTTTCATGTGGTTTGAAATGTGAAGTGCACTTTTATGAGAATTTCATTAATAAAGGATTGGAATGACGTTGGGAAATGTTCTGAACTTTTCAGGCTACAGGACAACAATATTTTTACTTTTTTTATGGTTTAACGACACGTATGAGCAACTGTAAGGGGTATAATAAATCTTCTATCCCTATCTTACGGTCACTGGTTTCAAGGGAGACCGAGCAGGGCCAGCTCCATCAGACAAATACACCACACGTCTTATCCTCAATATCACATCGTTTTAATATATATCAAATACGTGGAGATAATGTAAATGGACGATGTCATCACTCTTTCCACGTTATTTTTTAAACAACGCATAGCGACTGAAAAATTGTATTCCGGCACTGCTGGGATACAATTTTTCAGTCGCTATGCGTTGCACGTCTCGGTTGCTGAGACCATCAATACGTATTCGTGTAGTCAGATGCTGACTGATAAACCACGCATGGCGCTGTGAATTGTTGGCGCTGTAGCGTAAATTCGAACGCACTCGACACGTTATCGAGAGTTCTGGGGTTCGATCCCAGCAGTGCCGGAATACAATTTTTCTGTCGCTATGCGTTGTTTAAAAAATAACGTGGAAAGAGTGATGACATCGTCCATTCACATTGTTTTGCTAGTGTGAAACACCAAGTGATAAATGTATTTTCACCAAGAGTTCACCGTTGCAAAATAACACATTTTAATTAAAGTGTGACCTAGTTTTTGGAGGTCCCACCTACTTCACTCAAAAAACCTATGCTTTTTCAGTTCATATATTATAGACTATACGTTTGTATTTATTCTTATCTCACAGTTACACCATGTACTTCTAAACATATTTGAAATCCTTTTAACGATACAATTTTTTACAATATCTTATTTTTCTCTTAAGCTGCACGTGGTTCAATACACTGACAAACACCTACGAATTAATTGGTGTTTTGGTACCATTTTGTCTATGTTATGTTACCAAGTACAGTAAAAATTCACATACTCTACTGTAATGATAACTATTGCTGAAAAATAGTTAAAATTTACATCAAATAGAAGTCATCGCTCTCTCCACGTTTATAAGTGAGTCACGGAAAAATTATCATCGGCCGCCACCGGGAATCGAACCCAGGGTTTTCCAGTTACGCACCGGATATGCTTCCACTGCACCACAGCGGCCTCGAAACTCTCCAGACTCACAAACGACAAACTGCCAAACCATATGGCAGGTTCCTTCTTTCGAGCCCCGCACAATCCTGGGGATTCACCAAAGATGAACAGCAGCAACTGAACAAACAACTAGAGGGCGAATAAATGATAAATACACAGTTGACGTGGACCAGGAACATGAAATAGAAGTCATCGCTCTTACTACGTTTATAAGTGAGCCACGGAAAAAAATTGGTGCAGTGGAAGCATATTCAGCGGGTAACTGAAAGGCCTCGGGTTCGATTCCCGGTAGCGGCCGATGAGAATTTTTCCGTGACAAACTTATAAACGTGGAAAAAGCGATGACCTCTATTTGATGTTCCTGGTCCACGTCAACTGTGTATTTATGTGTTAGATTTCCTAAGGACTCCTTGCAAAGTCCTTAGGAAATCTAACACTGTTGTCACGGACTTGTCCTTCGTTACTAAGTTTTCTATTTACACATGCAGCTGAAAAAAACTGAACAACTCTATGTTCACTCACACCATGTGTATTCATGTAATCCTTGAGTGAGGCAAATGAGCACTGTCCAAATTACACATATAACTTCGTATATTACTGTCGATTTAAAATTCACGTATAGCACAAAATCCCCCGAGCAAAGTAGTCGAAGCACTCCAACAATGTATGTATTCGTTAACGTTCTTGAACATAACCATGTTCATCTTCTGACGCACACTTGTCGTTTCTAATAGCACATTGAACCTGTGATGTATTTTGACAAAATGCACGGGGCCTCCTGACTTGACATGTGGGGTATTTCGTCATGCTGTCTGTCTTCTTACCTAACTTTTACAACAGTGTCTCCATCTGTATTTTGACTGCTGCATCTTTTTCTTTCTCTCTTCTTACAGTTAGCTTCAGTTTTAATTAGTGCTTTCCACAATTCTAGTAAAATATGTGTTTCATTGCTTTTGCAAGCACTATCTTCATTATTCTCAATCATTTCAGCTTCTGAGTATTGTAGCTCTCATTCTGTTCTATACGTACCACGTATTGATACATTTTCAAAGTCTGGGCTTGTTCTTTCTTGTAAGCAATGTTGTATCACTGCTGCTTTTTCTTCTTGCTTTTCCCAATTTATTTTTGTGCTGGTTAATTCTTTTTTTAAATCTATTCTTGCTACTGCCATAATAACATTTCTGTGGAACTGTTTCTATTTTCGGTTTTATTGCTATTTTGTAAACACCTGCCTTTTCCATTAGCGGTATTTTTTTTTGATTGGAGGTTTAACGACCACCGTGAGCAGCTCAATGGGCTATAAGCAGTCGCCCGTCCCTAATGTAGGGTCACTGGTTCCAGGGAAGGGAGATAGCCAGTGCCGTAAGACAAACACTGCATCCATGCCTCACCAGGATTGGAACCCGGATCCCTTTCAGACGAATGATCAGAGGCCATCGCCTTAGACCACTGCGCCACCGGGGCGGCCGGTGTTTTTTGTTTAGTGTTGCATACTAATTTATCTAATGTTATTAGTGATGTTTGTGACGTACCTGCCAGCAGGACGCACACGACATAAAGGCAGATAGTAGTCAGAACAAGCGTCCGCGTAGCCCAATTGGTAGAGTGACTTGTTCCGGAATAAGCGGACTCGGGTTCGAATCCCGGCGTAGACCAAAAATGACGGAGAAATTTACTTCGTTATAATGGCGCCCGAACTATCCGGATGACCCGACCGTTCAAAATCTCGCAATGGTGTGATGTTATTTCCACACCGCGAGATAGGAAAAATCAGAGAATCCCTTCTCCAGCGCTTCGAAAAATAAATGTGTGTGACGTTGCATTCCACCCACCAGATTGACTGGGAGTTCTCAAGTGCACGTTCTACAGTGGATGGCTGCCTGCAACGATTCATGGTCACGGCTGACCCGTGGGCCATGCCCCCGGCCCTCTTTCGGGGGGGGGGAGATGTGACATACCTGCCAGCAGGACGCACACGACATAAAGGCAGATAGTAGTCAGAACAAACGTCCGCGTAGCTCAATTGCTAGAGCAACTTATTCCGGAATGAGGGGATCCGGGTTCGAATACCGGCGTAGACCAAAAATGACGGAGAAATTTACTTCGTTATATGTTCTTATTCTCTTTTTATACTTTTTAATAGTCTTATTTATTTTTTGGCTGGCATCTTATAAGTATGGGAACGATCCCACATATTGTAGTTTTCCTTTTTTTTTCTTTTTATTGTCTTTGTTCTGTTATTTTATGTCAACAAATTTTTAATTAAGCTATTAATCACTTTATTAGGATATCCATATGTTCTAGCTATATTTCTAATCCATGCTATTTTGTCTTGTTGGTATGTTTTACTACTCGTATGAGTAAATGCTCTTTTTATTAAGTTATTTAATGCATTCATCTTTTGCATTACTCGATGATAGGAGTCATATGGTATTATAATTAG
The DNA here is from genome assembly GCA_039090855.1 of Macrothele yani. Lineage (NCBI taxonomy): Eukaryota > Metazoa > Arthropoda > Arachnida > Araneae > Macrothelidae > Macrothele > Macrothele yani. The sequence goes on from CM077017.1 coordinate 53,406,983, forward strand.
TACATATGATGTTTTTCAAAAACACTCGGTATTGAAAACATTCTTGTGTTTTTATAATATTTACATCCAAAAATGCAATTGTGTTTTCATGTTCTATTTCTAAAGTTAGATTTATCGTGGGATAAATCTCTGTAAATCGATCAGCTACCACTTGTAACTCATCTTCTTGCATATGTGATACAATAAAAAGGTCATCAACATATCTAGCATATATCATAGGTTTTTCATTTAGTTTGGTTATTACTTGCTGATCAATGTCCTGCATGACAACCTCTGCAAACAAGCCTGACAACGGGGATCCCATGGGTACTGTACATTTGTGTCTAAATCTCATCATTATAACAAAAAAAAATATTCTGTGATATGTACTGCAATATATCGTTTATTTCTGCAATTTGTTTTACAGTCAATTCCTCCTGTTCTTTCAACTTTTGTACAATACATTCAGTGGCTCTATTAAATACATTGTAGCCATATACACTTTCTGTGTCTGCTACTTTGGAGATGTGCGTAGGCGAGGCCTATGAGGAGAGTCATCACCATGTGCTCAGCGTCATTTTCTTGTAGGACTTCCGTCCACAGGGAGTAGAGTTTAGGTCCCAGCCACCTACAGCGAGATCGCCTTTTGGGCAGGACACAGAAACGGAAGGAATGAGAGCAAGTCTAGCGACTTTGACAGAACAGTTTGTAGTGAGATTAGAGTACAGTAGATGGCGCCACCGTACAAGTACGATATTGCACATAGAGGGGTGAGAGAATTTCAGGTGGGGTATAGGAAAGGATACCCATTTAACCAGTGGGTCCAGCCTGGGGGCCGTCACTTAACGTGCTCGTCCGATGCACGGCGGATATTCAGCGATTGTTAGTAAATCACACCATCTCTGAAAGATCAGCCCAGGCTTGAACCTGGGGACCCAGCATCGATAGTCTGAAACACTAACCACTAAGCCATCCGCGGCTCTCTTTCTGTGTCTGTATTTGTTTCTCTCTTATACATGCAATAAATTCCAAACTATTACTGACAGTATACTTATTAGTAATACATCTAGTTGCTGGAAATTTAAATATTTGTTTCCCAAATAATCAATGGTGCTTTTCCCTTTGCCACAATCAAGCGACATGGTTTATCTTCTTTATGTGTTTTTATCTTGGGTATCCCACCTATAGGGATCGTTGCTCCTATAGGTGGAAAGCATTTTTTAATTTCGTCTGGTAATACACTGTGATTTCTGATCTTCGCTAAAAATGTAATTTGCCTATCAGTAGCATCATATTTAACTTTTTCACAATTCATTTCATAAATAGCTTTTCCCATTTTTTGTTGATAATCAATTTGGTCTAAAATGACCACTTGTTTACTTTTATCAGCCTCACATATTTTTAGTTCTTGATTATTTCTTATATCCATAAGTTGTTTCTTTTCATATTTCAATTTTTTTTAATTCAACTTTATTATCTTGCTTTTTGTTATATTCTTGTAGCATTATGTGATATAAATCGAATCTAACCGCTGGTCTCTCTTCTTGTGGTACATATTCTGTACTATTTTTTTTAACTTTGGAATGTAATCTTCCACTTGTGGCAACTCCACGGGGAATGCATATTTTCCTCCTCTTTGCAACACTGATTTGTGTGTTGTAGCTAGTTTCCACACTTGATAAATTCTGAAAAGTTATAATTTCAGTTTTTGATGTATCATCTCCTCTTCCTTTATCTTTCTTATTCTTAAGTAAGTTACATAATTGTTTCATGTTACTTTTATCTGACTTTTCTTTTTCAATTTCAGAAATATTAAATACATTTCTAATTTGTGTTTGTAAAGATGTGGCTTTTTCCTCGTCTACATCACTTATAATCATATTTATTTGGTTCCATATGCTATATAATTCGCTATGTAATGCAAAAACTAGGTTCTTTTTTGCATCAATGTGCTGATTTAGTCTCCTTAATTCACATTTATTAAATATATCAACGTCATATTTATTGCGAGGTTTATTAATTATCCTCAAAAATTTAGGTATGATTTTCATCTTTCTACAGTTCTTCAAAAATTGTCATTGTGTTTCATTTTTTGCTATTTTCATTCTTTCCTTTTTAAATTTCTTCAAAAAAATTTCAAATTGGTTTAACAGTACTCCACATGTCACCCTTATTGCCTTATCCGTGACTCGAATCCGAGCACACCTGAGACGAATGGTCAGAAGCTAATGCCTAGACCACACGGCCATCAGTACGGGCCACAGTAATTTGCTGAAAAGCTAAATGTTGTGGCTGTGTGGGAGCAATTAATGCATACACATAGTTGATTCTCTGAAAGGCGCAATCTCTGTTTTCCTCCTTTGCCCATTTGCAACCCTAAACAGTCCTTCGTACACAGAATTCTGACTTTGATGCAAGCGAACAAACATTTGCACCTTAAGAAAAATCAAGACGTGCGCAACAAATCCATGACGAATACAATTTCAAGTTAACCCTTAACAAACCAGGTCAAGTCTCGCGGACCACATTGGAAACGAATTGTTTTCTACTAGCCTACTTCCAGGAAAGGTTTGAACATACGCACATGTGTAGTTGTTCCCCTCTTTAAAAATTAAACGTTAACATGAATTAAACGATACAAATGTGGTGGTCCGAGAGACCAGACGTGAGTTGATATGTGACAAACATAAGGCTTGGGCAGTTAAGGGTTAAATATCCTGGACTATTCACAAGCAGGTGTATGTCTCAAAGGTATTTAGAATGTCAGTGATATTTTTTCTTTTGAGATGAAGGTTTAACCATCCACGTGAAGATGATGGGATATATGGAAGCGCCCGTCTGATTTAGAAACAGTGCTTCTAGAGAGCCTGACTACACGGATATCCCAGGTGGCCTTGTGTTCAGACACGTCTTTTTTATGACTAGTCGCCCGAATTGGGTACGTATTTTTCGGATCAAGCACGGGTGGTAAGTTTATGTTACGGCCCTGGTTCTCTCATTTCCTGGAGCCAGTGACCTGAAATAAGGGATCGGAGTGTCCTTATATCCCTCAGGTAAACCCCAAAACAAAAGATAAAAGATACAGTGACGAGGGACGAACACTCCTGTCATGCGCTATCCCCGAAGTCGAATGATTAACCAGAATCCCGCGCCCTGACACCTCATGCCCTCCATTATTTTACCTGCAGCTCCGATGAGGTTTAAACCAGCAGGGCCACAAAGAGAATGACGCAAGCTATTCAGCTTTTGAATGAAAATCACTTTCATCTCAGCATTAGAAATATGAATGCACTGATGGCATTTCAATCTGAGCCGAGGTTCAGTGAAGATCTGTTTGACATACAAAAGACAAATAAGACACCACTTTAAGCCGAATATGATGTATATTGAGTCTTTTCATTACGACATTGGCATTGAAGAAAATGCGCAAGAGACCTTCACACGTACCTTGAACAGTACGTAATCGTCATAGTGGAATATAATCCTAACGCGGAGAGTAGTTCCCTAGTTTGTTGAGATGTTAATATATTAAAGCACTTCGTGCAAAATTGAAGTCAATGAATATCATTATCGGCACAGAAGATCCATATTTTGCCTGTTTCCTCGTGTAGCAACTTTCTCTCCACTGCGCTTCTGTGCCGAAATTGTCATTCACATGTACCTCTCACGAACTGGAGTTATTGAGTCATTTCTTCGTAAAGATTCGTTTTGCAACAGCTTCAATAATTTCTATGTTTAAAATCTGTTTGTGTCTAAGTGTGTATATTAAAGGTCAAAGAAAAGTGGGGTGAAACAAGGAGATTAATATTCTGCAAAAATATTCAAAAAATTGAAAGTAACACAAGTAATTTCATTAATACTAACTTTGTTTATTTAACTAATACTTTTGATTAATTTAACAAATAGTTATGTATTTCTTGATATCTAAAAACTTCTAAAACTCTAACACAAATATTCTACCCAAGTCCTTTTTTCTCTGGATAATGTACCTAAAAGATTAAGGCACCTCTTTTTAGAATAATGTACCTTAAAAGAATAAGGTACGTTATTCAGAAAAGAGGATTTGGGGAGTATATTTGTGTCATAGTGGGAGAAGTTTCTAGACATGAAAAAATACATAACTATTAGTTATATGTATAAAGCAAATGTATTGTATTATCGAAAGTGCAATATATATAAAACCGTGTAAGACAGGACGAAAAATTATTGCTGAAGACATAAACAAGTTCAGTTGCGAACTAGTGAAAGAAAGCAATTTGAAACAACCAAACTCTGAAAAAAACGAAGGGTCACCTCATTAATAGAATAAAACAGGTTGTGGTACTGTAAAAAGAACTAGAGGCAAAATTTTGAGGAGAGCTAAATAGTTCTACACAGATCTATATGAAAGAGATGATACATCTATTACGAACATAAAGACATGTACATGATACCTCCAGTTCTGCTCGCAGAAGTTTTCCATACAACTAAGATTATGAAATGAGAAAGGGTTCCAGAAAAAATTGCCGCATTATTTCCTTTACCTATCACACGTGATTGATTAGCAACTGCGATCGTTTACATTACCTAACCTTCGACGTATAACCACGAATTTGCATGGCGCTCCGATAAATATTTCGTGGTGTGGAATTAGTCTATGTCGAGCAGTGTAAGTTCCTTCGGAAGAAAATTTCTTCATTATTTTTTTAAAGATGTCGGTAATGAACGAAATTTTCATAACCAAGAATTTTGCCTATTACCCATCATTTAGTAATTATGTCGTAGTCCTTTCTTAAATCAGGTCTTTTGGAATCAACATTTATCCTCAGAATTATTTAAAGCGGACTTGGCTGGCTAACTTCTTCACAAAATATACCTTATCCTAACACTCCTCAATTTTCATTGTGTAGCAAGGAAAAAACAGACTAACATTATATTTCTTTGTTCATATTTAAACTTCATGTAGTATTAGACTGCCAAGACTCCTTATTACCCTAAGGTGACCAAGCACGTCTACTGCTTCTACTAATCAAGATATACACTCATGTGCAAAAGTTAAGTTACAAACAAATTTTTCATTGTAGTAATAAAATGAATAAAACATATGGTCTGAGACTTTTACAGGGAGTGTAATCGTAATTGAATTAATCGGTAATGCATTACAACGTAATGATAATAGAGAACAAGATATTAGCGTTACCATTACATGGTAATGGTGAACTGCTCATTAGAACTACATGGTAATTGTAATGACATGTAGCAGCAACCCATTATAATCGTAATGGTTAATGGTTAACTATATGTTAGTAATTAACCAATAACTTATGGGTAACAATACAGTGTGAATAAACCATTAACCAGTACACCCTTACACGTTTTGTAGGTTATTTGACAATTGTTCCACCCCTCGGATCTCAAATGCGTGTATGTAGGTATTGGAGATTGTACGTGTATGACATGAGTTGTTGCCCTGTCTTCGCCGCAAGTGAAGTGATTTGAACGAAATAATACATATGAAGTAAGTGCGAATGGGATGTTTATTTCGATTAGAAATACTCATTTCGTCCATCTCCAGTACAGTATTCTCATCCATTATATGCGTTTCACTGTCCAAAATAATTACCCCATTATAGCCACAAGCACAAATTAGCACTACACTCACAGTTCAGCAACTCAGGGTGCACTGCCGAATATTGCAGAAATTTGCAAACTCTTGACATTTTTGTCGTTCTTCTCAAGTGCTGTTGTCCATTACTTGTCCGATACGAACACTGGACTAGCGAGCGGCTGACTCCTTTATATATACTTCACGACAGAACCTGAAACGTCTGGAATATTCTTGAATTACATAAAGCTCTCCAGCTTCCCACTGCGCGATCATTCTGGAACATTCTACAAACGTCAAACCCCATTCTTCCCGCTTCTAGAACATTCTGCACGACACGTCGGTCTCCGTCTGCTATGCTACATGGCCGACATTTCTAAACATAGATTTTGGCACACGTACATTTCTATAAACTATTAGTATGTAATAATTATTTGCAAATTGGGTAATTTCATTACCAAATAATTTCATTACCTTTGAATGGCATTACTAAATAATTGAATTATATCCTGTTCATTGTAATGCATTACGGATTAATTACATTACCTTGTGCAAACCATACTTGGGATTACCTTGTAATGTATTACAGATTAATTCCATTACCTTGCGCAAACCATACTTGGGATTACCTTGTAATGCATTACCCGTTACTGCATTACACGTTAATTGTAATCTGTACTTCCATTACTTTTTAATGCATTCTGCTCAACTCTGAGTATAACAGGCTGTTAAGGGTATGTAAAGTAATGCATGACTGCATGATGGCACGCGTATGACGTTCCAGTGAGCATTGCCCGTAGACTCGGGATGCCAATACCCGTGAAGGGCGAACAGAACCAAGGGTATAAAAGATTTTCACTGTTGGCAAACTGCAAGTGAAGGAGTTGCCTTGAAAATATCACACAGACACCGTTTAAGCGATTATATGCGATGGCAGGCGTTGGGGGACTGGAGGCCTGGCAATCCCAAACCGAGGTGGCAAGTTGGCTTTGTGTATCGCGGATGGTGGTCAACAGGCGCCGAAGTCAGTTCCAAAATACAGAAAATGTTCGTAGGCTACCTGTACCAGGTCGTCCAAGGTCAACTTCCGTCCGTGATGACCAAGCTTTCTTGCCTTAACATCAAAACGCAACAGAAACATGACATCTGGTCAGCTGGCTTCAGAGCTGACAACAGCACTTGGACGATCAGTATCCCGCTGGACAGTAGGAGGCTTCAGGAAAGCGGCCTTTATGCCAGGAGATCTGTGGTGTGCGTGCCGCTAACATCTTTCCATAGGACAGAACGATTACGTTGGGATCGAGAACATCTGCACTGGACACGTGAAGAGTGGCGCATTGTTCTCTTCACGGACGAGTCACGTTTCTCATTGCAAACGGATTCTTGTCGTGTATTCATCTGGAGAGAAGGTAGCATGCGTTATCATCCATCAAATACCCGAGAGAGTGTTACATATGGAAGCGGTGGTTGTATGGTGTAGGTAGGCATAATTCATTACGGGTGAATAGACCTGCGCCTGTTTTCCGAGGGTTCCATCAATGCTATCCGCTATAGATATGAGATCGTAGCATCTTACGTTCACAGCTGCTGTCGGCCCAGAATTTTTTTTAATGCAGGAAAATGCCCGAATCCGTACCGCACGACTGGTGCTCCAATGCCTTGAAAGTAAAGGCGTTGCGTCAATCCCACAGAACACCTATGGGACGCTTTAGAGAGACGGATGGCTGCTCGGAGACCTCTCCAAGAAACGCACAGTAGCTGCAAAGTGCTCTTGCACAGCAGTACGATAAACTACCCTCAGAACTTATTGACGCTCTTTTGGACAGCATGCAGCGACGCTGTCTGTCATATGTCACCATGAGGAACGATCACACATCATATTAAGGCCTACGTATCTTCTTCTGGTATGTTTATTAACTTGTATATTTGTGTTTTCCAACCGTAGGTTGAAGAAGGGTATATGCTCCGCTTTTCCGCCCGTCTATCTGGCTGTTTGTCCGAAAGATAACTCACGTTAAAAAGGTTCGATTTTTATGAAATTTTAGTATGTGGTAGGGGAACAACTTGGGGACGCACCCTATTGAAAATAGACGAAATGGGGTCAAAGGTCAAGACGTAGGAGAAGGATCTATTCCATCGCCCTTATGCGTCAAAACGTACGTAAAAATGCTTCGATTACGACAGCTTTATCATGTTGTCCCGGAGGTATACTGAACTGGTTCTGTTGAATATCATCGAAATGGGGTCAAAGATCAGGGCACAGGAGTGAGATTTATTCCACAGCCATTATTTTCATAACTTGAGTAATAACTTGAGTAATAACTTGAGTAAAAATGCTTCTATTGCGACAAAACTTTAGTATGTTGTTCCGGAGGTATACTGAACGAATCAATAGTCAGCGTAGGGAGGAGGGTTTGTCTGCACGCGATTTCTGGTACGTTGGAAAGAGTATCATAATCAATGTATTGCACGATTTTACTAACTTGTTTTTCCAAATAAAACGGTTTATTTGAAATGCATTCAGTGTTTTATCTTCATTTTAGAGTATCTATATTACGTGTTGTTGTCCATGTTCTTCTGCCACGTTTCGGTGGGTTTTTTTTTATTGGAGGTTTAACGACACACAGTGAGCAACTCAATGGACTATAAGCAGTCGCCCGTCCCTAATTTAGGGCCAATGGTTTCAAGGAAGGGAGAGAGCCAGTGCCCTAAGACAAACACAGCATCCATGCTTCTTCGGGATTCGAACTGGACCCCTTTCGGACGAATGATCAAAATCCATCGCTTGATCCACTGCGTCACCGGGGCAGCCAAGGTTCGGTTTAATATCTCTAAACATTTTCTCACAATGTTGGTATTTATGTCTGTAACTTAACTTTTTTTTTTTTTAATTTTGGGATTTAACGACCAGCGTGCCACCCCGATGGTGTAGTGCTCTCCGCGATGGCTTCTGGTCATTTGTCCGAAAGAGGTGCGGGTTCGAATCTCGGCGAGGCATGGATGTTGTGTTTGTCTTACGGCACTGGCTAGCTCCCTTCCCTGGTACCAGTGACCCGAAATTAGGAATAGGCTACCATAGGATATGGTTCCCCAGATCATAATGCCTGCAGTGGGATAGATGTGCCGCTCGATAGCGAGGTTGGGATTGTGCCGTTGACTCGGAGACCTCCACACCCGGTCACGATCATCTGTCCCCAAAACGAAGCGGCACTCGTCGCTAAACACCACACGTCGCCAGTCTGTGGCGTTCCACTTCGCTGTGGCCTGGCACCACTGCACACGGAGCCGCTGATGTTCCGGTGTTAATGGCAGCACACGGAGCCGTTGATGTTCCTGTGTTAATGGCAGCACACGTAAGGGGCGTTGGGAACGCAGATTCACTTCCGTGAGGCACCGGGAAATTGTTCGTGGGCACACAGGAGCCGCTGCAACTGCCTGTGTAATTGACCAGGTCCCCGTGGGATCCGTTCGTGCCTGGCGAACGATCCGTCGATCCTCTCTACCGGTGGTCCTCCTGGTCCGTCCGGGCCCGCTCTGACGTTTGGGAGTGTCGTCACGTGTCCACTGCTATCAACACAGTCGGACGGTATAGTCAGAACGATCCACGTGGTTGGCTATATGGCGCACCGATCACCCTGCGGTTTTCAGCCCCATGATCAGGCCTCTCTCAAAGTCCATAAGTTTCATAAATCGACTTCTCTGGCACCTACCCGGCATTCTTAACCCTCTGTACTCCTGCTTGCGTTGGCCGGTGCTTTTCGCTTTCATGGGGCATCGACTACACGCCGGTTTATAGGGCTGCCGGTTCGTGCTTGCAGCACGACCACAGGGTGTGCGGTCATGCGCCCTCGCACCAAACGTGGATCATTTGCATACCAGCACGCACTCTAGATATTTGAAACATTTCGCGGTTGTAGCATGTTTTCTTCTAGGTGAGCAAATTCCATTGTCCGTGAGTGTATATATATACCTAGTCGAGTCACATTATTGTGACCACATCCTACATTTGACGTCAACAGCGCGTAGCCAATGAAAGGAGTCACGTGTCTTGAGCTGGCTTGGAGGGTATATAAGGTGCGCTGAAGACATGCCGAAAACATATCATGAAAGGAGTCACGTGTCTTGAGCTGGCTTGGAGGGTACATAAGGTGCGCTGAAGACATGCCGAAAACATATTGCTGCCATGGATAAAAGGAGCGATTTATCAGATTTTCAAAAAGAGAATTATCAGCTTTCGGGCCAAGGGTGACAGTAATTCTGAAACAGTGCACTTTGTGAACTGTTCGCGTGCTGCTGTGGTTAATGTGTATCGTGATTGGAGAAATGACACCATTGCGAATAAGCGACGTGCAAACTGCGGAGCACCACGTGCCATTGATGTGAGAGGTGAACGTCGGCATCGAAGGTAGATTTTTTTGGATTGGAGGTTTAACGACCACCGTGAGCAACACAATGGGCTATAAGCAGTCGCCCGTCCCTAATTTAGCATCGAAGGTGCGTCAGAGCCGATCGACAGGCTACAGAGGAGCAACTCACCGGCCGAATGAACCAAGGAGCTACCGGATGTGTGTCTAAATCAACAGTTCAGCGAACCCTACTGCGTATAGGGCTCTGATACAGACGGGTGGTCACTGCGCCTATGCTAACAAAGGTGCATAGGCAGAAAAGGCTTACATTTGAAAAGCAGTATCGGAATTGGACCTTGGCGTATAAGGCGAGTTACATCAGAGAACAAACACTATTCATCCACTGCTGAAATATCACAAGCTAGTGGGTGCAGCGTTATGTCTAGGGAATGTTTTAGTGGCATTCTCTTGGTCCACTCATATCTGTGGAACGCACTATGGACCTAATTCGCTATGAATCCATCCTTGCAGACCACGTACTCCTATACATGCTGATTGTCTTCCTTGGGGCGGATGGGATCGTCCAGCACGACAATGCGACGCGTCACACACCTAGAAATGTCCGAGAGTGGTTGGAAGAACACGATGACGACTTCAAAGTACTTCCCTGGTCCCCTAATTCCCCAGACTTAAACCCAATTGAGCATCTGTGTGACCACCTCGATCGTGCAGTTCCCTCTAAGGTTTCTCTACCACGCACCCTCCAGCAGCTGGCACATGCACTGCAGTCAACACGGCTCCACATACCTCTAAACACCTTCCAGCACCTTATTGGATCACTCACAGATCCTCGTCTAGCTGCTGTCCGCCCTGTACACGGCGGTTACTCTGGATATTAGCTAGTGGTCACAATAATGTAACTCGACCGTTTATGTATATATACACTGAAGAGCAATTGAATTAGAGACAGCTGGCGTTATGCAAATGTGGCGCTATGGGCGGCCCTGTAAACGGAAACGACATGGCGTATGCAGCGATCCGACAATATAAGGAGTGATGCTACGGGAATCAGTAAGATTCGGACGCAGTCTGGGTAAGAGGAACGATCTAAGCGCATTTGATCGTGGGCAAATTGTCAGGGCCCGACGAATGGGTCTATCCATCTCGGAAATCGTGCAGGCACTGGGATTTTCACGACCCACTGTGTCACGGGTGAACCGTGAGTACATCGAATCCGGTTAAACCATTCTGCAAGGGCCAACTGCCGTGGACAACAGCCTATGAAGGAGCTGGTCATCGTCAGGTAGCTCGCATTGTAACAGCGGATAGTCTGGCCACAGTGCAAGAAATCACTCGGCAATTTAACGCTGATGCACAAAAACGTGTAAGCAGCCACACCATCCATAACCATCTCCTCGCTATGGGGTACAGAAACCGTCGTCCCACGAGGGTACTTCTGCTGACCGCACATCACAGGGTGCAAAGATTAGCATGGGCGTGGGAACATGGCCACTGGACCCCAGACATGTGAGAAAATGTTGCCTGGACTGATGAGTCGAGATTCACGTTGGTACATGCGGATGGCAGGATACGAGTACGGCGCAAACCACATGAAGCGATGGATCCTTCTTGCCAGTATGGTACTCTTCAAGCAGGTTGGGGTGGTATTTTCGTCTGGGGACTGTTTACGTGGACTGATGGGACCCGTGGTACGTTTGACATCGTCCCTCATAGGTCAACGTTACCGGGATATCCTGGAAGACCATTTGCTCCTGTTTGTGAGTCTTCAACATTCCACTGGGGACCTCATCCTGCATCAATACAATGCACCGTGCCATCGCTCCCGAATTGTATCCGAATGGTTGGATGAACACTCCACCGACGTGACCTTGCTTCCTTGGCCAGCTAGGTCACCTGACCTCAATCCCATCCAGCACATCTGGGATGCCATCTAGAGAGATGTTCGAGGCTCTGACCCCCTCCATCACATCTGGGATGCCATCTAGAGAGATGTTCAAGGCTCTGACCCCCTCCATCAAATCTTCGTGAACTGTAAGAACTTGTTCAGGGCTCGTGGATCCGTATGGCTTCCCAACGCTTCCGGTGTCTTGTCGAGTCCATGCCGAGACGAATCGCCACCGTCATCAGGGCGAAAGGTGGTGCTACACGTTACTAGACAGGTATCTCTAATTCAATTGCTCTTCAGAGTATATATATGTATATATGGCCAAAGGGATTGGTCATGGCCGATGCACAAGCATCACATTGTGTAGTAATTACGCCGTGCGTCTTTCTTAAATATGCTATACTAGAATCAATCCGCATCCTCATATTTGCACCAAGAAAACTCCGTTGCCCACCTTATTTTCAGAATATCACTCATTCCCAACTCACCTTAATTTTTTCATGGCAGGAAGGAAAAAATTGACTGAAATTTATGTAATTCAGCTGCTCAAATGTTATCGACATGTGGTTCATAACCCGTCAAAGTTCCTTAGTTCTCCAAAGCGATTGAGTATATCTACTATTAAGATACACTGCATATATGTAAATTTAGGCTACGACACGAAGTCCTACTTACTTTACTCTATCTCCACTACCTATCTTCTTGCGTCGCTGCTCACCAGTACCTCGGACTCGTAACTTAAAACTCTCTGGTACCCATGATTATGTCACGATGCGCAGGCATTACTTTTAGTACAGAGAAATTCACACCGTTTCACCATAAATCTGTGTGAAGTGCTTCTGACCTTTTCGACTTAATAACGATATTAATGTTTCATACGTATAGACGTGTAGTTATAACACCTCTGATCCTAACGTGTTATAAATCCTATAAGTTTTCGGTGTACGGTTTTCTACTTTTGCTTCTGGTACAGAATAAAGAATAAAGACTGCGGCAAGACAGGCAAACGATTAAAGTCGCAGGAATGATTCGACCAGACAAAGTCACTTAACATCATGAACGGCACAAAGACAATATCTTGAATCATAGTTGGTTGGGAAAAAAGTAATGTCTGGAAATGCAACGCAACGGAAAAGTGCTAATTACCGCATATACAAACACAAATCAGTCCAAAATGTAGTCTTCATCTTTTGCCACGAGACTTGTTCCCATCGTCTGGACAGCTGTTAGATACCGACCCTGTAGAATTGTGGCGGCTTGGACGCAAAGAAGTAAGTGCACGTTCGATATCGTACCGGCTGGGGAACTGCTATCCGTCCAGAAAAGTCTGCAACGATAGGAAAAAGTGGTAGTCGCTTAGAGAAGTGTCCGGAGAATAAGCTAAATGCGACAGTAGCTCCCAGTCCAGTTCCCTCATCTTGTAGCAGGTCATCCGTGCTGTGAGAGGTCTCACTCCGTGCTGCTGTAGAAGGACGCCCTTGCGGTTCAGCAGTGCTGATCGTTTTAGCGTAAGCGATGCGTGTAGATAGTCAAGCTGACGACAGTACACATCGACAGTGATAGTGGTGTTGTCCGGCAACAGCTCAAGAAACGCGACACCCCGCATATCCCACCAAACAGACAGCAGGACCTTACGTGGGTGTAAACCGGCTTTGCTGGTCGGCATAAGCTTGTGGTTTTGGTTGATCCACGGTTTCCTGGCGCGGACATTGTCATAAATGACCCATTTCTCGTCACCTGTCACAGTGTGGTCCACGAACGCTTCAACTTGGTCATGTGCAAACAGGAAAACGCATGCACTCCTACGATTTGATTTCTGCTCAATTGTGAGTTGACGGGATACCCAAACTTCCCTCTTGTGCACCTGCCCAGGTTGATGCAGGTGCGTGATAATGCTCTTGTGGGTAATCCCCAGCTGTTCGGCCAATTTCCGTGGGGTCACACATGGATCCGCCTGTAGATTCCACTGTTGCGGGTCTTTCAGCTTTGGGACTGTCTGACAGGTCAAAATTTCCTTCTTGAAACCGTTCGAACCAACGACACTAACGATGTGATACGGCATTTGGGTACACACTGGTAATGTTCCTCACAGCACTTGCGGAGGTGCTACCGCGACGAAACTCATACAGCATGCAATGGCGGATGTGCTCCTTGTCCACTTCTATGTTGGCTGACGCTTACACTCTTCGCCTTCTGACGTCTAATTGCCACTGACATTAGCCACCTACCTGCTGATAATTGCCACATAAGTCATGCCCGCTTGCTGCGCAGTCTCAGTGGCCAATATACGCCGAGGCCGGGACTTCGACTTTAAGTACTTCGTCATCGGACATTACTTTCTTTCTAACCCAATATTATGATGAAATGAGTGTGTGCTTCGAAGGATACGTGTAATTTTTCGACCTACTCAAAAAGGTTTGTTACAGACTTAATACCCCCGATGTGATATATGCATGTCGTTTAATTATGTTTTGCTTATTATTAAGATATCGATCCATAAAGGTATTTTATGGACATATTTGACGTAACTGTATGACGAACGGTTGCGAAATACCCACATAAATAACTTTTAAATCATTGTTTCGTAGGAAAACTGCTATCGAGGAGAGATGAGTATGAAAAATATTTGGAAATAGTCTATGATTAGAGTTGCATATTTGATCAAGTTTCGAGAGTACAAAACACTAAAAATGCAAAATAAATGTATTATAAACTTCATAGAACATGTACTTGAATTTGAATTTCATGGGAAAGAAGAAAACGCTTTTTTTTTTTTTATGTTATGTTTGCAAAAATTTTATTAGGGTACAGGCACTAGAATAAAATCCTTGTCTCGGTGGTATATTTTCCTATGATGAAAGTTTTATATCTTTATGTTTTAATAAATAAGCAATACTAAATCTGATTGCTTTAAAAAGCTTCTGTCAAATCCACTTTTGTTCTATGAAAGTTTTCAATAAAACTGATTTTCCAAACGCAAATGGGATTTCTATACATTCTCCCAAAAGGCAAAGCATCTAGAACTTATGAATTGTTTAAGGTTAATATTTCATAGAATAAGTATTCTTGTACAAACGTAAAATCTATACAGCCAGTTTATATATAATTAGTTGCTACAGTCAATTTTTTTCATCTAAACAAATAAAGACAATACATTTTTCGTAAAACGACTTTTTGTAACGTCGAATATGTCATAAAAGTTGCCTGTATTATATGAATCACTTGATTTAAGCATAAAAATTTTGCGTTATAAAGAAAAGAAAGGGCTTACTACGGTACCGTTAGCCATGAAAAGCTCTTGATATTTTTCCTTACTACAACTGTCTAAGTATGCTGCATGCCCTTGCAATCACGCAATGGAAAGTAACGTAAAATAAACATCGACATGCATGTAACCAATCTCTTTAAAAGGTTCAGACTTATGTTTCCGTTTTTCATATGCGAATTCAAGTTAGAATGCCATTACTATAGTACCTGTTTGCCAAACAATTTTATTAAAACAAATTGTGATACTCCCATGAGTTACAACAAATGGAAGTAATATTTTTCAATAACCTAGCTTTAAGAATTTATCTACACATACAGGCCCCTGAATAAGGATCTTTTATTCAATACAGGGTTGGACGTCATTCAGCTCGAATTGCAACAAACACCTGTGTAATATGTGCTGCGGTCTAGCACAGATTCCACAAGGTGTTTGAATGCATCTACGTCAGCAACATGCTAGGCGTTCACCAGACAGTCTTTTAAGTGACTCAGATTTGACGGAACAATGCTTTTCTGCTGGATCTGTTTTTCCAACATGTCCCATACATTCTCAATGGGGTTCGGATTCGGGCTTTGTGGTGGCCAGGGAGCATGGAGGAAGTCGCTTTAATGCTTGCTGAACCACTGCTGAACAGATCTTGCGCGATGGACAATAACATTGTCGTCCATGATACAGTCGTAACCTGCTGGACAACATTCACCATTGCAGGATGATCTTGATCGGCAACAGTATTCAGATAATCCTTGGAGGACACCCGACCTTTCAGAAATGACAGGGGATCCGTTCAGTACCAACAGAACGTTCCCCAAGCCATGACATCACCTCTAGAACGTTGAGTTGTGTTTACAAGACAAGCTGGGTGCACTCCTTCATGGAGCTCCCGCCAAACTCTCTGCCAACTGTCGGTAAAGAAAAAGGTGTTCCGTGACTTTTCCGTCCACATGACGTTTTTTCCAGTTTTCCAGTGTCTACTCACGGTGTTCCTGACAACACTGTAGACGAACTTTCCGGTTCTTCGCAGAAGTCAGTGGTTTTCGTATAGGCATGTGACTACCAATACCGATCCTCTTCAATTCCCTGCGCTTAGTTCCCTGAGATATAGGTTGATAACAGACTTCATTGAATGCTTCGGCCACTTGCTGCACACAGGAACTCCTGTTTCTCCGTACAAGCCTTTTCAGACGACGGCGATTTCATTCCTGACAGACTGTCGTCGCACCACAGTTACGCATTTCAGAGAAACGATGTTGTTGGTTTTTGTTCACCTATTAAAGACCCAGGATACCTAACCTTTTTAGTAACCATTTAGCTCTGCTTTTTTCAAAATCGTCGCTCCTTCCAGACGAGCACCCACAGCAAGCCCTTTATCAAACTCCAAAAAATCCTTTGTTTCTCCCATTATGATTAACACTACTGACGATCAGCTGTCTGAAATAGTTGCTTAGATCACGTTTTGATGCAACTCACCACGAGGCGTAAGTGACTACTACGTACGTCTGAATAAAGGTTTCTAATTCAGGGGACGGTGTGTGTTTTTAAATACACACCCCAGCCAAATAATTACGAGGCTTGGTTCAGTAACTAATAACATTACCTATTCGCCCAGGATAACAGCAGGCATACACAGTCGTATCAGAATAATATGCCCATTCCTGGAATCACAGTGTACCCGCCCAGGCGCGTCAGAGAGTGCACGTGACAAGGTCGAACACACGGAGGTATAAGCGGCCGGCCAGGATAGATGAGCCAAAGTGCGTTACGCGAGCACAATGGGCAGAGGTAGTGATTTGATGGACGTTCAGAAAGAAATGATAATCGGTTACCACGTCAAGGATGGAAGCACTTCAGAAGCAGAAGACTTCGTGGGCTGTTCGGGAGGTGCTGTAGAAAGGTTGTACCAAGAATTGACTGCTGGCACACCGAGTACCTCCCGACGTCACAACTGTGAAGCCCCAAAGACCATCGACCCCAGCATAGAACGTCGCCTCCGTTGACTGGTAAAAAGCAATCGACGCACAACAGTGTAGCAATTTACCACGCAAATGAACGCTAGGGCACCCAGGTACGTGCCCTCGGTAACGGTAGAGCGAACCCTGCTACGCATGGGTCTTCGAAGTCGACGTTGCCTCAAGGCGCCCATGTTAACCCAGTTCCATCGGCAACGACGCCTGCAGTTTGCATAGGACTGCCGTCATTGGACAGTGGAAGAGTGGGAAAAGGTTGCCTCCTCCGACGAATCGAGGTTTCTACTCCACAGAAGTGGCGGGCGGTTCCAGATACGACGTCAGACACGCGAGAACTAACACCCGGACACGCTTGTCCGTCAAGTACAGGCGGGCGGTGGCAGTGTGCATATCTGGGGGATGGATTTTTGGTATGACCTGGGACCGCTAGTACCACTGGATGTGTCCCTGAACGCCAATAGCTACCTGTCCATCCTCGCTGACCACATGCATCCCTTCATTTTGATTGTCTACCAACAGGACAGTGACCGTACCACGTCGTTAATGGAGTGTGTGACTGGTTCCATAAACACGACAGCGATGTCTCCGTTCTCCCTTGACCGGCAAAATCGCCTGTCGTCAATCCCATAAAGGACTTGTGGGAATATTTGAATAAACCGGTTTGGCGTGCCGACCCATAACCACGTCCTCTCCGGGACCTCTGTTCTCCACTGCAGTCCGAATGGGCACGTGTTCCTCGGGAAACCTTCCAGGACCTCATTGAGTCCATGCCACGCAGTCTCTTCGCTGTCATCCAGGCCATGGGTGGTTATTCCCATTATTAGGTAGGTGGTCATATTATTCTGATACGACCGTGTAGTGTAGATATCACGAAGTGCCGGTGGTACGAAGATCTAGAAATAACTATTCGTTTGGCAAGATATCCTGGAAGAGATGTGTAGTCTACCCCGAAGGAAAACAAATGCTAATATTACGTACGTTTCAACAAGTTGCAAACATTCTTAAATTATACTAAAATCTGGAGATGACAGAGGAGTGCAAGGAAAGTTGTGAGGAAATCCTCAGACTGTTCTTCTAACGAGTCGCCTACAGCAAAGGAGCGATTAGATGGGTACATTGTAGTCCTAGAAGTATTCCAATCCACATCGGGATAAAACTCCAGCCTGTAAGTATGGACGTGGTCCACCAGAAGACAGGAATACGTTTCGGATGTCAGTTAACTAGACAAGGATTCATCCCGTATGAGATAAATTTCGGTATCCGCAATTTATTTTAGAATTTCGGCATTCAAAGCATGGGCTCGATTTTGTTGGGTAAAGTTAAGTTCGTTTTTTTACGCTTTCCAACCGTAAGTTGAAGAAGCGTATATGCTCCAGCTTTGTCCGTCAGCACGATAACTGGCGTAAAAATGGTTCGATTTCGATGAAATTTTAGTATGTGGTAGGGGACCACCTAGGGACGAACCCTATTGAAAATGGGACAAATGGGGTCAAAGGTCACGACGTAGGAGCGGAATCATTCCATTGCCCTTATGCGCCATAACTTGCGTAAATATGGTTCGATTTCAATGAAACTTTACTATGTGGTAGGGGACCACCTAAGGACGAACCTTATTGAAAATGGGACAAATGGGTTCAAAGGTCACGACGTACGAGCGGGATCATTCCATTGCCCTTATGCGTCATAACTTGCGTAAATATGGTTCGATATCAATGAAAGTTTATTATGTGGAAGGAGACCGCCTGGGGACAAACCCTATCCAAAATGGGTAAAGTGGGGTCAAAGGTCAGGACATAAGATCGGGATGCATTTCATTGCTCTTATGCGTCATAACTTGCGTAAGAATGGTTCGATTTCGATGAAATTTCAGCATGTAGTAGGGGACCACCTGGGGACGAACAGTATTGAAAATGGACGAAATGTGGTCAAAGGTTAGGACATAGGATTGCGATCCTTTCCATTGCCCTTATCCCATATTATTAAGGTGGACGTCAAGTTATTTTGCTTCCTACACTTCCAATGGAAAAAGTTTTGTACACATTTCCTTCACAATTAATGTGTTCCCAAGGATGAAAATTTGAACATCGATTAAAATAACTTCATATTATAACTTGGAAAACTTAATATGTTCTAAAACATAATCATAATCATATTAAAAATCAATAACTTTTCCTTTGGTTGTGTTGAAACCAGAGAAAAGATGGCGCGACCTGTACTTTGATGACGTCAGTGGGCAAAAAAATGTTGGATTGCATAATTACGGTTATGGTTTAGAAAATATTAAGTATTCCAAGTTATGTAATGAAGCTATTTTAATCAATGTTCAAATTTTCATCCTTGTGAACGCATTAATTGTCCAGAAAAAAGATGGCGCGACCTGTGTTTTCATGACGTCAGTAGACAAACAAATGTTGAATTGCATAATTATGGTTATGTTTTAGAAAATATTAAGTATTGCAAGTTATAAAATGAAGATATTTTAATCGATGTTCAAATTTTCATCCTTGGGAACGCATTAATTGTGAAGAAAATGTGTACAGAAGAGTTTCCATTGGAAGTATAGGAAGTAAAATTACTTGACGTCCACCTTAAAGTAACAATTCTTCTATGTTTGTATGTACATTTTATTTTGAAAACAGCTCTAAGAATTTTGATGAAAGTCGTTAACCTACGGTTTTCTGGTACTAGAAATCGATTTAGCTTGATCTCGACTTTAGGAGAATTCGTTCAGTGGGTTAAATAACCACCCCGAATTATAATGTTTTTAGTGATGGCGTTGTTCCATTATTCCATTAATGTTACCAATGCTTAGAAATCTTATGACGTCACAATCTCGCCGTGTTTGAGAATATCGGCGCGCGGTCACGCCATCTGTCTCATTACTTCACGCGTTGTGTGTGGATCCTATTAAAGTTTTATGATGTCATACTCTTGCGAGCAGATGGTCGCTATTCCCATCTGCCTCAATACGCCACGCGTTGTGTGATTGTGTCCGTCCGCACAATAACTCGCGTAACAATCGTTCGATTTCGATGAATTTTTAGTATCTGGTAGGGGATCACCTGGGAAGGTACCCTATTTAAAGTGAACGAAATGGGGTTAAAGGTCAGTACATAGGAGTGGGATCCAATCCACTGCTGTTATGCGTCATAACTAACGTAAAAAAGGTTCGATTTCGATTACATTTTAGTATGTGGTAGAAAACCACCTGGCGACAAATCTTATTAAAAATGGGCGAAATGGGGTCAAAGGTCAGGACATAGACGCGGAATTACTTCCATCGCCATTATGCGTCATAACTTACGTAAAAATGCTTCGATTTGGATGAAATGTTAGTATGTTGTAGGGTCTTGCCTGGCGACGAATTCTATTAAAAATGGGCGAAATGGGGTCAAAGGTTAGGACACAGGAGCGGGATCTATTCCATAGCTTTTATGCATCATAACTTACGTAAAAATGCTTCGATTGCGACTAAACTTTATCATGTTATTTCGGAGGTATACCAAACCGGTTCTGTTGAATATCATCGAAATGGAATCAAAGGTCAGGGCACAGGACCGAGATTTATTCCACAGCCATTATTCTCATAACTTGAGTGATAACTTGAGTAATGATTTCTGGTATGTTGGAAAGCGTATTATAATCAATGCATTGCATGATTTTACTAACTTGTTTATTTCTGGAATACTCTGTACTACGAATCCTGTTACCCGAATTAAAAACGAATCATTCCACTTATTCACTCAAAAAATTAGAGAAGCTACAAGCAGAGAAAATCAGTTCTAAATCCAATGACAGCAAAGATTCGCTGAAGAATCGAGAGCCACATCCGTGACCAACAAAGTTCCAGGAAGTCAAGCGATTTATCAAGAAAATATGAGTGGAAAACTTATTTAACAACCCCAACTGCAGATTGAATGCGGTCCTCCTGACAGTCCGGTAAGTTTCTGATTAGGATTCAAACAAAAAATCGAAGAGTGATCCGATTATTATCTGGTTTTGGAAGAAAAGATACCACTGGACTATACCGATACGAATTCTGTTTTCTAGTAAAAATCTACCTCACTGTGTTCAATCTGTTCTTTTAAAACTAATGCTCCTTTTAAAATTTTACAGTGAAAAAGATGAACTTATAAATAAGAAGTACTCTTAATGTGTGTGTGCGTGAATATGCAGATAACTTTTTTATTACCAGGGTATTCCGGTTATGACGTTTGCCAAAATACTTGCAAATTCATAGAAACCAGTAAATCAATGGACCTTGTTATTAATCTTGAGTTTAAAACGTACATGTCATTTTCAAGAAATGATCAAGATCCTCCTGATTTCACAGTTCGGGACTATGTATTCGAGAAGGTTAGAAACTTCTGATACTTAGATGTGAACGTCAAGAGCAAAAATTATATGTCTCAGATATTACGGATAGGCTGACAAGTGCCAATATCTGCTACTTTAGTATAATAAAATTCTTGAAATCAAAGGTATCATCAGAAAGATCAAAATAAATATATATAAGCCACATACGCGCTGTGCTTCTCTATGGACGTGAAAACTGATCGGCTACCAAAGCTAATGTCAGACGTCTTATGGTTCTTGAAAGAAGAGAACTGAGAAATAAATTGAAAAAAGAGCCAAACCTTTGCCAAAATATTATGACCAGCGCGTCTTTATGCAAAACAAAGCAACTACACTAAACGACGGCGCGTGTGAAGGCTATGAAACTCTATAAATAACACCCGACACCGAGCTCAGTTAATCAGTGTTGTTCTTTTTTTTTTTTTTTTTTTTTTTTGATTGGAGGTTTAACGACCACCGTGAGCAACTCAATGGGCTATAAGCAGTCTCCCGTCCCTAATTTAGGGTCACTGGTTCCAGGGAAGGGAGAGAGCCAGTGCCGTAAGACAAACACAACATCCATGCCTCACCGGGATTCGAACCCGGACCCCGTTCGGACGAATGATCAGAGGCCATCGCTTAGACCACTGCGCCACCGAGGCGGCTCAGTGTTGTTCTTGTTCTTCAGATGGGAAAGGCAGTGCACTTACGTGAGTTCAACAAAGGCCAAATTGTACAAATCAGAGTATTTCTGAGACGGTAAGACTTGTGGGGTGCTCGCGGTCAACCGTGATAACTACATTCAAAAAAGTTGTCCGGGGAGGGAAAAACAACGAACCGCCGGCAAACTCTGGGCCGACCACGACTCATCGATCCTAGAGGTGAGCGAATGCTGTCCCGTATGGTACGAGCCAACAGAAGGGATACTGTGGCACAACACGCAGTTAATTTGACTGAGAGTGAAGGGAGTAATGTGTTACAGCACACAATACATCTAACTATGATGAAAATGGGGCTGCGTAAAGGCAGGCCCCTCCAGGTGTTAATGTACACCATCAAAAGTGCCTACAATGGGCACGTGAGCATAATAACTGGACCTTGAATGCTTGGAAGAAGTTCGTCTGGTCCATTGAATTTTGATTCCTGTTGGACCACGTGGACGTGTGCGTCGTTTACTTGGGGAAATGTTGGCACCAGGATGAATCGTAGAACGAAAAGAAGCCGGTGGGAAAAGTTCAATTCTTTAGGAAATGTTCTACTGTGAAAACCTGGTCCAGTCATTCATGAATAGGAAACTATGCAGTCTACCACCTCTCTGGCGCTCTATGACCAAACATGGCCCTTGCGCCATAAAAATCCACCAACCAACCAACTAATATTTCTCTAAACATCATTGCAGATCAGATACGTACATTCATGACAACGGTACTCCACTCTAGTAGTTCCGCCTTCCAGCAGGATTATGGGCCATGCCGAAACTACCCGGATTGTTCGAGAATTGTTGTCAAATTATGAGGAAGACTTCCAGGTATTTCTAATTCTCCAGACATCAATCCAATTGAGTATCTGTGGATTGTGTTTGAACAGTAAATCCAACTGCGGCAGCTCAACCACTTAACTTACAAGAGTTAAAGGATCAGCTCCTAACGTGTTAGTACCAGATACTACAAGACACCTTTAGAGAGCTTGTAGCGTCTACGTTTCGCAGGGCAACAGCTGATTTGGCGGCACGTGCAGGATCATCATCATATCAGGCAGGTGGTCATAATGTTTTGGATCTTCGGTGTATATATTACCCGTTCTAAAATGTGGAGAGGGAAAGACATGAGAGAAGATATTATGATTAACTTCAGCATCTCTATATAAAAGGCCAGGAATTTCATTTGTCATAAGTAAGAAACTGGAATGGTTTGGACATATGTGGAGCGCAAATGTACACATTGTACAGGACGTTCTAGTAAAAAAAAAAAAGACAGGACGAGAAGAAGACTCAGTACTAGGTGAGTATATGTGGCGCTTGGGGATCTGAGAAGGATAACTGCAAGATTTGAGGAAACATGTTCGAGAACGATATAGAGGCTCGGTGGTGGCAGCGCTGGAACTAAATCGCCCAGTTAGCTAATGAAGATGATGAAAAAATTAACATATTTTAGGTGTTAAGATCCATTAATCTCGAAATCCAGCATATTACGTAACACTGTCTTTTCAGAATACATGATCAGAACTTTTATTCACTTAAATCACACTTAAATTTTCAAATGAAAACCGTTTCGTTTTCTCTTACGTGAATCTTTACGATCATCAGACCGCGGAATTTCAACCATTTCCATCGGCATAAAAACATTGTTGTCGTTCGAGGGTTGAAGCGAAAAGCCGAACGGGTTCATTGGTTGCGAAAGCTCGTTCAGTGGTTTTTCCATACCTAAAAAAAGAAAAGTGAAAAGTCAATTTAAGAAATTAATGCATGTGTTTTTAGATAGTACTTTGAATATTCTACAGAGTATAATGTAACATATATATCTAATTTAATATTCTTTTTGCGTTTCTGCTTAATTATGTAAATGTCCTTACTTCTAGGGTACAGATTTGCGAACTGCACAGCACAATACTTCGCACCACAGAGCGCAAGTTTTGGCAAAGCTGACAGTGAGTCAAAGGAAAATAAAGGGTCTAGTCAAATGTAGAGTTGTGGAATGACGGACAGACAAAAAGCTTTTCGAAGATTTGTCTGGACTGATAATAACATTTTGCAACTACAGTGGTGGAGACTTCTGTGCTTACAAATGCGATTTTTATTATCTGTCATTTGATGCATTACGACCTGAAAATAGTCGAGCAAAGTGTATTGGTGACTAAAACGTATTGTACAGTACCACTTCTTGGACAATGAACAGCCAGTTAATGTTACGTAAGTACTGATTCTTTTCACTCTGGCCATTTATTTCAACTCAGTTATTTAGTACGTTCTATGTTCAACCAGTTTAATTAAATACATTAATTCATTAACAATTTCAGCTAAAAGAATTTAAGTGAACAAAAGCACTACAATAAAGTTAAAATAACAGATTGGTTTTCCACTTTGTCCTTAGAATCATCGCTAATTTCATCCTGTAGTTGTTATAATTTTTGCTATTGTATTAATTACTGATCTCATAGCACATTCAATCCAAAAATGTTATGAAAACGTTAGAACGAAACAAGTTGAATTTAATAAGGGAAACATTAATGTATTTACCATATATTGTATAATAACGCTAGTTGTGTCTGAAAAGAACACTACAACGGTTTACATTGGATAAACAGACGTTCAAAGTTGTCATAAACAACAAACAAACTTGAGAGATAACAGCAAATAGTCCGTGACAGATACGGTTAGCCAACAGGTGAGTGAAATATGCTCAAATCCTAAGGATCTCCTTCACAACATTTGCTTTTCGTGTCCGAATATTATCGTTCTGAAAAAAATGTTTGTTGCTCTACGATCAAAAAAATGTATTCCCAGATGTCTGCGGTAAATCGCACTTCTACCTACAGACGCCAGATATCTCCGATGTCCTCAAAGTACTTACACCTCAGTTTAAGGGTGTTAACTAACGTGGAGCTAAACAAGCCAACAAAATAACTTTTGGGGAGTTAACGATCCCCCGTGGGCGTCTAGGACGTTGCTGGCCTCTAAATTTCGGCCACTGATTCTAGGAAAGGATAATTAGCTCTTCCAAGCCTCCCTGGCCTAGAATCGTAAGTGACCCACGCTTCTGCCCACTTGGCCATCGAGACGGCTGCATTAACATTCCCAAACAAACACAACAGGGGAATACCAGTTTCATAACATCAGCTGAACTCATCCATGAAGACGACACGTCTAAATACACGCTCCTTATGCTCACTCAAAACGTTCGAACGAGCCAATGTGCAAAGGATTACTGAATATCGATAAGTTACTTATTTTGGACTTCTAGTGATTGCACTTCTTAATGATGGTCTTCCGTTGGGCTTAACACATCAATCTGTCTACTTAGCCTTTTCTAAATCTATAAGTGTTCCCTTATTCTGCTTTATGCGTACATAATCGGCACCTGCAAGCAACGGTTATACAAGTTTACCTGAATCTGCGGGTTCATTACCACAGAAAAGTCCGAGTAAAATATTTTGCTATTCAACAAAAGGAGACTACTCTGCAGACATATAGTGATTCCCACACGCATTTCTCAATTCAAATAGAGATGCTTTCGGCAACAATCGGTACGTAACGTTTTAACTAGGCCGGGAGTTTGTGACTTCCGCATTGTATTTCAGTTATTTTCGGCAGAATCATCGAGACAAAAACACACTAAATTTGACGCACTTCATTTGAGAAGCTTTAACAAAGGTAAGACGCATATCTCTAATTCGACCTTCCATTTTGGGTTTCGGTGCATTCATGTAAATTTAGTTTCTCCTTGTTAAATATTTTCTGACTTAACGCACATTATTTCTCCCGACGAGCTTTTCAAAGTTCAAACCCTGACAGTGAGTCAACGTGGAGTCAGAAGGAAAATAAAGCGAAGTTCGATAGGAGTTTTGCGCAGCTACGTTCCGAGACTGAGAATGAGGTGTTCAGAGACTGAGAGCTGATAAGCTATGTATGATATGCTATAACAGGAATACGATATGTAACGTAAGATAGTTTGATGTGGATTATATTTGATGACGGCCAGCGATAATTATCAAAGATATATTGTTACGAAAAAGGAGCGTGAAGTGTTTTCCACCTTCTGATACAACCGACGTATTGATGTGAACAATTCTTTACGTGCTTGGAGATATACAATAAAGTCGAATTTGGATTTGGAAATGCTGTCTCATCACTTACCCTAGACCGTTTATTTGAATATCTATAATTAGAAATTTATCAATTTCTAATTAAGGCTACAGGTACTACAAACAAGCAAAGGACGAGTGTGACGTGCCTGCACCACAGGACGCACATGAGATAAAGGCAGACAGTAGCGAGAGCATACGTCCGCGTAGCACAGTTGGGAGAGCGACTTATTCTGGAATGAGGGGACCCGGGTTCGATGCCCGGCGTGGAGAAAAATGACGGAGAAATTTACTTCGTTATATTGGCGCCCTAACTTCAAGAATGACCTGGCCGTTAAAGTTCTCACAATGGTGTGATGCTCTTTCCACACCGCGAGACAGGAAAAATCAGAGAATCCCTTCTTCAGCGCTTCGAAAAATAAAAATATGTGTGATGTTACATTCCACACACCAAATTGACAGGGATTTCTCCAATGTACGTTCTTCAGGGGATGACTGCCTACAGCGACACATGGTCCCGGCTAACCCGTGGGCCATGCCCCCAGCCCTCTTTACTCAAAGAAAGCGTAAATTGCTGAGTACCCTCAAATCAAATCAACTCTTTTCAATCCAATCGCCCCAAATCGTCTGATACATTTCAAAACATCATCTTTTATAACCCCCTTTAACATACGCCCAAATAAAGATACGTCATTACACGTTGTATTGTTGTCAGGGTTGCCGAAAACAAATTCGTCGAGAGATAAAAATGTAGCGTTCAGATTCAAAAACCTCTAAAGAGAATAAATCCAAATTTACATACACTGTTAACAATTTTGTTGTAGGTTGCACCAAAACGCGGTGCTACACCAGCTGCACCAATTTCTGAGAAACGATACACTATCGTGTGGACAAACAAAACAACACGGTATACGTTGACTTAAAACATCAATGTTTGATGTTTTAAGTCAACTTATACCGAGGTAGTTAGAATGAGAGGTAGTTCAAAGGTTGTAAACAAACAGCGGGTGGTCTCCCCTCGCGGAGGCCTGTGACGTAGTTGGTCCCCAGCAGTCTTCTGTCGCGGTGGTAAAGAATGATGAAATGTGTGATTCTTAGTTCAAATTAGAAGCTTTTATGAATGCTAAGGCAGGATTTTTTAAAATAAGAATTACAGAATTAAAACAAAACTTACAGATTACTAAAACATGGAACTTTCCCTCCCTGTTTCCTTTTTTGAGCTCCCTGGAATTCAATGCATGTGCTCGTTTTTTTCTCTTCATTAAGTTTTGTTGGTTGACGTCGTTACCACATTTAATACGAAAAGCGTACTTGCTCTCGTATAGGTTTTAATGACACCCACGTCAACTTCGGGAAAGTTTAATTTCAATTTCGATTGAAGTTTGTTTATGGCCCCCTTGGGACCATGAAATTCTGAAAAAGCTGATTCAAACTGTTTGATGGTTTCTTTAAAAAATGTGTTTGGTATCATTAGCCCAACTCTTGATAAAGTCTTAATCCAGCCTTTATTTTGGTTCACCGTTAAATAGGAAAACGTTTCCATTTTTTTTCCCTGTGACCAAAGGCCAAATATACAGCAAAAATAGCGTGTGGCTTTTTCTTAGCAAAATTGCAAGTTTTATTGACACATTGTCCATCTCACAGGCTTTCGCATTTTCTGCCTCGTCTTGTACTTCCATTAAATTAAAAAATAAATTGGCCTTTATTATTTTGTCTTCGTCGCAGGGCCGGATGAAGCTTTTGCGGGGCCCTTGGCAAAATTTCATTGCGGGGGCCGGAGCAAAACTTCATTGCGGGCACTCGAAAATAAATCTCATATTTTAATAAAATCCTTACGTGAAAAATGCCGTTTTTAAAGAACACACACGGAAACTGCCCTAAAGGCATAATGATAATCTGACAGAAATACGTATTGGCATTAAGCTTAAGAAAAAAACCATAATATGGATTGAAAATTCCGAGTGACAGAGAGAGAGAGAGTAAAAAGTGTTAAAGTCCACGATTTTCTTCTCTTTCTAGGTTGAGGGCGGCCGAGGTTGTATTGTGACTTTTATAAAAACTTGCTCACAAAATGATAAAAAGATACCTGCGTAGAGAATATTTTTGCATTCCGAATATTTTTGTGTAGGAAATATTAAGGACTCTTCTGAAATAAATACATAAAAATTTTGTTTTCATATACATGTTGCAGTGATTGATTTGTTTATTTTGTTAAATTTAAGTATTTGGTTTATACATAAATTGTTGAATATATAAAAGTAGGGCCCGCGAAATGATGAAATTTAATTTGCTATTTCATGAATGCGTAAAACATTAAGGTAGTTGCAATAATCATTTGAAATCTGAAAATCTCAGTATCTGTACGGCAAAGGGCGATAACCTATTCCAAAAGTGGGGGGGGGGGGATTGGGAACAAAAAAAAACTTAATAAGAATCTTTTTAAGGGCCTCGCGCTCAAAAACTCACAAAAAAAAATAATTATAATAAATTCTACAAAATATGATTTTCGATTGAAGTTTGGAGCATAAGGGCAACCGGGCGACTGCCCCGGTTGCCCTTATGCTCCAGCCGGCACTGCTTTGTCGTTTTTAATGTTGCCATTTGGCGGCAGCGAAAGCTTTGATCCAAGCAACAGTATTTCCAGCCTGTGCTTCAGTTGGTAACGGATGATTGTAAAATTATCCGGTGATTAAACAAAGAAATATAAATAGGCTGCAATGGAATACCGTCTTAGCACGATCGTGCTAAGACGGTATTCCATTGCAGCATATTTAGTTCTGTTGCACGAAGTCTTCTAGCTTGTATAAAGAAATATAACTTCAATGATCTGAAAACGAGTTCGCGATACGGAGTGGACGTATGCATTATGAAGAGGGAGATTCAGACAGCACCAAGAGGGTTCCACTGACGTCAAAACATCATTTTAGAGGAAATTTTAGGCTGAATTCAAGTATTTTTACAGAATGTTATTATCAGTAATAGAAGTGAAGTTACAAGCAAACACGTGCAAGTGAGGAAACACATATCCAGTTCTGAAAAGACGTTCGCGCCCCTCTATTCCACTGTAGCTCTCTCCGACGTCCGCTAATGAGATATTAAAGGATGTAGAATCGTCTGTCGACTTAGAACAGACAGCGGGTGGCCTTGTGGGAAACGTTCATGTCTCCCGCGGAAAGGACCTCAAGTTCGATCCACTAAATATCCGCCGTGCGTCGGATGGGCACGTTAAGCCGTCGGACACCGGGTACTGGCCCCCGGTAATAAATAAGGGTGTTTTCCTCCCCCTTTCTACTTCGCTTCCGTGTCACTTTCCTACCAAGCACTCTAGCCCAAATCTCCTAGCTTCTTATTTCTAAGAGTTGTTTAAGACCTGGGGTCAGACACTCCCTTCCTAAAATCCTCTACATATGATCATTTGATCATTTGCCGACTTAGAACGCAACTGCTTGTAGTCAGTTGACGGACGTTTATGCAGAATTCCTGGTGATATTTGAATTTGGGAATGACAGAGACCTGAAAATTGGTCCTGCCTCTTCAAACCAAGACAAAAATTATTACTTTGCATGGACTTCGATTCAGTAGTCGTAAAATTGCTGTTAAATATGTCTGTGATCATTCCACTGTCTTGCGCACCATTGAAAGAGTTGCAGAAACTGGATGCGTGGGAAACAGGAAAAGAACAGGTCGACCAAGGCTGTGTACTTAACGTGATGATTGCATGTTGATTCGTTGTTCCTTAAAATCAAGATTTAAAACAGCCACTGATTTAAGAAATGAGTGGGAAAATGAAATAGGCATTATTGCATCTGCACGTACAGTTCGTCATAGGCTACAAGAAAATGGACTGACTGCATGAAAAGCTTCACGAAAACCTTTCCTTACAAAACAACAACGGCTCAAAAGATTTGCTTGGTCCCAGACACACAAGAATTGGACTGTTGCAGAATGGAAAAATGTTATCTTCAGTGATGAAATAACTGTCACTATTTTCGCTAGTAATGGAAATAATTATGTACGTCGTCGGGCTGGTGAAAGATATAAGGCATGCTGCACCCAGCCAACAAACAAACACCCATATTCGGTGATGTTATGGTCCTGTATTCCAGTCAGTGGTGTTGGCCGTCTGCACATTGTTGATGGCACATTGAATGGATCGAAATATGTGGATAGTTTGGAGTCCAAACTGCTACCATCTGTACAAGACATGGGTTTGTGGAATTTTATCTTTCAGGATGATAAATGGTCATGTCATCGGTTAAAAGTTGGTTGACGAGTGGTTTAATCGAAAAGTTATAAGAAAACTTCAGTGTCCAGCACAGTCACCAGATTTTATACCCACAGAGATTCTGTGGGTGAGATTGAAGCAAAAGATCCGTCAACAAGAACCCACATCTAAAACAGCATCAATTGAGTCTGTAAGAGACGTATGGCACCGTGTTATCCCCAATGGACAACTAGGGAAGCTCATTAGTTCCATGCCAAGAAGGTGCACTTTGTTACTAAGAAACCGTTGTTATCCAATTAAATATTAAAGCGTATTTTGTTTGTTGGTGAGTTATTTCAAGTGTCCTGCAATTGTCAATATTTTACTGTAGAGTAATTTTACGTTAAATGCATTGTACACTAATTTCACAAATTCCACTATTTTTTGCTTTCTATGACTAGACTCTGTACTTTTGCTTGTAATTTCCCTTCTATTACTGGTGATAACCTTTTATAAATATTTTTGAATTTAGCGTGACATTTTCTTTAAAACGATGTATAATATGTATTCCTGACTTTACCATTGCGTTGTATAAGTGGACTTCAAACATCAAAAATTGACTTTCGGTCTACTGGTGCAAGACTTTTGGCCACGATTGTGAAAATATACGTGCAAAACCTGCAATTTGAAACAAATGAAGATAATTTTTGTCAGAAACGTCTTGTCGCCCTCATGCGGCGGATACAACAATGGTGCCAATTAAAACGCCGCTTAAGTTCTTTCACATACACCTTACAACCCGGGCTTGCACCGAACGAATTTCATCTCTTCAGTCCGCCGCCTAACGAAGCCTTACGTAGTTGAAAGAAGCGTTACATGCATAGTTTCAGTCCTATAAAACCTTTTTCTCTAATGAGGTCAAGAATCTTGTGAGGCATTACAAAATTGTGTAAAATTACAGGTAGACTCCATTCGAAAATAATGCAACAGTTAAGTAAGATTTACTTTGTTTCTGGTAATTACAATGAAATATCCTTCATCGTTTAATTTAGCCTCATATAAGCATTGCACTCTTTGGTTCATATTATGTTGACCGCATTGAATGTCAGTGTAGCCATTTTAGTCTAAGCTGGTAGATTGATGTGAAAGTTTACACTGTTACAACGCACAGGAGAAATCCCTACTGATCAACCCTTTACGCCAGAATAACAACGTTTCTAATAACAGACCGATCTTCGAAGTGTTGCATGCCACCCCGGTGGTATAAGCGCTGGCTTCTGATCGTTCGTCTGCGACCGGTCTGGGTTCTAACCTTGGTGAGGCATGGATGTTGTGTTTGTCTTACTGCACTTGCAGTAACCAAATTAGGGACGGGTGATTGCTTTTAGCTCATTGAGTTGTTAACGGTTGTCATTAAACTCTCGAGCCGTCCCGTTGGCGCAGTGGTCTAAGCGCTGGCTTCTGATCGTTCGTCTGCGACCGGTCTGGGTTCTAAAATTGGTGAGGCATGGATGTTGTGTTTGTCTTACTGCACTTGCAGTAACCAAATTAGGGACGGGTGATTGCTTTTAGCTCATTGAGTTGTTAACGGTTGTCATTAAACTCTCGAGCCGTCCCGTTGGCGCAGTGGTCTAAGCGCTGGCTTGTGACCATTCGTCTGAGATGAGTCGGGGCACGAATCCTGGTGAGGTATGGATGTTGTGTTTGTCTTATGGTACTGGCTGTCCCTTTTCCCTGGAACCAGTGGTCGTAAATTAGGGTCGGGCGACTGCTTATAGCCGATTTAATTGCTCACGCTGGTTGAAAATCCCCGACCAATAAAATAAAAAAAACAATTCCCGAACAACAACAAAAGTAGTGCATCTCTGAACTGTACGGAACAATACTGATCGTACTCGTTGCGCAGTTTTGTGATTAAATTTTGGTTCTTCCATAATACAGAATGTGCTGCAGTTTTCCGAACTTACATAATGATGACGTAGTATCGGGATATCGCATCACTTTTTACTTCAGCTGAGGATGGTAAAATACGCAGAAAAGCATATAATTTTTTTTGTAAAAAGGAAAACTAGGTAAAATATGGAAGTATGTCGATTTGGATAGTTTTCTGTATTGCCATAAAAGTTGACGCGGTAGGGTCCTCAAATTATGTGATCCCGCGAATTTGTAAAATCACGTGTAAATATATGAAAAACGTTTGATTAAAATCTCCTAATTAGAATAGGATGATTGACTACGTAAATGAAGATAATGTATTTGTAAATAACACTCGATACATACAAGCTTA
This sequence comes from Macrothele yani, assembly GCA_039090855.1. Taxonomy (NCBI): domain Eukaryota; kingdom Metazoa; phylum Arthropoda; class Arachnida; order Araneae; family Macrothelidae; genus Macrothele; species Macrothele yani. The sequence continues at coordinate 53,439,656 of CM077017.1, forward strand.
TGATACGCAGCTCGTTTCGAAGGAAAGAAAAAATATACTATTAAAGTTAGCAATAATGTTCAATGAAAATATTACCTAGCTTCTCATATTGCTTAATATATTGAATTCATTTTATAGATCGTTACTTTCATTTCATTTTTTACATTGATTTGAGATTGATGATTGCTCTTAAAAACAAATGTAGATCAAGAATAAATGAGAAAGTCATTTTGCGGTAGCTGTATTGTTTAGAGATTTTCTGATAAATATATTTTGTTTACTGCCAGACTAGATGTCATTTACCAACAATTCGAGATTGAAATCTCACTGGTGTACTCTTAATAGATACATTCCACGATTCATCAACGACCGTACACGATGAAACTATTTAGAAGAGTCCAAGACGTCCATTGATGCTGCGGCTTGGAAGGAAAACACAGGGAATATACAGTAAATACAAGCACAAAGCATGCAATTTTAAATCTCCCGATCTAGAAAACATAGTTATTTTATTATTTTCACGCATTTTCTTACTTAAACTTTCACCAGCACTGAAGTCAAATAAAAGAGCAAATGATTGTTTTACAGACAAGCATTTTGAATAACTGCAGCCCCACTAATTCTGAATTAACTGAATTATCATGCGAATCCCATGCTAAAGATTTTTTTAAATCTCTCTTGAAATTTTACTCTCCACAGTGGTGTATATAGCTCATTTTGAGAACCACTGGATTAGGTCACTCAACCAACCACATCAACGAGATGACTTTGTATGGTTGTCCGTCGCCCCCGTGATAACATATTCTTGAAGAAATGAAAGTCACGAAAGCATACCCTTTCGCAATCGTATGGCAAGAAAATTTTTTCGTTTGCTGAGTGACCAGTCCAACACATTTTTAAAATGCGTCTTAAAAACCATATATCAATTGCTTCATTTTATATGGCGGCGATATTAACCGCCATTATGAAGCCCGATTGGCGTTATAAAATATTGCAAAAATAATTCGTTTTTTATGCTGTAATTAACTTTCAGCAATATTTCCAATATTCAGAAAAACTACAAGTTTTTCCAATTTTTTCTTGTTAGGGGGTTTAACAACCACCGTGAGCGACTCGTTGGGCTATAAGCAGCCGCCCGTTTTTAATTTGGGTCCACTGGTTCGAGGAAGGTAGACAGACAGCGCAGTGAGGCAAACACACCATCTATGCCTCAGCACGGATTCGAGCTCGGACCCATCTCAGACGAGCGGTTATAGGTCAGAGTTTAGACAAGTACGCCACAGGGGTGGCTTGTTTTAGTTGTCAGAATAGCTGGCTACATAGGCCAAAGTTAACTGCTGCATTTCTTTGCCATAAAAGTGATGAGTGTCTATATCTTCCTGAGGATTTGGAAGCCTCTTCCACGATGTTCCTAATTTCCGTATCCACAGAATTTTTGTAGTGTGCGTGTGCGTGTTTTCGTCATTTTAAAGAAATGTTCCCTCATTCACCCTTATTCGTTGGATTGCTTTTGTCACATTTTCCAAACGATGTTATGATGCTTCTCCTTATGAAAGAAGTTAATTTATCGAATGCGAGTATCTGTCTGTTTTAATCTGACGTTTAGACCTTACGTATGTTTTCCTCTTAGGGATTTAACGACCATTGTGAGCAACTCTCACGACTTCTTTTTTATTGGAGGTTTAACGACCACCGTGAGCAACTCATCGGGCTATAAACACTTGAATGTCCCTAATTTAGGGCCCCGGGCTCCAGCACAACATCCATGCCTCACGGGGATTCGAACCCGGATCCTTCTCGGACGAATGGTCATAAGTCCCCCCTTAGAACACTGCGCCACCGGGGCGGCTCTTACGGCTATAGGAAGTCGCCCGTCCCTAATTTTGGCCCACTGGTTCCAGGGAGGGGAATGTGACAGCGCCATAAGGTAAGCATACCATTCGTATATCATTCCGGATTCGAGCTGGGACCCTGCTCTGGCGACTGTCTTGAAACCTACGCATCTGACCACTCGGATACCGGGGCAACAGACCTAACGTTTGACCACTGATAGCAAAAATATCTAACACTGTCTAGAAATTTTGCTTTCAATAAACTACTAACACAGTCTGGCCGGTCTGCATAGTTTTCGTTGTCCAGATTCTGTCCTACAGCAACTAATCCGGATTGCTCTTCCATTTCCTGTACATTTTTATTGTACAAGTTAATGAGGTATAGTGCCGCCCCGAAGACGCAGTGGTCTAAGCGCTAGCTTCTGACCATTCGTCCGAGAAGAAACCGGGTTCGAATTCCGGTGAGGCATGGATGTTGTGTTTGTTTTACGGCACTTGATCTCTCCCTTCCCTGGAACCAGTGACCCTAAATTAGGGACGGCGCGACTGCTTATAGCCCATTGAGTTGCTCACAGTTGTCGTTAAACCTCCAATAAAAAAATGAGGTACGGTTAGAATACGTATCCTTGTCGTATGACCTTGTTTTAGCATCTACGAATTCATACAAATCGAAATAACTCGTCTTTTCATTTTTGCAATTTGATAAAGTTCTTTTGTAATCATTTCCCCGGATATTCGGATCCTCTACATTTTTTTTTAAATATTCTATGCTTGACGTAGTTCAAAATTTTCTGAAAGCCAGTGATGCACAGAAAACAACAGAATATTTTTTATAACAATTGTTCGCTAAAACGGGCTTTTTTCCGCAGTAGAGTTTCTAGACACATTAAACCGCAAAAATAAGAAAAGTAAAAATTTTATTAAAAGTCCTGATGACCACATTTATTAATGAGATCTTTTTGCTACGAGACTTATTAAAATAATTATTTTATCCAGTTCACAGTTTAAAATTCTAGTTCTCTTGGAAAGTGCCATAAAAAGGATTTAGTAAGATCATTTGGAGTGCTCCTTTACCCTGAATTTCATTAAATTATTCATCAAGTTTTTAATACCAAAATCATCTGAGCATTTTGGTTCATTTAAAGAAATGACATAACGTATCTAATGACCATTTTATTTCATTCTCTCCTAGTCTGCTTTTTTCCAGATGATTGAAATGCTCTCAGACTCTGATATTTTTGCAACTTCGGTACCTTTGCTTATGCATCTTTTTTTCTCTGTCACAACCACTGAACAGTTTGGCAAAATATTTTATCAACTTTAGAAATCTATTTGTCCTCCATGATTGCGTTTTGCTACGCGTTTGTACAGCCAGGATTGCTGTATCGTTCACTTCTAAGACATCTTTAAACTTTCTGTATAACGCGATGTCTTTGCGTGTTCCTTCATCGATTTCTGTACATCTTTTATTGAGTAATTTTTCTTATTCTTTAGAACACAATGATTGCCTTTCGCATTGCTACTGCTTATTTTCTTCTACTTTTCGTGAGATGAAAATTTTTGTTTGTGAACTATTGTTGCTTCTTCAGCTTTATTTTATCACCTCCCTAGGGTGAGTCTATGGGCAATTGCTTAAGAATTTCACAGCTCTTCACATTTTCACTGTCATTCTCAGAATTCTGATGACTTTCCTGTATGCTAATGATACTTTTGTCTTTAATCAAATCATTTTTCAGTATCACCTTCTCTAGCTTTACTTGTTTTTCAAGTTTCCTTTAGTCGGATTTCATTATTGCATACTACTGATAAGTGATTCCATTTACAATCATCTCATGTAAATTTATATACAGCGAAGAGCCAAAACATTATGACCACCTGCTTAATATGATGTTGGCCCTCCACATGCCGCCAAAACAGCTCTTATCAGGTGAGGCACGAACGATACAAGATTTCTAAAGGTGTCTTGTATCTGGTACCAACACATTACCAGCAGACACTTTAATACTTGTAAGTTACACGGTTGAGCCGCCTGAGATCATATTTGCTGTTACAACACAAACAACTCAACTGGAGTGAGCCAGGGCAATACTTGAAAGTCTTCCTCATGTTCGGCAAATCATTCTCGAACAATCCGGGCAGGGTGGTATGGTGCATTATCCTACTAAAAGAAGACACTACTAAAGGGGAATACCGTCGCAATGAAAAGAAGTTCCTGATCTGCAATGTGATGTTTAGATAGGCGTTAGCTGTCATAGTCGCAGTGGTCTAAGCGCTGGCTTATGACCGTTCGTCCGAGAAGGATCCGGGTTTGAATCCCGGTGACGCATGGATGTTGTGTTTGTCTTACGGCACTGGTGCTCTCCCTTCCCTGGAACCAGTGGCCCTAAATTAGGAACAGACGACTGCTTATAGCCTATTGAGTTGCTCATGGTGGTCGTTAAAAATTCAATCAAAAAAAAAAAAAAAGATGTCATAGTTTCCTGCACATGAATGACTGGACCCAGAGTATACCCAGAAGAACATTACTTAAACCATTATACTAACTCCACACGGTGCATCCTAGTGCCAACACTTCCCCTGGTAAACGGCGCACATGGACGCCGCCGTCCGCATGGTATAGCAGGAAATGATATTCATCGGGCCAGATGACTTTCTTCCAATCATTTAAGGGCCAGATGACTTTCTTCCGATCATTTAAAGGCCAGATGACTTTCTTCCAATCATTTAAGGGCCAGATGACTTCCTTCCAATTATTTAAGGGCCAGATGACTTTCTTCCAATCATTTAATGGCCAGATGACTTTCTTCCAATTAAAGGGCCAGATGACTTTCTTCCAATCATTTAAGAGCCAGATAACTTTCTTCCAATCATTTAATGGCCAGATGACTTTCATTCAATTATTTAAGGACCAGATGACTTTCTTCCAATCATTTAAGGGTCAGATGACTTTCTTCCAATCATTTAAGGGTCAGATGACTTTCTTCCAATCATTTAAGGGCCAGATGACTTTCTTCCAATCATTTAAGGGCCAGATGACTTTCTTCCAATTATTTAAGGGCCAGATGACTGTCTTCCAATTATTTAAGGGCCAGATGACTTTCTTCCAATTATTTAAAGGGCCAGATGACTTTCTTCCAATCATTTAATGGCCAGATGACTTTCTTCCAATCATTTAATGGCCAGACGGTGAACCGCGGTTAGGATGGGCACTTCGAGCAGCATGCCGCTAAGCAGCCCTATTTTCAGCAGGTTTCGATGTACTGTGTGCCGTGAAACATTACTCCTGTGCCCAGCATTCAAATTACCGTGGAGCTGCGTCACAGTATCATTTCTGTTGGTTCATACCATACGGGATAGATTTCGCTCGCCTCTAGAATCGACGAGCCGTGAGCGCCTACACTTTGCCAACGTTGCATGTGTTTCCCTGCTCGGACCACTTTTTGATGACACTTAACCGCGTCTGACTGTGAGCACAATTCAAGCCTTGCCGTCTCCAAAGTGCTCTGAACAAGTCATCTGGCCATAATAGTTTTGCCTATGTCAAACGTGTCTAAGTCCGATACCTTTCCAATCTGAAGAACAAGAATAACACTGATTAACAGACATCAGTATCAGATATTATTTATACAATCTCACGACCTTCTCACGCGCCGTCGTTTACCAGCAGTTGCTCCGGTTTGCATAAAAACGAGCTGGTCTCAATGATTTGGTTCTTTCGTAGCCGTAACATTATGACTACCTCCAACCAAGAGAAATGAGCGCGCCTGGAGACCGAACGGTGGCGCCGGTGAACTTTCCAGAGTAATATATATACAACCCGAGGATCAGCTTTCGGTTAGTAGAGTGTTCGGAGTCAGAATGAGAAAAGCTGCCGATTTATCGGAGTTTGACAACGGGCAAATTGTGATGGCACGGCCCGCCGGAAATACGATTACGGAAACGGCGCGGCTTGTGGGTTGTTCACGTGCCGCCGTAGTGTTCAGAGCGACCGCAGGGCAACAGTCCGACAAATCACTCGCAGCTACAACAGTGGTGATCAGGGCAATGTGTCACAGCACACAGTTGATCGCAGCCTTCTGAGCATGGGCTTGCGTTGCCGAAGACCCAGCCGGGTCTCCATGCTCAATGCACGTCATCGCCAACAACGCATGAAATGGACCCAAGATCATCGAGATTGTACCGGGGATCATTGGAAGAAAGTGTCCTGATCTGACGAATCAAGAATACTAGTGCATCATGTAGACGGGCGAGTGCGGATACGCCGATTACCAACAGAAGCAATGGCACCTGAATGCGCTGTTGGGAGGATACAGGACGCAGGCAACGGTGTTATGCTGTGGGCAATGTTTTCAACGGACATCCCAATAGCACAAACCCTGACAGCTGTCAGGTATCTGAACATCGTTGTGGACCAAGTTCCCACATTCATAGCAGCTGTGTTCCCTGCTAGTGATGGCCAATTATCAACAGAATAATGCGCCATGCCACAGTGCCAGAATCGTCAAGGAATGGTCCGAGGAACATGCTGGTGACATTCTGTTAATGCCCTGGCCTCCAAATTCACCTGACATGAACCCAATCGAATATTTGTGGTTCGACTTGGAAAAGCGAGTTCACGCTAAATCACCACATCTCGAAATGTACGGGAACTGGAGGACCTACTGTTGACTAATATGGTACCAGATACCCCAGGATACCTATCGCCATCTCATCGAGTCGACTCGCCGATTCGCCGCTGTTTTGCGGGCTAAAGAGGGTAATCATTGGGGTATATCTTTCCTCATTGTACTGCAATGTCATAGTTGTAGGCATTTGCATTTCGTTTGGGACTTTGCCAAGAATTTCTTCTTCGTAGATAATATTGGAATCTTGCGTTGATAATAAGCTGATCATATCTCCCTTACATCGTTCTACCGAACATTCTCCTTTCTCAGAGGATATTTCTCTCTTTTCAACATTTTGAGGCGCTTCACGGTTGTGGTTCGCAGATTGTATGTCTAAATGATACAGTCACTTAAACATTAGCAAATAAAGTACTTCCAGAGTTCGTATGGATAAGAACAATTTACATTAAAATTCAAGTAAGCAATGATCCTTCCAATTGTAAAAAGTTTGCAATAGCATCAATAATATGCAATTGGTTTCAGTTACACTGCTGGACAATTGCTAAGGACGGATCATAAACGGCTATATAGCGCATAAAAAAGTAAGTGTGGTTGGATGCCAAGTGAAATAAAATAATGTCAGAATGCCAGGACATTACAAGAAAGACAATTTATTGTGCTCTGAAATCCAGAAGGCTTTGGAACGTGTTCAAGGGACAAACAGGCCATTTTGTGCAGAATACGTAAACGTTAAAAAAATGCAATTACCGTCCGCAGGCGTTCCGGCGTAAGATGTCAATACGGGATATAGCCACCATGGAGGGCGATGAAGGATTCCACACGTCGTGTCATGCTTTGCACAACATTATCAAGCAGCTGTTGGGGTAATTTACCCCATTCCTCTGTCAGTGCACGGATGAGGGTGTCCTTGTTTATTGGAGGGCATTGGCGACCAGCAAGACTCCTCCCCAAAGCATCCCACACATTTTCAATGGGATTCAGATCTGGAGAACGTGCTGGCCATACGAGGCGTTGAATATCCTCGCTCTCAAGACACTCCTGGACAGCGACTGTTCGACGACATGTTGCGTTGTCGTCCATGAAAATGAATCTATCACCGACAGCACCACGGAACATGCGAACATGAGGTAGCAGAACATCATTAATGTATCGTTGGCCAGTCATAGTCCCAGTTGGAAGCACATAGAGGGACGTACGGCCATTAATCATTATGCCAGCCCATACCATGACACTACATGTCGGATATCGGTCCCTTTCCTGTATGTTTGCTGGACAATATGCAGTACCACTATCACGCCAGATCAGTTGTCGTCGACAATCAGACGATAGACTGTATATACTCTCATCTGAGAAGAGGACAGCAGACCAGTCGTTATCAGTCCAATTGCGATGTTGATGGCACCATTGCAAACGGGCGGTACGATGACGTGTGGACAATGGGATGCACACAACAGGACGGCGGGCGTATAGTCCTCCTTCATGCAAACGTCTGGCGACAGTTTTTCGGGAGATCCGCTTGCCAGTAGCAGCCATAAACTGATTTGCTACCTCACTAGCTGTGCTGCGCCGGTGTCTTTTTGTTGATAGCACTATGTACCGATCTTCTGCAGGTGTCGTACTGCGAACACGACCTCTCCCGTGACGTTTGCTACACTCTCCATTTGTTTGAAATGATTTCCAAAGCCTTGAAACAACACTGTGGCTGACGTCGAACTCCCTGGCAACATCTGTTATTTTTCGCCCTTCTTCAATCTTGCCAATAATACAGCCACGCGTAAAATCATCTAGGTGATGTCAGGAAGACATACTGAAAATTGCAAGTTCGTCCATTGATTCTTTCCCTTTCATCTTTGCGTTTGAACAACAACGGTCAATACGCGTCAAATCCTTTATATCTCTTATCAGCGCTATAACGTCACGAACAAGTTCGGCAATCCAAAATTTGCATACGCACAACACGTCTTACTGTATCCCGCACTTATGCTAATTTCCACATTTTCCTGCCTTCCATTTTATGGTTGCTATCGTTGCTATTGTCATCTGTCCTTAGCAATTGTCCGGCAGTGTATAAGCTTTTTCCAGAGGGGTTGGGGTTAAAAACCTCCGTAAGGAGCTCAATGGGATACAAATGGTCCCCCGTGCCTAAAATGGGGCCACTGGCTCCACGTGGGGGGGGGGGGGAAGACAGTGCAATAGGACAAACACACCATCCATTCCTCACACCACGGGATTCGAATCCAAGGCCATCTTGGATGAAGAGTTAGAAGACAACGCCTCGCACTTCTAGACCACAGTGACTGACATGTAAACTTCAACTTTCGTAATATCCAGTTTGTTTGCCGCCCTGGTGGCGCAGTGGTCTAAGGCGTTGGCCTCTGATCATTCGTCCGTAAGGGGTCCGGGTTTGAATCCCGATCAGGCATGGATGTTGTGTTTGCCTTACGGCACTGGCTCTCTCCCTTCCCTGGAACCCGTGACCCTAAATTCAGGGACGGGCGACTGCTTATAGCCCATTGAGTTGCTCACGGTGGTCGTTAAACCTCCAATCAAAAAAAAAATATCCAGTTTGTATGCCGATATATGAAATATATCAATCAGCAAATATCTCTCTCTCCCCTTTATTCTCGACGTAGTATTTACTTACAGTTGAGTCATTGTCAGTGTTGCCAAATCATATAAGTAATCTCGTGGAAAGAATTGCCACTTAGGACGAAATTCACACGAAAAAGTAACAAAATTTGTACATTGGTATGCAAAACTCAAGGACGACCCAGGTTTTGACCTGTAGCGTCGCACAGGTAAGGCCTAGATATGTGAAATTCTAACCGTAGGAACTCAATTACTTACCGAAATGATAAGGGAAACTACACCGACACAATTGCAGATACTACAACATATAGTGGAACTTTATTCTGAATTTGCTATATAGTACTGGGTGCCATGATACAGATGCATCGCTGCCAAAGACGCTACGAAGGGAGAAGAAGGTTCTAAGTAGAGGATATCTTTATTCCTAACGTCGATGAATGATTTCCATCGTCTGTCAGTACTTCCCACTCGATTGTTAATGAGGTCATGCGGTAACATCGCCTATTCTTAGGTCATAGTCATCTTCAGCTGTTGGACAGTTTCCGGTGTGTGTTGACGTGCAGCAACCCGTCTCCCCGGAGCGTCCCACACGTGTTCTAACGGATTTAGGCAGGGTGAACGTGCTGGACAATCCATCCGCTGAACGTCATCGCTTTGCAACAACTCATTAATACCCACCGTACGATGGGGTGTGGTATTATCGTCCATTAACACGAACTGTTGCCTAATGGCACCTAGGAACAGAAAACCATTGGGATAGATTACAGTACCGCGCACACACCTCACTACCGCATTACAGTACGGCGCACCGGGTACAGCACAATCTTCTACTATCTGCAGCTCCGTACATCCATCGATAAGAATGCCACCCCATACGTGAACACTGCATCCGCTGCATCTATTCCTTTCACTGATGTTTTCGGGTCGATACCGAGTACTTACTTTACTCCAGATTAGCTGACATCCAGAATTGCTAGAAAAACTAAATCTACTCTCATCAGGAAAGAGCATCGTACCCCACTGTTCTGCTGTTGAGTCCTTAGGTTTTCTGGACATCTGTAAGCGGTGTCTCCGGTGAGCAGTTAATGAATCACAGTGTTCTGGTCGTCGAGCACACAGTCCATCTTTGTGAAGTCGCTTGCCCATTATAAACCGCGATATTATGCGTTCTGTGCTCATGTTCAGTTGTTTTACAAGTTTACTTGCTGTCTGGTGTCGATCCTACTTGGTCTCTAGGAGCAGATACCAGGCCTCCCTGGGGGTTGGTTTTCAGTGGACAACCAATATCCCTCCTTTGCACAGCTGTACCTGTATTCGTTATGGCCGACCACGCACGCGATACGATGCTATGGGCGATACCGAACACTTGGGCCTCACTCATCGCAGTTCACGCCTCCTCGAGCCTCCCAATTATTCGACCACGAGTAAAATCATCAAGATGTTCTCGGCGGGCCATTTCACCATCTCTAGCACAGAACAAACACAAATAAACGTCTCTGTAACACTTCCGGTGACTCAACTGATGCTATTGGACTTCGTGAGCGCATTTTGTTCTCACGTCACGCAAACCACACGCCATGCTCCATTACTACGCACCGCTGTTGCGCATGTTCCCTAACACGGTCCTGAGTTAATTTGTGTTTGGGTGCTGCTCCTCTTTGCGGCTTTATTCTATTTTTTTCCACTTCGACCTTAAGATTTGCCCACCAGTGTAGAAACTAAAAAGGAAAGGAAGGTTAAATTAGAGATATGGGTCACATTTCAGGGCCTATGAAGTTAGACAATGATAGTCACACTCTCGCGTCCGACTTTAGCACTTAAATCTCCCATGACTGTTATGACTTCTTGAAATTTGAACTGGCCGCTCCGGTGGCGCAGGGGTTTAAGCAATGGCTTTTGACCATTCGTCCGAGATGTGTCCGGGTTCGGATCCCAATGAGGCATTGATGCTGTGTTTGTCTTACGGCACTAGCTGCCTCCCTTTCCTGGAACCAGTGACCCAAAATTCGGGACGCGAGATTGCTTATAGCACAATGAGTTGCTCACGGTGGTCGTTAAACCCCAACCAAAAAAAAAAATTAACTGCTTCTTGGCTAACAAATTTCTAACATTTCGAGTAGCCATCTTTATCCTACTCTCTTGGTTTACTCTTGAGACAGAATGCGCTGACTCTCAGACCTGCTGCACACGATTTACCTTGCCGGAAAAGATCACCATGTCGCAGCACGGTGTCAGCCTATTGTCATTATGAATAAAAATGATCTTGAATAACTGTGATTGTGATTGTAGGAAAGCTCACGTACTTTAATATTTACTGAAGCTCTCAAAATTCAGTTGTCTCGAACATCTCTCTCCTGTTGTTGTCTTTCTTTATCAAGCAATCACCAGGGTAGGTGATTTATCATTATGCGTCGCCATCGACTTCGACATTGCCTCATTATTTGTGTGACGAAAATACCTTTTTTCAGGTAGTGAATTTACGATACATGTCTCCCTGCTCTGGAGCCTGACATCCTACCGACTAAACTACGCTAGCAAAGCTTATCCGCGCAACTTGACATTTTGACTTGCGTCACCTCAGTGGTACGTCACATATATCCCTCTTCAGAAAGGTGGGGCAGCAAATCACAAGTTTCCAGTACGTCGACAAACCATGCTTGAAGGAGCTCACTGTAGAAGTAGGAATTCTTATTAATTCCAAACGATGTGTGGAAGAATCATCACACATTTTTTTAACCTTACAGCCATTTGATCCAATTTAGGTTGGGGTGCTAGTGTGAAGAAAGTACTTTTTTGCAGGTGGAGAAAATTAATTAAAAGCGCGTTTTCTTGTTCCGGAGCGAGTCGTTCTCCCTACTAAACTACGCCGCAAAGCTCATCGTTGCAACTTGCCGCTTTGACTGTTATTTCACCTCAGTGATACGACACAGCCGAGTTTCCCCAGATGCTATTGTAGCTGTAAAAGCTCAGTTCCTGTTAGCTTCTATCCATCACGGAAAACATGGTTTCCGATAATGTTTCACCCCAGCAGTCAGTGTCACACTTTTCGTTGACTGCCAACTCTCGACGAAAAATTTGAAGTTGGACTTCGCTGGGGTCATACCCCTTATATCTATCTCCCACAGAAATATATCGTGAGGCACCAATTCAAAGCCATTCTTAATCAAGAAAAAGAATTCCACGGTGAAATTACTCCCATAAACAGCAGCTCTGGAGTTTTCAAAGAAATTAATGAGAACGATTTTCATCTACTTTGGCATAAACGCAAGTAGCTTTTTTATTTTCAAAATAATTCAGGAACTTTTAGGAAAATTTTCATGTTGCATATACATGCATGTATAAGTCAACTACACAACGGAATATAATAAATCGTCATGTTCTCTCTGTCTTAGGTGTTAAATATATATATATATATATATATATATATACTTAAGAGCAAAACTGAAGACTAAGGAAGAAATTTTCCCCCCAGCGTCTAGGGAGTGGCGGAAGGGGTCAGCCATGTTCTCCTCTTGTGTGGAGAAAAGTTTTTGTCACACAAGAGGTAAGCTCTCTTCCTTGTTTTTGGGTTCTAGGTTTTATAAGTTCAATGTTTGTACTTTATGTACCTTTTCTCTGTCGTTTTTTAGCTTTTCAGCTTTTAAGCATTGGTTTGTCTGTTAACATTTATGCGGGTTTTAACTCTTACTTTTCTTTGTAACTTTGAGCGTCTTTTGGGGTACCTAGGAACAGAAGAAGGCTAAGCTTGTTCCTTTTCTATGCGCTGTCTATGCGCTGTTTTTTCAAAGTAGTTAAGTTCTTAATAACTAATTAATTATGCACTTAAAGCACTGCTGAAATACTTTGTACATATTGCAACTAACTGTTTAAGGTATATAACTTTCACAAAGTTTTCTTTAGTTAATTATTATCTTTAACTTATTCTCGTTTTCGTGCTGTCATAAGTTGTAGAGTAGGGGGTTTTAGACTCAAGTTTTCTTTCAAAAATCTGTTCGTTATAAATTAACATTTCCTTTTTTAATTGCAATGTAAAATTTGGATTTCTTTTGCATTGTTTTTCAGGTTTAAATTCTCTCTCAAACGAACTTGGAATTTCGTTATAGCTGAAAATCATTTCTATTTATTATGTCACTCTCACAGCTTGAGTTCTCTTTAATCTTCTTCTCTCTGTTTAATAGTAACAGATGAAGAGCATGGGTCGGGCCATGAAGGTTAATGGATGCAAGCGAAATTGTTAACTAGTGCTAGGTCATGCTACTCTACGGAGGACATGACTTATATATATATATTTTAAACTATTTTAGGTGGGAATGTTACCTGCATCTATGGCCTTGCAGAAACCCATTTCCAACTAGGTCTTTGTGGAAGTGAGAAAATGCAGAGTTTTTGCTGGTCCTTGATAAAGCCAAGGCTCAGTATTCTCGACACCTTCTACATTCAGTTGTTTTATTATTATTTTTTTATCTTTTCTCCTTTTACTCACACAGGTAGATACATAACCTTTTCTATGTTGTATTAGGTGTGAGTCAAAATTATATATGTATTTTTTTGCTTAGGTATCTTCTTTTTAGAATATATATATATATATATTTACATTTAAAAAAACTGAAAGAAACATATAACGTCGTGGTGACTGAAATGTATTCCAGAAAAACCTAGTATGTCGTGAGGAATTTGGAAGATACGAATGAAAGCTTTCAAACACCAACCTAAAATATCTGCTTAGGAACACATTTTCTAATCCTTTTACCACACATAACGTACTCTTTAAATATTCTATGAATGAAACATATTTCAAAGTCTTTAAATCCGTCTGCTTCCCAAACCACATCTTATTAAAGTAATGATGAAAGGATAAATAAAGAGTGTTCTCTTAGGAGGCGAGACGAATTAAGCCATCCGTCGGTAGGCTCTTTCTTCGAGAAAGCTGTGTTTGCAGTGATTTTTCACAAAAGATCAGAAGAATTCGAGTACTCGTGCTCCCTTCATTCCGTCTGCATTCCAACAAGGAGAGATGAAAAATATTTCCTCTCTCCTCTTAGTATTCCAGAAGCCGCGGAAATCTATATTTCTTGTGCTCCATATATTTGCCTCGCCATCCTCATCCCCGGAATTCCACAAACAATTTTCCTCCGAATCATTTTTCGAGTACGTACGATAAGGAGAGAGGGGAGTTACTCTGCCACGGTTGGAGCGACCTGAAAGAAACGTTTGCTTGCAAGCGCCGCGTGATATGCTGCTACAGGGAACGATACAAATCGTTAATATCGTTCAATATTGGGCTACATGATGACTGACTATGTGCAAACCACTTGAAGGAAATGGACTTCCATTTCTAATGGAACTCTGACTCTTGGGAAGCGAAGGCTACAGAGACGGGTGATCTCATATGATTTTATACGGTGCCTTCTGTCTCTCTCATTATATCACAAGTGCTAAATTCTTTCCGGCGATATTTCGGAGGAAAAAAATAGAAGAAAAAAGCGGAGACAGCAATCATATTCTGAAATTTAGTAGCAATATCCATCTCGTTTTTTCCCTATTGCAAGTGAAATCTGGTATTACATAAAATATTTTTCTTTCCTTTTTTTTTATTCTGGTCAAAAATTTACCGTGTTTCAACAAGATGAAAGTGAACCACGAGGATGTTATGAAAGTTTTCAAGAACCGAAACTATCTGCACTTCTAGCACTTTGTGTTTCTTAAGTCGACATCACTAAGGATAGACGGTTACAGAAAATATCACCTGCAGCTAAACAAAATAAACAACTTCAAAAATTCAGAGTATTCGATATACAGGGTGATTCAGAAGTGTTGGCTATAAATGGAAACATAGCTAGTACTCATCGAAACAAAACAAAAATTCTTTAGTCAGCACAGGTCTTGAAACGAACGGTTTCCGAGATAGTTGACATTTTGTTGAAGGTTTGCCATAGGCAATGTAAAGTGGTTTTTCTCACAGCAGTCCGTTATTTCGATAGTTCTTGCACCTCTGGGTGAAAATTCCGGAAGGCTGAATTGTTTGAGGCGCCAGGAAGACACCAACCTGCCACCTCCACCACATCCCCCCCCGAAGTGCCCCCCAAGTTAAAAAACAAACCACTCCAGTTCTTGGAGTAAAACACCACACAAGGAAAGAGTTTGAGCTCCTGGGGAACAGTGAAGGGCATGATTTGGAGGAAGGGTTGGATTGAATGTCCGAACTTTCACCCCAGAAACAATATCCTCAGATGTGTCTCGCAGGATCTCGCCGAAAACAACAAATACAACACAAATAAACTGTGGGGAGAAAATAACGTTACATCTAACAACCCTGTATAATGTTAAAACGGCAAACAACACGTACAAATAGGGCCGAGGTATTATGTACGGTGATTACCTTCGCAACAAATGTTCCCAAATGTCCCTCGTTTGTTTCGATACAGGCTTTTACTCTCATTCTCAGCGAGACGCGCTTTCGTTCAGACATGTCTGGTTTTTTGCGTTACTTCTGCACACGCAGTTTCGACTCTTATCCGTAATTCGTATACATTGTCCACGAGACTGCATACACTCGTCTTTTCAAATTGCTCCAGATGCAGAAAATCAATAGATTGAGGTCAGGTGAGCAGGCAGGCCACGTGCGGGATCCGCATCGACCTATCCTTTACACTCCAAACGTTGCATTGAGATAGTGCCTCACCATGCAACGAAAATGCACTGGTACACCGTCGTGTATAAACTACATTGCTGCACGTGTACGAAGGAAGACATCTTTTAGTAGCTGCGGAAAGTCGTGCTGCAGGAAGTACAGACACAAATCCCATGTAAGCCTGTTGGGAAGCACAAATGGTGCTATGAGACTATCACCTAAAACACCAGTTTATACGGTAATTGCGAATCGAATCTGGTGACATGAATGCTGGATGGCGTGAAGATTTCCGAAAGCCCACTCATGGCAGTTATGAAAATTGAAAATGCCAGGACTGGTGAATGAGGCCTCATCAACGAATAAAACATTGATTTCACAAATGGTGCTGCTGTTATTTACAGTGTTATTTTACTTTTTGTACTGCGAGCTTTAGTTTTGTACACCAGTATAAGCTAGGCTGATGGCTTCGCCTGCTCCGTCGAAATACCACTCTGCAGGGATATGCGAAACTCTATCAAAATTTGATAGATCGGTCCAGGGACCCACTGGAGTCTGCTGCCCCCACAGGAACTCCACTTTACACCCGTTTACCATAACCCGCACGTGCAAAATGGGCCGGGCTTCTCAATTTTGCGTCTGGCTGGGAGATTTATTCGCCAGCGCGATGAAGTTTGGGACCAAAGTCATGGCAACACAAAGACATATCGAAAGCTAATAACATTAGCTCAAGCAATATAGATTAAAGTACATAATGTTATTAATATCAGCAACAGTTGTCACAATCCGCATGCATATTAACCCACATAATGCGTACCTAACTCTGCTCTCTAAACTTTAATATAATGTCTAACTTCCCTTTGATGTTTTGTTTTAAAATCTAACTTTCTGTTATTATTCCATTTTGAGGATTCACTTTCCACTGACGCATAATTACGTCCATATAGAAATATAACAAGAGCCCATTAGGGGTTGATTTCATTATGCTCGTTTACTTTAACGTTTTTCTAAAGCGCGGTATTATAAATTTAATTGGACAGAATATCAAACTCACCAAATGGGATTAATGGAAATCGATGCTGTGGGAGAAAATAACCCACCCTTTTTAGCCTGGATTTACATAATGTTTTCCAAATTGCTTATGAAAACCCAGATAACTGTCGAATGAATTTTTTAAACACCACTTACTGTAATTTTCAGGTTAAGAGCCGCGCTTTTTATGGTAAAAACGTTGCGTTTTTGTGTTTGTTTGTTTCGGGGTTTAACGACCAACGTGAGCAACTCGATGAAATATAAGCAGTCCCGTCCCTACTTTAATGCCACTAGTTATAGGGAAGGGAAGGAACCAGTTCCATAAGACAAACACATCACTCGTGCCTCACGGGTATTCGAACCTGGTTTCATCTCTTAAGAACGCTTAGACCACTATGCCATTGGGGTGGCAGATTGCCGTTTGCCAACCTTGTGACTCGTATGCAGAGTCGGCTCTTACTCCGGATTTTCTTTTTAACATCTGTTCAGGGAACAGCAATTGCAAGTTTGTGTGAAATAAACACACAGTAAATAGCCATGGATTTTCCTCGGGTTTTGAAGCGTACGTTTATCCCTGCAAGATTATTACGAACGAGAGGAAGAACCATTATCGCGATTTTTCTAAGTTTCTTGTTTTTTCCAATTTTTCCACAAAAGTGAACTGAGCCAATTTTTAGATCACCGTGAAATCTATCAAAAATAACGAAATTCGGCGTTGTTATGTCGCTAAGTATAATATTAATGAGAAAGGAACATATTGTCAGACCTCGAACATATTAACACTTTTCCATAAATGCTACTCGAAATATGTGTGTGTACGCTAATTATAGCGTACAACAGTACTTAATTTAAAATAATATTACGTCGCTGGTGGCTATCTCCCGCGAACCAGTTTCGAGAAGCCGCGCACAGGATGAAACCGGAACGATTGATTTCGACTTCTGGATCAGAGAGCTCTAAAGAAGGGAAAGAACACATACAACTTCCCCTAGAGAGCATTAAACCAACATAAACGACAGCAACATTTAATGACAAAAAATGCAGGTTCGAGATTATAAGATGCCGCACAATCAAGTTCAATGAACAGTGAATAACTCATATGTAAATCAGTGTGTCAGACTGTCCCTAGTCAATAAGTTCAGCAATCAATGATTTCCTTGGTAATGCAGGCATTAATTTAGGCTCTGGAAATCTTTGCTTTAAATCAATAAATGTCTCGATCGTCGTTGACATGAATGACCTCCTTACCTTACATACAGCGAAAGCATAAACCAGTTAGTATTTCAACACACAGAAAGAGGAACTAGTTTTACACACGTACAATAACGACGCATGTCAATGAAACACGAGAATCTTTTCTCACTGTCACAAGAACACTGACCCTTAACACATTGCTTTCTCCTTAGATGCACACGATGTCATCACGTCACCGACACAGGTAGAAGTTCTGTGCTTGAAAGGTTTTCCCACGGTAAGAGAAAAGAAAAGTGGCAACATTCGCCTTGTCACAACTGCAATCGCTTGGTTGCGAAACGACTCGTTGTTTACCAAACAGCCAGCAAAGTACGTAAGACAACTTTTCGTACTTGCCAATAACAAAACGTAATAATTATGTTTCGTAACAATAATGTATGTATTCCTATTTCACGTTGACAGCTAAAAAGCCCATCTACAGTCGGCTCTTGGACGCGTAAACTTTGTAGCGGTATACACTGAGTTATCACTAAATTATGACCAACTCCCTAATAATTCGTGGGTCCTCCTTTCACACTTAGAACAGCAGCTATCAAACGTGGCATTGATTTAATAAGAAGCAGTTGCGAGGTATAGCCAACAAAGTTGTGTGTAATGTGGCACTCAATGCAGGTGTAGAGGTGATTGGTGTATTCAGACGCCTAATATGCCATTCCATAGTGCTCTATGCGATTGTTATCTGGAGAGTTCGGATGCCAATCGATATTTTGGAAGTATGAACTGTGTTCCTCAAACCATTCCTGCACAATATTGGGCCCGTGGCACGGCGCATTGTCCTCTTGGAAGACACCGTTGGCAATTGGGGAGAGAGAAAGCAAGAGATTCCTGATAGTGGGCACCAGTCATACGCTGTTCCACATGCCATACGGTTCCAAGTTCGTGCCCGGTAAAGATTCCCGACACCATACAATCGCATCCACCGGCTTGCACTGTGGAGACCATGAAGGATGAATTGAGTGCCTCATGTTGTTTGCACCAAATACGTACAGGACCATCCACGTAATGGAGTAAAAAGCGCGAATCGTCGAACCAGCATGTTATATTCCAGTCATCCAACGTCAAACTTGCATGACAGGCGAGACTTTTGCGCCGATGAAGTGTAGTTAAGGGAGGATGTCGTCGGTATTTTCTGCTGCTATAATCCATATGTACGAGCGTGCGACGTATGGTCATGGCAGATACTGTTCCGGGTTGACCTCTGTTGTATTGGGTAGTCAACTGTTGAACAGTGCTATGTCTGTTAGCCTGTACGAATCGTTGGACCTGGCCAACGGACACAACACAGTTGATGAGATAAGCGCTCACCTCTCACATGAACCTTTCCCCGTCCTCTGCAGTTTTGCCTCCTGGTGGTTGTTTGACCATTATCAAGCCAGTCCTGATACACTTTAACTACAGCGGCTCGTGAATAACCCACCAGTTCAGCCGTTTGGGAAATGGAGGCACCAGCTCTCCGAGCTCCCACAATCTGTCCAAGTCCGATAAATCCTTCCGTTTACCGATCGCGCTCCGAATTTTACTATATGCTGCTCCACTCACACCCCTTATATATGCTACGTGGGTCGACTAACTGTGCCCTCTCCGAAAATCACTTGGTCAACGGGCCGCAACCACTTTTGATAGGGTGGTCATAATTCAGTAATCACTCGGTGTGTATCTTTTATTTGTACACCATAGTTCGCACCTTCGTCTTATGTCTTGCCGAATTTTTTTCCTCGAGGAGAGACACGTTAAATTTGATTCCCTCTATTTTTATTGATCCTTTCTCTCTCGCTGTCCGCTAGAACACGTTGCTGACCCCCGGGGGATTTCCACTATCGTCCCATCTCTAACTGAGAGGTTAAACCAAGTACAGCGAGTACCATTCACGATGGAGTTGGGGGACATTTCTCTTATACATGGTCAGCAGTAACTGAAGAGCCAAGTATAAATTTGTCTTCTTGAAAGGAAATTGATAGCAAGAATTTGTGGCAGTAGTCACACGTTTCTGTCATATCCCAGCATGCAGCACATCTGAAAATGTAGTGTCATTCAAACTCTTACAAAAAGTACCATTCGTGATTTTAGCTCATTTAGTAAAACTACTTGAAATTAAAAGCAGAATTTATCTTTATTTTTTCCTTCCTGCACGGTTCTTCCTTATTCATCCTTTTATTTATACTTTTTCATGAACATTCTTCAGTAAGAAATATATGTTAAATATTTCTAACTTTATTTTCATTCACTTTTCTTATAATACAAATCAGTCTTTTCAACTAAAAATAACACCGGTATTTCATGCCATGAGCGCTGCATTTATGGAATTCATAATCATTATCGGGCCCTGAAAATGACTATTAACAAAAGCAAATAAATAAGCTAGTAAAGGACAGGACATTCGGGATTTTCAATCCCATCATCCATTTAATTTTTGCAACAGCTTATGGAATTACCGAAATTAACTTAAAATATTATGCAATTATGGGTAAACGACTTTTTAAATATGCAGGTAGTTCAGATAGTAACACTAGCGTAATACCATGCTATTTATTGATGGCTAAGGGATTACCAAATTTTGGGGTGCAGAACTTATGCAGGTGCGACTCTAACAACGAGAATTTGTTTTCTAGTAACGATTTTTGTCAGGTGCCTGTCATGCGCCCATCCGTCGCTTAGCCTGAAAATTACGGTAACTCTCCAACACGGGCGTAGAATCGTTTGAGAACGAGGAAGGACGTGGACCCCTGAACTTTTGGCTTTAATTTGTAACTCAACACACGATGTTTCCCTAAATTTTTCAATTTCTAAAGATCATTATTTCTATAATTTAAATTGAAATTCATAAAAATGAGAACTATTGTTTTCAAATACCAAATATGTCGCTGTGCGGCTATTTTTGTTTTCATGCTAATGCGTGTTATGTAAACGCAAGAGACAGCCTTATTCGAACTCTGAGCCTCCTTAACTTCATTGCTTCCTTCTGATATCTTATGCAATGAGGATAAACTTTATTTTAATTTTCATCTTCGTGATCAGTAATTAAGTCTTCATTGACTATAGTCTGAAACAATTTAAGCAGACCTCCCCTTTGCAGATCTATTGATCTATTCCTTTTCCCTTTCCAGCATTCTTTCTTTTCTCAGCACCACTTTCGTATTTTCTCTTTCAATCTCGTCTTGCACTCATTCTCAGTTACCTAAAGGATTAAAAAATAAAACGTTAATGTATTAAAAGTATCATCATCATCATCATCATCATTGTCAACCATTATCAACCACTGCTGGACGACGGTCTCCCAAAGTTTCTTCCACAACGGTCTGTCTTGTGCCAGTCTCCTCCATGTCACTTCCGCATACTTTCGAATTTCATCCACTCTTCTCCCATGTGGTCTTCTTCTGGGTTTTTTTCTGTCCCTTGGAATCCAATCGAAAATTTCGGTTGTCCATCCATGGTCTGTCCTTTTGGCAGTATGTCCAGCCCATTGCCATTTCAGGGATTTAAATCTGATCATGATGTCTTCCATTCTTGTTATTTTTCTGATCCACGAGTTCCTCTTCTTACCTCTCCTGGTTACACCAAGCATGCACCTTTCCATGCTTCTTTGAGTTGTCTGCAGTCTTTGTATGTCTCTTTTAGTTAAGGTCTACGTCTCTGCACCATATGTAAGCACTGGAAGGATGCATTGATCAAACACTTTTCTTTTAAGACATAATGGCATATTGCTCTTGAAAATTATGCTGTTTCTTCCAAATGCTCTCCAGGCAAGTTTTGTACACCGAATAATTTCTTCATCAATGTGTCCCTGACTTGATAGCTGCTGTCCAAGATAAAGGTACGTGTCTTTTATCTCCAGCTTTTCTCCATCAATCGATAAATCTTCATTTCTTGTAAAAGCATTGAACATCACTTTTGTCTTCTGAAAGTTCATTTTTAATCCCTCTTCTTTACTCTTGTCAGCAAGTTCCTGGATCATAATCTGAAGCTCTAATGTGGTAGTTGCAAAAATTAATACGTCATCAGCAAAACGAAGGTGTGTTTAGATAATCTTCATTAATCTGTATCCCTTTGTTTTCCCAGTTCAGTGATTGAAAGACATTTTCCAATGTGGCATTAAAGGGCTTGGGAGATATGGTGTCACCTTGTCTCACTCCCTTTCCAATTTTTATGTGTGTTGTGTTTTAAACAGCCGAATCTTTGCACTTGTATTTTCATAGATGTTATTAATAATATTAATGTATGCATCTTCAATACCGCAGGATTTCAAAGCCATTGTAACTGCTGATGGTTTCACCGAATCAAAGGCTTTTTCATAATCGATAAGAGCCATGCACAATGGAAGTTCATATTCCTTAGCTCTTTCAATTAGTTCTCTCAGTACGTGGATATGATCTATTGTGCTGTAGCCACTCCTGAATCCAGCTTGTTCTCTTGGTTGAGCCATGTCCAGTGTCACCTTCAAGCGGTGTGAAAGAACTTTAGTGAAGATTTTATAAACCACTGATAGGAGGCAGATAGGTCTGTAGTTCCTGAGATCCTCAATGTCACCTTTTTTATGTAGCAGAATCATTGTAGCGTTGTTCCAGTCCTCAGGAATCTTCCCTTCAATAAAGCATCGAGTGAAAATTGAGGCGAGTGCTGTTTCGATTTCTCCACTTGCTTCTTGTATGATGTCTACAGTAATTCCATCTTCTCCTGGATCTTTCCCCCGTTTCATGTTCTTGATTGCATGTGCAACTTCTGCTAGGAGGACTGGAAGAACTCTGGTACTGGTACCTTTCATGATGTCTGGAGTACATGTATCATCCCTTTCATATAATTTGGAGTAGAAATCTTTCACCCTTGTCAAAATTTCGCCTCTATTTCTAGTTACAGAACCATCTTCTTTTCTCAGTGTCCTAATCTGTTTTGTTTCCTTACTGAGATGTCTCTTTGCTATCTTTAGGCTTTGGTTGTTTTCAATTGCTTTCCTCACTAGTTCACAGTTGCATTTCCGTGCGTCTTCAGTGATACCTTTTGGTACTGTCTTGCATAACTCTATATATTCCACTTTGGAAGTCACATCTTCTTTAGTTGTCCTCATCTCTCTTCCTTTTTTGCATCAACATTTTGGTTTTTCCTGATAATTTGTTCACGTGCATCTTGTTCTTAGACCCAGCTAATTTTGTTGCTGTTTCCATAAGAGCTTTGGTTACTTTTCTGTTAACTTCAGAAATATCCACTTCTTCCGATGTTAAGCCTTCTAAAGCAGAGAATCTGTTCTTCAGTTCCAACTTGAAGGTATTATGGTGTTTTTTTAGGTTGGTTATGTCAATACATTTTGTTTGTCTTATGAGCTTGCCACGTTCGCGTTTAGTGTTGAGGTGCATCTTACATCTCACCAATCTATGGTCACTACCTGTGTTGAACTTGTTTAGCACACTGCAGTCTTCTATGACGAATTTTTTGTTACACATAATAAAATCAGTTTCACTTGTCGTCCCATTTGGATGTCTCCATGTCCATTTCCTGTGTGGCTTTTTCTTGAAAAAGGAGTTCAAGATGAAAAGCCCTTCTGCCACTGCAAACTCAACGAGAGTATTTCCACGCTGGTTTCTGTTGCCGTGACCAAATTTACCTATTGAAGTTTCATTCTGTTGCCGTTGCTCTATTTTTGCATTGAAATCTCCCAGAATTATCTTGAAGTGCTGCTTACCTTTATTATTTAGATGACGAATTTCCTCATAAAATTCTTCAATTTCTTCTTCAGGATGACTTGTGGTGGGTGCATAAGTTTGAATAATCTGAGCCTTGCACCTTCTCGAGAGTTGGATAACGAGTCGTGCAGCTCTGTCAGAGGAACTTTCAACTTCTACAATTTTATCCTTCAGTTTGTTGTTTATTATAAATCCAACACCACTAGTTCTGCCAGCATCTGTCCCACGATGGTAGAAGAGATGTCCACTTTTCAGTTCAATGAGATCTTCTCCTTTTCTCCTTACCTCACTTAGCCCGACGATGTCCCACTTGATCCTTTGTAGTTCCTCTTCCAATTCAGGAAGCCTTACATCGGAAGATAGGGAGCGTTCATTATACGTAGCCAAGGTCAGCATCAAATGGCAGCCTAGTCCGGTCCTCCTGGGATTCTTAGCACCCTCTGCCTTCATGTCGCACTGGCAGCTGCCTTGGCCAGGTACATTTCAGCTGCCGGAGACTGAGTGTCAAGATCTAAGTTGTGGAGTCATTTTGGAAGGGTTTGGCCATAACTCACCACGCTGGCCAAGCGGGTTGGTGAGTGTGGGATAGCATTTCCTCTAATCCCGATGGTATAGTTATACCGCTATTGGCGGTCGTCAGAGCCCCTTTAGTGGGAACAGGATGCACCACGAGAAGGCGGGATTGACATTTGCCAAGGAGAGGGTGTGATGTTACGCATCAAAGTATATTTTTTAATATTACTTGTTGGGTTGGCAGTAAAAATAAACCAGAGAACGAAATGCAAATACTGTCTTTGCATTAAATAGTTCTCCTTTTGAAACCTCAGATGCAGTAACTTTGCTTTTCTCGAAATTAAAATAATTTTTATATATTAAATATACAAAATACACCAAAGTTATGTTTTAAGAAAATGAAATCAACTGAAACATAACGTTTTAATTTTTGATACAAACTTATAACAATATTTTCATATTAAGAATTGCACTACACCTTGTTTTTTATTGTTTACGATAGTTTGAGCACACAAAAACACGAAAAGTACAGAAAGAACATACGGATATACGGGGTTTTCGGAATCCGGAACTATCCCATCTAACCCAGGAGAGTTGGCTGGCTTAATTTATGTATATTCAGGCGTTGCCATGCCCCATACAATATATCCTATACAAATAAGGTAGCATTTGCTTGGTTGTGCTGGGCATTCTTTATTAACTTGTTATATACTGCATATTACACTCCTGTCTTATTAATTTTTATGTCTATGTTGAGGGCCCCCTTCCTAGGCGCGAGGTCTGGGACAGGTGCACCGCTTTCCCGGGACTAAAAGCGGCCCTAGTCTTACACAATCTGACCCTCCTGTTTTATGATATGATATTCAATTCAGCCCTCCATTGGATGATCTTCTCACCGTAAACACAGTGCGAAACCGCAATCATTTTTACTTTTCAGTGAAAAATCATTATAGATATATATGATATAAAACTGATTCCGTAATTTAAATATGCATACATTACTTGAAATATTTCGTTTAATCATGACAACCGTCCCACCCTCCCGCAAATTTTGTGACAAACCTACTCTTATGCTTGGCGCAGTTATGCTCCATAAACGAACTCGTGCGATTAAAACCAGACAGTTTAATGCCTCATATTCGGATCTTGCAAATTTCGTTAAAATTAAGAAAATAATGCGTCCAAGTAACCGTACAATTCGGTTATATAAACCTGTGGAAGGATGCGGAGCTACATTTTAAGAAAGTTATTTGATTATTCATTTTTCGTGGTAGCAACAAAATTCATTCCCTGGAAATTTCTAAATAAATTTTGAAATTCATTCTATTCACTTCGCTCTAAGATACCTTATTCCGCTTGTTAAATCCTAATACTGCAATTTTGCGATGAACCCCGAGTCAAAGCGGAGAGCAAAAGGTCTTTTCTCAGAACATAATTTCTATATATCAAAGTTCTACTGAAAATTGCGTTCAATTATAGAGAAGAACAAATTAAAAAGGGAGGAAAAGGGCAGTTCCTCTCCGGGTACCACCAACTAGTTAAAGAGTTCCATAACACAGGCCGTAAAGAAATGCTTTGTCTGCTGCTGTTCTGGGTGAGAAAAAGGCTTTCTTTAAATCCCTACAAACGCATGGCAATCGCGAGAAAAAATAGTAGCTTTAGAAATACTGTTGCGTCATCTTTTCAGTATTTGCGGGATTGAAATAGAAAGCTTTTAAAGGAGATATTCCCGCCTGCGGTCCTGGAAAAAAGTATTAGGAGGAATTCCTTTGGGTCGTCACGTGCGAAGCGATCAGATACAATAATATACCAATGTTATTTACCATCCAGGGCAGGGTAGGAATCGAAAATGTCATTGTCATTTCAACATAAAAGCGTCCTTTTAACTGCATGTTCGGCGATGTGTCTGAAACTCAATATGCTTAAAAAGGCACGACCTTTTGCTTTATGCTGCAGTGCATGTAAAATTTCCCTGTAGCTAAATTTATTACACGTGCTTTCGTTGAATGATATCCCATCAACGTTGGTGTATCATCGAATATGCCCTTAAGGTATCTTCATTTTTTTTGACGGATTTCATTTGTCTTCTAATTTTGTTTATTGCCATGGATGATAATTAAGACGGACATGGAGCAAGTATGTAAAATAGCACAGACTAAGGTCTTCAACTGAAAAGTGCTTTAAGTAAAAAATTTGCAATTTCAGATTTAGCTTCAAGATAGAAGAGCCGTCCGTCACTAAATGTTAAAGTACATTTCCTGAAGTTATCGGTAAAAAGGACTTTTTGCTTTCTCATCTGATGGCTGCTACAAGAAATACTACATAGCTTTTGAAATATTAAACATCGCTTTGCATTAATAATTAAAAGAAAATAATGCCCAAGTTCTGTTGTAACATAAGCGTACTTCCTTGTCATAAAAACACATTTAACGTAATCTTTCGTCTTACTAGCCTGACTGGTACAAAGCTACTCACTGGTAAACGAGACGGACTTATGGGTAATCCCTACCGGTATGCTCGACCGAAAATAAGCGTACCCAGTACATTGTTCCTGTGAGGATGAGAGACGAGAGAAACAATATAGCTATCTCCCTGTGGTTAAAACTCACAAACCACCAACTAACCACCTGACTATAAAGTTACTCTCAGAGCTTGCAACGTATTCCTTAGAAGATTTAATAACCTAGCTTTCCACAACGAAGAGCTAAAATATTATGACCACCTGCTCAATATGATGTTGGTACTCCACGTGCCGCTAAAACACCTCTTACCCGGCGAGGCTTAGACACTACAAGATTTCAAACGGTGTTTTGTGATATCTGATACCAACAGGCTACCAGCAGATCCTTTAACTCTTGTAAGATACGTTGATGAGCCGCTGAAGATCGGTTTTCTGTTCCAACAAAAACCACACGTACTCGATTGGATTGATGTCTGGTGAATTTGGAGGCCAGGGCAAAACCTGCAAGCGATCCATGCTGGAACAATCCTGGCAGTGTTGAATGACATACTATCCTGCTGATAGAAGGTAAAACTAGAGGGGAATACCACTGCCTTGAGAGGATGCTTCTGGTCTGCAATGGTGTTTAGGTAGGCAGTAGGGAACATAGCTTCCTGCCATGAATGATTGGAAATGCCGCCCCGGTGGCGCAGTGGTCTAAGGCGTTGGCCTCTGATCATTCGTCCGTAAGGGGTCCGGGTTCGAATCCTGGTCTGGCATGAATGTTGTGTTTGTCTTACGGCACTGGCTCTCTCCCTTCCCTGGAACCAGTGACCCTAAATTAGGGACGGGCGACTGCTTATAGCCCATTGAGTTGCTCACGGTGGTCGTTAAACCTCCAATCAAAAAAAAAAAAATGATTGGAAACAGGGTTTCCCAGCGGAACATTCCCCGAAGCATTACACTTCCTCCACGTGCTTGTTGTTTTCGTCCCAAGATGCATCCTGATGGCAACACTTACCCAGGTAAACAACGGACACCAACCCGGACGTTTACATGCTGCAATAGCCTCCCCGTAGACGCAGTGGTCTAAGCGCTGGCTTTTGACCATTCGTCCGAGATGAGTCCGGGTTCAAAATCCGATGAGGCATGGATGTCGTTTTCGTCTTACTGCACTGGCTGTCTCCTCTCCCTGGAACCAGTGGCCCTAATTTAGGGACCGGCGATTGCTTATAGCCGATCGCGTTCCTCACAGTAGACTTTAATCCCCCAAAACAAAAGACAAAAAAACAAGAAAGATGACACCGAATTTTCGGGTGTAATAAGCACGTCTTTTGAATCCGTTCTGACACAAATTAAATTTATCAAAGCTATTCAAAGTCAATGGAACCGGTATGGAAAGCAATAGTATCTGACGGAAGAAAGAAGTTTTTCAATCGGGTTTTTAATCACTCAGATATTGCTGTAAACGGAATCGTGAGCTTACGCCCTATGGTTGCAGACGTGTGCGTTAAGAAGAACATGAATTTATATGAGAAACATTTCACACCGGAAACGCTCTCCAACATAGAAATAATTTTTCAAATCGGACTCATAAAAACAGAGATATCGACAAAAATAAGATGTGACTTTACGTCCCATGGTGGGAAAACCATGCATTATTTTAGGAAGAAAGTATTCCAAAAGGTTTTTCCATATGAGCGGTATCGGTCCAAGAGGAAAAAATTGTCGAGTTTTCAGGAGCCCAGATTTGGCAACAAATACATCAGAAGCAGAAATTAACACTTATGACCCCTGGTGGCCAAACCATTCTTTACCAAACATTAGAAATTATGTGAAAATATTTTCCATCAGGTCTTGTATGCGATACAGGAAGAATTTTTCAAATCGGAGTTTTAGAAGCAGAAATAGCGCACTAAACGCAATTTACCTTTGTGCCCCCTAGCGGAATATCTATAATTTACTTGAAAATTTTGAATTTATAGGAAAAACATTTCGCATTGGAAACACCATCCAACAAAGAAGGAATTTTTCAAATCGGTCTCCTAGAAGTGGAGATATTGACAAAAATAAGATATACATCTGCGCCCCCTGGCGTAGAAACCATGCATTATTTCAAGAAGAAAATGTTCCTAAAACGTTTGTCGACATGAGTAGTATCGGTCAACAAACGACTTTTTTCAATCGAGATTTTGGAAGCTCATATTTTGCTGCAAATACATCAGAAGCGGAAATCGAGACTTACGCCACCTGGCGGCCAAACCATTTTTTACAAAAATTATAAACCATGTGCAAAGGATTTCACATCAAGAGCTGTATCCGGTGAAGAAAGAATTTTTCAAATAGGAGATTTAGAAGCAGAGATGTAGGGGAAAGCAATTTACCTTTACGCCCCCTAGCGGCGAAATTGTACATCATAAAAAAACGGAATAAAAGATCATCATTCGCATACTTCCAGCTTTCCAATGCAAAAAGAGTTTTCAAATCGGACTAATAGTTACAGAGATAGCGTGGGTACAGACGGACGGACAAACCAGTAACATAAGCACGATCTTTTTTTACAAAAGACGTGCTAAAAACATACTGCAACAGGCAATGATATTTATCGTACCAGACGACCTTCTTCCATCATTCAGGGCCAAGTTTTGATGCTCGCGTGCCCGCTGTAGGCGTTTTAGACGGATGTCCTAGGTTAGCATGGGCCCTCGGAGTGGTCTGCGGCTACGGAGCAGCCGCATCTTCTGCAGGGCACGATGTACCCCGTGTAATGATACCTTACTCCCGTCACCAGCATAGAAATCACTGGCGAGTTACGCTACAGTATGCCTTCTGTGTTGGCTCGTACCATGCCGGAAAGACTTCTCTCGCCTCAAGCATCCAAGAGCAGTGGTCGGCCCACAACTTTTCGGGTTTTCCTGGTTTTCCCGTACTCGGATCACTTTTCGAAGGTATTAACCTCGCCTGACGGTGCGCACCCCACAAGACTTGTCAGCTCGGATACGGTAAAAGTAGGAAGCTCTTGCATCACCCTTATTCAATCTATCTGGTTTCTGTTTTGTTTCGCTGGTTGCGACGCTGTGATTTTATTATCGCAGATTTGATACTCTCTCTCTCTCTCTCTAACCCCTCTTTCTCTCGTCCTCTAGGGTAAGGCGTAGATAGTGTGCATGTCTTATGGCGCTGG
This sequence comes from Macrothele yani, assembly GCA_039090855.1. Classification (NCBI taxonomy): domain Eukaryota; kingdom Metazoa; phylum Arthropoda; class Arachnida; order Araneae; family Macrothelidae; genus Macrothele; species Macrothele yani. Next base: position 53,469,404 of record CM077017.1, read on the forward strand.
CTCGGTGCCTTTTCTTGAACCAATAGGCCTAAATTAGGGATGGACGACTGCTTATAGCCTTATGAGTTGCTCACATTAAGAGTTAATAGCACTTTAACACTTATTCGACGTGCAGTGACGTGCCTGGCCCGCAGCGCGCACATGAGATAAAGGCAGATAGAAGTGACAGCACACGCCAGTGCAGTATAGTGGATAGCAGTCGGAGCTCCGGAGCCGAGAGTTGTGGGTTCGAATCTTGCATAAAAATGATGGAGAAATTTACTTCGTCATTCTGGCGCCCGAACTTCCAGGATGGTCTGGCTGTTAGATATCTCGCAATGGTGCTTTGATCTTTCCACACCGCGAGATAGGCAAACTGAGAATCCCTTCTTCAGCTCTTCGAAAAAATAAATCAGGGTGTTGTTACGTTCCACAAACCAAATTGTCTGGAATTTCTCAAATGCACGTTCTTCATGTAATGACTGCCTACAGCGACACATGGTCCCGGCTGACCATTGGGCCATGCCCGCGACCTTCTTTCGGCGGGCGAAGGAGGAGATGTGACGTGCCTGCCCCGCAGGGCGCACATGAGATAAAGACAGACAGCAGTGAGAGCACACGCCAGTGTAGTATAGTGGATAGCACTCGGAGCTCTGGAGCCGAGTGTTTTGAGTTTGAATCCCGCCCCTGGTATAAAAATGATGAAGAAATTTACTTCGTTATAGTGCCGATCAGGTTTAACTGTAGTAACAACAAGATAGCATGCGTACTTACTTCAAACAGTATTGTCTTTTACACACGCACACAATCTCCTTTACACTGGGCGCGGCTTTTTATTTACCTCTGACTCTGTCAGCCATAAATGTATGAAGAAAATAAATACAACGAAGAAGTCGCATAATTTCTAATATGTTGGAAAGCGTATCATAATCATGCAATGCATTGATTATAATACGCTTTCCAACATACTAGAAATCATTACTCAAGTTATCACGAAAATGGCTGTGAAATAAATCTCACTCCTGTGCCCTGGCCTTTTATCCCATTTCGATGATATTCAACAGAACTGGTTCAGTATACCTCCGAAAAAACATGATAACGTTTTGTCGCAATCGAAGCAATTTTACGTAAGTTATGATGCATAAAGGCTATGTAATAGATCCCGCTTCTGTGTCCTAACCTTTGACCCCATTTCGCCCATTTTCCAAAGGATTCGTCCCTAGGCAGGTCCCTACAACATAATGACATTTTATCCAAATCGAAACACTTTTACGTAAGTTATGATGCATACTGCCGATGGAAGTGATTCCGCTCCTATGTCATGACCTTTGAACCCCATTTCGCCAATTTTCAATAGGGTGTGTCCCCAGGTGGTCCCTAACCACATATTAAAATGAAATCGAAATCGAACCTTTTTTACGTTAGTTATGACGCATAAGAGCAGTGAAATGGATCCCGCTCCTATGTCCTGAACTTTGACCCCATTTCGTTCACTTTCAATAGGTATCTTCCCAGGTGTTCCCCTATCACATACTAAAATTTCATCGAAATCGAACGATTTTTACGTGAGTTATCGTGCGGACGAACATACGCACAAAACGCGTAACGTAATGAGGCAGATGAGAATCGCGACCATCTGCTCGCAAGAGTGTGACGTCATAAAACTTTGATAGGATCCACACACAGCGCGTGACGTAATGAGACAAATGGCGTGACCGCGCGCCAACATCTAATTGAACGACGCCATGACATTTCACTAAAAACGTGGTAATTCGTGGTGGTTATTTAACCCAATAAACGAATTTTTCTAAAGTCGAGATCAAGCTAAATCGATTTCTAGTACCAGAAAACGGTAGGTTAACGACTTTAATCAAAATACTTAGAGCCCTTTTCAAAATAAAATTTACATACATGCAAGAATTGCTCGTTTAATGTGAACGTCAAGTAATTTTGCTTCCTGTACTTCGAATGGAAAAAATTCTGTACACATTTTCTTCCCAATTAATGCGTTCCCAAGGATGAAAATTTGAACATCGATTAAAATATCTACATTTTATAACTTGCAATACTTAATATTTTCTAAAACATAACCATAATTATGCAATCCAACATTTGTTTCTCTACTGACGTCATCAAAGTACAGGTCGCGCCATTCTTTCTCTGGTTTCAAAACCACCAAAGGAAAAGTTATTGATTTTTAATATAATTATGGTTATGTTTTAGAAAATATTAAGTATTCCAAGTTATATTATGAAGTTATTTTAATCGATGTTCAAATTTTCATCCTTGGGAACACATTAATTGTGAAGGAAATGTGTACAAAAGTTTTTCCATTCGAAATAAAGGAAGCAAAATTACTTGACGTCCACCTTAATACACTGGCGGAAAGTGAAAAAGAACACCAAGAAGGAGACGTCTGATACCAATGAAATTTATCCAGCATAATAACGGAATACAGAGGATAACGTGATCAAAACATTATGGCAAAATACAGCTGTATTTGCTGGTAAACTGGAAAATAACATTTCCATGTAACATGGTTAGTACGAGGTTGAACCGCCATGAACTGCTTCACACTGTGCAATTCTGGCATGGAGTCTGTCGTACAGATGTTGGATGTAAGTTTGGGGTATTGAGTTCCAAGCATCCTCAACCTGGACGCGTAATTCTGGGATGGTCGTCGCTGGCCGTGGAGACTGGATAAGTCGTTGTCCCATAAAATCCCACACATGCTCATTGGGGGACAAATCTGATGAACGTCCAGGCCATGGAAGTTGTCTCACACCCTGAAGTGCATGCTGCGTTGCACGTGCCGTGTGTGCGCGTGCGTTATCTTGCTGGAAAACACCACGATGGACCGAACTTACAAATGGCACAACAATGGGCTGAATGATGTTGTTGTTGGTGGAGGAGGTGCGTGTTTAACGTACCCGGTACAAGCACTAGTTGTGTACGGGAGTGATGGCTGATCGTTCCCCACACCAGGAGACCAGGTGTAGGCCCTGTGTGTTGCTGGCGGATGCAAGAAAGGTGGAGACGCTCCCCTGCGCGTCTGCGAACACGCATACGGCCATCGGAGGCTCCCAAGCAGAATCTGCTTTAATCGCTGAACACAACAGATCGCCATTGTGTTCTCCAGTGCAGACGTTGGCGACACTACTGCAGCCGTTCCTGACGGTGGGCTGAAGTCAGAGGCACACGTGCACGTAGTCCTGCATCCAGTAGATGTTTGCGGATTGTTCGCACAGTCACCTTAGGTGCCACGGCAGCTCGGATTTGCGTCGCAGTGGATGTTCTGCTTAACAACGCCGCTCTTCTTATGCGTCGATCGGTCCGCTCATCAGTCCGTCTGTGACTCCCGGTTCCACGTCTTTGTGTGGGAATGTTCCTCGGACCATCTACGCCACCATCGTACCACCACCGATACTTCCCGTCCAATTCGCTCCGCAATACGACGATACGACAACCCGGCCTCGCGGAGTCTGACTAGAAGACCTGGCTCAAAGTCCGATAACTGCTAAAATTGTACACGTCTTCCATGTCCAGGCATTGCAGCTTCTTCAGGGTCTTTGCATGTGTCCCAACGCCGACAACTGATTACATTCACTTCGCCGTACTCCTTAAATACCACCGACGATAATTTGCATATTATGCCGTGCTGTGGCGTAAGTTCTCACCGGTTGGTCCCGAAATTAACATCACACCTACGTAAACTCGACGCCATTAACATATGTAAATTTCGTAATTGTCCGCCAATTCCTTCTTGGTGTTCGTTTTTCACTTTCCGACAGTGTAATATGGGATAAGGGCGATGGAATGGATCGCAATCCACTGCCCTTACCTTTGACCCTATTTCATTCATTTTCAATAAGGTTTGTCCCCAGGTGGTTCCCTACCACATACTGACATTTCATCGAAATCGAACCATTTTTACGCAAGTTATGACGGATAAGGGCAATGGAATGCATCCCGCTCTTATGTCCTGACCTTTGACCCCAATTCACCCATTTTGAATAGGACTTGTCCCCAAGCAGTCTCCTACCACATAGGGAAACTTCATTGAAATCGAACGATATTTACGCAAGTTATGATGCATAAGTGCAATGGAATGGATCCCGCTCCTACGTCGTGACCTTTGACCCCATTTGTCCCATTTTCAATAGGATTCGTCCCCAAGTAGTCCCCTACGACATACGAAAATTTCATCGAAATCGAACCATTTTTATGCTAGTTATCTTGCGGACAGACGGACGGACAAAGCTGGAGCATATACGGTTCTTCAAACTTCGGTTGGAAAGGGGAAAAAAGAAATGTTAATTTAGAGATATACGTCATGAGCTTTAAGTGACTCATTATTAAGCAGGTAAGAAGATCGTTTAAAAGATTAAGTGAATAAAAAGGAAACTGTCTTAGAAGAAAGAAATCCCAACATTTCACAAGTTTGGGAGAAGTTCTAATCCCGCTGTGCACGACTGTGTAGAAATTTTCAAAAGGAGCGTTAATTTTTTATGCACGCTGATCCTTAAATTTTCATTAAGTCATGTGTCAGTAAATGTTTACCTCTGTATCAACTGCAGCGGCAGTTACAACGTATACGTTGTCCCATAACTGACTGACATGTTCTGAGGATATTCTACTTTTATTCTCCTTCAGTCTGGGCATGAAAGCCAACAATTGCCATATTCTCGCTGGGAAATTTTTACATAGAACATGTTTGCGCTGTCGGTAAATATATTCATATTTGAATATTTGGCAGTTGTTCACATTCGGAAGCTTTCCTGCTGGTGGAGTGTACCATTAACGAGATATCTGATGGATTCCAACAGGTGCTATAGATTGATCTTGTCCGCTTCCTTAGATATACTAGTTCTCTGCAGTGAGTTCCTCTGACAGAGCTGCAAGACTCGTTATCCAACTCTCGAGAAGATACCAGGCTCAGATTATTCAAACTTATGCACCCACCACAAGTCATCCTGAAGAAGAAATTGAAGAATTTTATGAGGAAATTCGTCATCTAAATAATAAAGGTAAGCAGCACTTGAAGATAATTATGGGAGATTTCAATGCAAAAATAGGGCACCGGCAACAGAATGAAACTTCAGTAGGTAAATTCGGTCACGGCAACAGAAACCAGCGTGGAAATACTCTCGTTGAGTTTGCAGAGGCAGAAGGGTTTTTCATCTTGAACTCCTTTTTCAAGAAAAAGCCACACAGGAAATGGACATGGAGACATCCAATTGGGACGACAAGTGAAATTGATTTTATTACGTGTTACAAAAAGTTCGTCATCGAAGACTGCAGTGTGCTGAACAAGTTCAACACAGGTAGTGACCATAGATTGGTGAGATGTAAGATGCACCTCAACACTAAACTGGAACGTGGCAAGCTCATAAGACAAACAAAATATATTGACATAACCAACCTTAAAAAACACCATAATACTTTCAAGTTAGAACTGAAGAACAGATTCTCTGCTTTAGAAGGCCTAACATCGGAAGAAGTGGATATTTCGGAAGTTAACAGAAAAGTAACCAAAGCTTTTATGGAAACAGCAACAAAATTAGCTGGGTCTAAGAAGAAGTTGCATGTGAACAAATTATCAGGAAAAACCAAAATGTTGATGCAAAAAAGAAGAGAGATGAGGACAACTAAAGAAGATGTGACTTCCAAAGTGGAATATATAGAGCTATGCAAGACAGCACGAAAAAGTATCACTGAAGACGTCAAGAAATTCAACTGTGAGCTAGTGAGGAAAGCAATTGAAAACAACTAAAGCCTTAAGATAGCAAAGGGACATCTCAGTAAGGGAAGAAAACAGATTATAGCTCTGAGAAAAGAAGATAGTTCTATAACAAGAAATAGAGGCGAAATTTTGACAAGGGTGAAAGATTTCTACTCCAAATTATATGAAAGGGATGATACATGTACTCCAGACATCGTGAAAGGTACCAGAGTTCTTCCAGTCCTCCCAGCAGAAGTTGCTCATGCAATCAAGAACATGAAGCGGGGGAAAGCTCCAGGAGAAGATGGAATTACTGTAGACATCATACAAGAAGCAAGTGGAGAAATTGAAACAGTACTCGCCCATATTTTTACTCGATGCCTTAATGAAGGGAAGATTCCTGAGGATTGGAACAATGCTACAATGATCCTGCTACATAAAAAAGGTGACATTGAGGATCTCAGGAACTACAGACCTATCAGCCTCCTATCAGTGGTTTATAAAATCTTCACTAAAGTTCTTTCACACCGCTTGAAGGTAACACTGGACATATCTCAACCGAGAGAACAAGCTGGATTCAGGAGTGGCTACAGCACAATAGATCATATCCACGTACTGAGAGAACTAATTGAAAGAGCGAGGGAATATAAACTTCCATTGTGCATGGCTTTTATCGATTATGAAAAAGCCTTTGATTCGGTGAAACCATCAGCAGTTACCACGGCTCTGAAATCCTGCGGTATTGAAGATGCATACATTAATATTATTAATAACATCTATGAAAATGCAAGTGCAAAGATTCGGCTGTTTGAAAATACAACACACATAAAAATTGGAAAGGGAGTGAGACAAGGTGACACCATATCTCCGAAGCTCTTTAATGCCACATTGGAAAATGTCTTTCAATCACTGAACTGGGAAAACAAAGGGATAAAGATTAATGGAGATTATCTAACCCACCTTTGTTTTGCTGATGACGTAGTCATTTTTGAAACTACCCCATCAGAGCTGCAGAGTATGATCCAGGAACTTGCTGACAAGAGTAAAGAAGTGGGATTAAAAATGAACTTTCAGAAGACAAAAGTGATGTTCAATGCTTTTACAAGAAATGAAGATTTATCGATTGATGGAGAAAAACTGGAGATAACAAATACGTATGTTTATCTTGGACAGCAGATATCAAGTGAGGGTCACATTGATGAAGAAATTAATCGGCGTACAAAACTTGCCTGGAGAGCTTTTGGAAGAAACAGCATAATTTTCAAGAGCAATATGCCATTATGTCTTAAAAGAAAAGTGTTTGATCAATGCATCCTTCCAGTGCTTACGTATGGTGCAGAGACGTGGGCCTTAACTAAAAGAGACATACAAAGGCTGCAAACAACTCAAAGAAGCATGGAGAGGTGCATGCTTGGTATAACCAGGAGAGATAAGAAGAGGAACTCGTGGATCCGAAAAATGACGAGAGTGGAAGACATCATGATCAGAGTTAAATCCCTGAAATGGCAATGGGCTGGATATACTGCCAAAAGGACAGACCATAGATGGACAGCCGAAATTTTAGATTGGATTCCAAGGGACAGGAAAAGACCCAGAAAAAGACCACATGGGAGATGGGTGGATGAAATTCGAAAATATGCGGGAGTGACATGGAGGAGACTGGCACAAGACAGACCGTTGTGGAGGAAACTTGGGGAGACCTTCGTCCAGCAGTGGGTTGATAATGGTTGACAATGATGATGATGATGACTTACTTAGTACCATGTTGTGCGGCCTTTGGCTTGAAGAAGGGGTCGAATTTATCGGGGCATGGAACATACCAGATGCTGGAAGCGTCGTCCTGGAAAGTTGTACCATGCGGAACTGAATGAGGCGCGCAGTTGCTGCAAATTGGACGGCTGCACAATCTTGAAAAGAACAGCCCGTTCCACCTCATTCCAGAGACGCTTGATGGGGTTTATAACAGGTAACTGTGCAGGCTACTGTACCAAGGAAAGCTAGTCGGCATGTTCCGAGAAACATTCGGCGACGATACCAGCATTTGTAGCCGGTGCGTTTTGCTGATGGACGGGACCATCTGCTTAGAGAAAAACCGTAGGATTGAAAGGATGAATTTAGTGGGAAATAATGTTCAGAAAAGATGAATTTGGTGGAAAATAATGTTCAGAAAGGATGAATTTGGTGGAAAATAATGTTCAGAAAGGAAATGGCGTTCAGGTGTCCTTCGATGGGTATCAAAGGGCCAAATGGGTGCCAAAATATCATATCTCAGAGTAGCACATCCTAGCCACCCGCCTGTACTATTGACACCTAGCTCCATGGCCTCATGTTGCTTGCGCCAAATTTGTATCCTGCCATGTGTATAATGCAGAAGGAACCTCGGTTCGTCCGTTCACACGACTTTTTCAAGTCTTCAGTGGTCCAGTGTCGATGCTTTTGCGACCTCAGGAAGAGCGCTTTCTGCGCCGACAACATCGACACTGTATATGGTTGCCAGCTGTTGTAGCCCATTCGCGACATTATCCGATACGTGTTGCGTTTGGAGATGACACTCAGCATGCTAGTGTTGAAATCTGCAGTGATTTGCTTTGTTGTGGCTTGCCTGTTCGCTTGCATAACTTTCGCCAGTCTCCTTTGACTCCTCTGATTTCCCAGCTATTTTGAACCACATGATCGCCCACAACTGGAAGTTTTTTGCGTGTTGCACCATTCGCAGAAAATCCTTGCTACGGTTGTACATGGAAATGTTATTCCAAATTCGAAGTCGATGATATCACACATTTTGCTGGTTCCGACCCTTAGTCGAGCGCAGATTGATGTTCGACAAGTTAATCTGTTTGGTTTGTGAAGCACACCATGCTCACGTGCCGTGCCGTCTTATGTGTTAGAATGACCCATTCATGTGACAACTAGTCACGTTCTTTCTCCGAACGGTGAATTTATAAAATCATTTTTGAACATAAAATTAAAGAAAGGGAAAAGTAATTAAGGGAAATAAAATTAATTTAAGATTAGTAACCGTTTTGCGGTTTAAAACGGGGTCGTGACGCCAATGCATACGGTCTGACGTAAAACGGTAGCAGGTTTTGGCGTCCTTTAATTTTAAATCAAAATTTCATGGAATGTTTACAGCATTTCAACGTTTCTGGCATAATTATCTTCAAAACTATCAGTATTTTGAACGGTAAAAGAAAGCCACCCTTTTGAATTTTTTTGATTTTTACACTTTTCTAGGGATAGAAGTGGTAGAAAAATGCAAGCAGACAATATTCCAAAGCTGCCATTTTGATTTCATTTTGGTTTTCGGACTTTTCTACGCATCCGAACCTTATGACTTGTCCGTATGTCAATTTCCAGATATCTAGGTCATTTAGAAGTGGTCGAACAATTCGCGAAAATTTCAAGCAGACAATGTTCCAAAGCCGTCCTTTCGATTATTTTTTTCTTTTCGGACTTTTCTCGGTACACAGACGTCAAGATATATCCGCATGCCAATTTTCAGAGCTCTAGATCATTTAGAAGTGCTCGAACAATTCGCGGGCGGAAACACTTGCATTTTACCATTTTGCTTTATATACGAGTATGTAGACTACAGGTGTACCAAATAAACTGACATCTCAGTTTATATTATGATGAAGGCCCCATCCCATAGCATATTTGCTTTGAAGAAGAAGCTGCAGAAGCACAATGTTAGATAACGATGTTGTCCAAACAAACAGTTTCTCTCAGAATAGAATAACAAAACGGCTTCGCCGTCAGCTAACTACAGCGTCATGGAAAAGATGTCGATTCAGCGAACCTCTATTTAGAAATCGTTATCACCATTCAGTAATTTCAGCTGAATAAGTTACCCCAGGTACGCTTATATGCACTGACGTATATTCTATATTAACTTTCCTTTTTAGTTTCTTTCCCTATGTAAATCTTGAGTTTATTCTCAGTTATACTTCACACTTAACGTGATATCTTTTCTCTCAAACGAATACTGTTGACATCATAATTGAGGTTGAATGAACGTGACGTATGCCTGTTATTTGATAAGAACGAGAGATATAAACTACGAGCAAACTTTTGCTTGTGGAGCGTTGTGTTGGAGAGCGATTAATGTGGAACGTAGCGTTTTTGGTGTGTGGTGTGTTTAATGTTGATACCGATTTGTTTTGTGAAGTGCTACATAGAGAAATAAAGCATCTTTTCCATAAGTTTGACTTCTGCTTTCTAAATGTTTCGTCTGGCCGTTAAGGTTTAATTTAGGAACTATTTCATAGTATGGTGATGTTTTAAAATAACATATCAGTACGACAAGACTTTTACGTTATAGCACACCGTTTTCTTCACAAAGAAATGCTAATGTTGACGGTAAATTACGCAAATCCTTTACGTTCGTACTTTAAATACGAAAAATTATACAATAATAGCAAACACTTTCAGAATGGTAAAAATTGATTTTCTGAATTAGACAATGGAAAACTAGCGAGAGTCGGCTTTTCGTTAATATGCAGGGTAATATTAATAAAAGGTATCCCTATTCTAAAGCATCTGCAGAGAAATTTAGCGGCCGATATTCAACCAAATATAGCATGAATAGTATAGTCTGAACATACAGAAGCGATTTAAGCGAAAACAAATTGCTCAAAAAATCACCCCCAAGAGACAATGGGCCTGTCAGAGGAAAGGAATGCATCGATGGAGGGATTTCTAAGAGTGTAACTGTAAGATAAATGATGAACCAGATAGAAGCCTGTTCAATAAATTTTATTGTGCTGTTGATTTAAAACGTAAGTGGTACCGAAATGAATAGGGTCTACAATGGACATTGCTCAGTGTTTCCTCCATTCTGATGCACCAAAAACTGTATCCTCCGAACAGGGTTTCCAACTGTAAAAAGCAACCGGTCCGTAGTGACGTTTCTTACATGCTGTGTTATGATGTCTTTAAAAACTGTGAAGTTAGATATATTAGCCTTGTAAACCACTCTTTTTAGGTGTCCCCACAACCTAAGGTCACAGAAGTTCAGATCTGGTGAACAAGGTGGCTATGCTGTTCAAAAGAGCAAATAATCACTTAGTTCTCAGTGAAACGTTGTCGCATTAGCTGCTGTACAAGCCGTCTAATATGAGGAGAGGCACAGTCGTGCAGAAAAATGTTAGAGTCAAGATACCCTCACTGCTGCATTTGCAGGACAACTAAACTGTGCAGCATCTCTCGATACCTCTGGGAAGTAAACAGATCAGGTCACAGGTCCAGTAGAACGACGTTCTTAAAAAAAGAACAGACCGGTTAAACACTCCACCATTATGAAGTTGAAAATTTAATGTTTCTTACGTTTACTGTGTTTGGGGTCTAACACCCACCGTAAGCTACTATTAGGACTATTAGCAGTCACTCATCCCTAATTTAGGGCAACTGGTTCCAGAGAAGGCATAGACCCAGCGCCATAAGACAAGCACACACACCATCCATATCGCACCAGATAGATCGAGAAAGAGAGCATCACATCTGGGATAATTAACTCGCAGTCTCAAATAGAGAAATAAAACAAAATCTACTGAAGCTAGATCGATGGAATAAGGGTGGTGTTAGTGCTGGGTTGCTCCCTAATTTTCCCACTTTTTTGCAAGAAATGTACATTACGTCTAGTGCGGTGAAGCAGGATCAAATTCTTGTTTTACCTAAATATGTGGTAATAGATTTATTGATCTCATGTTTACATATACCCTATTTAGACAAAGTATAAGGATACCAAGGTCGACAGGAAACACAAGCATTTTCAAGCCGAAATCGGCACATAATCGGTTCACCTGCGGCCGTTAGGACGACCATGCTAGTCAAAGTTTCCAACGCGATGTGGTAGGTCTTTACCGGAATTTCTCCAAATTCCTCCTGCACAACGCTCCTACATGAAGGTCTAATCGACCAAGAAATAATTCAGCGTTCCAGCTCGTCTCACATATTTTCTAATAAATTTAGATCAGAGCTTTGGACGAGATAATCCAACACTTGAACGTCTAACTCCTCAAACCAGGCCGGGACAGATTTTGCAGTGTGGAAAGACACTTCATCTTGCTGAATAAGGCAAGGATCTGTGCCGAAGTACTTCCATAGCGTAGATAGTGCTGAATTGTTCAAAATGTCTTTGTACCTGGCGGCCGTTGGGCTTGCGAGCACCACAAACGAAGGACTGAGTCCTCCACAGAAGAAACAGGCTTACAGCATCATGGATCACAATGAAAACTGGACTGTATGGACAATGCAGTCTGCCCAGACCAGGCGTCATACCTAAATGAGTCCATAAGAACGAAAGAGTGAGTACCGTGTTCCGTCACTCTTTTTGTCCCCGAACTGCAAAGGGACACATGGTCTGGCATTAGCTAAGATGATGCAGGGCTTGTGTGTAGCTGACCCAGCATGGTAACCGCGAATATACAGTTTCCGACAGACTTTTTTGGTGAAAATAACTGTTCCAGTGGCTTGCGCAACGTCGCCGACCAGATCTGTAGCGGAGGATGTGCGTGCCTTCTTCACATTGCGCAGTATTATTTGCTTGGATCACTGAGTTTGTGCGGCCTATCTTAATGCAATTTCTTTGTAGTGGAAGGATCTGCTTTCTATCGATGCAGAACATCGGCGACAGTGGATTTGAGGAATCCAAGAAGAGCTGCAATTTAACTCACTGGTTGCTTACTAAGGTGGCATGCAACCGTTATTCCCCTTTCATGGAACGTCAATTCAGTTTCGCGCGTCATATTCACTTCCAATGTGGTCTGAGAGGTGTGCAAAGGCAACCAAGACACTCAGCGCGTGAGAGTCTGGTTCTGTGGTTGTTTGCGTATGTTGAGGTGTCAGAATACTTTTGTCTACATCCTGTAGTTTTCTTTCTCTCGTTCTGAGTATCAATCAACGATCTGTAGAAAATAGATTACATACTGTGTCTACCACTTCTAGAGTGAAGGTCATTTTTGCTCGTCCACTGCAAAGTAGTCTTTCCCGTAAGTCGTTGGTATCTTTTTACGTGTTTTGGTGGGAGCTTTCACCATCTTTGCCCCAATAGGTTCCCCACATTGTACCAATGTGTAGTTTGTGTCTTCGTAATAACCCTCAACGTGCGAAATATCTCAATGAGAGGCAGCGACACGGTCACAACTAATTATGGTTGGCGCAACTGCCGACGTCATACTTCACGCATCAATATATCCCTCTAAGAGAACAATATTCGAATTAAATACACTGACGGAAAAAAATCCCAACACCAAGAAGGGGTTGTGTTAGATAAACGACAGTTGGTAGGCGGTGAGAGTACATCTGTAAGATAACGTCTATGCAAATTTCGCGCTCGGCGCATACGTGTGGCGCTAGTAGCGCCCCTCGGAACATGCAAAGCAGGTTTGCTGTAAATACGCGCTGTAACGTTCATGAGCGTTAGTTATCGTTGAGATTCGACGTAGGGTGTTGATGTTAGTCAAGAATGCCTTTAAGAAGACGAAGAAGCCATTATCAACAGCTCACGAAGTTTGAACGAGGTCGTGTAATAGGGCTACGAGAAGGTGGATTTTCTTTCCGCAATATTTCAGAGCGACTTGGCAGGAATGTAGCCACTGTGCATGATTGTTGGCAGCGGTGGTCATGGGAATGTACTGCCTCAAGAAGACCGGGTTCCGGCCGGCCACGTGGCACTACTGAGAGGGAAGACCGCCGTGTACGGCGTATGGCCGTGGCGCATCGTACCGCGCCTGCGGCAGCAATCGAGCTGCAGTTGCCACCACAGTGACACAACGAACTGTTACAAATCGGTTACTTGAAGGACAGCTCCGAGCCAGACGCCCTGTAGCGTGCATTCCACTTACTCCAAACCACTGCCGTTTGCGACGTCAGTGGTGTCAAGCTAGAGCTCATTGGAGGACGGAGTGGAGATCTGTTGTGTTTTCTGATGAACGCCGGTTCTGCCTGGGTGCCAGTGATGGCCGTGTGTTGGTTAGAAGGAGGCCAGGGGAGCACCTGCAACCAACCTGTCTGCGGCCGAGACACACTGGACCTACACCTGGAGTTATGGTCTGGGAAGCAATTTCCTATAACAGCAGGAGAACTCTCGTGGTTATCCCATGCACCCCGACGGCACAGTTGTACGCCGGTCAGGTGATTCAACCTATTGTGCTGCTATTCATGAACAGCATTCCAGTGAGTGTTTTCCAACAGGATAACGCTCGCCCGCATACCGCTGTTGGAACCCAACATGCTCTACAGAGTGTCGACATGTTGCCGTTGCCTGCTAGATCACCAGATCTTTCACCAATCGAGCACGTATGGGACATCGTTGGACGACAACTCCAGCGTCACCCCCAACCAGCATTAACCGTCCCTGTATAGACCGACCAAGTGCAACAGGCATGGAACTCCATCCCACAAACTGACATCCAGCACCTGTGCGACACAATGCATGAACGTTTGCATGCTTGCATTCAACATTCTGGCGGTTACACCGGTTATTAATGTACCAGCATTTCACATTTAAAATGGCTCTTCTCGCGCTTACAATAAGCTGTGATCTTGAAACCTTAATCGATTAAATATGTTACCTATACAAATGTATTGCCGCCATTTCATTCCTCTACAACTATTTTTTCGTGGTGTTGGGATTTTTTTTCCGTCAGTGAATGTCGACTCTAATTCCCTTGCACTAACATCCGGCGCCCTACATGTAAATGAAAAGAATGACAGGATTCATGTTTTCAATTTCTGAAGATAATGAATTTTTTCTTTGACAATGTAGTGAACTCAGTGAATATAGAAGACAAAAAAAGAAGCCTTCTGACCCTGAAAAGCTTCATTTACCAAAAAGAAGGAAAAAACTTAAAAAGAAGGGTATACATGCTATTCGTGTGTCATTCTGTCTGGTGTCACGTGTGTCATTCTGTCTGGTGTCACGTTCATTATTGCCATGTGAGACAAGAGTGCTTTCCGGCTCATTTCTTCGCACTGCATGGTCTCGGCTCAGGTGGACCACTAAACGATGATTAATAGTTTCTTGCAGAAAAAATATGGCCGCCCTAGTGGCAGAGTTGGACGAGGCGATTGAGGGGGGTGGGCTTCAGTTTTTACTTTGGCTCTCTACCTTCCTGGAAGCCAGTGGCCTAAATTAGGGACAACAGCTTATGGCTCATTGAGTTGCTCACGGTGGTCGTTAACTCTCTTCACCCCTCCGAAGAGGAAAAAGAAAAAGAAGACATTCAAATTTCCAGAAAAAAGCGAGCCGCCCCGGTGGCGCGGTGGTCTAAGCGATGGCCTCTGACCATTCGTACAAAGGAGTCCGGGTTCGAATCCCGGGGAGGCATGGATGTTGTGTTTGTCTTACGGCACTGGCTCTCTCCTTTCCCTGGAACCAGTGACCCTAAATTATGGACGGGCAACTACTTATAGCCCATCGAGTTGCGCACGGTGGTCGTTAAACCTGCAATAAAAAAAAAAGAAAGAAAAAAGCGAATCAACTTTTCGGACAATGGTAACGTCATTTATTCTTAGTCCAAAAGTGAATCAAGTATTGAAGGAAGTGTAAGTCAGCCTTGTAAACGGAATTCGTTTTATTTCTCACTAATGCAAACTTTTTTATATCTCTCATGATGTAGAAAAGTTACAAATGGCTGAACTTCGAAATGCGAGATCTTCATATTCACGAGGATGAGGTCTATGCTTCAACAACAGCCTCATTTGTTGCCAGCATGCCGCCCCGGTGGTGTAGTGGTCTAAGCAATGGCTTGCAACCATTCGTACGAGATGGGTGCAGGTTCGAATCCCGGCGTGGCATGGATGTTGCGTTTATCTTACGGCACAGGTCCCTCCCTTTCCTGGAACCAGTGGCAGTAAACTTGGGACGGGCAACTGCTTATAGCCCACTGAGTTGCTCACGATGGTCGTCAAACCTCCGATCAAAAACAGATTTACTGGTATTAAATGAAATTCTGATGTTATTTGTTGTAAGAACAGTGTGAAACTTTTGAACCAAACGGTATATACTGTGTATTTAGGCGGAAGGTATTTCATTCTCCGTTCCCAAAAACAAGTCAATCTTTATTTACAAATACGAAATATATGTAAGCAATTTTCGTTTTTTAAAGCACGCTAAAACATGCCAGACAAAAATGGAAAATAAAGAAATACAAATTATATATTTTGAATAAAAGCCTTCCTTTAAGAGCATACGTGCTCAAAAGCAGTTATATCTTAAGTGATGCACTTTTCGTATTCTTAGTGCTACGTTCATTACATTAGTCTCCATTTCCTGAAGTAAATATCTAATAAAATTAAACAAAATAACTGATCACATCTGTCTGAGCATTCTGCTCCATTTTTTAAATGCATCGTTCTTAGTCACAATAAAGTAAACGAGAATTAACGGAAAAAGAAATTAAATTATTGTGTATTGCATTAGTGCACTTTTTCAATTCAAATCTGCAGACAAAGGTGACGGGAATAAACAAACGAAGTAAAAAATTTCAGAAATAACAGGAATGATAAATCATATCAAACTGCAGCGCCCCGAGCGAAATTACCAAGCGTTAGGAAGATTATCTTTTAGCACTACAATTCAGCGAGAGTCGTACGTTTGAACGAAACCTCAAAGTTCTTTTGTTTTAAGACATGTAAATGTGGAAAATCAGGAAGAGAATACTTATTACCCGAGGGCTGCACTGCCTGTCCTATTAGCAAATTTTCTTAATTATCTATGCAAATATAGCATACGTTTGCTGCGTTCGTTTTGTTGCGAAGATAATTGGGTAACAGGTCTTTCCCAGATTTGTATCCGACACTCCAATGCTTTCAGTTCAGCTATTTGTTTTTGCTCCGCCTTTGCAAAAACAAGGAATAAGCGGGAAACGTAACTACTAGATAATGTCATAGAATTGTTGAAACCTTAGAGAATAATGACTTTCATGCCCTTAAATGAATGATGTACTCCCACAACTAATCATTTACAAGAAACCAAGCCACAGAACAAACGATGAACATTCTCCACCCGCGTACGTCCTCTTTCAAAACTTAAAACTCTTTTCGTTTTAAAGGAACGTCGCTAATAATGAGAGAACGTTACCCATGACATTTCTTTTCCATCTGTAAGGCATAATTATCGTGAACATTATTTGGAGTGCCACAGATTTAGCCAAAATAATAGGAAGCATTAGTTGTTAAAAGAATTTTTACTAAGTAAAAGGACTTTATTCTAGAAAGTATTGCGTTGAGAAACATTTCAGATGTCACATAATCACATTTTGCTGTGTCCGGAGTTTGAATTGTTGAAAACTGTAGAGCTTCGCTGCCACAGTGCAAGGAAAGAAATTTGAAAGATCTCATACGACGGCAGTATAAACGGTGATAGTTTAACTCGCATAACAAAAGCCAGACATGGGAAACAATGTGGTATGTGTTAATCACTCAAATGAACATATACGTTCATGCTGTTGCAAAGGAAACTGATTAAATGCCGCAGTTGTTAAAACGAGTTGCTTTTTCGGTTTAGGGGTTTTCTCATCGGTCGCTGGTGAAAAGGTGATGAAACAGAATTATTGTTTAAAAACATGCAATTCTAAAATATGCTGTTGCAACTGCAAAATAACTTCTCTTTTTCCTCGCTATGGGTAGTATACGCTGCTACCCCTATTTATTGCTTGACTTTGGAAAACCACTGGCGTGTATATTAAATATGGATATGAATTCTTGCAACGAAATGCATTTCATTGGTGACTGCTCGTACATATATTTTATGTTTTTGTGACATAAGTGGAGGAGGTATTGAAACGCATATTCTAATTTAACTTTTATTTTCTGTTCCTGTCATTTTATGTAATTTTTTATTAATTCTCCTTAAGCTTCTTTTAAACTTAAATGCTACATTTTCTCTCTCGCTACATGTTTTGTTGCAAACTGATTTGAGGTCAAAAGTGGAATGACATACACTGAAGTGCCAGAAAAACTGGTGTAGACGAGCTTATGCAAAATACATAGCAAAGTTACCTATACACCTACTCGGGTGCGTCCGCCAGTGCGTATATAAAGCGATAGACATCCTTGCCAGCTGTCAGAGCTGTTTTCGGCATGAGAATGACAAGTAATAACGATTTAAGTGATTTTCAACGTGGTATCATAGCTGATGCTTGTGAGGTGGGCCGTAGTATTTCGGAGGTAGAAAAGAAGTTCGGATTTTCACGGACGACCATTGCAAGGGTGTACCGTGGCTACAGGAATTCCGGCAAAACCTCCAACCTACGATACCAGTGTGGCCGTAAAAAGACATTGGGTGAACGTGACCATCGTCGGCTGTCAAGAATCGTTTCACGCGATAGGCGTGCAACACTGTCGCAGGTATCATCGGAATTCAATGCTGGAGCCTCAACAAGCATCAGCGTCCGGACTGTGCAACGTACCCTGCACGATATGGGCTTTGGGAGCCAACGCCCAACTCAAGTTCCCTTGATGGGTGCACGACACAGGGCTATGCGCCTCACTTCGGCACGGCAACACCGACACTGGACACTTGATGACTGGAAACAAGTAGCCTGGTCTGACGAGTCGCGTTTCCAACTGTATCGGGCAGATGGAAGGATTCGTGCGTGGCGCAAATCCCATGAAGCCATGGATCCCGCCTGTCAACAGGGAACTGTACCGGCTGGTGGGGGGTCCTTAATTGTATGGGGTGTGTTTAGCTGGACTTCACTGGGACCCCTGGTACGTCTACAAACGTCTTTGACCGCCCAACGTTATGTGCGCATCCTTTCTAACGAGGTACACCCGTTCATGTCCTGCTTTCATGCTGATGGGTTGGGCCTGTTCCAACAGGACAATGTACCTCCACACAAGTGTCGGGACGCCACATTATGGTTAGAGGAGCATTCATCTGAGTTTGGGGTGTTGCCCTTCCCACCCAAGTCCCCAGATCTGAACGTGATAGAACACATTTGGGACGCCATGCAACGCGCTATCGAACACAGGAATCCGACACCTCGGAATACACCCGAATTGTGGAACGCTCTGCAGGAAGTATGGTGTGCATTGCCTACAGCATATTTCTAGAAGCTAGTGGAGTCCATGCCCCGTCGAATTTATGCAGTCCTGCGCTCCCGTGGCGGACCTACTAAGTATTAGACTGGTGTACCAGTTTTTCTGGCACTTCAGTGTATGCTAATGACACAGATAAGCGTGATGTTTACCATTGCATGCTGTCTCTCTCGTTAGAAGTCGGTTATATTGTGAGATCGTTGTAATTACGTCCGAGTGAGATGTTAGGAGAGCTTAGCCTACCTGTTAATGATTAATGATTGTACGTTGAATATTACGCGTCGTTGAGATTGGAGCCTGAACCTTGTTGGTGACTTCATAGGTCTTGAAAAGTATGTGCTCTGTATATTGAGAATCTGTTGCATATTGATTTCGAAGTACTAGAGGATTACGTGCAGAGTGAGTTTTATTTTGATGAGCTAACATGGATACCTATCAAGAACAATTAAAGGTTGAATTGTAAGTATAAGACTTCTCATTTAAATCCGGCCGTTATGCTATTTAGTGCCTACGCTTTCTATTTAAGATTTTAGTTAAGCTCGTGTCCTAACGCTACGGAACGTTTCGGTATGAAGAGTATTCGCATTTAAGTAATGTTAGTGTTTTGGTGTAACACAGCCATTTAACTGATATCTGCAACCAAATACACTAAGCGGGTTACAGTATACGTTTTAGAAATTGTAATCGAGGAAATCATTTGTTGAAAATACGATTTATACGGGGCGTAACTCTAGTATGGATAAGTGGAATAAATAAAAATTCAGGTTGTGAAAACGCGAAAATCTGGGAGATGTGTTCACACTTGAACTAACCGCAAATCATGGGACCAATTCGTTCCTTAACTAAAATTATAGTAATAAAAACTTTTTAAAGGACAACAGCTGAAATTATTTAAGTGCAGAGAGTTTCTTTTCAATTGTAAAACCCTATATTGTTACCAAAATTGAAATCATATCTCCTTTTAAATATGCATTTTCAAATCATTATTATTAAATTACGTTCCACAATTACAAAGCTAAACTATGCTTAACATTTGAATCAAAAACAAAAGTTATCAAATATTTAAAAAAATAACAATACTCATCCTACCCACAGTAAAATCGTAGTTGAAGTTTTGCATATAAGACTAAGACCAATTCCCAAAATTTATATTTACATAACAATATACACGGAAGAGCAATTGAATTAGAAACGTTATGCCAATGTGGCGCTGTGGGCGGTCCTGTAAACGGAAACGACATCACGTATGCAGCAATCCGACAACATAAGGAGTGATGCGACGGGAATCAGTAAGAATCGGACGCAGTATGGGTAAGATGAAAGATCTAAGCGCATATGATCGTAGGCAAATTTTCAGGGCCCGATGAATGGGTCACTCCATCTCGGACGTCGTGCAGGCACTGGGATTTTCACGAGCCACTGTGTCACGGGTGCACCGTGAGTACATTGAATCCGGTAAAACCATCCCTGCAAGGGCCAACTGCCGTGGACAACAACGTGTTGATGAGCGGGGTCATCGTCGGCTAGCTCGCATTGTAACAGCGGATAGACGGGCCACAGTGCAAGAAATCACTCGGCAATTTAACGCTGATGCACAAAAACGTGTAAGCAGCCACACCATCTGGAACCATCTCCTCGCTATGGGGTACAGAAGTCATCGTCCCACGAGGGTACCGCGGCTGACAGCACACCACAGGCTGCAAAGATTAGCATGGGCGCGGGAACATCGCCAATGGACCCTAGACATGTGGAAAAATGTTGCCTGGACTGATGAGTCGAGATTCACGTTGGTACATGCGGATGGCAAGATACGAGTACGGCACAAACCACATGACGCGATGGATCCTTCTTGCCAGCAGGGTACTTTTCAAGCTGGTGGGGGTGGCATTCTCGTCTGGAGGGACTGTTTACTTGGACTGAAATGGGACCCCTGGTACGTGTGACATAGTCCCTCACAGGTCATCGTTACCGGGATATCCTGGACGACTATTTGCTCCCGTTTGGGCGTCTTCAACATCCCACTGGGGACCTCATCCTGCAACAAGATAATGCACCGTGCCATCGCTCACGAATTGTATCCGAATGGTTGGGTGAACACTCCACCGACGTGACCTCGCTTCCTTGGCCAACTAGGTCACCTGACCGCAATCCCATCGAACACATCTGGGATGCCATCGAGAGAGATGTTGGAGGCTCTGACCCCTTCCATCAAATCTTCGGGAACTGTGGGAGCTTGTTCAGGAGTCGTGGATCCGTATGGCTTCCCAACGCTTCCGGTGTCTTGTCGAGTTCATGCCGAGACGAATCGCCGCCGTCATCAAGGCGAAAGGTGGTGCTACACGTTACTAGACAGGTATCTCTAATTCAATTGCTCTTCAGTGTACATCACCTTACATTTTCAAATCCTGTCATTAAATTAGATTCAACAGTGCCAATGCCAAACTACGCGTAGCACTAGAATCAATAACAATTAAACAAGTAAACGAAGCTCTTAACAGTGCACATATTAATAACCATTAAACCTACAGTAACATCCAGAGGCGTAACCATGTTTCAAAATCTGGGAGGTTCCGATCACACATACACACATTATATGTATACACATATATATAATATTATATACATACTGTATAAGATAGAGTTTGGGACCCCCTACACACACGCGCGCGCAGGAGCAAAGCAGTTTTTGAGGCGCGATCTAACGGGCACGACATAGGCGTCATTGTTGGCAAATTGTGGAACTTGGCGAAAACAACTGTAAAACTATGATAGATGGGGCAGAAATGTAAATTACAAAGTTGTAGACCTGTATTTGTTTATTACGAATCGACATCGCTGTTTTATTAAGTACACATTATACACGTGTTTGCATTCTACGAAGAATTATAATCTTATATTATTAAATTTAGTTGGTTTACATCATAAAAAAGTGCGCATTATGTCATTATATTCCCGAAAAATTTTGGGATGGTCCTTTATATTGGGGATCCCAACTCTGAAAAGCATGGGGTCCTGACTCAGCCCCCCCCCCCCCAGTGGTTACGCCTATTGAACATCAGAAGTAATCTTGCATTTGAACACTAAGACTGATTTGCCAAATTTATATTTGCATCTCAGTGTATAATCGTACATTTATCAAAGGTGTTTCCTCATTACGCGAGTAATACCAGAGTTAAACTTTACAGTGCATGCACAAAAATATTTACAAAGCACAAACTTCGTGGCCAAACAAAACGCTAATAAAAAAATGAAACACAAACAAATCTGGACTCTCCAAGCTTGGAGAAACAAATTAATAATTACTAAACCCTTAAAACATGGAGTTAAATCAAACCCAGGTGGCTTGAAGGCCAAACAAAGTCAACAAAATATTTGTAGCGTTTATAGATCAATGCACTAGCTCACATATCAATACAATTTGACGTACTCAATTCATGAGAAGTAAAACACACACGAATAACAGCCAAATAAGTAGTATCAATGGACTAATTCATAGACAATTCAATCATTCCTAATCTGAACTATCAGGTGTCTTCAATTCTTCCTGTGTAATCTCCGCTTGTAAGTTCCTTAGAACAAGATGTTCGTTTGTGGTAATGTACGTACTTAATCATTACTGACACCCCCTTTTATTGTCTTGATCAGGCCAATAATTTTGGCTATTGTTATGTTTAACGGCAAATAATGAATACTCAAGAAGGGGCAAATTCCTCTTATCGTGAAGACCAGACAGGTGAAAACACAAACAGACATTTCGCACAGTAGCTTGCCTTCTTTCGACAAGACAACGCCCTTTCTCATCGCTCCCGTGTAGCGAAGGTCCAGTTGGAGGAACATTCCAGTGAGTTCGCAACCCTAGAAAGGCCCCCTCACTCCCTGGATCTGAAGCCAATTGAGCATCTATGGGACGAGGCGGAGTGATGAATTTGAGATCGAAAACCACCCCCTTCATCGCTCGGCGCTTTACCGACGGTTGTCCTAGAAATGGGCTTCAATACCACCGGCATGTTTCCAGAATCAGGTATAGAATCCATACCACGACGTGTTGATGCTGTAGTGAGGGCGGATGACGGGCCCACACGTTATTAAGTGGGTGTGTATAATAATTTTTCCTTTCAGTGTATGTGTAACCTCACTGTGGCTATGTCATCTGTATAGGATGTTAAAACACCATGTCTATGTGGAAAATATAATTAAATGCAGATATACATAGGAAGATTCGGCTGTTTGAAAATACAACACACATAAAAATTGGAAAGGGAGTGAGACAAGGTGACACCATATCTCCGAAGCTCTTTAATGCCACATTGGAAAATGTCTTTCAATCACTGAACTGGGAAAACAAAGGGATAAAGATTAATGGAGATTATCTAACCCACCTTCGTTTTGCTGATGACGTAGTCATTTTTGCAACTACCCCATCAGAGCTGCAGAGTATGATCCAGGAACTTGCTGACAAGAGTAAAGAAGTGGGATTAAAAATGAACTTTCAGAAGACAAAAGTGATGTTCAATGCTTTTACAAGAAATGAAGATTTATCGATTGATGGAGAAAAACTGGAGATAATAGATACGTACGTTTATCTTGAACAGCAGATATCAAGTGAGGGTCACATTGATGAAGAAATTAATCGGCGTACAAAACTTGCCTGGAGAGCTTTTGGAAGAAACAGCATAATTTTCAAGAGCAATATGCCATTATGTCTTAAAAGAAAAGTGTTTGATCAATGCATCCTTCCAGTGCTTACGTATGGTGCAGAGACGTGGACCTTAACTAAAAGAGACATACAAAGGCTGCAGACAACTCAAAGAAGCATGGAGAGGTGCATGCTTGGTATAACCAGGAGAGATAAGAAGAGGAACTCGTGGATCCGAAAAATGACGAGAGTGGAAGACATCATGATCAGAGGTAAATCCCTGAAATGGCAATGGGCTGGACATACTGCCAGAAGGACAGACCATAGATGGACAGCCGAGATTTTAGATTGGATTCCAAGGGACAGGAAAAGACCCAGAAAAAGACCACATGGGAGATGGGTGGATGAAATTCGTAAATATGCGGGAGTGACATGGAGGAGACTGGCACAAGACAGACCGTTGTGGAGGAAACTTGGGGAGACCTTCGTCCAGCAGTGGATTGATAATGGTTGACAATGATGATGATGATGATGATACATAGGAACAAAGAAAAGAAAAGACATATGTAGACAGAATTTCAATCGACTATAGAATAGTAAAACACAAAGCTGAGCAGGAATTATTCCTGATACAGTACAAAACTGCGCAAAACAATCATGCTTCATGTTTCTTAGATCAATATTTAAGAAAAATAAAATTAAAAAATAAAGCGAGAGAAGGAACTGGTGAAATAAAATATATGCGATTTACTTTGAGAATCCGTGAGTCTTTCCGAGAAATTCATGACAAAAATTATTTAAACTAGCAAATCTTTGGAAATAACTAGAAAAATTTTTTGATTCGTAGTTGCTTAATGCTCCTGGGCAACTGAGACAGTGGCTTCATTTTCTTGTACTGAAGCAGTCATTTTGAATAAGCAGAAGGCTGCAGTGCCTGATTTTGAAACTTGTGTAGCACATAGATGTTGCGTCGAACTCCGAGCTTGAGCAATTAAAAAAGGGTAAAAACTTCGGCACAAAGTAAAATCGTGATAGGATCCATAGAAAAGAAATCAGGAAATATATTTTCTTACCGCAATGTAAAAATTCAGTGTATAACTTTGAAAATAAAGACAACTACAAATAAAGCCACTTTGGATCCAAATGATCAGCACAACTGCAGATTTTTATTTTATCCTCTCTCTTTTAAGCCCCTTACTAAACGTGTTCTGAATTACAATAAAACAAAACTCAATAATTTAATCTTCTTTTGGAAATAATGTTTAACTTTTAAATTAAAGTGGATTTCTAGAATCAAATGTGATTCAATTCTAAGAGTATTTAATTTTTGATTATAGTACTCAAAATTAAAAAAAAATTCTATGCTAATTGATATGGCTGAACCGCTTAATTGAACTGCTGGACATATAAGTATCACACCAGGAAGTATTTATAGGGGCGCCATGCAAAAAGGTACATATCTGTCAACAGCTGATTCATATGAATGAAGGAAGCAGAGAACCAATCACGTGATATGCGAGGGAGATAAAAGGGCAAAATGGCTCGGCATAGGTAAGTTTGGTCGTCCACACTTGGATTTGTGAACCACTGCATCGGAGTGATCTCGATGGCGATAGCCCGTGTAATGGGTGAGAAAGCCTGGGCGACATCATCGCGAATCCTACCATCACACGGATACCTTTACCACACGTTACGTATGTCTGGTTGGTCTGCGTCGCACTGCGCCGGAAATGCATCGTATGGTACCGTATGTTACTACAGCGGACAGGTGCACGTAGGCTGACGTCCAAACACCTCGGTCGTCACCTTCGACAGGTAAGCCGTAGCAGCCCCATAGTCCACCCCGGGCGACATTCAGCGTTGTGGACAGGGAGCTATGGACAGCCCTGCAAATGTGTAAAGGCTGCTATGGACATCAGTGTGAATCGCATATTATCTGAGCCTCCTTTGCGCTTTTGTCAAGCAGTGTGGCGACTGCCATTCACGGCACCTCATCGTCGCGGTTGCATTAGTGTCTTACCAGATATGCGTGGCGGGACGAATGAAATCATGTCGTATTCAGCCAGAAGTTTCGATTCTAGGTCAGCGTCGTCGATCGCCGATTCATTGTCTGAAAACAACGTGATTACCGGGCTAATCTTGCCTCCATCCCTAAACTCTTCATCCTGGTGTCATGATTTGAGGCGCTATCAGTTTCAACAACCATTAAACCGCCAGTGCGCATAGTTGGTGTATTAACAACTCGACGATACGTCGATGGGGTCCTGCAGACCGTTTCCTTGCCGTATCTTCGTGATATCCCTGATGCTTAGTTTTAGCAAGATAAAGTTTTCCGTTGACTGCTGACATCAACGGGCAGTACACACACAAGGTGTCCAAGTGCTGCCCTAGCAAGCGTGATTCCCATATTTCTCTCCAAAGGAGACTGTGTTGGAGGCAATTGGAAGACGATTTAACTCCTTTGTACGACCTACTAGCAATGTCGATTAATTTTGGACAAAAGTAAACGACGTATATGTAGCCACATCTCAGGACACCATTCGCGGGCTTTTCACTCGATACCCCGACATGTAGTGGAATGTATTGACCAGCATGGTAGTCATACAGTCTAATAACACATGTCACATTACACAGAGGGTAAGTCGACAGTTTTGCAGTATTTGGATCACTTTATGGCTTCATACATACCTTTACGACGAAAGCTGGCCAGCATTCAAAGCATAAGCCATCGTGTTGCACCATCTTTAGCCATCTGGCTGCCAGCTCTTTGATTCCACGGCGGTACCAGTTCTTGTCCTTCGAGGCGAAGAATTCCTTCGCCCCAGCTGCCACCTCCTCCTGGTTGCTGAAGTGCTACCCGCAAAGGAAGTGAGCCATGGACCCGAACAAGCAATAATCCGACGAGGCAAGGTTCGGACCACATGCTAGGTGTGGCATCAGTTCGATGCCCTCAAGTTTCTGGAGTTTTACCCGGGTCGTTCGCACGGTATGAGGCCAAGCATTGTCCTGCTGTAGAAAGAACGAGCTTTCTGTTCATCAGTGCCGGGTACTTCTCCTCCAAAACGGCATATATATCCGCTCCAGCTGTTCAGAATAGAGGTTAGCGTTGATGGTCCGACCGTCTGGAACAAATTCATAATGGATTATCCCCTCGAAATTCCACCAGACGCAGAGCATTACCTTGTGCTCAAAGCGCCCACATTTGGCAAAAGGTTCAGGAAGCTGGCCCGGATTCAACCACTGCCGTTTTGTATTAGGATTACGAAAATAGACCCACTTTTCATCGTACGTAACAATTCTCTTGATGAAACGTACATCGCGCTGGTTTTCTAGGAGTTTCGTGCACACTTCCACTCGGCGGTTAGCTTCAGCTGGCGTCAGTTCGTGAGGGACAATGCGGAAGCTCCTGTAGACCTTGACGAGGCACTGAAAGTGACGAACCACGGTGGTCTGTGATATGTCCAGCTCTCACGATAATCTCCGAGGGCTGGTTGTCGGATCTGCTTCTACGGTCGGTCGCACGGCCTCCGAATCCACGGTTCGCGGGCTGCCTGACCTTGGCTGATCGTCACGGTCTCTGTCACCTGAGTGGAATGTCTTGAACCATCTGGTTGACGTGCTGTGGTCCACGGAATTTTGCCATTTCGCATGACGGTTGTTTCGTGTTGCTTGAGCAGCGTTATGGCCGAGTTCAGACTCGTAAAGAAAGAATTCTCTAAATAGCGAGTTGTGGCTGTTCACCATTTAGGCGTACCAACCACAGACCGAACGACCACATGCAATGTTGTTCACAGCAACGACTATCACTTTATATCCCTTTCGACTGCCTGCAGTGCGCGACTTGAACTAGTCTAAACACGTGAAATACCCGCCGCAGCACACGCGTTTATACAAATATTGCAAATATTTCGACTCACCCTCTGTACTATCTCTGCACCCATCGCATCCATTCAATGCCTCAGAAATTAAATAAATTATTTCCACCTACGGGGATGTACATTTCACAATGTCGAATGTCGTCTACTTTGGATTGTGAGGCTGGTACGTCTTGCTCTAGAATGCGGCGATCGAGGGATTCTGATTCCCGAGTATGTGCGCCAGCTCCACTACGGCGACGCACGTTACGTTCCTCCTACCACTGTTGTCACATTCGGGTGACACTTGCTGCATCCCGATGCATTTCAACGGCGATGCGATGCAGGGACCAACCAACCGCACGTTGCCCCATGATGAAGCCTATCGTAAAGGCATCTGTGTGATGGTAGTTTTGTTGGAAGTTTAATGACCACCGTGAGCAACTAAGCAATCACCTGTCGCGAATTTAAGGTCATTTGTTCCAAGGAAAGGAGATAGTTAGTGCTGTAAGACAAACACAACATCCATACCTCACCGGGATTCAAACCCGGACCCATCTCAGACTAATGGTCAGAAGACAGCTCTTAGACCACGGCGCTAGAGGGGCGGCCTGAAAATATTCTTGATAGCGTCGTTAAAACAGTCTCACTCCTTACCCATGCTTTCCCCACCGAGATCACTCATACGCAATGATCCACACGCTCAAGTGAGGACGACCAAACTTAGATACGTTAAGCAGTTTTGCCCTTTCATCTCCTTCACACTATCGTCTAAATGATTCGCAACAACGATCATTCACATAACCTTACTGTCGACACTCACCGACCAATTTGCATGCCCCTCCAACAAGTATTTCCTGGAGCGGTATTTTGCATGTTGAGCACTGTAGATATGCTAGGTGTTTGCTGAGTAGTTTGTCTTCACAGACCTCTTACTCCGGAAATGCAGTTTTTCAGACAGTTTCCATTCAATGTCGTTATTCGTACACTGCTCCATTCTGTTGTGTGGAGGAAGTTCAACTTATGCTGTATACCATCAGATAACATTCCGCTGTTCAACAAGTTGGCGCATTTGAAGTTTTGCTCTGATTTTATTTGGAACGTGCAGGCCAGGGCGTGCATGGAAGAGGATTTGGACATTCCAGGCCACATGTGGTCGAACATTGTTCTACTGGAATATATCGTCAGCACAACTCTAAAGGTAGGATATCAATTCTGCCTCTAAAACATCCCTGATGTACCGCTGGGTGTTGAGTATTCTTTCAATTTCTATCAAGCGACATGGCGAATTGAATCCAACGGCGCCCCAAATGATGATGCTTGGCGCTGGACCGGTATGACGCTGCAAACCAAAGGTGCCGTTAACCACGATATCTTCAAACACGTATGCGCCTATCATGGTGCATCAAGTTGAATCGTGACTCGTCAGAAAACACGTTGCGTTTGCCTTACGGCACTGACTCTCTCCTTTTCTTGGAGCCAGTGACCCAAAATTACGGACGGGCGACTGCTATTATAGCCCACTGAGTTGCTCACGGTGGTCGTTAAATCTGCAATTCAAAAAAATATATATATATAAGCTAGCAGCACTGCAAGTGAACGGGCCTTTAGTGAAGCGGGCAATTTGTTAGAAAAAAGAAGATCGAGATAAAATTCTCAAGCTTTATACGCAATTCTGTTTTTGAGAAGTTATGAGAGACCATGAGGTAAAACATCCTCTAATGATGTTTTAGAAGTATAGGAAACACGCTGAAAGTGAATCAAGAAAGAGCGTCTTTTGTATAATTATTTACTTGAACAATACAATAAATTTTACTTCGGTAATAAAA
Organism: Macrothele yani; assembly: GCA_039090855.1. NCBI lineage: Eukaryota > Metazoa > Arthropoda > Arachnida > Araneae > Macrothelidae > Macrothele > Macrothele yani. Next base: position 53,498,468 of record CM077017.1, read on the forward strand.
CTTATATATTTGATACATCAATGCTTATTTTCTTATTATTGTAAAATTCGTGTTTCTCAGCAATTAAACAAAAGTAACATAATCGACGTTATATATATATATATATATATCATCATCATCATCATTGTCAACCATTATCAATCCACTGCTGGACGAAGGTCTCCCCAAGTTTCCTCCACAACGGTCTGTCTTGTGCCAGTCTCCTCCATGTCACCCCTGCATACTTTCGAATTTCATCCACCCATCTCCCATGTGGTCTTCTTCTGGGTCTTTTCCTGTCCCTTGGAATCCAATCTAAAATTTCGGCTGTCCATCGATGATCTGTCCTTCTGGCAGTATGTCCAGCCCATTGCCATTTCAGGGATTTAACTCTGATCATGATGTCTTCCACTCTTGTCATTTTTCGGATCCACGAGTTCCTCTTCTTATCTCTCCTGGTTACACCAAGTATGCCCCTCTCCATGCTTCTTTGAGTTGTCTGCAGTCTTTGTATGTCTCTTTTAGTTAAGGTCCACGTCTCTGCACCATACGTAAGCACTGGAAGGATGCATTGATCAAACACTTTTCTTTTAAGACATAATGGCATATTGCTCTTGAAAATTATGCTGTTTCTTCCAAAAGCTCTCCAGGCAAGTTTTGTACGCCGATTAATTTCTTCATCAATGTGACCCTCACTTGATATCTGCTGTCCAAGATAAACGTACGTGTCTGTTATCTCCAGCTTTTCTCCATCAATCGATAAATCTTCATTTCTTGTAAAAGCATTGAACATCACTTTTGTCTTCTGAAAGTTCATTTTTAATCCCACTTCTTTACTCTTGTCAGCAAGTTCCTGGATCATACTCTGCAGCTCTGATGGGGTAGTTGCAAAAATGACTACGTCATCAGCAAAACGAAGGTGGGTTAGATAATCTCCATTAATCTTTATCCCTTTGTTTTCCCAGTTCAGTGATTGAAAGACATTTTCCAATGTGGCATTAAAGAGCTTCGGAGATATGGTGTCACCTTGTCTCACTCCTTTTCCAATTTTTATGTGTGTTGTATTTTCAAACAGCCGAATCTTCGCACTTGCATTTTCATAGATGTTATTAATAATATTAATGTATGCATCTTCAATACCGCAGGATTTCAGAGCCATTGCAACTGCTGATGGTTTCACCGAATCAAAGACTTTTTCATAATCGATAAAAGCCATGCACAATGGAAGTTCATATTCCCTCGCTCGTTCAATTAGTTCTCTCAGCACGTGGATATGATCTATTGTGCTGTAGCCACTCCTGAATCCAGCTTGTTCTCTCGGTTGAGCCATGTCCAGTGTTACCTTCAAGCGGTGTGAAAGAACTTTAGTGAAGATTTTATAAACTACTGATAGGAGGCTGATAGGTCTGTAGTTTCCGAGATCCTCAATGTCACCTTTCTTATGTAGCAGGATCATTGTAGCGGTGTTCCAATCCTCAGGAATCTTTCCTTCATTAAGGCATCGAGTGAAAATTTGGGCGAGTACTGTTTCGATTTCTCCACTTGCTTCTTGTATGATGTCTACAGTAATTCCATCTTCTCCTGGAGCTTTTCCTCGCTTCATGTTCTTGATTGCATGTGCAACTTCTGCTGGAAGGACTGGAGGAACTCTGGTACTGGTATCTTTCATGATGTCTGGAGTGCATATATCATCCCTTTCATATAATTTGGAGTAGAAATCTTTCACTCTTGTCAAAATTTCGCCTCTATTTCTTGTTACAGAACCATCTTCTTTTCTCAGTGCCATAATCTGTTTTCTTCCCTTACTGAGATGTCCCTTTGCTATCTTTAGGCTTTGGTTGTTTTCAATTGCTTTCCTCACTAGTTCACAGTTGAATTTTCTTACGTCTTCAGTGATACTTTTTCTTACTGTCTTGCATAGCTCTATATATTCCACTTTGGAAGTCACATCTTCTTTAGTTGTCCTCATCTCTCTTCTTTTTTGCATCAACATTTTGGTTTTTCCTGATAATTTGTTCACATGCAACTTGTTCTTAGACCCAGCTAATTTTGTTGCTGTTTCCATAAGAGCTTTGGTTACTTTTCTGTTAACTTCAGAGATGTCCACTTCTTCCGATGTTAGGCCTTCTAAAGCAGAGAACCTGTTCTTCAGTTCTAACTTGAAGGTATTATGGTGTTTTTTAAGGTTGGTTATGTCAATAGATTTTGTTTGTCTTATGAGCTTGCCACGTTCCAGTTTAGTGTTAAGGTGCATCTTACATCTCACCAATCTATGGTCACTGCCTGTGTTGAACTTGTTTAGCACACTGCAGTCTTCTATGACGAATTTTTTGTTACACATAATAAAATCAATTTCACTTGTCATCCCATTTGGATGTCTCCATGTCCATTTCCTGTGTGGCTTTTTCTTGAAAAAGGAGTTCAAGATGAAAAACCCTTCTGCCTCTGCAAACTCTACGAGAGTATTTCCACGCTGGTTTCTGTTGCCGTGACCGAATTTACCTACTGAAGTTTCATTCTGTTGCCGCTGCCCTATTTTTGCATTGAAATCTCCCATAATTATCTTCAAGTGCTGCTTACCTTTATTATTTAGATCACGAATTTCCTCATAAAATTCTTCAATTTCTTCTTCAGCATGACTTGTGGTGGGTGCATAAGTTTGAATAATCTGAGCCTGGTATCTTCTCGAGAGTTGGATAACGAGTCGTGCAGCTCTGTCAGAGGAACTTTCAACTTCTACAACTTTATCCTTCAGTTTCTTGTTTATTATAAATCCAACACCACTAGTTCTGCCATTATCTGTCCCACGATAGTAGAAGAGATGTCCACTTTTCAGTTCAATGAGATCTTCTCCTTTTCTCCTTACCTCACTTAGCCCGACGATGTCCCACTTGATCCTTTGTAGTTCCTCTTCCAATTCAAGAAGCCTTGAATCAGAAGATAGGGAGCGTCCGTTATACGTAGCCAAGGTCAGCATCAGATGGCAGCCTAGTCCGGTCCTCCGGGGATTCTTAGCACCCTCTGCCTTCATGTCGCACTGGCCGCTGCCTTGGCCAGGTACATTCCAGCTGCCGGAGACTGAGGGCCAAGATTTAAGTTGTGGAATCATTTTGGAGGGGTTTGGCCATAACTCACCACGCTGGCCAAGCGGGTTGGTGAGTGTGGGATAGCATTTCCTCTAATCCCGATGGTATAGTTATACCGCTATTGGCGGTCGTCAGAGCCCCTTTAGTGGGAACAGGATGTACCACGAGAAGGCGGGGTTGACATTTGTCAAGGAGAGGCTGTGATGTTACGCATCACCTGACCTTACATCCCATATATATATATATATATATATATATATATATATTGCCTCTGTCAATACTAACCAACGCGGCATAATATAAAACAGTCCCCATATTAAAATAAATATACAAAAAAAAATTAGTCGAATATACCGTCAATGATTTTTCCATTAAAATACCGATTATAATCATACGCAACTAAGAAAAACCGAAATTTCACTTCATCATTCGGCACCAGTACCTAAATAAATACAAAGCCTTAATTTGATATTATGAAAGGAGTGTGGTCTCAGATTGCTTCATATTGTAGACTTTAAAGGAAATCACGGGATCTTTTGTTTTTTATTCATTATAATCCTTTTTTCTTCATTTTTTCTATTAAACGAAGTTTGTGTTTCAGAAAACATCTAATATTATAAAGTTCCATTAAGGGGATCAGGCCTCGTGAAAAAAAAAATCATGTAATTTTTTTTTTTTAATTTCAACTTTTTTTCTAGAGTTTGCTGAATCGAATGGTATACGACACTTGATAAACAGAAAAAAAAATTGTAGGCGAAAAAAGGGGTAGGCAAGCTGAAAGTTTACCGTAGCTCGGCATGACCTGCTCCGCAAACACCACCAACGAGTTCAAGGCGATCGACGTTTTGGGAATAAAAGAAGTGAGAAGAAGGAAAAACAGATTCTAGAAGGTGCGGGAAAGCAAAGGAAGACGGCGAGCAGAAAGCTGAAGTTCAGCAAAGCTGAGGAAAAGGAGTATGACGTGAGAGGCTTCTAATCACAGGTCTTCGTTTTTTGCCTCCCCTGAGAAGTTGTGATTTTGCACATTTAGGAACAAGTTTCTCATAAACCACTGAAGATAATGGCTTGAAATTTTTTTATACTTTACTGTATATATCAACAACTACCTGAACTAGAATCATGACTAAATAATGTACTAAATTAAAATAATAAATACAATTGCTAATGAATACGTCAGCAAAATCGACAGCAATTTTGATTAATTAATACAAGACTAATTAATTGGCCGATTGCGATCATTCTAGGTCAGGTGTTGTATAATATCCTTAAGAAAATGCATGCCAAGTTTGCAATTGATAGACCAAGTCTATCGTGAGAAACATCTCCCTAAGTACATCGAGACCCCCCATAAGGTTAACATGAGAAGCCTAAAAAGGGACTGGTCCCTTTAAAAAATCATTACTACCTACGCTGAAGAGCAATTGAATTAGAGACAGCTGGTGTTATGCAAATGTGGCACTGTGGGCGGCCCTGTAAACGGGAACGAGATGACGTATGCAGCGATCCGACAATATAAGGAGTGATACGACGGGAATCAGTAAGAGTCGGACGCAGTATGGGTAGGACGAAGGATCTAAGCGCATTTGATCGTGGGCAAATTATCGGAGCCCGATGAATGGGTCACTCCATCTCGGACGTCGTACAGGCACTGGGATTTTCACGAGCCACTGTGTCTTGGGTGCACCGTGAGTACATCGAATCCGGTAAAACCATCCCTGCAAGGGTCAACTGCCGTGGACAACAGCGTGTGGATGAGTGGGGTCATCTTCGGCTAGCTCGCATTGTAACAGCGGATAGACGAGCCACAGTGCAAGAAATCACTCGGCAATTTAATGCTGGTGCACAAAAACGCTTAAGAAGCCACACCATCTAGAACCATTTCCTCGCTATGGGGTACAGAAGACATCGTCCCACGAGGGTAACGCTGCTGACAAAAATTAGCATGGGCGCGGGAACATCGCCACTGGACACTAGACATGTGGGAAAATGTTGCCTATAGTGATGAGTTGAGATTCACGTTGGTACATGCGGATGGCGGGATACGAGTACGGCATAAACCACATGAAGCGATGGATCCTTCTTGCCAGCAGGGTACTCTTCAAGCTGGTGGGGGTGGCATTCACGTCTGGGGACTGTTTACGTGGACTAAATTTTTTTTTTTTTTTTTTTTTTTTTGATTGGAGGTTTAACGACCACCGTGAGCAACTCAATGGGCTATAAGCAGTCGCCCGTCCCTAATTTAGGATCACTGGTTCCAGGGAAGGGAGAGAGCCAGTGCCGTAAGACAAACACAACATCCATGCCTGACCGGGATTCGAACCCGGACCCCTTACGGACGAATGATCAGAGGCCAACGCCTTAGACCACTGCGCCACCGGGGCGGCGGACTGAAATGGGACCCCTGGTAGGTGTGACATCGTCTCTCACAGGTCAACGTTACCGGGATATCCTGGACGACCATTTGCTCCCGTTTGTGCGTCTTCAACATCCCATTGAGGACCTCATCCTGCAACAAGACAATGCACAGTGCCATCGCTCCCGAATTGTATACGAATGGTTGGATGAACACTCCACCGACATGACCTCGCTTCCTTGGCCAGCTAGGTCACATCTGTAATGCCATCGAGAGAGATGACCCCCATCCTCCATGAAATCTTAGTGAACTTGTAACGTACCAGGAGATGTGACGTACCTGCCAGAAGGACGCACACGACATAAAGGCAGATAGTAGTCAGAACAGACGTCCGCGTAGCTCAATTGGTAGAGCAATTTATTCCGGAGTGAGGGGACCCGGATTCGAATCCTGGCGCGCATAAAAATGACGGAGAAATTTACTTCGTTGTAATGGCGCCCGAACTATCCGGATGACCCGACCGTTCAAAATCTCGTAATGGTGTGATGTTATTTCCACACCGCGAGATAGGAAAAATAAGAGAATCCCTTCTCCAGCACTTCGAAAAAAAAATAAATAAATAATAAGGGGGAGATGATGTAACGTACCAGGAGATGTGACGTACCTGCCAGAAGGACGCACATGACATAAAGGCAAATAGTAGTCAGAACAGACGTCAGCGTAGCTCAATTGGTAGAGCAACTTATTCCGGAGTGAGGGGACCCGGATTCGAATCCTGGCGCGGATAAAAATGACGGAGAAATTTACTTCGTTATAAACTGTAGGAGGTTGTTCAGGGGTCGTGGGTCCGTATGGCTTCCCAACGCTTCCGATGTCTTGTCGGGTTCATGCCGAGACGAATCGCTGCCGTCATCAGGACGAAAGGTGGTGCTACACGTTACTAGACAGGTATCTCTAATTCAATTGCTCTTCAGTGTATATATGCGGTGCACATTTGCTCAATACTAAATCGAACCAAATCCCTCTGCAAAACAGGAATACGCACTTCTCATGTCATGCAGAAATTACGCACATTTTATAATAATTTTCTAATGTAATTTAAGCGTTCAAAACCCTTATTTAAATTTGAATGAAACAAATTAAATGTAGTAAATTAGGTTAAAGAATTCACTTCATAAACTTGGGAAACAAAATTAAAGACATTTTATTACCTGAATATGATGCACATTATAATAATAATTATTATCCTTTCTCTCTTTTTCAGGGTCGACATTAACGGGAAGCACTAGCATAGTAGGACACCAGAAACACCCTTTCGACACTTTGCTGATTGCAACATCTCTTTGTACACAAGGCCGGACAGCTCAGAAGGCGTTGCTCCGAAACCGCATGCGCATTTTCACTGACATTTTAATCATTTGCACGTCCCAACCTGTTGCACATATCCTGTAAGCAAGCTAATACAGCACTCCTTCATAGTGTTGCAATTTTCACAAACAGTAGTGTATTTATGTACACTGCTGGCCTCCCAAATTGCAACACCAAGAAGGACACGAGATTGCAAAGCCAGACTTATTGGACACATAAAAACAGACACAAAGATGAAACGATTGAGCTTACAGGCCCGTAAGACTTGCGGAACACGCAGACATCAATAGTTCGCGTGGACCCTATGGCTGGCAATAACGGCCGCTACACGCCGCAGCATCAAACGAAAGAGGCTTTGGATGTGAGGTTGGGGTATGTCAGCCGGGCCACTCGGTTGCTGATCAGCGAAAAGACGTGTTCGATGGGCGACATATCGAGAGAACAGGCGGGCCACAGCAACAGTGACATCTGGTGGGCCGTAAAGAATTGTTGCACGATGCGTGCCACTTGCGAGCGCGCATTGTCCTGTTGAAACATGGCCGCTGGCATGTCCTGCAGGTAAGGGATAACTACAGGCTCGAAAACGTCAGAGATGTAGTGGTGTCTGTTGAATGTACCGGCGATGCGTACCAGAGGGGTGCGGGTGTCATATCCAAATGTTCCCCAAACTATAACGCCAGGCGACGGACCGGTATGGAGATGCATAATGCAGGCGTCATACAGTCGCTCGCGGCGGTGCCGCCACACGCGGATCTGTCCATCGTGGTGTTGCAGGCAAAAGTGGGATTCGTCGTAGAAGACACTTTCGTGCCATTTCGTAGTCCAGGTGCGGCGTTCAACGGCCAACAGCTGCCGCATTCGCCGGTGGTGTAACGTCAATGGTAATTGGAGTAATGGGTGCCGTGCGACAAGTCCCCGCTCCTGCAGACGACGTCGAACGGTACGTGCTGACACAGGTTGTTGCGCAACACACCCTAATTCCTGCGCTAACGTTCGTGATGTTGTGGTGCGAGCCGTCAATGCCAGCCGCACAAAATGCCGGTCCTCTTGTTAAGCGGTCTGCCGCTGCTGCGGCAATCGCTCACGTTGGTCCGTCCGTCCCTCTTGCACCCACTAAATCCATACTCGCCTCACTGTGGCTGGATGTTGTCGCACACGGACGCCGATGTCTTGGTACGATAAACGGATGTCGCGATAAGCCACTATTCGTGCTCTGTCGAACTCCGAAACGTGCTCGAATGACTGCCGTATTCTGCGACGAGGCATCAGGAAGTTTTCACGTACAGGTCAGGCAGCACAACACACTTCCACTACTTACACCCCGCCTTCTGTGCACCCTTCTTATAGTGCTTCTCGGTGGCGTGCCGGGCGCACATGATTTAGATATGCCCTGCAATGCTAATCGTTTTTATGTCCTCTCGCGGGCAACGCGTGCTGCGAATTTCAGGCCAATCGGATGCTTCCTTCTTGGTGTTTCATTTTGGGTGCCCAGCAGTGTATGTAAAAACGCGTCATTTAAGCACAGCTTCATTCTTCATTCTTACCAAAGCACCACAGAACTGGTAAGTTGTCATGTTTAGAGGGTCTCCCCACGTAACGTTTTCACTCAAACGCAAAAGTTACAACGAAACGAATAAGTAATCCATTCACACTGTATATATTTGCTTGCGCAGTTCACTAGAACAAGAGTACATAAAACAAAATAAAATAAATGTAATCAATGCGCGTTAGAATGAATAAATATTACTACAGACATCATAAGTATTTATAGTCAAAAACTTAGCAAGCGAGGAAAAGGAAGGCTGGATTTTACTGTATTGAAATTTAAAATGTAATGAATTTATTATTCATAGTTTTAAGAAAAAGTACGTGTATATAATGTGATTTTTCCGGGACCCCAAATAAGCTGAAGATATCCCAAACAATTCTTCTGGCGTTGATACAAATCGTACAGATAACATCGTCTTAATACCGCAATACCAGTGCAATACTTCCAGAGAAAAATTATAAAAAACTCAAGTCGTTTATTTGCATAATGTGAAATTATCCTACCAGTGAAATGTGTCAAATGAAAAAGAAAATATTAGTAATGGTTTTACTCTCGTCGATTTCGATATTCTATTTTAAAATTAGTTATTTTTTTATATTATCTCGTGAAGGTACTTAGAAACTTTAGATTAATTTCGACGAAAATGTTGCATTTTAGCTTGATGGAATCATCAGTCGAGGTACATTCACTGCGCTAAGATTTGTAAAGCATGTTATCGAAGTATGTAATGTTTGTGTGTGTGTGTCCGTGTTGGGTATGCCTTCATATATTTATTAATAGAAAAGTACAAAGGGGCACAATAGTAGCAAAATTGAGGCGCTCTTGTTTTGTGAGAAACTCGCACGGATCTGTTTACTGAACGTCTTGACGCCCTGAGCGATCCGGAACAGACGAGCCTGTAAATTCGCCTGGAGCTCAGATAATTAAAATGCAAATAGGAGCGAGCGAAGGGTGACGCAAGTTTCAATTATGTGCCGAAATCCTGAACAATAACTGGGCCGCGTCATAAAATCAAAAGTTCGCTTTCGTAAATGGAACCAGGTTTTCCTTCTGCCTATTATTTCGTAAGGGCACGAGTTTCTGCGCACTGGTTTTTTATTCTTTCGTTCGCTAATATAAACCATAAAGTAAACTTTGCTACGGGCGTGTTTCAAGAGAGAAGCTGATTCAAATAAGCTGCAATCGAAACTCCTCAGAAAATATTTCAATATGCTACACTTGTTTAACATGATTATAGACGACACAAGAGCGCCATGAAACACTGCATGCGAAACATTCCTTGCATTATGCAATTCAGAACTAAGTGTTATCCTCGTTAAGTATAAAGGAAAAAAGATGTCTAAATGGGTCAAACTTGCCATTTTGTTGAAAGATGAAACATTGTATTTTGCGATTTTGTTTCAGGGGATGCTGAGACTGCAGAAACTGAAAAACTTTAATATCAGTTACGATTAGAGTAGATGATCATTTGTGTGTGTGTGTGTGTGTGTGTGTGTGTGTGCTTTAATCAGTAAACGACAAATTGAATTTAATAATTTCAAACATTTAGTGCAAATTTCGATTATTTCTAGTTTCTAGTGTGCGTGTCGATTTGTGTATCGTGCTGGAAAAAGTACCGAAATTATTAAAATGAGTGTTTTCGAACTTCTTTAAAGATGTTAACATTTTTTTTTGTTCTCTCGCGTAGCTCTCCAAAGATATTTTTGGGTCCGGGTTCGAGTCCCGGTGAGGCCGAAATTTTGTGTTTGCAATTCGTGTGATGCACATGTCAAGACAGCAACTAGCAGCAACAAACTTCGTCGGTGTAGCTTAGTTCGGAAAGCATTTGGCTCCTGAGCAGAAGGTTGCGGATTCGATTTACGACACCGACAAATGACTTTTGCGTTGTATTGGGGCCCCGAACGTAAAATGAATCTCCTGGCTGTTTGGTTCTTCAAAAAATGTGTGATGTTCGTTCCACACATCGTCTGGAATTATTGAGAATTCCTTCTTCTGCGGTGACATCCTTCAAACGTGGTGTGCCGGCTGTCCCGGAAACCTACAATTCCCTTAAAGTCCTTTCACAATGAGGGGGAAGGGGATATACACCGCTGAGCCATTACATTACGCCCACCTACCTAATAAGCTGAGGCCACTCGGCAAAGCATCGATTCAATGCCTTTATCCCACAAAACAGAGGCCACTCGGCAAGGCATCGATTCGATGAGATGGCAATAGGTATCCTGGGGTATCTGATATCATAATGACAACAGCAGGTAATACAGTTCCCGTACATTTCGGTCTGGTGGTGATTTAGCGCGAACCCACTTTTCCAAGACGAACCACAAATGTTCGATTGGGTTCGTGTCAGGTAAATTTGGAGACAATGGCATTAACACAAAGTCACCAGCATTGTCCTCGTACCTCTCCTTGACGATTCTGGCAGTGTGGCATGGCGCATTATCCTGTGGTCAATGGCCATCACCAGCAGAGAACACAGTTGCAATGAATGTGTGAACTTGGTCCGCAACGATGTTCAGATACCTGACAGCTGTCAGAGATTGTGCTATTGGGATAATGGGGCCTAAAGTGTCTCAAGAAAACATTGCCCACAGCATATTATATCGCTGCCGTAGGCTCGGTTCCGCCCAACAGTGCATCCCCGTGCCATCCCGATGGCAAAGTTGCAGCGACAAACATCGTCAGTGTAGCTCAATTGGGAAAGCATTCAGCTCCGGAGTTAAAAATTCTCGCCACCGGCAAATGGCCTCCATTGGTAATCGGCGTATCCGCGTTCGGCAGTCTACGTGATGAACCAGGAATCTTCCGTCGTCAAACCAGGCCACTTTCTTCCATTTATCCACGGTGTAACGTATACTCTAGATTCAGTTTCCTTTTGATTTTACTATCTCTTGTTATTTTATTTTCCTATGTAAATTATCTTCTTACTTAACGAGATGTTATTTCTCCTGCTGAATGATATGTGGCAACGAGTGTAAGTCATGACGTGGTGGTAGGCAGTATAAATAGGCGCGTTCAACGATACCTAGGAGAGCTTTTGTTTATATGAGGAGAGCTTTTGTTTATGTGCGAAGAAAGCTTTTGTGTTACGTGAGAGAGCTTTTTGTTATATGTGGAGAGGTTTTGTTCGATGTGAAAAGAGCTACGTTATTTTGTGCCGAGAGCTTCGTTCTATGTGATTAGGTTCTTCTTCATTATTGTGATACGATTAGTGTGACTAGCAGTGTGTGTGTTGGATGATACCAGGAGTTTCCTAATAAAAGATTTTTAAGTAAGTACGTTTTTCTCAGTTCATAGTACTGTCAGACCTCTGTCTGGCCGTTGGGTTTCTTTCATTAAGTGTTACTATTAACAACCAGCATAAGACTTTATTTATTCATAATTAATTACCACACAACAAACCAGTAAAAACTAATTCATTATAACGGTACAATTCGATGATCTTGGGCCCATTTCACGCGTTGTTGGTGATGACGTGCAGTGAGCATGGGGGCCCGGCTTGGCCTTCGGCTACGCAGGCTCATGCGCAGAAGGCTGCGATGAACTGTGTGATGTGACACATTGCCCTGATCATCAATGTTCTAACCGCGGGTGATTTCACGCACTGGTGCCCTGCGGTCTCTGTGAACGATTCGCGACATTCTGCGCTCCCCTCCGGAATCAATGATCTGCGGACGGCACACGGCTGGCCTACGGCTCATTGTTCGGCCAGCTGTGCACCACCTTTGATACGTACTCACTACAGCAGCAAGTGAACAACCCACAAGCCGCGCCGTTTCCGAGATCGTAGTTCTGAGGCACTGTTCCATCAAAATTTGTCTTTTATCACACTCCAATCAAACGGCAGATTTTACCATTCTGACTACGAACACTCTACTAACCGAACGTTTGTCCTCGGGTTGTATATATATACTGCTCTGTGAACTTCATCTGCGCCACTGTTCGGTCTCCAGGCGCGCTGATTTCTCTAGGCTGGGGTTGGTCATAATGTAATGGCTCATCGATGTATGTGACGTACATAGGTGACACACATGTCAAGATGGCAAAGTTGCAACGATGAACTTAATCTAAATTTAGTCTTGATATGTTTGTTTTCATTAAGACAAATCCTAAATTTTTCGTTCATGAAGACTTCTGTTTAGTTTTGCACAATTTAGCTAAATCAGCAAGATCAACTTTTAGGAATAGTTTTTCTTCCATTTATTGCGATTTAGAACCAGTACAGTTTCTTATCTTCGTTCCTGTATTGTCATATTCCTCAATTTCTTCAATTCCAGAGAGTACCAAGTCCTTGGCTTTTCGTAGGAGTACTACAGTCAGGAGATACTTCTAATACACTGGCGGAAAGTGAAAAAAGAACACCAAGAAGGAGACGTCTGATACCAACGAAATTTATACAGCATAATAACGGAATACAGAGGAGAACGTGATCAAAACATTATGGCCAAATACAGCTGTATTTGCTGGTAAACTGAAAAATAACATTTCCATGTAACATGGTTAGTACGAGGTTGAACAGCCATGAACTGCGTCACACTGTGCAATTCTGGCATGGAGTCTGTCGTACAGATGTTGGATGTAAGTTTGGGGTATTGAGTTCTGAGCGTCCTCAACCTGGACGCGTAAATCGGGGATGGTCGTGACTGGCCGTGGAGACCGGATAAGTCGTTGTCCCATAAAATCCCACACGTGCTCAATGGGGGACAAATCCGGTGAACGTGCAGACCATGGAAGTTGTCTCACAACCTGAAGTGCATGTTGCGTTGCACGTGCCGTGTGTGGGCGTGCATTATCTTGCTGGAAAACACCACGATGGACCGACCTTACAAATGGCACAACAACGCGCTAAATGATGTTGTTGATGTAGGAGGTGATATTTAACGTACCCGGTACAAACACTAGTTGTGTACGGGAGTGATAGCTGATCGCTCCCCACATCAGGAGACCAGGTGTAAGCCCTGTTTGTCGCTGGCGGATGCAAGAAGGGCGGAGACGCTCCCCTGTGCGTCTGCGAACACGCGTACGGCCATCGGAGGCTCCCAAGCAGAATCTGCTTTCATCGCTGAACACGACAGATCGCCATTGCGTTCTCCAGTGCAGACGTTGGCGACACCACTGCAGCCGTTCCTGACGGTGGGCTGGAGTCAGAGATACACATGCCAGAGGCACACGTGCACGTTGTCCTGCATTCAGTAGACGGTTGCGGATTGTTCGCACTGTCATCTCAGGTGCAACGGCAGCTCGGATTTGCGTAGCAATGAATGTTCTGCTTGACAACGCCGCTCTTTTTGGGGGTCGATCGGTCCGCTCCTCAGTCCGTCTGTGAGTCCCGGTTCCACGTCTTCTTGTGTGGGAATGTTCCTCGGACCATCTACGCCACCATCGTACCACCACCGATACTTCCCGTCCAATTCGTTCCGCAATATGACGATACGACCATCCGGCCTCGCGGAGTCTGACTAGACAACCTCGCTCAAAATCCGATAACTGCTGAAATCGTACACGTCTTCCATGTCCAGGCATTGCAGCTTCTTAAAGGTCTTCGCACGTGTCCGTACGCCGACGACTTATTACATTCACTTCGCTGTACTCCTTAAATACTACCGACGATAATTTTCATATTATGCCGTGTTGTGGCGTAAGCGCTCACCGGTTGGTCTCGAAATTAATATCACACCTTCCGAAACTCGACCCATTAACATATGTAAATTTCATGATCGTCCGCCAATTCCTTCTTGGTGCTCTTTTTTCACTTTCCGCCAGAGTAACATCTATGAAAATGCAAGTGCAAAGGTTCTGCTATTTGAGGATAGAGCACCAATAAAAATCGGAAAGGGAGTGAAACAAGCTGATATCATCTCTCTTAAACCTTTCAATGCCACACTGCAGAATGTATTTCAATCTTCAAACTGGAGAAACAAGAGCATAAAGATTAATGGCGACCATTTAACTTCCCTTCGTTTTGCTGATGACATAGTCATTTTTACAACTACCCTCTCCGAGCAGCATCCAATAATTTCTTGACAGTAGTAAGAAAGTAGGATTAAAAACGAACTTTCAGAAAACAAAATTGATGTACAATGCTTTTACAAGAAGTGAAGATTTTTCGATTGATGGGAAAAGTTGGGGATAACCGATACCTGCATTTACCTTGGACAACAGATATCAAGCGAGGTTCATATTGATGAAGATATTAATCGGCGTATAAAACTTGGTTGGAGAGCATTTGGAAGAAACAGCACAATTTTCAAGAGCAATGTACTGTTATGTCTTAAAAGAAATATGTTTAATCAATGTATCCTTTCAGTTCTTACGAATGGAGTAGAGACGTGGACCTTAGCTACGTAAAAAAGACATACAATGGCTGCTGACAACTGAAGTCCTAATAATTTATTATGCTAATGGGCAAAAATGTATAAAGCATTGGCAGCTGAAAGATTAAATAAAAGGTAGTACATGAAAAGATAAAATCTTGATTTATATAAGCTGAGGAAGTAAGTCCGTTAAAACATTAATCTGCCACTTGAAATAAACATAAACATTTTACAGAGCTATGAAGAATGGTTTTCTAAACACGTGTTAGGAGCGCGAAAGTAGGTCAAGTACTCAATCTACTTAAAACAAATAGAATAAATCATCGAGTGCTGAAAAGTCATCCATACACACCTATAATGCATTGCACAACTGTTGTGATGAGAATCTGGCAGTTCTGTCATTTTACAAGCAATAACTTATTTCCATTGTATAATTGCAATAGTATACGTGAATAAGGTCTCTTAAATAAAATAAAACAGATATTAAAACACACGGCATAATGAAAGTATTAAAATATAATCTTTCATTATGCATTAAGTATTATGAAAAAAAAACAGTTATTAAAACACACGGCATAATGAAATTATTAAAATACAAACGCCGCAAATATAAGTCAGTTGATATAAAAGAACATAATGTGATACCTGATGAAACAATGAAAGAAACATTTTCTAAAACGGTTGCTTTAGAAGTCATATTAGATTCAGAACAAACATATTAAATGAAGCATTACGTAATTTTTTTATTGGAGGTTTAACCACCACCATGAGCAACTCAAATGGGCTATAAGCAGTCGTCTGTCCCTAATTTAGGGTCACTGGTTCCAGGGAAGGGAGAGAGCCAGTGCCGTAAGACAAACACAATATCCATGTCTCACAGGGATTTGAACCCGGACTCATCTCGGAGGAATGATCAGAGGCCATCGCTCAGACCACTGAGACATGGCTTACGTAATGATGAAAAGTACTGAAAGTACGGAGTTCTAGTTTCTAAGGCCGAAACGATTGCGATGAACAGACATCCAACCAGTAGACTTCTTCCACGTGGAGTAAAAATTCGAAAGTTGAGCAGTTTTACGTGCCATTGTAAGTTTGAGTTATAATCTAGATATGAGTTGAATGTGGAATTGAAGAAGTAGTTTTCTTGCGGTACAAAGTGGTAGAGGTGGATTATCTTTGACATGATTAAGAAACAAATTATAAATTGCAGATTTGGTGAGAATAAAGAAATATGCGCATAATGGGCTTCGGCATGTAGTTATAAGGTCATGGGCAGGTAGAAACATGTAGTCACGAAGACTGTGTGCTGTAGTAGAGACGGATGAAGTGATGCTGAACATGAAATTGAAGAGTGGCGAGAGTAGAGATGAATGGCTGAGCCAGTGGTATTGCAGTATGAACAAATATCTGATGTTAAAATTTGTAGTTGGTGAAGTCGTAAAGGTGAAAGAAGACGATTACGAAGAAACAACCATTGGCGGTCGATATCTTTGGGTGATGAAAGTGGGTTACATGAGGCTTTTTAAGTACGTTGAAATGAAAGACCGGGTAAGACAAAAATTGGAGCAGGTTTAATATCTAACGTCAGCATGAAGATATAAAGGTCTTTTGTAGTGAGGCAAGAAAACGCAGATGATTGTTTGATTGATTTGTAAATAGAAAGGAAGGGGTAGTGACGCAGATGGAAGGTAAGTTAATTCAGTAGTTGAAGCAATGTCCGGGAAGTTATGGATGATGGATTCTTGTAGCAGTTGAAGTTTTAGTTGATTAGCAGCTGTGTTAGGGATGGAGCCAGAGAAGTATGTAATAGTTTTCCTTGATAAATCTGGCTGGATAAGATGTTGAACTTGGAGAATTCCAGCACGAGACCAAGATGGAAAGAAAAAATAAGTACAAATAGATGAGTGAAAGAAGGAATTGTTAAAAATAGGTTCCTCCAATAAGTCTGGAGTGGAAGTTGGATAAAGACGTCGGAGAGGGAGAGAACGAAAAAGAGAAATACTTTCGCAGTAAAGTGAAGGAAGACAATGCGGAAGAAGCGGATAGTTATCCATGCGAAGAAGAATGTTGAATGAAAGAGCAGAATTATATGGATTGACGAAGAAGTTCATGACATCAGTTAAAGGATAAGGTGTACTGTACTAGAAAGGTGACGTATTAGTTGCATAATACGGAAGACTTTGTAGTGAAGATGAATCTATGGAAGGTTAACACCTCCGAAAGAAGGTGGGTATGTAAGTATATTTGCACGAACATGATGCATGCTAGACCATATGAAGTTGATGAATTAAAGTTGTAAGGAAAGATTGAATGTTGTTGGTGAAGGGTAGATGATCCAAGTATGGTAAAGTGACGTCATAATGAAAGTATTAAAAGAGCTACTTTTCATGAATAAGAGATGAATGGAGAAAAGCGATTCCAGGTACCTATAGAACGTTGAAGTCGTTGAAGCATGGGATACCAAGAGTTGCTGGTCACATGAGTATATTTTTCAATCCAGACGCCAAGAAAGTTTAGAGAGTCCGAAGTCCAGGCAGCACCCCCTGGTTGAGAAGTTCTTCCTTCCCAAACACCTTACCAGAGGCCTGAGCTTTTCGAGACGTTGAGAGATGCTCCTGATATTGAAGAGTATGAATTGTAAGTATTTCCAATGATATTGAAATACGAATCATTTCGGATGATGATAGTGTAACATCATCAGCATACAGTGTTAGAATTGTAGAGTGATGACGGGTTGCCTAATTGATATGGAAAGAGCTAGGAGTGAGTCGACGACGAAGCATAATTAGAAACGGTTCAAAAGCGATGGCAAAAAGTTGACCTGACAGCGGACAGCCCTGATGAACCCCAATGTTGAAAAAAATAGCAGCAGTTGTAAAAGAAGAATTGCGAACATGAAAAACAGCGCCGATGTAGAGATTCAGAACATCTTGACAGAATAATAAATTAAAGCCGAAGTTTTAAAAGGTAATTTAAAGGTAAAAATGATTCATAAGATCGAACTCTTGGCGCTGATCAAGACTGAAGAAGGCAAGTGGTTCGTGAAAGTGTTGAGCCATTAGATTGAAGGTTATAGAAGATTCTGACTCATTGAGCGGTTAGTGATAGGGTAGGTTTGATCCGGATGGACCACATTCGAGAGAACAGGACCCAGCCGGAGAGAAAGAACAGTGGAATAAAGCTTGCAGTCGATATTAAAAATGGAAATCGGACGCGAATTAGTAAGAAGTTGAAGGTTCCCAGATTTAGGTAAGAGACGAAGAAGAGCGATCGTGAAACTGGATGGAAGAGTTGATGAAGTGAAAAGAGCATTGAAGAGAATAGTAAATATATGTAGAAGCTTAGATTTAAAAGTAGTGCAGAAGGAGGTAGGAAGGCCGTCTACTCCCGGAGCAGAGTAACGGTTAAAACGAGCAAGAGCAGTAGAAATTTCTGAAGAGGTGATGGTACTGAAAAGAAGTGAATGATGAGAAATTGGAACCTGTGGAAGATTTTGAAGAAGAGGAAAATTCTGAACCGTTGGAAGATTCGACGGGTTAAAATGTTCCTAGAAGTATTAAATTGTACGAGGGCACATAATTTCAGGATCAGAAGTAATAGAGTTATCATCAAGTAAAAGATGAGTGATGCTTTTAGAGCGGCGACGGGATTTTTCAAAATCTAAAAGTACTTTTGCTGGTAGGTTTGAAGAATCTAGGCACTGAAATTTTAGTCGATTCAGAGCGTCTTTTGCAGCTGGAAGAAGAATTTGCTTGAGCGTTGCAGCGAACGTTGCATATTCTGGTGAGTTTGGCGGGAGGAGTGAGAGTTGACATTTTATTCTGTCGATTTCCATTGAACGAGTGATGCGATTTTCAAAGGAGATGCGTTCAGCGAGGGAACGAATTGATGACTTTGTATTGAGCCACAAAGTAACGGGATTTGGTGATGATTCAAGTTTTGAAGTACAATCGCGAAGGATGGAAATGACTTGAGCTTTAAAAATCGGATCATCCAAGACATCATCACTGAGCGACCATAATCTTGGATGCGTAGTGTTTGGAGAGACAAGATTAAATTCGGCAGAAGCAACAAAATGATCCGATGCTGAAGTGGGTGTGTGAGCAAAATTAGAAATATTTGTTCGAAAATTTGTTGATGCGTAAATTCTATCCAGTCTAGCCATCGCTGGTGTGTTGTTAGTTGCTCGCCAAGTAATAGCCTGTGATAAAGGATGAAGAGTCCGGAAAACATCAATGAGTGAGTTCGTTAAAATAAGGTTTTTAAGCATGTTAACTATTGAAATACGGTACTCGGATGAATATTTTCTGTCCAAATTTGGTTCAAGGGTGCAGTTGAAATCTCCGCATAGAAGAAGAATATCAGTAGAAGATATTGAAGAGAGAGCATTCTGTAAAATGTGGATGATTTGTCTTGCAAATATATCATTGTTTTGTTGAGGCATATGAACATTAAAGGCATGGTAATTGATATTATGGAGGAAAAATGAAGCACGCTGAAAAAATCCGGAGTACACTTCGACGGTGGTGAAATTTGAAAACACTGAAAACATGTTGAAAAAAAGAAAAAATGTTATCATGAATGGCGAGAGCGACACCAGAGCGAAGAGTATTTCTACAACTGAGAATAAATGAATAAGGCCAAGCACGCCAGCGATCGTAGGGAGTGGTAGAGGTACCAGAAGTTTCTTGGAATGCGATAATATCTAAATAAAGGGCGACATCCTTAAAAACAAGGAAATTCGACAACGGAGTTGCCATTTCCCTGCAGTTTAAAGTGTCTAATTTAAGTCTCAAGGTTGGCATTTCCAAAAATACTAGTTAACTCTTCGGTAGATTGCAGAGCGGCGGCGAAGTTTCGTAATCGATTTCTATATTTCTGTACTTGAGGATCTAAGTCCGCATGAAGTACACGACTGACTTCTCGTAATTGCACTATCAAATGAGGAAGTTCATTTTGATGTTAAAGGAACAGATTGGTCTTTTTAAATTTGGAGCGGGGAGGGAGCTTGAGGATTTATAGAAGGTCATCATGAGAAAGGGGAGAGGAAGGTGTTGACGACATACAAATTATTCTTTGAGCTATTTGCAAAGCTATGGCGGTATTTGGAGACGAAGAGTCAGATAAGTTATATATATCAGATTCTGTATTAGTGGTTGATTCCGAAGGCTGGACATCCACAATGGTCAAACCCTCTGACTGGGCATCCTCAATGGTCATCTCCTCTGACTGGACATCCACACTGGTCATCTCAACTTCTAAAGGAGAAGATGAGGAAGCCGGAGTTTACTTTTTAGATGTTATGGTCACTAGAAGAGAAACTTCTGCTTCAACAGGCAAAGTAGCTGGAAAAGAATTGGTCGGTGGGTGGCTTGTTTTAGATTTTTTTGATGGGCACGAGGAGGAATTTTTTTCAGTAGCACGTTTTGATTTTCTCACTTCATAGACTTGCTCAAGTGAAACATCTTCTATATTTTCATCACATGAAACCGTATCTTCTCTCAAGTCTGAAAAAATATCTATATCAGCTTAATTAACAAGTACAGAAAATTGATTTGACGTGCTTACAGCAGCAACTGGTGCTTATGGCTTAAAAGAAAACTCTTGATGTGAATTGTTTGGTAGAGGCAATGTACGGTTCGTAGTCATAGATGCAGGAGGCAAGTCAACCTGTAGAATTTACTTGGTAATATTCTCTGAAAGAGGTGCGATATTTCGAATATTAGAGCCAGAAGCAGGAGGGGTTACAGGTGAGGAATCTTCATTAGTAAAACGATCAAGGGTAGAACGACGAGGACATTTTGAAACAACATGCCCTTCGGCCTTGCCTCCAAAACACTGCACTCCAACAAACACGTCGCATGTGTAGGGCCAGGTGTCAGAGTAGACTGTAAGAGTCTTTGGGCGAGTTAAAATCGCCGAATCTGATGGGAATATGACTGTAGTGACGCCTGAAGCTGTTGGCATGGGCTAGTGGAGAGGAGGCAGGAGCAGCAGGAAGTCGTTTTGTGGATCCAACAACTTTCCCAATGGTGGAGAGGAGGTGAATAAATAATTCGTCTGGAACTTTAGGTGGAACAGAAGATAATGTAACATTTACTGGTCTCTGTGCAAGTGGAATGGGATTTAAGTGAGTCGATTTAACATCAATGCCTTGGGAGAGTACTTTGTCAACAATGGTTTGAGAAGAGAAATAAAAATCCAAACCTCTCTGAAAACGCGAGTAATCCGTTATGGCTTGTACAGCGACAACTTTCTTTAATCCTGCAGTATAGAAATCTATGTGAATGTCAGGAAGTGCTGGGAAGAACAAGCCAAGGTTTAAGGGTTCAGATAGACACTTACCGTAGCTTGAATTATCTTGGAATTTTAGACGAAGATCATCGTTGACGCGAACTATATCCAATATATTTGAATTCACCAAAGTATTAGAAGCACGATATGCTGAATTGGTGGAGGATCCAGAAACTTTTGTCGGCGTCTGTGAAAGAAGTACAAGGTTGTGATGATGTTGGCACAGTTGTTGTAGATATCTGAGAGAAATGAGATTGCGAGAAAATAAATCCTGTTGATTGAGCCATCGAAGTAGCAGGTGGAGCAATAGTATTACTTAAGTTAACCAAGTCCGATGTTAAATCAGAGGCACTAATAGTAGCAGCATCAGTAGAAAAATTCACTTGAGAATTTGCTGGTGAAATAGCGGGCTCGGCTGACATGCCGAAAACCCGAGATAAAACAAGTCACATAAACAGGTGGCTTTGGGACCAGAAAAACGCAGAGAAGCGAAGTCAATTAAGTAAACACTTAACACAATGGCGAACAAAATGCTACTCCGTGAAACAAAACACGGGAGAGTAGAAAGTATGTCACGGCACGTGCCTCGCGAAGAAGCCGGCAGTAGGATTACGTACCCAGGAGCTCGACACAAATGCGACTTCTTGGGCAAGCAACTGAAAGGAGCATGGAGAGACGCATGCTTGGTGTAACCACAAAAGATAAAAAAGAAGCTCATTGATCAGGAATATGACAAGAATGGAAGACATCATGATCAAAGTAAAATCCTCGAAATGACAATGTTGCTAGAAGAACGGATCACAGGTGGACAACTGAAGTATTAGACTGGATACCAAGTAACAGAAAAAGACTGGCTCAAGAGAGACATTTGTGAAACAAACAAAGGGAGATCTTCATCCAGCAGTGGATTGATAATGATGATGATTATATATCATAACATATGGCAACATGTTTCCACCAGTTTCTTACTCTCTAATAATAGCTACTTTTTCGTTTGCGGATAACACTTTTCTCTTAAACATTTTGCCATTTATAAAAGTTTAGGATTTCCTACGTGACGTCTACGTGAGATTGACAGATGTTTAACAACACACATGAAGTAAAAGTACATCACTCTTCTAAATACAACGCTCAATTAGAGGATGAAAGGGCAGTGGACACAATTCCAGGAATTTCTATCTCCTGTTTCCAGTTAGGGGCCACGTCCCCATTCCATTACTCCTCTATTCCTCTCTGCAATCGTCGCCTAGAAATTCACTTAATACATATGTTTTATATATAGCAATAGAGCGCCTGTTTTCAACTCTCCTGACGACTCTCATGACATAGTCTCTTGGAGTGAGTGGCGGAGATTCTCTTGCCCAACTGGCTTGTTGAGCATTTGATGTACTCCCTTCCCATTGCGTTTCTATTAACATTCTTCCACTAGTACACAAAGATTCCACCGCGCTATTGCAATTTTGTCCTATATGCCACCATTTCAATTCCTCCATTTCAGGGCGCAAAAGTTTTCTCTGTCTCTTTAAGTATGTTTTTTTATTAGTTTTCTTACTTATCTCGTTAAAATTTATCACCTTAGCATAAATACCAGGATTTCATAAAATTATGTTCATTAAAAACTATCAAATTACATTTGAATTAGCAATATACTAAAAAACGCTTGTTAAATCAGGAATCCCGCTAAATACGGGCTCGTTATAAACGAGTGGTAGTACTCAATTTTTTACTGTCCCTTTCTCTGCCGCTGTGAATCTACCCCGTTACCTATTTTATTTCACCCTGTCTGCTTCTCTCTTTATTTATTTATTTCACTCTTGCAACGTACATATTCTGATCGGTTATTGTCTTTCTCCATATAAGACGCAAATGTTTTGTGGCGGCATGTATTTCGTCCCATTACCCAAAGACTTGCTCTATAAGCTACATTCTCCTTTATTTCATTTCGAAACAAAACCCAAGGGCGTTTTGTAGCAAAATAAAAGTCACTCGAAATGAATACCTGCCAATGTTATGTCACACATTGCATAAATTCGTCGAAGGAGCTTTTAGCTTTCAAATAATGCTTTTAATTGCATATTTTGAGGACCCAAATATTTTGCGAAACAACTTAAGCTAAGGAAGCGGATTTCACAAAATGTAACGTCTAATTAGAATAAGAAGATTATTTTGGATATTTGCGAGTAATCGCGGTGCAATTAGAAGGAAGTATGAGACCTTGTTTGTACTTTAATTAGAAAGCTACGGTTTTCAACTTCTGAATTTGAAATGCCTAGTTTTCTTGCTGTGGGAAGAACAAAATACTTAGGATTATGCACTTAATACCACAACTTCCAGCTAGCATGTATTTTCCCTTTTTTAAAACTAGCAGTAAACATATTTAAGGATGGCAGCGGAGAACAAATGCCATGAGCAATAGCTTTTGTATTCTGAGGACAGTTTTCCGTGAATATTTTTGGACTTAAGTATCTTTCCAAGTCAGCTTAGTTGTCCTTTTTAGAGTGACATTTTCAGTCCTTTCGTGTGTTTTATGTTCCAACTGTCAATTTCTCTGAAGAAAGTGATGTCAATATTTTATTTGAAGTAACTCAAATCATGCTGATTTTCTGTAGTTTCATTTGCGACGACGATGGTATTTAAATATGTTTAGCAAATTCCGAAAGTTTTTTTGTTGTTGTTGTTGTTGCTGTTGTTCATGTTTTTGAGAAAATTAAAATCAGAACTGCAATACATTTACAAATAAAGCTGCTCATACACGCATTCTTTAGAAAGATCAGTTATCATAATTCTTTAATCTTCGATTTCCCCAACACAAACTGTTATGCGGGGTTCGTCACGTAGTGTAAGTCAGAGGAGATAGACACAAAGATTTTTTAATCCTTCATTTCATGTTATGCATCTTTCTCGACGGCAGAAAAGCAAACCCATGCATTAAACTTCGATGCAACGGAAACGGGTAACGGAAGTAATCAAAATCATTGTTTTTCGCTAGCTCCATGTGACGCCACACTGGACTTGCGTAGCAAAAATATTCGCTACGCAAATTAATTAAACTTATATTTTTATCATTTTGTGAGAAAGTTTTTAAAAAATAAAAATGAAACCTAAACTCCTTCTTTCCGGAAAGAAAATCGTAGATTTTAACACGTTTTACTTTCTCTTTTTTTCTCTCTCTCTGAACTTCCAATCCATTTTATGGTCTTTTTCTTACTCTCACAGCAATTTGAGGTAATCATTTTTCTTCTAGGCAGTTTTCGTGTGTTTTCATTTTCCACGTACGACTATATTAAAATATGAAATATATTTTCTAGGGTCCGCAATTAAATTTCGCCCCGGCAGCCGCAAAAGTTTTATTCAGGCCTTTATATCCTAGACGAAAAGTTACCAATCCCCCTCATTAACATACAGAAAAACTGGTCATTCCGAAATGATCAGATTTTCTTGCTTCAGTATAGGTGCCAAACGTTCCCAAATTCGGTACTTATATGTTACGTTAGTGTACGCAGTGACCTCAATTTTACGTTTACATAAACAGTCAAATTAATAACGAATATTAACACTGCGCATAGCTAATCAGCATTAGCAATTTGCATGGGTTTTTTTCTGATTCTTTACAAATATTCAAGCATTAATTCTAATTCTCATTAGCAGTGTACAGTATTCACATATATTCGCTATTAATTTGACAGTTTATTAAAAAAACACAGACTTAATTTTATTCAGTCATCTATACACCATTGACACTGTTCTTCCCTCACTTTCAATTAGAATTTTATTTTGTAATATTAGTGAGCCACACTAACTATCCATTTTTTTAACACTTTCTCCACATTATTCTACACTTTCAGAATTTCTTAATGCCAGCATATAATTCACTAATTTTTAAAGTACTTTAAACTGGCTTGGTATGCAATGCACAAGCTTGAAACAAAGTCATATTATAATATTATAACCAGATTACCAACCATTCTATTCCGTTATTCGTTTACATGTGCTTGTAAGCAGTTTGCAATAAATGACAGAGGATATATATATATATATATATATATATATATTTATGAATGCATGCAAAAATTATCTTCATCTCCTTTACGGTTAACCTATAACGAAGTAAATTTCTCCGTCATTTTTGGTCTTCGCCGGGATTCGAACCCGAGTCCGCTTATTCCGGAACAAGTCGCCCTACCAACTGAGTACGCAGACGTTCATTCTGATTGCTATGTGCCTTTATGTCGTGTGCGTCCTGCTGGTAGGTACGTCACATCTCCCCCCCACCGAAAGCGGGCCGGGGGCATGGCCCACGGGTCAGCCGTGACCATGAATCGTTGCAGGCATCTATCCACTGTAGAACATGCACTTGAGAACTCCCAGTCAATCTGGTGTGTGGAATGCAACATCACCCACTTTTATTGTTCGAAGCGCTGTAGAAGGGATTCTCTGATTTTTCCTATCTCGCGGTGTGGAAAGAACATCACACCAATGCGAGATTTTGAACGGCCGGGTCATCCGGATAGTTCGGGCGCCATTATAACGAAGTAAATTTCTCCGTCATTTTTGGTCTACGCCGGGATTCGAACCCGAGTCCGCTTATTCCGGAACAAGTCGCTCTACCAACTGCGCTACGCAGACGTTCATTCTGATTGCTATGTGCCTTTATGCCGTGTGCGTTCTGCTGGTAGGTACGTCACAAACCTACTTTTATACATTGAGGTGAGATAAGCTACGGTTCGTGGTCCTCGAAGAAGGTGTTGTTGAAATACCAACTGCACTTGTGCCCCTTGAAATGTTGTAATATCTTATGCGATTTCGTCAAGCTAAAGATGATACTATGTAAAAGTCCCCTCGACTGACCTGACTTCCCCGAGGATTTAGTACAAGGCGAGAAGCGATAACAAACCTTGTCCCGATGTCATGTAAAGATTCATTTGTAACTGCGCAGCTACGTCAACCATGTTTTCCCTATCGCAGGCTATCTGGCTCAGAATTTTATAGATATGTCCACGTTATTGCTGCCTACTGGATTGCTTTTTCTTTCAGGTGTGTCCACATTAGTAGTGCCTGCCTAATTGCATTTTCACAAAATTATTCTTTAACCAGCGCATGTTTACAAACAAACATATAACTTTGTAGTGAAACTGTATTCAGAGCTGAAAGCAAATTTATGACTATGCAATAAAACTATTGTTACTACTTGGCACTACAAAGCCAGTGGAGTCTCAACCGGATAACATAGACATTCTTTTTATATTGCAAGCGAGAGATTCAGTTATTTTTATAGCTTTTTTTTTTCTGCGGGTTGAACAACCACCGTGGGTAACACAATGGGCTATAAGTAGTTGTCCGTCGCTAATTTAGGCCACTGGTTACAACAAGGAAGGGGAAGAGCCAGTGCCGTAGGACAAACACAACAACAATGCATCACCGCGATTCGAACCAGGTCCCATCTTAGGCGAATGATCAGCAACCAGCTCTGGACCACTGCGCCACATGGGCGGCTTATAGCTTTGTCTAGTCAGATCAAACAACAGTACAAGCCAAATAAATGAGAGCCAAATTGTTTTACCATGGAGCTAAGACATTTAATTAACATTTAATTTGCGTTACAGAAAGATTATTGGTTGAAAGAAGAAAAATAGGCTGGATTTATCCTATTTACAACTGAGTTTCCCTACGCACTAGCCAATGACAACTGCATATAAATTTTTATCACTATATTCCTAATGTCATGAAATTCCTACTGATTAGAGCGCTGCAGGTCCGAATAACAAAATAAGCAGTGAAAAGTGATTTACTGCCTTTAAAGCAACAGAAATTTGATATCTAAACAGCTGTCACTTATGAAGATTAATTCTTCGTTCACTCCTCGCATAGCAGCTGTGATGTCGTGAATTTCTACTTACACGAACTGACAGAAGGTGTACCCGCTGTATGCTGCAGGCTCGTAGCACTCACTCACTTGGCCGGCATCGGCGAAGTTTCCACTCCTTTGGTAGCAATTTCCTTGGCAGGAATGGTGTCCACTATCCGTCCGTCAGTTATGTACTCAAGGACACGAACGTCAACTTCTCGCAGCATCGAATGTTAATTTTCAATTGGGGCTCCGGAGCTGGGTTAAAAGGGATGAATCCAATCCACCTTCTCCTTGTGTTGCTCCCCTTTCTTCGGCTCATCACATTTTGCTTTCACTAGCGGCCGGTCCTATAACGCGGATTATATTCCATGCGTAGTTTTGTTTTCGACTAAGCTGATTCGACTGGATCAGTTTCCATCTCTGCGGTGACGACACCACGCTCGTTCTGTCTTTTTACAACTCCGGAAGCTTCTCATTAGTGTCCCTACAACGGGAGCCCTTCTCTTTCGCGTGTATCACGCAGAAAACGTGAATTTCAACTTTTGTCTTTCCTTAGTTTACAGACCCAGGGACGAGTTACATTTCTTCCAATGGACTAGCTTGGCCCTTTTTTGATGCAATGTAATCTCATCAGGTATCACGCTGCATATTAATAGCAGTCATAAAAGACTCGATCTCTATTTTAGTACCTCTTATAACACATATTATTAATCTGAGTTTTTATTCAGGTCAGTTTCCTGACAGTCTGAAAATCGCTAAGGTTATTGCTATTTTTAAAAAAGGAGTTAGGGATTCTACCTGTAATTACAGACCGATATCTTTGTTACCCGTTTTGAGTAAGATTTTTGAAAGGTCTATTCACAGCAGAATGGTTGATTTTTTACACACCCATGGTATGCTCGCTTTGGAACAGTTCGGTTTCCAAAGAAACAGATCTACTGAAATGGCTGTTGCTAAGTTGTCAAACTTCATTTCCGAAGAACTGAATAACAGTTATTATACTATTTGTGTTTTTATTGATTTCTAAAAAGCTTTCGACACGGTAAATCACGACATTCTGTTACATAAATTACCCAAATACGGTTTCCGTGGCAAAATTCTTTCCCTCTTAATGAGCTACCTCTCTCATCGCAAACAGTATGTCACTGTAAATAAAATAAACTCCGATCTACTTAATATTTCATGTGGAGTGCCTCAAGGTTCGGTATTGGGACCGTTACTGTTCCTGTTATATATTAATGACCTTCCTCTGTGCCTGCCATCAACTCATGCTTCGCTATACGCTGATGACACTGTCATTTTTCAAAAATGTCATGATTTGCATAAGTTACAGATAGTGATCAATAATGATCTATCAAATTTATTTCATTGGTTATGCTCTAACAAATTATCACTTAATATTCTAAAAACCAACGCCGTATATTTCCGAAACGTTCATAAAAGAGAGGACATAAATAACTTTCCAGTCAGGATTAATGATCTCCCCGTAAAATTGTGGACAAAGTTCAGTATCTTGGTGTTTGGTTTGATGAATTCTTTAACTGGAATACGCATGTTCAGTTTGTTTTAAAAAAAGTTTCCTTACAGGTTGGCCTGCTGGGTAAAATTAAGCATCTCTTCCCTATCAATGTCCTAAAAACATTTTACTATGCTTTTATTTATACCCATCTCTCCTATTGTCTGGAATCTTGGTATTCAAATATAAGTGCAAACAATAAGTTATGCTTGCTCAAATTACAGAAGAAATCTGTTTGCTATATGCTGAACATAGATTACATATCTCATTCAAAACCATTATTTCTAAAACTAAACATTCTAAAAATTCATGAAATTTTTATTTGAAACTAGGTATCATGTTTTTTAAAATAATGCATCTTAAACTGCCTATTTTTCAATCAGACATCAAATATCTGGATTATTCTATCTTCACAAGATTTGTTGCTAACAACAAATTATGTCAGCCGTATGTTAGACTTAATTATGGCTTAAATAGCATAGACATTATCCTATGAAATAATCTCCCATAAAGCATCAGATCCCTGGAAAATATCAAAAAAGTTTTCCTTGTCTCTGCCAAATTACATTGTAAATCACCCTGATCTTCATGACGAATCTCAACCCTATCATTAAATTGTAGTTCCAAGCATGCTGCTAACAGTGGTGCTTCTGTTATAACCATCTTACTTGCTTTCATATATGCCATATGTTTTATTCTTTTTCTTACATCTGATAGAGGGAATCGCCTTACAACCAATGTGTTCAGATTCCTCCTGGTGTATTGCATTTTCATATAACTGTAAGTTTTAAATGTGTGCAATAAATAATTGTATTGTATTGTATTGTACTGGATAATTTCCTTTGTCACTCCAAAAGAGACGCTTGTCAGACACCAATATTTGGAATTGCTTTACGAGTCTGTTTAAGTATGATTTTACGCATTCCTGTCTGGAGCTCAAGTTATTCCCTATTGAGGCATGTTTCTCTCAGTGGCTTCATTTTCAATTGTCCAAATCTTCGTCGTTCCGATTCTTATAAAATATCTCCTGCCCCATTCCTAAAATCTATGTCCCTGTTTTCAGAACTGAAAACAAGCCAATGACTTTGCAGTAAAAATATAATATATTCAGGGCTGAAAGGAAACGCTTATGAATTTACAGTGAAACTACGTTCGGAACTGAGACCAAGCCTATGACTTTGCAATGAAACTATGTTCAGAGCCATTTTAAGCCTAATACTTTGCAGTAGAACTATGTTGAAAGTTTAAAGCAAGCGTACAACTTTGTAGTGACACTATGTTCGGAACTGAAGGCTTGCTCTAATTTTAAATAACGTTATTTCTTTTTTACTGGAGGATTAACAACAACGTCCACCGTGAGCGACTCAGCGGGTTATAAGCAGTCGCCCGTCCCTAATTTAGGGCACCTGGTTCCAGGGAAGGGAGGGAGCCGGTGCCATAAGACAAAGACAACATCCATGCCTAACCGGGATTCGAACCCGGACCCAT
The DNA here is from genome assembly GCA_039090855.1 of Macrothele yani. Lineage (NCBI taxonomy): Eukaryota > Metazoa > Arthropoda > Arachnida > Araneae > Macrothelidae > Macrothele > Macrothele yani. Next base: position 53,528,263 of record CM077017.1, read on the forward strand.
CGCGGACGAATGATCAGAAGCCATCGCTTAGACCACTATGCCACTGGGGTGGCAAACAACGTTTCCCTACGCACATCGTACGCAACCGACAGTCTGTTGGTTATATTCGGGCCATTCAACCTTCCCAAAGCATTCGAAACCGCAGAAACTGTTTTTGAATTCAACTGGCAGTAGCAACTTGTAGTCTGTCAGAATAAAGACAATACGTTCTGTATATCTCAGTTATGTCCTTCATTTATTTGTTTTTCATTATTTTTTTTTTCATATTCGGATAGATACAAAGTACCCTAATTTAAAACTGGCACAGTTTAAATGGTTTACATTTATATTATTACACGAGTTGCTAGCAAATAATTTGTGTCCACTTCGCTCTGTTTAAAACTTTTTCTCTAATACTTGCGCAACCATACAGAGAGATAAACTAAACTTCACCTGTATATTCCTGTAAAATAATTAATCCTAATGGGTAGATTTTCCCGAATTCAGATCGTTTTAAATTTATATGTAAGCGTTGCCAAGAAACTTGATGACATGTTCATTACAGTGTCCTTTGCGAGGTAGCTATCATTTTCTTTTTCCTGGTAGCGAAGTTGAAACATCGCAATATTTTTTAAATAATAAATTTTATTGGAAGAAATAGGTGACTAGAAGCGTCATATTAACTTAATTTTTTTTTTTTTTTTTTTTGTATGAGGACGAAGAAATCTTTGACCAGTGATCACAACAGTCTAGTATAAGTAGTTCTACCTTGAGAAAGCTAAAATGCACAGCTTCTTTATCTACCGTTCATACCATGATTTTACTACAACAGTCACTTGATTACGATTTAGAACCAATTAGTCAACTGGGATAGAGTCCTGAAACAAGCAATCCCAGAATTTAAGAACACAATCAGAAAAATAGTAATCACAACAATCCTCTTAAATCCTAGAAAGCAACAATATATGTCTGGAATAAATTTCATTTGAATGTTCACTCTCAAACATTTAGCGAATGCCAGACACCTGCTCTTACTGCTACAACGAATGCAGCATTCCGCCATTTTTTTCTTCCTCTTTCCTTTTTTGTATCTTCGCGACGGCATTTATTATTTCGCTTCAGCATTTCTGAAGTCATTCAGTGTTCTTTTGCGTTTTTTTATTTTGTTAATTTGATGTACACAGTTTCTAATCTGTTGCCAAGAGAGGCTGAAGTGAAGAAATTCTTGGGGGAAAAATAAGAGTTGCGAGAAATGAACATCTCGAAGCTCTTGTATTTCACCTTTCATGCATCTTCCTTTTTTCTTTTATTTTCCTGTATCTCTAATTTCTCATACGTCTTGTTTCGTCCGCCCTTTAATTCCAATTACCAGTTCCCTACGAGGCGCCCCCAAGACGTGTTCTCACTCCCCTTTTTCACCGAGATCACAGTGCATCCAACACCAAGTTTCTAATTAAATTTTAATGCATACGATTTAAATAATTTACTGAATTTCTCGGTTAAGAAAGTATCTTTGAGGCTTTTGGCTTCTGCAACTGACTTCAACGGAGAATACTTAATTTCAAGAATGTTTTTTACTGTACTTTGTAGCTTACAATATCGCTAATACCTGTAAAACGTAAAAAAAAAAGAGGGATACTCAGGCTGAGAAAATTAAAGTGTCTATTCCTTCGTCACGGAAGTTAAGTTTATAGCAACAACACAGCAGTGGGTTTTGTGGAACTGCAGATACTTTACATGTCGTAGCTGTTCTCCACTTTTGAATTTTGCGTGTTAATATTTTATATTTATTGTTGGTCTTGTTGTAAGAATGTCATAAAACTTAAACGCATTGTATTCTTTGCCGCGTTAAATTATTGAGTTTTCACAGAAGCTGACTCGCAAGACACACTCTTTTCATGCACTACTCAAAGTAGAAGGAACAAACTATTTTGACAACGCATCTTTATCGAAATACCATTAACGGAGAGAAAAAAAATGCTGCAATTATTGAACGATTTGTCGTATTGCACTGATGTCACCTGGAGTCAATTGGAAATTATTAACTATACCCTCTCAAAAATGTTTAGCAATGGCGTCAAGTTTGGGATTTTTATATTTTTTAATTCAGAATTCTAAATATCCATACCAGTGTCGTATCTTGGGTCGGAGACCTGGGCTATCTCATCCCCCTCCCCCAGTACTGTTTTTTTTTAATTGCGAAGTTTAATTTTTAATTGTTAAGTAATAGAAGTAACTTTTTTTCTAAATTTTAGGTACATGCTATTGCTAACATGATACCAAATAATTATGAGGATTAGGATTTGAACACTTATTTGTACATGAACTCCATTCTCCTTCTGAATACTTTATTTCTACATGAACTCCATTCTTATTTCCTTTTGGGTGAACTTGATTGTTACGTTTTCACAAAAATGTTTCTTCCGAGTACTTTTTCATATTTAAAAAGAATGTTTTTCTCTATTGAATAATCAGCCAATTTGCTCAAATGTACATATCCGTTTGAGGCTCTAAGATATATTTTGATTCTTTTTAATACAGAGAAACTTCTTTCGGCAGTTGCAGTTGTTGATGGAAAGTTTAACATTAAGTCTGCTAATTTGTACACCTCAATAAACACTATGTCCAATTATTCAACTGTATGTAACAAGTAATGTCTTACTAACTTGTTTTGTATTCATCAAGGGAATAAAACACCTTAAGTTCATTTTTTAATCGAACTGCATCAAAATTTGAAGCATAGCTATTTATGTTCTGACAGTAAATGTTCAGGGGAGCTCTCACAAAATTTATCAAAACATCCGACGAAGCCACGAATTTAAGATATAATATCACTGATTTGAATTCATTGACACTTCAGACAAACTTAAACAATTCTCGCGAAACAGGCGCTGTTACACGCGGAAGCATGCGAGTGACTGAGATAGTCCAAGGCTTCGGTTTTTCTGAGCGAACCGTTGCGCAAAGCAATGTTCCATTCACCTCCATACGCGCATTCGTGTTGTCATGGAAACGCTAGCAGGCGATTGACTGCATCGAAGCTTTTCGCATCCGAACAGCGAATACTCTCGAAGGCCTGCTTGCGTTATGAGGTTGGTCATCGCTCGCCAGACTGATTCTCATAGTCGAAAGAAGCGAATCCGCTCGTGTTTTTTGTTTTTTTCGCACCGAAAGCTTCGACACATCTTAATACCGTTGATAATTGAACTTTATTTGTGTATATTTAATTGACTTTTATTTGTGTATATTTAACTGACTTTTATTTCTTCATTCTCTGGGCTTCGCAGCTAGCTTAGCTAGCCTAGAATATACGCCACTGATCCATACGTATTATTTGAGGCCTCTTAAATTAAGTCCTCGGATAAAAGAAAACCATCTCAAATCCCTAATAGTTTTAAACTGTTATCTTGATAACTAAAAAAAGCCCTTCTGTCTAGGTAAATTAGCTTTACGAACATTCAAGCCCTTGCAAGGAAATTAAATGTTTAGAAAAAAAATGACTAAAATATGTAAGACTATTCTTAGTTTTCCACTGTGTAAGGAAACTCATGAAAGCACGCATCTTCATAATGAGAAACGTCTTACGTTTAACAAAGGAATTATGAGAATCGCGATATGTGCATTAAACGCTAAAGAAAACAAGAAAATACAAAGGCCGTTTCATAAAAACCGAGAGTATTTTTTTTTGAGTTGGCAACAGTGCAAAGAGAAAAAATAACTACACAAACGACTAACTAAATTAAGGAAGTATTTATGGCAACAGTTATTAGCCATGGCAGACGATTCGGGTTTTGTTATTGCGCAGTTGTTTAAGGTACGTCTGCATTTCGTCATATATCTATGGAGGTGAGTGATTCAGAATTAAGAAGTGAGTCAATGATTTTTAGATTGCACCATGATTTAACAAGAATAATGACACCGAATTTTCCGATGTAATGAGCACGTCTTTGGAATACGTTCTGATGCGAATTAAATTTATGAAAGTTATTCAAAGTCAATGGAACCGGTTTCGAAAACAATCAACTGGTTCCAACAATCGATAAAACATCCAGAAACGCAAAATTTGTAGAAGTACCTACTTAGTTCCACCAGCGGCTAAAATGCATGCTACGAAAATTAACAAATGGCGAACAAAAAAATACGCATACTACAAGGAAAATACTAGAGATAAAGAGATTTTCACATCGAACAATTAAAAGGAGAAATATAGAAGGAAACATGATATAAGTCTACGTCTGCTAGCTGAAAAATTTTGCATAACTGAAAACTTTAAAATAGGCGAAAAATATTCGTCATGGAAAAAGCTACGCTAAGGGAAAAGAACTTTTCTTTTCCGGTAGCATAGCTTTTTCCAGCAGAGATATCGACAAAAATAAGATATAACTTTACGCTCCCTGGTGGGAAAACCATGCATTATTTTAAGAAGAATCTAATTGTCAAAATGTTTTTCGATGTGAGCGGTATTGGTCCACGAAATAATTTTTTAATCGAATTTTCAAGAGCTCAGATTTTGCTTCAAATACATCAGACACAGAAATTAACGCTTACACACCCTGGTGGACAAACCATTCTTTATCAAATATTAGAAATTATATGCAAGGCATTTCCTATCAGGAGCTGTATCCGGTGCAGAAAGAATTTTTCAGATCGGAGTTTTAGAAGCAAAGATATCGAGGAAAACGCAATTTACCTTTACGCCCCCTAGCGGAAAGTCTATGTATTACTTGCAAATTTTGAAGTTATATGAGAAACATTTTACCCGGAAACGGTATCTAACAACGAAGGAATTTTTCAAATCCGACTTTTAGGGGCAGCTATATTGACATAAATAAGATATATGTCTACGCCCCCTGGCGAAGAAACCATGCATTATTTTAAAAAGAAAATATTCTCAAATGTTTATCGACATAAACGCTATCGGTCCAGGAAATAATTTTTTCAATCGAGCTTTTAGATATTTTGATATTTTTGTTACAAATACCTACGAAGCAGAAATCATATTTTGTTACAAATACCTACGAAGCAGAAATCAACGCTTACGCCCCTGGTGGCCAAACCATATTTTACATTTTTTTTTTTTTTTTTGATTGGAGGTTTAACGACCACCGTGAGCAACTCAATGGGCTATAAGCGGTCGCCCGTCCCTAATTTAGGGTCACTGGTTCTAGGGAAGGGAGAGAACCAATGCCGTAAGACAAACACAACATCCATGCCTCACCGGGATTCGAACCCGGACCCCGTTCGGACGAATGATCAGAGGCCATCGCTTAGACCACTGCGCCACCGGGGCGGCTACAAAAAATTAGAAATTACAATCAAAACATTTCTCACCAGGAGCTGTATTATGTGCAGGAAACATTTATCAAATCGGAGTTTTAGAAGTAGAGATACTGAGGAAAGCGCAATTTACCTATACTCCCCTAGCGGAAAGTCAATGAATTATTTAAAAAATTTGAAATTGTATGAAAAACATGTCGCACTGGAAACTCTATTCAACAAAGAAGAAATTTTTTCAAATCGGGCCGTTAGAAGAAGAGATATTGACAGAAATAAAATATACATCTACGCCCCTGGCGGAGAAACCATGCATTGTTTTAAGAAGAAAATATTCCAAAAAGTTTGTTCACGTGAGCAGTATCGGTCTACGGAAGAATTTTTTCAATCGAGATTTTCGAAACTCAGATTTTGCTGCAAATACATCAGAAGCAAAAATCAATACTTACGCCCCCAGGTGGCCAAACCGTGTTATAGCAAAAATTAGAATTTATACGAAAAATATTTCCCATCAAGAGCTGTATCCGCTGCAGAAAAAAATTATCAGTCGAAGCTTTAGAATCAGAGATATCGGGGAAAACACAATTTACTTTTACGCCTCCTAGCGGAGAATCTATTGCGTTACCTTAAAAAGTGACTATACCTGAAACAGTCTTCGACATGAATGAAATCGAAAGGTAAAATATTTTTTTGAATTGGATGTTAGAAGCAAATACATGGAATAAAATGTATTTTGAATTCGATATCATTTGAAATTACGCCATCTAGTGGCGAAATTGTGCATCGTAAAAAAAAAACGAAATAAAGGATCATCATTCGCACATTTTAAGCTTCAAAATGCAAAAAGAATTTTTCAAATCGGACTATTAGTTGAAAATATATTGTGTCTACAGGCGGACGGACAAACCGATAACAAAAGCACGATCTTTTTTTCAAAAGACGTGCTAAAAAAGGGAGTTTGTCGTCAGAACTCGCTCCTAGGCTTGGTCGACCTAAAAGTGGTGTTACGGAGCGTATTTTTAACACTGTTTGTGCAATCCTGCAAGAAGATCGACAAATGACGCGTGAAGACATAGCGGCGTCATCTAATATTTCAAAAACGTCGACATCCCACATTCTACGCGATAATTACTGCTGCATCGCGTGTGTTCCAGATGGGTACCTCATCACCTGACGAGAGAACAGCTGTTAGCCAGAGTTCAGGTGTGTCCTGAGTAGAAACAAATGATTGCCAAGGATCCGAACTTTCTAAACACAGTAATAACTGCAGATAAAACATGGATCCACTATTTTGACCCCCTCATGAAGCGCGCAACGAGTGTCTGGAAACACACAGGCTCGCCTCCTCCGAAAAAAAGTCCGCCAAACCAAATCAGTTGGGAAGGTGTTGCCAGTTTTCTTTTTTATCATAAAGGTGTAGTCTTCCAGCATGCCATTTCTCCACAAATTACGGTTAATTCTGAGTATTACATTTTAGTATTGAAACACACATATCGATTAAGCGACCGGAACTGGTGGGCAAGTGGACCGTGCACCATATAACGCCCGCCCACATGTGGCTGCTTGCGTTCAAGAGTTTCTTACGGAATGCAGTATTGAAATCATGCCACAGTCTGCCTACAGAACTGACCTCGCCCCATGCGATTTCTGGTTGTTTCCAACAATAAAGGAGAAGTTCCGTGGCGCAACATTCAACACAGATGCTGACGTTATTCAAGCTGTACAGTTAAAGCAGCTTCCACAAAATGCCTTCGCCACATGCCTTGAAAAGTGGGCTGAACGATGGGACCTGGGACCGTTGCATATCATCCGAAGGAAGATACTTTGAGAAAGAATAACATATAGTTTGCTGTACTTATATTTCTTCATTTTGTGTTATTTTATTCTCAGTTTTTATGAAACGGCCGTTGTACATATAAAGAATATCGTAAGTATACATCAAAATGTTTCCCCTTTTGAAAAAGTAAATATTAGTCATTTAAGGAGGGAGTTCATTCCCCTTCCCCATGTTTTATTTCAGAGTTTACAAAATTCATCAAAATGCTTTGAATCCCGATATAGCGCGACATATTTAAAAATCATTAGCTCACCCACCCAGAAAATCCCAAATTTACCTCTTCAACTTCCAAAAACGTCCCGAATTCTCAGATCCTGCTAGTAAACTTGTTGCGCTTACTGATTGAAATGAGATCAGCGCTAAATAACATTCTTTAAGAATAATTCCGCTTCCTCTTTGCCATCTTCAGCAGCCCTTGAGCGATGAAACAATCATATTGCGCAAGCAAGGAGAAAAATATTGGTAAACTAGGTTTCACGTTGAACTCCATACATTTTATGTTCAACATTCAAACTCACTCCAGGTGCTACCGGTGGCTCCTTCCTTAACGTTCCGAAGCAGGTGCTCTGATTTCCTGTCACAACAGAACATTTAGAAGCCCATATTTCTTACTGGCAATAAAATAGTGCTGTATTATTCTTTATTTGAGAAACGGAAAACAATTACAGTAGACCCACATTGTACCTCCGGATAACATATACGCCCTGGCCAATTATGTTTTATTTTAAGTTCAGCGGATGCAATCACATACATCTAGTTATACAACAGCTCTCAGAGACAGCTTTCTGGCGTCACTAGCAGAATACGGTTAATTTTGTCTTTGCATTGTAGTTCCACAGAAAATCAGCAAAAGCTCTGAAAAATAAAATCAGAAAACGATAACCAAGCTAGCCCCACTGCCTATTATTTATCTGGAAGGCCCTGGTGAAGAGTGGAAAGCTCAAAACGAAAGGTTTGAAGCTGTCCACTCACACTTGCAATGTGCCGCCTTGGTGGCCGAGAGGTCGGAGGCCCTGGATAGTGCCGAGCTAGATCTGATTCGAGTCCCGAATGAAGCATGTGTGGTATGTTTTTCGTATCGTGCTGGCTTTCTCCGTTCCCTGAAGCCAGTAGCCCGAAATTAGGGACGGGCGACGACTTGTAGCTCTAAGAATTACTCAATGCTGTCTTAAACACGGAAGCAAGAAAATGATCTTTACAATGTAACAAGATCCAATTTGTAAAGTCTATTCGCTCATATAACATTTGTTAGAACCATTAGGTAATTAATGTAGGAAATAGTCATCTGGTATATTGTTGCATTGTCGGAAAATTCATGGAATGTTGAACAAGCGTAAAACCAAGAGTCTTTTTTTTTTTTTGATTGAAGATGTAACGACAACTGTGAGCAACTCAGTGGGCTATAAGCAGTTGCCCGTCCCTAACTCAGGGTCACTCGCTCTAGGGAAGATAGGGAAAGGGGAGAGCCAGTGCCGTAAGACAAACACAACATCCATGCCTCACCGGGCTGGATTCGAACCCGGACCGCTCTCGGACGATTCGTCATAAACCAAGAGTCAGTCAATCGGGTTTGTTTGAAGATTAGCATTACAAACTTATGTCAGCAAAATTGTGTTTGAATGCCTTGCTCTTTCCGCGTCAACGTAGTGAACATAGCACCATGGAAGTTCACAATGAAGGTTTTGCCCAATCGTCTTTTAAATTGAAGCTGCATTTTGAAGTCTGTCGGGTGTTTGATTTTGTCTGAAAATCCCATTTCCGATGGACCAAAACCTGAAAAATAATTAAGAGATTAATGAAACTCCTGCTGGTAAAGTTAATGGAAACACAGAGCATATCTTCAGTTTTTATTAATTTGTCCTGTACTTGAAGCCAAATGCAGATATTATTTAGCTACAGAAAGAAAATTAGTTGAGAGAGGTTATATATCATAGGGATATTCTTAATATTCAATAAAATATACAGTTCTCCGGAAAGAATCTTTCCTTTCACTCATAAAAATAAGGTTGCGGTCTTATGCACGAATTGAATAACTAAAAGTTAAAAGAACTGATGCTCCTGTACACACCAAATGTGGTGAAGGTGAAAAGAAAGAACAGGTTAAAACAAACATGAGATCTTTCAATCCCTCTTGGGATCATCCTTAGATGTGCTCTCAAATTAGTGATTCCGACCGTTAAATAACAGAAAGGATAAGTGTCATGAATCAAACTGTGCATTCACTGCGCATGTCTGGGATTGTTCACGGGAAATTCCGAATCGCTGAATGGGTGATTGTGTCATCTGGTGTTAAGGCATTCAAGGTGTTGTCACATTGGGCATTATTTGAGTCCCTTCGCAAGAAATTTTTCCAAGAATTGGGGATGTAAATAGGTATATGGTCGTTGCAGCATTGATTGCCCTTAATGAAAATTAACAAGCTCTCTGCAAAAAGTAACGAGGTTTTGTTCCGTGGTGTTGTAACGATGGAAGCCTCCTGCCAAGCTGGGAAATATGAACCCTTGTTGGTAAGGCGTGATAACGCAGTTTTTTGGTTTCGAGTCTTAATGTCATAAAGGTGTTCCTTCATTCTGATGTACAACGTCCTCTGAGTAGATCCTATGTAAGTGAGAGGTGGGTCATCAGGTTCAGTACTGTAAAGAGGTATGTTATATACTCCATGACGTGATCCCTGTTTGATTTAATCGCGGTCGTTGCGAATGATGGAGTAAGTATTTGATGTTCTGAGGCCAAAATCGATTTTGTGACGATGACACATGTTTTTCATGATGCGAGTGACGTGTGGGTCATAGCACATAGACCCAACAAATTTCTTATCACTTGTTTCCCTCACAAGTGTGGACCTGGTTGAGTTTCCGAGTCTCTTGTAAATCGAATCCACCAAATGATTTCCATAGCCATGGTTTCGGGCGATTTATTTAATTTTTGCAATTTCTTGTTTCTTCAGCCGGTTGCTGGAAGAGTGTGTAATGGCTCGTTGTATCATAAAACGAATGGCTGCAAATTTATGACATAGAGGGTGCGTAAAATTGTAAAGGATGATACTAGGGGCAGACATAGGCTTCCTGAAAACTGAGGTTTGAATAGTGTGATTTGTAATATTTCTGGTTAGCAAGATATCCAAAAACGGTAAGATTCCATTAGTTTCTAGTTCCAACGTAAAATTCACTGACTGATGTAGTGAAGACATGAAATCCCTAAAATTCAATAATTTTTCTTCAGTGCCCAACCACTTTCCTTTCACTATCTCTCAGGAATTACAGACCTCGGCTCAGGAGCTATTACTTTTGATATTTTTTGGGAGGGGTGAGGGGAGGTACAACCACCATGAGCAATACGATGGGGGCTACAAGCCGTCGCGCGTCCCTTATATTGGACCACTGGTTCCAGTGGTTCCAGGGAAGAGAGAGACAGAGCTAGTGCCGTAAGACAAACACAACATCCTTGCCTCACCGGAATTCGAATCCAGACGCATCTCGGACGACGGGTAGGAGATAGGTCTGGTATTTCCCACAAAATGACAGTTTTATCTAAGGATTCAGTCATTAACGGAAAAATTGGGAAGGTATACACCAGTAATACTAATAAAACGCTGAAATCCTAGTTTTGTAATATTACACCAATAAAAACGAATTACAGCGTTTTATTAGATTCAGTCATTATTGATTGCTTTGAGAATTGCGTCGGGAGACTGTGAGTGTGCTGGTTCAACATTCACACAATGAACAATTGACAGTAACGCATCCTGCTACAAGGAAGTGATAAATTATGTTTCCAAATTGGTTCGGTAAAATCCGTACGAAAGGGCGTGGAATCAGTATTTGCGTCGTTTCCTTTGCACTTGGCAAGCAACTTTATGTCAGTTCGTAAAAGGTTTGTTACTTAATATTAGCAACGAAAGTTTATTTATAATAGTTTCTCCTTTGTCACAGCCGTAAATACAAATCGTCTTTATTTAAACCAGCCTTTCAGATCTAATTCTGACCCTATCTCATCTAACATCAGATTTATCTTTGCTATAAAAAGAGAAAATGAAGGGTGTGTGTTCACTGTTGTATTAAATAGAAGGTCAAATGCTGATCTTATATCTGCAATGGAGCATGTCCTCCAATCGATACTGGAAGCAGCTGCGTATTATTAAGCTGTAAAACTAATGCCACTGACCGCAAGAATCCTCGTAATAACAGTAACAACATCAAAAGGCTAACCAGACTTTTTTTATGTTTACTATGTTCTTTGTAAGTTCAAGATTGCAGATCAAAATCGGCATCTTTATCTTCTTTCCTTGATCTCTCTGAATGAAAGGTAAGCTGATGCTAAGCACAGTGGATTTAATTCGCACGTTGTGACTTAATTCTTCTGTATTTAATACAATCGATTTTAATTAGCGACCGTTATATGCTTACTAACATATTTATAATCCTAAATTTCATCGAACTACTGCAATGTCTGTCTATTGCTGTTTGGGTTCAATTATACAAACAGATTAAGTTTCATAACACAATGCTAAACTTGCTCTTACACTTACTTCTCATAGAGAAAATGGTCAGTATTATGCAAAATAAGGGAATATCTGTCAAATAAAACTGAATAAAATACTCGAGCTCTTATATCGACGCACTTTTTAATTGTGCCATCTTTCTACGCCAAGAACCCTGGACTTCGCTGTAGGAAATCCATTGTGAGAACACTTGACGTAACGGATAATAATCCTGGAATCGCTCAATTATAATGAATTACAGGCCATAAAACACCTTTAAACAATTTCAACGGTAGAAAGGGGATTCGATGCGACCCTGAAATGTGTACTGTACATCGCATGTCTGACCACAGACAGCAAGAGACTAATCGCAAGAGGTACAATGAGTAGAAAACTCAGAGTCTGTTTTGCACACTAGGGCTGATGTCAATTCAACTTGAAATTTTTCGAAACAGAAAAATATAAACCATGCTTTTCAAAAACTAACCATTTGATCTGTGTACAACCTGAGAATATACTGCGCAAACATAATAAAAAATGGACGTATTGTCCGATTAGTGTCCATTCTGATGTAATGGAAATTCTGCTCTTATTTTGAGTAAAAATATGAGGAAGTTCAGCTGTGCCTATTCGATTAAGTCCAAGAAATTATCCTACCACATTTGAATAGTCCATGAAAGCTTTCTTCTGAGACTTCTATATGAAGCCGATATGCTGCACCTCAAAATCTTTTGTGATTATATGAATTCCAACAAATTATTCTTTTAATACAATCCGTGTGATATTAAGAAGATAAATCAAATCAAAACAGTTTGTTCACAAGTATACAGTGGCGTGCGGTGAACGTTATGTGTAGTCATGCAAAAATTCAAAAACAAAAATACATCTTTTGTAGCGGAATTCCATCCCGCAAGGTTTTTTTATATTCTTCCGTTACTTTATCTTAAAATATAGGCTTCAACATCAAAGTCTCTAGTAGAACTTTTGTAATTGTTATTAATTTTTTTAGATAATTTGTCTTGTCTTTGCGTATACTGCGTGAATAAGTTTTGATTAGCACAGTTTAATAGCACAACGTCTTATTTCCTTCAAGCATTTATCCAAACCAAGGTCATGCAAAGCTTTGGACACTTGGTAGATTGTTCTACTGCTTAATCAAGGGGGAAGAGTAAAAACGCTTAATTCACTTTTTTACCTGACAAAATCAAAACGAGTGGGATATGTTTCTTTGAGTGAATTCAGACTCACTTCGGGAAATCCGATGCTTTTTATATCATACCTGTTTAAACCCATAAGCTTTCCATATAGAATAGTTATAAGGGGATGATTATGATTTCGAAACTACCAGGCGGAAAGACTTTACCCTCTGGGGTCCACCTTCGTGAAAAAGCCATGTGGTTGATGTGTGAAAGCTTGGAACCTTTGCTCTTTGTTTTACGCAAATAAATACGGATTACTATTATAGTTTCGCTGTTTTAAATCTGAATTTTGACAGGATTTGAGTTTTATTTTTATTTTTTCTTTAGGAAAGGGTAAACAGTTTCTAGCAGTTTCATTACAAAACAGTAAACATGGCCAACAGAACTGCTTGGGAGATTTGTAACTCTACAAATCTGGTCTGTTTGGTGAATAGAAGCGTTGATATATTAATTGTGATAGTTTGTATATTTAACCTGCATACTTATCGACGATGTTAAGCTACTCAAATTTGAGGTAGGTGTCTCATTTTTTGCATATCAGTATTTTTCTATAAACCTTAGGGAATCAAAAAACTGAATTTTGCACCATCCATTTCCTGATTCCCCTTTTACAGTTTGCCTAAATTATGTTGATGCATTTCAGAGGTTCTGAAAGGGAAAAAATATACAAAAATGTAGCCGTAGAATTTTCAACTGAATAAGAAAGGATCCCACTGATATTACGCACTAGATAGCAGATACTCACCGTCAAAAGAAAACGAGCAGTCCATTGGTTGAAGCAACACCCTCTTTTGCATTTGGAAAAGCGTTTCAACGGCAGTTATCGAAGGCCCTATACCCAGTGGAAATAAACAGCGAGGACAGAGGAAACCGAATCCGATTCTCTGATTAGTTGACTGCCCAAGCATTGAATGCAACGACCAATTTTGCATCAAATGTTATGTCCCTGTTTAGCACGACACAATCTCACATGAGTTCGCACATGATGATACAAAGCTAGGTTCGCATTCGCGCGTTGTTTCAGTTCCAACTAAAATACACACAAGTATGAAAATTTGGTTTTAAATGAAACTCTTCTAAAGCAGGTACTTAGTTTAAATGTCCGATAGAAAACGGCAGCACAAAGCTTTTCTTCGTCTAATTCTTTTCTTTCACAGAGCAAATTTCTACACTTAATAAGAGCATGCAATGTATGGCGTTGCATTCAGCGACGTCACGCTACTGCAATTATATTTCATTTTAAGATCTATCTTGTTTCGCTAAGCGTTTGGTCTGATGAAGCCAACCCAAACGCTTGACGAGATTGTAGTAGACCTCAAAATAAAATGTAATTGGGAATAAACGTTGTTGATTTAATCTATTTACAATATACTTGCATCCCTCTTTTGATTTACATTCCTGTTTAGTATCATAGGTCTCAAGGGAATAGCTGCTCATTTATAAAACTGCAAAAATCTTCCTTCGTGCAGTATCATAATGTTAACGTCTACTAGTATATCCGTCGTCTCTGGTAACTTCTATGGGTAAGCTGATCCATGTGCGTGTAGTTATGCGCACCGTATCCTTCTTTAAAACACCATAACACAGTTCTTCCCAAATTTACAGAAACATCAATATTTTCTGTTGCCTCAACATGAATGTTCTCTCAGATGATTGCTGTAGATTTTCGGTCGATTGGATTTTACCAGCATTTATCCTTTAAATTTAAATTTCTTCTTCTTGTATCTTGCAATTCCTTCGACGTATGATTAAAAGATCAAAACAACATTTCGAGTTTTAGAATCTGATCTCGTAGTAATGATGTTAAAGTCCAGAAGTTCATGACAAGTATTACTGAGGAATTTACAAACTTGAAGAGCGAGGTTATAACATCGTTCATTTTATGAACGCTAGGCGCAGCGTCAGCACATGACACACGTCCACTGTTCCTCTATGCAAATATCGCCGTCTGTGGTAACATAACTCCATTACTAGAACTCGTGCATCTATCGCTTTCTGCCGCGAACTACTTTGTGTCAATTTCTGCGCTCTGCGGGTGGCACAGCGCCACAACCTCTTGCTGTCTCGTTACATTTAAGGATAATTATTCTCGAAAATTACGACTTAGTGCTAAAGCAGAAATCTATGATCAACTATATTTTACGAAATATTTATTCGAAGGGGAAGCTCTTCTCGTAGAATTAACGGGGAAAAACAGTGTAGGGAATAAAGCTGAAGCACTAGTCGTGAAATCATAAAACAATGTATTCTCTCCCTGTCATAACGACCGTTTAAAAACTTCGCTCATTTTCTTCGACGGAATCTACAAACATTCTTTAAAGCGAAACTCGCCGCCCCGGTGGCGCAGTGGTCTAAGGCGTTGGCCCCTGATCATTCGTCCGAAGGGGTCCGGGTTCGAATCCCGGTGAGGCATGGATGTTGTGTTTGTCTTACGGCACTGGCTCTCTCCCTTCCCTGGAACCAGTGACCCTAAATTAGGGACGGGCGACTGCTTATAGCCCATTGAGTTGCTCACGGTGGTCGTTAAACCTCCAATCAAAAAAAAAAAAAAAAAAAAAAAAAAGCGAAACTCACAGCGTAACAATCAGTAAATGAACAAACTCGACGCCTAAAGACAATGATTTTATTCTGTATCTCTTTGGAATATTACTTACAGTTTACAGGCCAGCTCTTTTCAAGGCGGCCTGCTTATTCGTCTTTCTTTGAAAACATATTCTCAGAGCATCTATTCGTGAGATAAGCACCTTAATTTTTCCCAATAAAGTACTGCTGTACTTACACTACAGTCGTTCAGTATGCATTGTTATGAAAAATACTCAGAGTTCCGGCCCCATGGAGCAGCGGTCTAAGCGCTGGCTTCTACCCGTTCGTCTGAGTGGGTAAGGATTCGAGTCCCGGTTGAAGCATGGGACACGTACCTGTATTACGGCATTGGCTCTCTCCCTTCCCTGAGACCAGTGGCTCTAAATTAGGGACGGGTGTCTACTTATACCTCTTACAGTTGTTTAAGGTGGTCGTTAAACCCCAAACTAAAAAAAAAAAAATACTGAGGATTTAGTTTCCCATAATAAAGTACAAATTCAGCATTTTCTTAAAACAAAGAAAGCGTACTCGCTGAGGGCGGCTCGAAGTGCCGTTGAAAGACTGATGTTCAGAAAACAACAAGGCCTCCCCTGTGGCGCAGTGGTCGAAGCGATGGCTCTAGTGATTCTTCTGAGATGGGTCCAAGTTCGAATCCCGGTGAGGCAACATGAGTTTTGTGTTTGTCTTGCGGCGCTGGCTCTCTTCCTTCCCTGGAACCAGTGGTCCTAAATTAGGGACAGGCGACTGCTTATAGCCCACTGAGGTTCTCAAGGTAGTCGTTAAACCTCCAATAAAAAAAACGACAAACAAGGGCCTGGGACACTGAATTCCATACCATCCCTAAACACACCAATACTTTCACGTCATTCGCACTGAAAGCAGTTAACTTACTAATACCCGGTCAAATGGAGTTTGTTTGTGAATTTAAACCTGGTTGGTTTGTTAAGACTTCAGTAATTCTTTTTTTACGGCAAACAGAGCTTAGAGCAATTGCATTGGATAAAACTTTCCTATTCGGCTGTAGTCTGCCGGTCGCTGAAGATACGCCAAAGGACAAAGGAACTACTGACGTAGAGCTGCCAACACTGGTTCTGCATGCAGCCGACGGTCCCAATTACTCCAACTCTAATGTGTGAGCGCATGAACTCGTCGGTATTTCCTTAATTTTTACAGTCATAGATATCATGCTTTTCATCGCATATGCGATTTAAAATTCTGTCAGCAACTGATCCATATTAATTACATACACCTCTTTGCTTCTTTTCCAATATCATTTTGTTGTAATTACATAAATAGCCTACTCTTGAAAATATTTGCTACGCACACTTTTAAATAACCTTGCTTCTGAGTTTCTGTTTTCTTATGTACTTCTTAGTAAAAGATGTTTTACTTCTTGGATGTTATGATAAACTTTTTTACATGTATATAGCTACTTCTTGGTAAAATGTTTTCTCACTGAAGGTCACATTACTTCCTTGAACAGTTTTTACAAATTGGCAACCCTGACAGTGGTTCACAACCAGACAAAATTGCGGGTATAACATTGAATGAAATTTGTAGAGTTAACGAGATCTATGTACGTATAGCTGTACAGATTGTGAGTAAAATTGTTGAAAGTTGACATAAAACCTGTTGAGATATATGTGATCAACTATTGCTGTGCCGCCCCGGTGGCGCAGTGGTCTAAGCGATGGCCTCTGATCATTCGTCCGAACGGGGTCCGGGTTCGAATCCCGGTGAGGCATGGATGTTGTGTTTGTCTTTCGGCACTGGCTTTCTCCCTTCCCTGGAACCAGTGACCCTAAATTAGGGACGGGCGACTGCTTATAGCCCATTGAGTTGCTCACGGTGGTCGTTAAACCTCCAATCAAAAAAAAAAAAAAAACTATTGCTGTCTTGCAATTGATTTCTGCTTGGAGACTTGAAAGTCACGTTGTATTAGTGGATTTGGCCTTTCAGTGAATGAAACAATAAATAAGATTTGTTACATAATTCCCTTATGATCATTATTTTCTCTGGCCGTTAGCAGTGAGTTAATTATTCAGAGAGTTTGATTATATCTCCCACAAAGTTATCTAAGATCATGTAGTTAAGAACAAGTTTAACGGCAACTGTCAGAAGTTTAAATTTCAGCAAACAACTAACTTAAAATCTATTTCATAAAGAAAAATATTCTAAACATTAGATTTTGACACAGTATTGTTATTTTAAGGATAGCGATGGATATATGAATCCTTCTTATTATTTTAATGGCATCTTCTGACTGCAGTAAAATTGCGAGATGGTGACTAGGAAAAATGTGGTGTTAAGGGGAAATGACTGCATTTAATATAATTTATTACAGCGCATTTGGGCAAAAGGAAAAATTCGTTTTCAAGAAAGGGTCGTAGCTTGAGAGCCGCTAAGGGAGGCTGAGTTCCCCTGAAATGTGTTGAGCCTCCCCTACGAAAGACTAAACGAACGTGGTAATGGGCACACGTCATATTTGGAAAAAATATTAATAATGAAAATATTTCAATATCACTCTTAAAGCACTATATATATACACGGTCGAGTCACATCATTGTGACCACCAGCTAATAATCAGAGTAACCGCCGTGTGCAGCGCGGACAGCAGCAAGACGGGCTGGGAGTGACTCAGTTAGGTGCTGGAAGGTGTTTACAGGTATGTGGAGCCATGCTGACTGCACTGCATCTGACAGCTGCTGGAGGGTGCGTGGTGGAGGATCCATAGAGCGAACAACACAATCGAGGTGTTACAACAGATGCTCAATTGGGTTTAAGTCTGGGGAATTAAGGGGCTAAGAAAGTACTTTGAAATCTTGATCGTGCTCTTCTAACCACTCTCGGACATTTCTAGCTGTGTGACACGTCACATTGTCGTGCTGGAAGATCCCATCCACCCCAGGGAAGACAATCAGCATGTATGGGTGTACGTGGTCTGCAAAGATGGATTCATAGTGAATTAGGTCCATAGTGCCTTCCACAGGTATGAGTGGACCCAGAGAATGCCACGAAAGCATCCCTTGACCATAACGCTGCCCCCACCACCTTGTGTTCTTCCAGCAATGGTTGAAGAGTGTTTGTTCTCCAATTTTTTCGCCTTATACGCAAACGTCTATCCGTTCGATGAATCAGAAAACGTGACTCATCGGAGAAGGCGATCCTTTGCCAATCAGCGGAGGTCCAATTCCGGTCTGCCGTGCAAGTGTAAGCCTTTTCTGCCGATGTACCTTCGTCAGCATAGATGCAGTGACCATCCGTCTGCATCGGAGCCCTATACGCAGCAGAGTTCGCTGAACTGTCGTTTTAGACACACTTCCCTTAGCCCCCTGTTTTATTCGGCCAGTGAGTTGCTCCACTGTAGCTTGTCGATCGGCCTTCACGCACCTTTGAATCCGACGTTCAATGGCACGTGGTGCTCCGCAGTTTCCACGTCGCTTATTTGCAGCGGTGTCATTTCTCCAATCACGATACACTTTAACCACCAGAGCACGCGAACAGTTCACAAACTGCAACGTTTTAGAAATACTGCCACCCTTTGCCCCGAAAGCCGAAAATCATCCCTTTTATCAAATCTGATAAATCTCTCCTTTTATCCATGACAGCAACGAATGATACATTTTCCGATTGCCTACAGCACACCTTATATACCCTCCAAGCCAGCTCACGACACGTGCTTTCTTTTATTGGCTACGCGCTGTTGATGTCAAAAGTACGAGGTGATCACAATAATGTGACTCGACTGTGTATATCGATCTGACGAAAAGGAAAAGTTCGTAAATCAACTGATTCAACATCATGTCTATCGAACCATCAATATGGAATTTGGAAGTTTTAAAACACTGAAGTGTTTTTACAGAAGCTTGTTTAAGACACAGCAATACAATCCGCAGGTTAATTTGTTGCTCTGAATTTCATGCCAAACTTTTTCAGTCGTACTCCGTATGATAGTCCGTTTCTTTCCCCGTACTCATTGCGGACTCATTTTTGGAATGCTTTACATTCAGTGAGATACGTCTCGAAAATTCAAGCACGGATAAGCATCGACGCTAAAAGGTACAAATACGAAGAAAAGCAGCATAAATATTGAAAAACAACTGGGGCATTTCAAACTGCGTCACATTATCCAATGGGAAACCAATACATGCAATGGATATCTTTATACATACATGGCGTGAAAGGATGAGAATCTACATGTGCCAGAAATTTAGACACAACAGAAATGTAATGCAAAACATACGATCCTTATACACTGCTGGACAATTGCTAAGGACGTATCATAAACGGCTATATAGCGCATAAAAAAGTAAGTGTGGTTGGATGCCAAGTGAAATAAAATAATGTCAGAATGCCAGGACATTACAAGAAAGACAATTTATTGTGCTGTGAAATCCAGAAGGCTTTGTAACGTGTTCAAGGGACAAACAGGCCATTTTGTGCAGAATACGAAAACGTGAAAAAAATGCAATTACCGTCAGCAGGCGTTCCGGCGTAAGATGTTAATACGGGATATGGCCAAGATGGAGGGCGATGCAAGATTCCACACGTCGTGTCATGCTTTGCACAACATTATCAAGCAGCTGTTGGGGTAATTTATCCCATTCATCTGTCAGTGCACGGATGAGGGTATCCTTGCTTATTGGAGGGCATTGGCGACCAGCAAGACTCCTCCTCAAAGCATCCCACACATTTTCAATGGGATTCAGATCTGGAGAACATGCTGGCCATACCAGGCGTTGAATATCCTCGCTCTCAAGACACTCCTGGACAGCGACTGTTCGATGACATGTTGCGTTGTTGTCCATGAAAATGAATCTATCACCGACAGTACCACGGAACATGCGAACGTGAGGTAGCAGAACATCATTAATGCATCTTTGGCCAGTCATAGTCCCAGTTGGAAGCACATAGAGGGACGTACGGCCATTGATCATGATGCCAGCCCATACCATGACACTACATGTCGGATATCGGTCCCTTTCCTGTATGTTTGCTGGACAATATGCAGTACCACTATCACGCCAGATCAGTTGTCGTCAACAATCAGACGATAGACTGTATATACTCTCATCTGAGAAGAGGACAGCAGACCAGTCGTTATCAGTCCAATTGCGATGTTGATGGCACCATTGCAAACGGGCGGTACGGTGACGTTTGGACAATGGGATGCACACAACAGGACGGCGGGCGTATAGTCCTCCTTCATGCAAACGTCTGGCGACAGTTTTTCGGGAGATCCGCTTGCCAGTAGCAGCCATAAACCGATTTTCTACCTCACTAGCTGTGTTGCGCCGGTGTCTTTTTGTTGATAACACTATGTACGGATCTTCTGCAGGTGTCGTACTGCGAACACGACCTCCCCCGTGATGTTTGCTACACTCTCCATTTGTTTGAAATGATTTCCAAAGCCTTAAAACAACACTGTGGCTGACGTCGAACTCCCTGGCAACATCTGTTATTTTTCACCCTTCTTCAATCTGGCCAATAATATGGCCACGCGTAAAATCATCTAGGTGATGTCGGGAAGACATACTGAAAATTGCAAGTTTGTCAATTGATTCTTTCCCTTTCAACTTTGCGTTTGAACAACAACCGTCAATAAGCGTCAAATCCTTTATATCTCATATCAGCGCTATGACGTCACGAACAAGTTCGGCAATCCAAAATTTGCATACGCACAACACGTCTTACTGTATCCCGCACTTATGCTAATTTCCACATTTTCCTGCCTTCCATTTTATGGTTGCTATCGTTGCTATTGTCATGCGTCCTTAGCAATTGTCCGGCAGTGTACATGTATGGTATTTGCTGATGCACGTATCAGTACAAAAACGCGTTCCTTCATAGAATAAAATTCTGTGCAGTTTCTCGTTAAAAACTTTAATTAATAGTTACTCAACTATTTATCGCATAAAAATTAATCAGTATGTTGTATTTGGTCTTCCTTGAAGTATTTTCCTTCGGAATTCTCCAAAACATTTCGTCCGAATGTTTTTCTTTTAAATCGCATAGCCTAGAGGAAACAAATAATGGTGTCGCATCATATAAAGAATATAAACAAATAGAAACAAGTAAATGCAAGGATTTATAAGTTAATAAACCGGTTCTATTACGGGTGTAAACGTGACCATACAAGTTCTGCCGAGCTTTTACTTGCCAGCGGGCGGCTTTTTCAAGGCACTAGAACGGCTTACTGACAAAACCTCTAAACAAACATAAATAGAATAAGAGAGGTTAAAAATCAAATGAAATAAACAATAGTCGCGTGAGATTTCATCAGCTTTGTATCTCACGACATACATACGATAAAGTTTTATATTAAGCTGATGACCATTACGACCATTGTTTATTGGATTGGATTCTTAACCTTTCTTATTCTATTTATGTTTACAGTTTTAATCTATAAGTCGTTCTAGTGCCTTGAAGAAGCCGCCCATTGGTGAGTGAAAGCTCGACAAATCTTGTATGTTCCCGTTTACATCTGCATAAAGGGCCTGATTATTGTCTTATTAAGTCTTGCACTTATTTTGTTTCTATTTAACTCTGGTGTATCTACAGTATTGTATTATATTATATAAAGAAAACTTTTGACCAATTCCGCAACCAAAGCGACTATAAACATATTTTTAATAAAGCTCATAAATATATACATTCTTAAAACAGTATTGCTGTGCTTATAATTTTTTAATAAATACTACCACATTAAATATTATTTCACGTTAAAATAATTACCTTGAAATTAATTTACCAAAGTACTTAACTAAATTTGTTTAGCCTCTCCTACATTACTAGTAGCCTTCCCAAGAATTTACCATTAGCTACGGCCCTGTTTCAAGGAAGAACCGCACAACCATGTACAGCTGAGAGATGAATCTACTTTTTGTTCTTTATTCAAAAGCCGATTATACAGGTCTGTAACAGTCTTATTGTTTGTGAATTTAAACCTGGTTGTTATTAATCTGGATTTGTGACAAACGGGCGCACAGAGCTGTATAACTTTCAGAGTCACTGTTTTACTGCCCTGAGGAACAGAGACGAGATCCTGAACACATATGTCAGGCCATTCATGGAAAACGTTTGTCTAAGTTTTATTCTTGTCGACGATAATGCCCAACCTCATCGAGCTCATTTGGTAGACGATCTTCCCGTAGAGGAAGTTATTCGCTGAATGAGGTGATCACCCAGATCCCCTGATCTCAGTTCCATTGAGAATGTATGGGATGCTCTAGGGAGACGCATTCGTGCTCGCCAGTTCCATGCCAGAACACGTTGGGAGCTCAGAACAGCTCTTACTGAGGAGTGTTCATTAACCCCTTTAGAACTCATCAATGCCTTCATAAATAGGATGAAGAGTCGTTGCTTGAGCTGTATTGTTGTCAGGGGTGATCATACTTGATATTAAAATGCATATATTAAGCAAAGGATATTAAATAGTATTCCATGGAATGTTCTTGTGTGTAAATTTTTAAAAGATTATGATATTTTTTCATATACATTATAAAATCAGAATTTTCTTCTGCTTGAGTTACATAAAAAATGTAATAATAAACCTCTTTATTATATTTTATTGGATATCGTCTTAAGAATTGTGATGGCTCGGACGCAAAGAAGTGAGTAAATGAGCGTTCGACATCGTCCCGGCTGGTGAACCGCTGTCCGTCCAGAAAATGTTGCAACGATCGGAAAAAGGTGGTAGTCACTTAAGGTAATGTCCGGGAAATAGGCTAGGTGCGGTAGCAGCTCCCAACCCAGGTCCCTATCTTGTGACACGTCACTCATGCTGTGTGAGGTCTTGCTCCATCCTGCTGTAGGAGGACGCTCTTGTGGTCCAGCAGTGCTGATCGTTCCGACGTAAGCAATGAGTGTAGAACGTCAAGCTGACGACAGTACACATCGACGGTGATAGTGGTATTGTCCCGCAACAGCTCAAAAAACGCGACACCCCTCATATCCCACCAAACAGACAGCAGGGACTTAGGTGGGTGTAAGCCGGCTTTCGTGGTCGGCATGGGCTCCTGTTTTGTGTCCAACCAATGTTTCCTGGCACTGACATTGTCATACAGCACCCATTTCTCGTCACCTGTCACAATGCGGTCCAAGAACGGTTTAACATGGTCACGTGCAAACAGGGAAACGCATGCACTCATGCGATTTGCTTTCTGCTCAACTGTGAGTTGATAGGATACCCAAATTTCCCTCTTGTGCACCTTTCTAGGTTAACGCAGGTGAGTAATAATGCTCGTGTGGGTAGTCACCACCTGTGTGGCCAACTCCCGCGTGGTTACACATGGGTTGGTCCCCACTAAGGTCTTCAATCATGTAGATATCCACTGTTTTAGGTATTCCGGTTTTGGGACCGTCTGACAGGTCTAAATTTCCCCTCGAAACCATCCGAACTAACGACAGAACTGACGATGTGATATGGCATTGGGGTACACACTGGTAGTGTCCCTTACAGCAAACACTTCCGGATGTGCTACCGCGACGAAACTCATACAGCACGAATGACGGATGTGCTCCTCGTCCACTTCCATGTTGGCTGACGCTTAAACTCTTTGCCTTCTGACGGCCAACTGCCACTGACTTAAGCCACCTATCTGCTGGTATGTCATGCAGGTGAGCTGCATAATCTCAGTGGACAATGAGCGCTGTGGCCAGGGCTTCGACTTTGAATACCTCGTCATCGGACATTACTTTCTTTCCAAACCAATGTGTTACAAGTGACAAGCGTTCTTTATTCTGTGCTCCATTCTCCAACACATGATGGGGAATAACTAGTGCCCGTGGCATTGACACCTGGCCACTGAGTGGAAATATCTCAAATATTTTCCATTTTCTTTTTTAGATTCGCCGTAATTGTTGTACCTTTTTTCAACAGATAATCAGTGAGAAAGGATTAGTGGAAAACTTTCCTCTAAAGGACCAGTATAAATAACAAAGCTAAGGGGTGAGCAACTCTGTCTGTTTCTCATGTTCACTCGTTCTAGCAGCTTTCGGAGCGCTTTTCTAACAGAGCATATGTTCTTTCGAGCTGATTTCTACACTTTCTGGCTAACCTCGAGTAAATTCCTTCCAACCGGTTAATGTGTAACTAAGTGAACGGAATCTGCGATATTTAAATGCACTGGTTTCCGAGAAATTGGAAAACACTAACCCTTTTTTACGCTTTCCAACCGTAGGTTGAAGAAGCGTATATGCTCCAGCTTTGTCCGTTCGTCCGCACGATAACTGGCATAAAAATGGTTTGATTTCGATGAAATTTTAGTATGTGGTAGGGGACCACCATGGGACGAACTCTATTGAAAATGGGACAAATGGGGTCAAAGGTCACGACGTAGGAGCGGGATCCTTCCATTGCCTTTATGCGTCATAAGTTGCGTAAATATGGTTCAATTTCAATGAAAGTTTACTATGTGGTAGGGGACCACCTGGGGATGAAACCTATTGAAAATGGGACAGATGGGGTCAAAGGTCACGACGTAGGAGCTGGATCATTCCTTTGCCCTTATGCGTCATAACTCGCGTAAATATGGTTCGATTTCACTTAAATTTTAATATGTGGTAAAGGACCACTTAAGGACGAATCTTATTCAAATCGGTGAAGTGGGGTCAAAGGTTAGGACATAAGAGTGGGATGCATTCCATTGCCCTTATGCGTCATAACGTGCGTAAAAATGGTTCGATTCCGATGAAATTTCAGTATGTGGTAGGGGACCACCTGGGGACGAACCCTATTGAATGTGGACGAAATGGGGTCAAAGGTCAGGACATAGGAATGCGATCCCTTCCATCGCTCTTATCCCATATTATTAAGGTGGACGTCAAGTAATTTAGCTTACTATACTTCCAATGGAAAAACTTTTGTACACATTTCCTTCACAATTAATGTGTTCCCAAGGATGAAAATTTGAACATCGATTAAAATAACTTTATTACAACTTGGAATACTTAATATTTTCTAAAACATAACCATAATTACATTAAAAATCAATAACTTTTCCTTTGGGGCTGTTGAAACCAGAAAAGGTATGGCGCGACCTGTACTTTGATGACGTCAGTAGACAAACAAATGTTGGATTGCATAATTATGGTTATGTTTCAGAAAATATTAAGTATTCCAAGTTATAAAATGAAGCTATTTTAATCGATGTTCAAATTTTCATCCTTGTGAATGCATAAATTGTCCAGAAAAAAGATGGCGCGACCTGTATTTTCATGACGTCAGCAGTCAAACAAATGTGCGGATCCTATTAAAGTTTTATGACGTCACACTTTTGCTAGCAGATGGCCGCGATTCCCATCTGCCTCATTACGTCACGCGTTGTGTGCGCATGTTCGTCCGCACAATAACTTGCGTAAAAATCGTTCGATTTCGATGAACTTTTAGTATGTGGTAGGGGAACACCTGGGAAGGAACCCTATTGAAAGTGAACGAAATGGGGTCAAAGGTCAGGACATAAGAGCGGGATCCATTCCACTGCTCTTATGCGTCATAACTAACGTAAAAAAGGTTCGATTTCGATTAAATTTTAGTATGAGATAGGAGACCACCTGGGAACAAACCCCCATTGAAAATTGGCGTAATGGGGGTCAAAGGTCAGGACATAGGAGCGGAATCCCTTCCATCGCCATTATGAGTCATAACTTACGTAAAAATGTTTCGATTTGAATGAAATGCTGGTATGTTGTAGGAACCTTCCTGGGGACGAATCCTATTGAAAATGGGCGAAATGGGGTGAAAGGTTAGGACACAGGAGCGGGATCTATTCCATAGCGCTTATGCATCATAACTTACGTAAAATTGCTTCGATTGGGACAAAACTTTATCATGTTATTTCGGAGATGTACTGAACTAGTTCTGTTGAATATCATCCAAATGGATCAAAGGTCAGGGCACAGGGGTGAGATTTATTCCACAGCCATTTTCCTCATAACTTGAGAAATAGCTTGAGTAATGATTTCTAGTATATTGGAAAGCGTATCATATTCAACGCATTGCATGATTTTACTAACTTGTTTATTGTTACAAAAATTACGAAAATATTTCTGTTAGTACCGTTTGCAAAGTTACAAGATTTTGCAAAGTAAAGCACTTTCTAAAATTTCACAAAAATACTTTTTTGAGATTTAAAACAACGTAGACAGAACATCCAGCAAGCAAAATATAAAATAATATTTTTACCACATAAGCTATCAAGTTACGCGATGTTTCAAACGCCATTGTTAGATCATATGGTTTCGTTGTTACGCCAAAATAAATTTCCCTGTAGATATGAGGTTACTCGATTGTCGAAAAAACAGCTGTGTGTCTTTTGTTGAGATGCTACGGGGTCCGTATTTAAGCGGGCACTTTTTAAAGACCTAACAAAGATACTGACATACAGCAGAAGGATTTTGCTGTCAATCCAGTTTTTGGAGAGCTGGAAGTTGAATGACTACCATGAGAAACTCGTAACGCCATAAGCTGTCGACCGTCCCTAATTTAGAGTCACTGGTTCCAGGTAAAACGTAGAGGCGCTGTCAGACAAACGCACAAATATGCCCGTCTCATCAGAAGTCAGCGTCTCAGACCACTAGGCCACAGGGACTGAGAATCCAATTTTACAAATGGTATCCAAGTGTTGAGAACCGATGCGATAATAATAATTATGAAATCTTTCGTCTGTAGGATTTACTCACCATCGTTTTTTTTTCTTTTTATTGAAGGTTTAACTACCACCGTGAGCAACTAAATGGGCTATAAGCAGTCGCCTGTCCCTAATTTAGGGCCACTGGTTCCAGGGAAGGGAGAAAGCCAGTGTCGTAAGACAAGCACAACATCATTGCCTTACTGAGATTCGAACCGGGACCCTTCTCGGAAGAATGATCAGAAACCTCCAGAGCGGCTCAGCATCGTTAGTAGGTTGTCAAAGAAGTATCGACCTAATCCGATTTAGCGCACGTTGCTCAAATCAAACGTTCGTCTTATATAGTCCCCCTCCCCCATCAAATGACGGTTTAGCCATAGACCAGATCAAGCTTCACCTAAACTTTATCTTAATTTGGAAGAATTTATGCTCTGAGTAACCAAAGGATGATGAAATTCTACGTAAAGTTGATAGGAGCTGAGAGAAACCTTTTGGGACGGATAACCTAGAGTTAATTGCAGGAATTAGAAGAAAAGGAAAATTGCATCAAACATGCTTTGACAATTGACATGTGAATACAATCGCGAAGTTAATAATGACTGTTTACGACGGAAGTACTAAGAAATTTCTCCTAATCCAGTTCTGCAGATGAATATCCTACGTAAACTACTGGTACTCTTAGTAG
This sequence comes from Macrothele yani, assembly GCA_039090855.1. NCBI lineage: Eukaryota > Metazoa > Arthropoda > Arachnida > Araneae > Macrothelidae > Macrothele > Macrothele yani. The sequence goes on from CM077017.1 coordinate 53,555,930, forward strand.
CGCGCCGAAGACATGCGTAAAACGTAGATTTCTGTGTCAGTCAAGTTCCAGCCTTCAATTGTATACTGCCGTTGCTGATCAGCAGTAATTTAAACAAAAGTCAAAAACGCTTTTTTGGAGGGGAAGGGGGATTGACCACCGTCAGCAACTCGATGGGCTATAAGCAGTAGCCCGTCCCTAATTTAGGGCCACTGGTTCCATTAAAGGGAAAGAGGCAGTGCCGTGAGACAAACATAACATCCATGCCTCACCGGGATACGAACCAGGACCCATCTGGTACAATGGTCAGAAGCCAGCTCTTAGACCACTAGGCCACCGGGGGTGGCCAGGTGCGCTTTTACAGAGCCCTGGATGAAAATATATGATGGTTATGAGAAAATGGCGTAGATATTTCAAGGAAACGGACAGCGTTTTCAACGAAAGAATTTCACGCATTTAATGAGTAACGTTACCTTATACAAAAACACTCACAAGGAACACCCCCGGGGTCGAACAAATAAAACCTCACCAAAACTTCCGTATTAAGTCGTCATTTACGTACCTCCGAATTCAATTGTGATATTCGTGTTTCTGTAAAACTCCGCAGTTGCTCACTAGAGGGCTCCGTTAAGTCACCCGTCGCTCGCCGTCTGCTACGCCGGTTGAGAGTGTGCAGGTGCGTGTATCACATGCCTTGTTTGTCTGTGTAGGTAGTGAGACGACAAAATGGTTCGACGATTAGTAATCAATCCACTTAATGTATTGGGATTGGTTGAGCTGAAAATACGACGTAAGGTGAGCCATGAAGATGGTAGTGATCTGGAAGATGAGTCGTTCGCATGTTTTCTTGCGTCCGTGATTATGAACAAATATGAAAACCTGTTAGACAGTGATAGTGTTCGTAACGTCAGATCGCAGTTACGTTAATGATGATGAAGGTAATGATGAGCTATGCATTAAAAGCAGTGATTGCGCTTCAAGTCCGAAGAGAGAAGATGGAAGCAGCCACAGTGAATATGAACTTTCACCTGTAAAAAAGGTAAAGTGCCAAGTGTAGTCCCAATGTTCGATGATAAAACATTAGACAATATTTTTGACGATTATTATGCCCGAGGGTATAACACATATGAGAACCTAATGAAGAGATTATCCAAACTAAAGACGAAAAGATTAACGTCGTGTTGGACTATGTAGCGAAAAAAAGGGAAGATATAACCGTTTTTAAAGGAAATCGCACACTACAAGTAAATGCCGTTAAACAACATACAATAATAGCCAAGTTTGATGAAGCAAGAGAACTGGGATATAGCGTTCATTAGTGGCATTTATAACATTGGGCAATTGAAGCAGCCAGAAATATCAGGCTTGTGAACTTCAAAGCTTCTTACATTTCATTGATAATTTGAAAAGAGACTTTGGAATAACGTCTCGCCACATGACTATGCTCCAAGCAAAAAACGATACCCAGGACGACAAAGAAGTAATCGACGATCAGACGCATTCGTTACTGAAGTTAATGAACATATTGAAACGGAAAATATTCAAATGGGGTTTATCTGGAACTGTGATCAGAGTCAGTTTAATTACGAGATTTCATGCGAAAGAACATTCTCCAAAAAGAAAGAGAAAGATACCAAAGCGACGATGCAATCACTTCATAGCGCTACACACAGCTACACGATAGACGTTGCAATATTAATGGATGGCCGTTTAGCAAACAAACTTCATATATGCTTCCAAAAAAGAACTGGAACATTTGGACCTCGTGTGGCAAGAGAAATCGAACAAAAGTGTTCATCAAACGCTTTCGTGGAAGACAATGTGAGCGGAAAGATGACGAAAGGACATCTGCAGACCTTTTTGCGTCAGTTTTTAATATACATCTGTCTGACAAGTCACTCGTACTTTGTGACTCCTGATCCGGACACAAGGATGAACGAATACTTCAGAAGGCCTTCTGGGGAAAACAAGTTCATTTAAAAATCATTCCACCAAAAACTACGACATATGTTCAACCCCTCGATGTTTATTTTTTCAGACAATATAAAATTTACGCAAAGAGGATTACAGACTACATATAACTACGATCCAACATGCCGCATCCAAAATTACATGACAGAATATTCCTTCTGAAGATGCATTCTGTGATCTACAATCAACTGTCTGCGGAGATCTATAGACCGATGCTTCGTTACACATGTGGAAGAAAGCTGGCTACCATTGTGGTGAACCTGTGCAGAATTTCAAAAGTGCCATCGACGTGGCTTTCAAAACTAACGTTCTTCGTGCGTGTGCATTCTATGGGTCTACCGATGTTGCATTTATTAATTGTGCATTTTGCGGTAACGGTTATTGCTTTGATCGTTTTATAGACAGCCCTCACATGCATTAATCTTTTGACACTTGCACACCATGACCCTTCGTTATGAAGTTACGGACGTCTACAGTCCTACGTACGTGATAATTATTTTCGTGCAGATCCGCTCTTTACGCTTCGACCTGGCACCTGTCTTCAGAGACCTCTACTGGTCAACTGCGGAGTTTTGCAGAAAAACAAATATCACCAATGAATTCAGAGGTACGTAAATGACTTATAACGAAAGTTTGGTGCGTTTTTTTGTTCGACCCCGGGGGTGTTCCTTGTCAGTAGTTTAATAAAACGCTTCGGGTTTTAGAATAATTACAGGCACAAACACCCCATCCACAATGGATTCTCTCCCATGAGATATAAGTGACTGATCATTTTACTTATTACTGCGTCTAAAAATTATAAAATCCAGTGTTGCATTCGAACATACTACACAAATTTTCAAACTTGAATGCATCCTATATTAATGATCAAGCACTTCAGGTTCTTTTATTTGTTGTTGTTATTTTAGTTTCGGAGTTTAAAGGCCGCCGTGAGAAACTGTAATGACCATGAGAAGTCGCCCGTCTCTAATATAGGGTCACTGGTTCCATTAAAGGGACAGACCCAGCGCCATGCAAGCACACCACCTGTGCCTAATTCGGGACTCAAGCCTGTCCCCAGCTCTTACGATTAGTCAAAAACATACGCTTCTGATCACGCCTGGGCGATACACTTCAGGTTTGCTTGTATGCAAATGATTTTAAGGAGAAACAGTAATTTCATTTTCCTATTATGACATAATGTGATTCGTTTCAGCTGGTGCGTCTGATGCACTCTTGATCAAAGAATCACCATAGTGGACGCAGAGAAATACAGGGTGTCCGAGAATTTTTGGACGCATAACAAAATCATATAAAACAAAACGTTAAATAGATAGAAAGAAGCTGACTGTGCTAACTTACAATGTAACTACACAAGTTGATAAATTTCGATGTGAGATCCCTTTGTTGCTCGTAGTACGTCCAAGCGATACTCGATTTCATGCCATGTATTGGCAAGCATCTGAGGAGTTATGGAATTAATAACAGCTATGATACGCTGCTTCAGTTCCTGCAAATCAGTACAAGGCGACTGATAGACACGATCATTCACATAACCCCACATGAAATAATCCAATGGAGTTAGATCTGGAGAGCGAGGAGGCCACGTAATGGAACCACCACGCCCAATCCATCTTTTGAGGAAATGCTTATTCAGGCATTGACTTACACACGTTGGCCAATGCGGAGGCGCGTCGTCTTGTTGGAAAACGACGTTGTCATATCTTTTGATCTGGGGTATAGCGAAATTTTCTAGCATATCCAAGTAAATGTCACCATTTATGGGTTTTTTCGCAGAAGAACAAAGTACCAATCACTTCTCTTTTTGATAGGGCGCACCACACATTAACTTTTGGAGAATTGCGTTTCAATTCAAAAGTAGCATGAGGCGGTTAACTGCCCCATATCATACAGTTGTGACGATTCACAATACCTGATTCATGAAATGTGGATTCATTACTAAAAATTACAGTACTGAGAAAGTTTTCGTCGTTTTCCACTCGATTCAGCATATCCACAGCGAAATCGTATCGCAGAGCGTGATAATTTACATGCATCCTTTGCACTATTTGAATTTTATAAGCATGAAACTTTAATTTCTTGAGCAAAATATCATGAACTGTCGATTTCGTAATGCACAGTTCTCTGCTTGCTTTACGAACGGATTTCCTGGGGCTTCTTCGGAAACTTATCATTATCTTGGTCAACCGTCTTACCGCTGACGGTTTCTCCACGATGTTCCACATTACCAGTTTCTTTAAACTGTTTCATCCACCGCTTAATTGAATTCGTTGACGGAGGATTACAACCATACTCTAAACGGTACCGTCTTTTAACTTTAATGACAGACTTTAATTCCGCAAGGCATAACACACACATCGCCTTCTGCTGTACGGATGACATGACTACTGATTGCGCATTTCTCATACATTCCTCATCAGACCACACCTAGCGCCCTCTATCGGATTCTGGGAATAATAATTCTGCGAAAACAAAAATATAGAAACCGTGTTAGTAATACGTGACATAGAAAAACAGACAATGCTCATAATTTTTTTGTACATAATTTTGTAATGTGTCCAATAATTCTCGGACATTAAAACAAATAATGAAAGCTCTGTTCAGAATTCTGCTGGATAGAAAATAAAACGCAACCTAAAATCAGAAAGGAACAAATAACTATGTTAGGAACATGATCGCGGTATAACATGATACTGGAAACGCGCAAATGCCGCTTCGGTGCTGCAGTGGTCTAAGTATTGGCTTCTGACTGTTCGTCCGAGTGGGCTCCGGTTCAAGTCCGGAATGAGGCATGGATTTAGTGCTTGTGTTATACCACTGACTCTTTCCATTCCCTAGAACCACTGGCAGCAAATTAGGGACTGGCGACTGCTTATAGCCCTAGAGTTGCTCATGTTGGTCATTAAACTCCGAAGCAAAGTAATAATAAAAATGAAAACAAATACGTGTACACAAATTACATGTCTCTAACAGTCCCAAAATAAAGAGCTTAACCGAAACCCTAGCAATGGCACTTCGCGTTCTTGCTCGTCCTTTTTATTTATTTTTTCGTAGCAAAAGATGTTTAAAAAACTTTCAAAGCGTGGAAAAAACGTCGCCAGCAGAGCATTGACGCAAGATTAAAGCTTACATTTGAAAATAGAAATAATTGATAAAAAAGGAAACGCCCTCTTTAAAGCTGCTGTAAAAAATTCCCAATGCACACAAATGACCGTCTCCTGTGCGCGTACGGGCGGCATTATAGATTCACGCTTCTGTCAAAAGTATCTATGGTGTCTGAAAATAAAACTTACAAACTGACTTTTATATTTTCCGCATTGGGCGCGGAAACACTGGAAGTTAAAATTATCCCCATAGTGTTTCTGAACATGTGGGTTAAGAATCATCTCTCAAACAGTCGTGATTAACATGTTGATAAAAGTCAGTCACTGAAACCGGCACGAAGAGAACACAAGAATCTGCTTTCAGAACCAGCACTTTGGTTCAGTGTAGTTTATAGCTGGTATCACACTTAAACATCAGTGGACTTCTTTTAGGTGAAGCCAAAAAGAAAATGCTTTATTTTATTACTACTGTAGTTTTCCAGAGAAATATTTCCTATGCCAAAGTAAAGCCATGAGTTTTCCAGAGAAGCATTACCTATGCCAAGCAAATGAAGGTTATTCCATGCTTCTGAAGGAATTTCAAAAACAACTGTGTTTAGTTGACCGTTATATGTAAACAAGGGCACTGGAAAAGTTATCTACCTAAAGATGAAGGAAGTATGATGCACTCAAATTTTCTTTTCAATATATTCCTCTTTAATATCAATCTCCACTTCATAGAGAAGAAATTCCAGAAAAAGAGAAGTCTTTCATTTGCCTCAAACCACTCTGAACAGCATTTTTGATATCTTCATCACTTTAAAAACGGCGTCCCTGCATGTGTTTCTTAAGATGTCTGAAGAAAAAATCACTGCGGAAAACTATGGGCTACAGAGCGTGTGTGTAGTTCAATCCTTGGAGTTCGCAGTCTGAAATGGCTGCTTGGGCTTAGTATGGGGTTTGTGCAGTGTAGCACTGTCGTGCAAAAAGAGCACTCCGTTTTTCAGCTTTAATCTGCGTTTTTCGTTAATGGCATCCTCCAAACGACGCAAGCAGGTAGCATAGACATCCACAGTGATTGTTGTTTCGGTGGTGGATCATATGAGTCATATAATCCACCACCAGAGTTCCCTTGGAGTCCTGAAAGACCGGCGCCATGATCTCTCCCGCAAGCGGTTGGGGCTGGGTCCTACATTTTTTGGAAGGAGAGGAATCATGATGTTTTCACTGCATCGACTCCTGTTTATTTTCGGAATCCCAGTGGTAGATCTAAGTTTGTTTCCCAGTTGCGAGAATTTTTAGAAATTTCTGTGGATCTTCTCCTTACAGCTGAAAATTATCTGGCGAAAATTTCACCCGACATTGTTTTTGAGGAGGAATCAGCATTCTGTAAACCGCGCGAGAGCAAACCGGTGGACATGTCATAGCGATCATGAAGGATTATCAATACCGATGGTTCCAATATGTCACATTCTTGTGAAATAGCGGAGACCTTAATCCGCTGGTTTTTCATGACCATGTCCTCAATTTTTGGCATATTTCCGGATTCACCGCTTCCACTGGCTTTCCTGTGCGATGGTTATCTTCAAATTATTCTCTTCCCCACTCAAACTGCTTCGACCAAAATTTCATATGGCATATGGAAGGTGCATTACGACCGTACAAGAATATCATTGGCTCATGAATCACATTTGATCCATTACCTTCTTCTGTCTGGAATTTGATGACTGATCGGTGTTCCAATTAATTCAAATCCATGTTTACTTGACACAAACTACTTCCATGTGTTGGCTAACATACGGTGTGAGCTCGTACTGCGATCGACACTATACTGATCTTGGCATGGATTGCGTGATTTACTTCCGATTCCGCGCATCCTTCTGTATGTAGACAACTTTCCTAATGCCTAACGTATTAATACAGAGAGAAGGCTCCATCCATTTTTAAGTTGCATTAAATGGCACTAGGGTCATTAAAACTAAATTCCAATAATTGCTACTAAATCAAACTAAATCCCAAAGACGCTAAAATTCTTACTGCTAGCGAACACCATGGAAATGTTATGATGTTGTTAATGTTTTTGAAGGAATATAAAAAAATCATTTCTGAAACTTCATTGGAAGATCTATTATTGTTTTGCATTAAACAATTTACCTTATGCTTCTCAGCTTTGTGTCGTTTGTAACGGTATAAGTCCAATTCAAAATTTTCACAGTTTAATGATTAAGAAATGCACACACTGAAGATTAAATGTTTTCGTCCATTACACTGTTGTGTATTATTCTGACTCATACAACGTGTAAGAAAAATAGGGCTTGCTTTCAAGCAAGTTATACAAAACAACGTACTGCTTTCACAGTTTTGTCTTCATAAATCATCGTGCACACAGAAGCCACATGAAGGGTTACTATCAATGCTTAATGGAAATCTTTTACAGAACAATTTAAACACCCCGAAACACACACTTTTCTGGAAATATTTAAACTTTTGCCATCACATTTACATCAGCTGTCTTATGACGGCAGCACGGTCTAATTCCGCATATATCAATTAAACATTTCGCCTGTCTTCTCCTAAGTGCCAGGTAAATTTTAATGCCATTAACACCACTTAATTCCACTGAAGTGACCTTTATGCTTATGTCATATTGTCCTCCTATCGAACGGTTTAATCTCCTGAAGAATAATTTCCTAATCGGATCTATTTTTACAGGATTAAGATAAGCCATAATACCCTGACTCTCGCGATAATTAGTTAAGCGTTGTCCCAAATTGGAAGAATGCTCTTATAGAAGAGAATGACGTTAACACTCTTGGCCTTTAACTTTATATAGTTTCAACTTGAAATTTATCTAAAGAAAAAGATGCATTTAAATCACTTGGATATATCGTACGATTTACGAATTTCTGAACTTCGTAATAATCTGAGAGAGATTTTGCCATTGAAATGTCAATGGTTTTAAATGAGGAACAATGACTGTGTTCCTCTTTCTTAAATGAAGTACACATAATAGAGCTTCAAAGATGTAAGGTTGTGACTTTTACATGATTGGAATGATCACCAATGAAATGCTCAAATAAGCAAATACAAAGTTATATTTTCGGCATTTTATTTATTTATTTATTTATTTACTGTGCTACGCAATCTGAAAATATGCATATATCTACACATGATGTACATGAAAGCAAATGAAATACCGGAACAACAAAATTTACCAAGCCGTGTGAAACAACCAAGAAGGTGAGAATAGATGGGGTAAGGGTACGCCGTTCCCCTCGTGTGATCAAAATGAAGCCAGCGAAACGTCACGATTCTGACGTCACAGCCTCCGACGTCATGTTGGTGAGACGACTGAGATCATAGCATCACATTGAGTAATGATGATGTGGCTGCCTTTTTCGATCTATATCTTTAAATTTCAGTACGTGGATCAATAAAAAAACTAGCGATTATTAGGTAACATATCATAAACGTTTTAAGCTGGCTGTGATACATTTTTATTGATGTTTTTCGAAGTTTGTTTTAGTTTTCTAACAAGTGCAGAAGAGTATGTGCTTTCGTTACCAAGGTCATAAATAGCTAACCTAACATTTTCTACTTATCGTGTTTTACAGAAATCTCTGTATCAAACTAAATCAATTAATATTGTTAGAAACTTAATTCTACGGGCTCTTTAAAGTTCCTATTTACTCTCAAACCTAACGCACTTATTATAAACAACAACACATTATTATTTGTGTATGGGTGTGTGGACAGTTTCCTCAGATCATCAGATACACATAAATTACCCCTGAGAATGTTTTTTACGTATCAGTTTATGGGTCCTACCTTTGCAAAATCGAACTCTTAAGAAAGTATGAGCTGACAGAGCTTAGAATGAAAAATAAGCAGTCGAATCAAAATGTTTTGCATTTTAAAATTTTCATAATTAAAATTTCGTTTAAACGTTTACTGGAATTCAATGGGAGTGACCCAGGGGCCCGGACCTCTTAATGAGGTATCACTTGATCCTTTGTTCTTTGTATTGGCTGCTTATTTTTAAATATAATTTTATGAGCTTTTAAATATATCTTTTACCAACAATGGGAATTTTAAATATATTTGTTTATGTTTCTGAATATATATTTTCACTTTAATATGCCGGAGATACTTTATCGCTTCCCAATTACCTTGGGATATGTTTCCTACAGAGTTCTTTAATTTGCATCTTCAATAATTTGAGCCACCCCTGTAAACAAATCCTGGGTATCCTGTTGAAACTTATTAACATAAAGAGCACAAAAAGTAAAATCACGAATTTATCGCTTTACGTGAAACATGCGTTCATCGTATTATATGCACGCATGTCGGAGAAAGCTCCGCCGAGATAAGTCATCTGTTTTTCCGCGACGCACTCTCCGCCGCCGTCAGCACAGAGGTTGAGATCCCATGATTAAGTATAAAAATAACACAAATGTGTAAGGTATATCAATAATTAGTAAATGAAAACATTACTGTGGATAATTTCTCGAGGGGAAGAGTAATCTAAATTCTGATTTGCTTAAAATTTGGTTAATTTCAGAACCGCCAGTTCATAATCAAACTATAATGCTTTGCAAAAAAAGAAGTTTAAATTTAGAGAAAATTGATATTCTATGCACAATTTCCTAAGGAAGTTACACCAGCAGGTGCTTTAGTTAATGAGTTGACCCATGCAAAGGCACAGCACAATCCCATTTTAAAAAGAGTATAACTTTTTTGATGAAAACGGTCTATTCCTTATTCCCGCAATGGTAAAAAAGTACTTGTAACGTCTCACTGGGCGTGGCCATCAGCTCCGCGTCGTCTGCTCAAAGTGCTTCAAGTCTGGGACGCCACCCTTACTCCATCTATTCTAACCTCCTTGGAAATAACGAACAATTTTGCGTAGTTCGTCATTAAACTGCGTCCCGTTTCTGGGACTGTGCTTTGTTCTATGCAAGCAGATTTCACATATGTCACGATAATGAATATATTAACAGAGATGCAAATTTTTACCGACAGATATAAGCAGACGAAACCATGTAAATTCAGTAGAATTTGAGCAACCATGAAGCGCGATGAAATGCATGCTGCGTCCTTTTCGCAGGTACTGAAGATTGGTGCCTTGTGAGGAGCAAGCACCATTTACAGCAGTTAGGAAACCAATTTTTCCATGATGCACTTAATTCAGAGATCTGTGCAGCTGTTAATTTGTTAATTCATCGGTCAGCTGAATCTGTTATTTATAAGAACTATGTTTCTGATCAATATGTTGCTACGTCTGTGATAACTCAAGGCTCTAATTTATTGCCACTCTTCTCCATTTTCATCAGTGACCTAACTTCTTTACATTGACGGCCCTTGTCTCTTGTGTTCTGGTACTATTAAGTTATATCGCAATGTGACGACCTCACATGAAGATTGTGTTTCTCTTCAAACAGACATAATAGCTAGCTCCGATGCTGTACTCTTAACTATGTCTACCTCAATATCTCCAAATTCCTTAATATTCGCGGAATTGAAACCCACTTCTGTTCGTTTACAAAGCTAGTGACTATTAATATATTCTCAGCTGAACAAAAATGGCCAAGTCTTGGGAGTTACTTTCTATTCAAACTTTAACTTAAAAAGTCACATGGGTTCTCTGCGTTGTGCCTATAGATGTATTGGATTTATTATGCGTCGTTCTAGACTTTTTTTTATAAATCGCGAACAGTTATTCACGTTTATTAGACTCTGGTCAGTTCTTCGTTAGAGTATATTGATGTTATATGGAGTCCTAGTCCCAATACAGAAATAAACGATATTGAGAAAGTGCAAAAACCGCGACACCTTTTTCGTAGATGTACTGGAGTTGTACATCTCGGATATACCGACTGCTGATGCTCTGCCCTTTTTCAAGATAACCTCTCTATTAATACATTCGAGAAAGAGGGCATCGTTAATCGGGATATTGATGACATTCAAATCCTCAACCGAATAAATTTTTATGTGCCATGTTCACTAAGATCAAAGTGTGAAATATTTGTTGGGCTGTTTTACAAGACTGAATGAAGTTAGGAAAAATTTACTATTACGCAAAATGTATGGACTTCATAACTCCCTCGAAGATTGTCCGGGTATTTTCTTTTTTTTTTTTTTTGATTGGAGGTTTAACGACCACCGTGAGCAACTCAATGGGCTATAAGCAGTCGCCCGTCCCTAATTTAGAGTCACTGGTTCCAGGGAAAGGAGAGAGCCAGTGCCGTAAGACAAACACAACATCCATGCCTCACCGGGATTCGAACCCGGACCCCTTACGGACGAATGATCAGAGGCCAGCGCCTTAGACCACTGCGCCACCGGGGCGGCCCGGGTATTTTCAATGTGTAAGTAATGACTTCTCTCGTAAAGCATCTTTTGTCAGTTTATAATGATTTACTTTTAGCACATAATAATGCTACAGCAATCTCTATGATTAGACACACCATCTGTAGGGATGTGCTTATAAACAAATAAATAAATAAATATTTAGCTCTCCCACGTACCTAAACTCTTTTTATGGGTATTTCTAAAGTACCAAGTTTACAGATGTGAAACCTCACCGCAGATGAATCAATATCGTGCGTCTGCACAATTCATCTTTAGACAACAGGGGTCTTATATTCCAACATCTGTTTTAACAACGTAAACCATGTGGATGCAGCTATGTCTAAATTTTATTTCGTTTGTTCCCATAAGCATTGTGAGGAGGTGCACGCACATTCACAGAACGCGCAACAATTTAGACCAAACAGGTTTAGTTTAAACAAACAGTTTTAATATTTTTTATCTTCGCTTTGGTAGAAAGCGAAGCATTTGACTTACGAAAAGACATGCAAACAACAGTTACAGCTCAGTACTGGGTTGATGCATAAGTTCATGCTGTTTTATTTCACGAGTGTTTCCCAGGTCAGTAGTGACGGTGCAAATGGCCTGTTGTATACAAAAATGTAGCCAGTAATATCGTGTATCTAAATCATATTGCGTTGTGTGATTGTGGCTAATGGTTTTTTGGTTTTCAGGTCCGGAAGTATGGAGTATCAAGTAGAGAGGAATGAACATTTCCGTCATCTGCCCCTCTACGATTTTAAGAAGGGATCCACTGCCACCGAGGCTACTCGACAAATTTGTGCAGTGTATGGGGAGGATGCTACTGCTCCGAGGACAGCCCATCTAATGGTTTGAGCGGTTCCGAGGCGGCAATTTTGACCTCAACGACTCTCCACACTCATGTCGTCCATCTCACTTTGATGAGGATCGTTTGAACCATCTCATCCACTTGGATCTGTGTCACACCACACGCCGCAAATTGGCCACTGAGATGGATTGCGATTAGGACACAGTGGTGCGGCACCTGGAACGTATGGGAAAAGTTCAGAAATTGGGGTATTGGGTGGATCCACATGTGGTTCCTTGCCCGCCAGCTATCGCGAATGTTCTTAGCAACACAAACTCTTTCTGTCACGTATTTTTACTGGAGATGAAAAGTGGTGCCTGAACAATAATTTCAGGCATCGGAGGGAATGGTTGAGCCCAAACAAGACGCCTTCACCACGTCCAAAACATGACCTTCATCCTGCAAAGACCATGTTGTGTCTCTGGTGGGACATCGAAGGCATTATTCACTGAGAAATGCTGCAGAGTAATCGCACCATCAACGCTCAACTCCGCCGTGTGGAGGGAGCAATTCAGCAGAAACGGCTATATCGGCGCCATGGTGTCCTTCTCCAACATGATAACGCATGCACTCACAGTGCAAACATGACCAAAATGGCCATTGAGGACATGAAATGGGAGATCCTTCCACATCCGGCCTATTCCCCAGATCTCGACCCTTCAGACTATCACCTACTCCGATCTCTGTCGAATACACTCCATGGTAGAAGGTTCAACAATGATGTTGATCTCCAGAATTGCCTTGATGATTTCTTCGCAGCAAAACTTGCACGTTTTTTCAAGAATGGCATTACCTATCCAGACGTTCAGACACCGTCGTAAACAATGGGGGAGGGAATACATAGCTGATTGACCCCGTTTTCCCTTCTGATGTAATACATTCCTGTAGTGCGGTGAAAATAATGGCATGAACTTATGCATCAACCCAATAGTAGGAGAAACATGATTTTGTTGTTCCAATTATTCTATTAAAGTTTTTAAAAATATCTTAAACTTATGGAAAAAAGGAACGAGAAATCAACCCAGTATTATTCCTAAAAATTAGTTCTGTATTTTACGCGTGTATCGGGTGGTTATAAAATAAGTATTTCTATTCTCAGGCGTCTAAAAAGCAAGAAGTAGAGATATCGGGGACGAAACGTGGTAGGTAGCTTACTGAGGGCATGGGAAAACGATTCAGCGGAAAGAAAAAATTAGTTCAGACTGCGCCACTATGGAGTCAATGGCGCTGCAAAAGCAAGAAAAGAATAGACACGTGCGTAAATTTACAGTCTATTGGCAGCACACATTTTTCAGGACAAAATTTCCATCACAAGAGATTACCTACGATGAACAGCAAAAGCAGCACTGTTGAAATCGAAAGAAAAGGAAACGAAAATGAATGTTTGGACACTACTGCGTTCATGAAAGATTGTGCACCTCCACATATCGGTCGGCAGGTAAAGGAATTGTTCGGTCGAACATGCGTCAATGAACGCATAATTTCTCGAGAGTTTTCGCGGTTCTGGCCAGCCCGATCAATGAATCTTACGCCTTGTGATTTCTGGCATTGGGGATACCCCGAAAGATAGAGCTTATAGAGACGGCATACGCTGTCTCTTAGATCTGAAAACGAGTACTAGGCGTGAAATGGGCAACATCGACCGCGACATGCTGCGAGCAAGCATGCCATATAACGTTTCTCGTTTGCAGCATGCCATATCTTGTGATGGCTAACCTATTGAGCAGATTTTGTCCCGAAACGTTTGTGTTGTCAATAAGGAGTAAGTTCACGCACCAGTCTGTTCTTTTCTTGCGTCTGCGGTGCCCTTTCTCCCTTAGAGGCGCAATTTTGAACTATTTTTCCTCCAGATAAATCGTTCGAGATATTTCTATTTCACGCTCTTCTACACACCCGATAATAGGGATACTTGTTTTATAACCATCCAGTACATCGATGATATATGCAATTTCAAGCGGAATGGAACTTCAGGGTCAAACATTTTATGAAGCTTTAGAGTTTGTAATTTAAACGTTATGCAAAACAGTGGATGAATAATCTCTATTTCTCTTTTTTTAGCAGGGATGTCAAAATCAATTTCACCCATGAGGTTGCCTGTTTAGGAAATCGAAGAATTGCATCGAAATGGATTAATGTGGGAAATATACTGTAATATGTACATGTGCATTTGATTCCTGGAATGGAACCTATATACATTTGGTTATTCCCGTTCTAGCGTCCTTCTGCTGTTACTCCGCCAATGCTGTTATAAAATTCTCTGAAGAGATCGCTCCAGGAAAGATAATTAATTCCAGCTTCTCGACGAATCTGCCAAAAACAGAGAGAGAGAGAGAGAGAGAGAGAGAGAGAAACACAAAGGAAGAGTTTCTGTGCTTCCATGAGAACTAGAGACTATTTCTCCGTTGATTTCTGTTATGTTTATATCTGAATAACTTTTTTTTTAATCTTCCCTGGATCACTATTTCAGGAGATAGAACCTTTGCAGCCAGCAGGCAACCGCGGCGCTTCGACTAGAGTAATCTGGAAGTTACTTCGGATTCCTACATACAGCTTGTGACAACTTTTGTGTCCTGGGTGGTGCAGTAGTAGCAGGCTTGGATAGAAATCGGGAGATACGAGTTAATTTTGCTCAAGGGTGGTGAATTTAAGTTTCTTAAAGGAGTGCACATGCAAATGAAAATTGAGTTAAATGATCTCAACCACGCAATTGGTTTAAATCACGTGGGAGGAAAGCACCCATAATATCATAATCAATGAAGACATGAGAAAAATAAAGAATTGTTCTGAATCAATAATTTAATCATTCATGTTAATGATACCATAAGCGCTATTTTTTATGTACTCGTATATATACAGAAAATTTTGATTTTAGGTTTAACGATCACCGTGAGCAACTCGAAGGGCAATGTGCAGCCACTCATCCATAATTTAAGGTCACTGGTTCCAGGGAAGGGAGAGAACCAGTGCAGTAAAACAAACAAAAAATCCATGCCTCACCGGGATTCGAACCCAGACCCATCTCGAAAGAATGGCCAGAAGCCAGCACTTAGACTACTGCGCCACCGGAGAGGTTACAGAAAACTCATGAATTAACTAGTATTAACGCAAAGCACATAACATGGACTGCCTTTATTCCCATGCCTGAGCTAGAATTGAAAGAATGAATTATATAAATGTTTTGGGCAACAATTTGACTGTAATTTAAAGTATAAGAGTCGTATCAACTACGTAAAAGAAGCAATAAATTCCTATTATAATGTTCTTCTCCTGAAAAAAAAAATGAGCATTTCAGTCTCCTGAGAACCTTGATTTTTTTTTTTTTTTTTTTTGGATAAATTCGAGTATTTAAAAAACAATATTTGATTGGTGGTGAAAATTAAATTTAGAGCATTTTATATCATTACATAAAAGAGCGTAAAGATATGGAAAAACAAATTGTTAATAACGTGATATTTTTGCGATGATATTTTTAGTCAATGGTTATAATATTTTAATTTCTGAAATGCCTGATAGTTATACTTCCCATAGCAAAATTTGAGTTTATAAACTAAACCTTCGAGTGTGACAAAACAGAAAATCTTCAATAAAATAGTAGTAAGAATGTTCCTTTGACTTCTCAGTCTTTCAGAGTTTGCGTTCAGTAAACTTGTCAAAATTATTGTATACACATGTATCAGACACTGAATATTTTGAAAAAAATTGCAGAAGTGATCGTGGCTGCAAGAATGTTTTCAAATCACCCGTCCTCATAAATATTTAACCCCATATCCAGAAAAGCATTTATTAAATAAAAAAGGTATGTCAAGCTTTATAGAATTTTTGATATCGTTAAGAAATTGGGCTAGGGTAGTAGTTTTCATTGGGCTCTGCCGAGCATTTTGTATCGTATGAAAGCGAATTTCTGTTAGGAAAATTCAGGAACGTGCCTCTGCAATAATCAGTTAATGAATAGCAAAAACAAAACAAAGAAGAAAACAGAAAAAAAGGAAACGTTTTTAACGATTTCTGTAAAAATGTGATATAAACGTGCATTGAGTTTTTTACAAATTATGACATCGTCAAATTAAACAAAAATTACAATGAGAAAAGTTTCTCGCTTTTCTCATTGTAATGTTTCAGTAATGTCACATAAGAATACATTTCCAATTTTTTGCAGCTGATGGTATTTGAAAAGCGAGAATGATTGCGTATGCTATGGAATCATTTTCTACTGCTGTGTTAGCTGTAAAAATTCAAGTGAATGTCACTTGAATACAATTTATGCAATATATTATCTCCACAACTGTGGGCATTCTAGTCTAGTTAGGAGTGATTTGTGAATTTTTCAAATTGCTATCAGACATCCTTGTTTTACTTTCATACAACATCTAAGAAGTCGTAAAGTTAAACAAAGGTGATTCTGCTTACGAAACAGTTCCGCTTCGTCTGTTTTTAGATGGAAGTAAGTAGAAATTATTTAAAAATGTATTGCCAACTTGATTTAAATGGGATTTGCGATCTTCAGCATATATCTCCTTCAAAGAAACGCTGCAACCTGCGCCTTTATCCAGGAGAACGCAGACGACCCGGTGGCGCGGTGGTCGTCTGACTATTCGTCTGAGATGGGTGTGGATTTTAATGCCGGTGAGACATGGGTGTCGTGTTTGCCTTACGGCACTGACTCTCCCCTTTAATGGAACTCACGTTCCTAAATTAGGGACGGGCTACTGCTTATAGCCCATCAAGTTGCTCATGGTGGTCGTTAAACCACCAAACAGAAGCCCAATGAAACTATTTCCCGTGATTCTCGCTGAATTCCTAGGTTAAATAACAATCTGTCTTCACAAGATAAAATGTTGTTTTGTTGGGATAATCCATTGTTATTCCCCCACAGCGCGGATATAATCCAGTGTATTCTTTGCAACTATTATTTTCATCATGTACTGACAAGACGGAACTTATTAGCAGATTTAATTCTGCTGGCATAACTAATTTGAGGAAATAAAGGGAAAGAGTCACCAGATTTTACAGAACATGATTATTTGGATTTATGTTGCTACGCATAGGTGAAGCACTCGTTGACCGGATATTTGAGCATGTCTGATCAACAAAAAATCGGAACCTCCCAGGAGGCGCAGTGGCGTAAACGCTGGCTTCTGACAATCTTGCCGAGAAGGGCCCAGGTTCGAATCCCGGTAAGGCATAGATATTGTGTTTGTCTTACAGCACTGCCTCTCTCCCTTCCCTGGAACCATGGAACCAGTGAACTTAGATTACGGACAGCCGACTGTTTATAACCCATCGAGTTGCTCACGGTGGACATTAAACGATTACGTGCGGGAAGCGACCGTGCGCCAAGCGACCCTGTGGAAAATCGTGCGCGAAGCGACCCTGTTAAATTCGATCGTGGACGAAGCGACCCTGCTAATCGAATCATTTTACTTCATCATCATCATCATCATTGTCAACCATTATCAATCCACTGCTGGACGAAGGTCTCCCCAAGTTTCCTCCACAACGGTCTGTCTTGTGCCAGTCTCCTCCATCTCACTCCCGCATATTTACGAATTTCATCCACCCATCTCCCATGTGGTCTTTTTCTGGGTCTTTTCCTGTCCCTTGGAATCCAATCTAAAATTTCGGCTGTCCATCTATGGTCTGTCCTTCTGGCAGTATGTCCAGCCCATTGCCATTTCAGGGATTTAACTCTGATCATGATGTCTTCCACTCTCGTCATTTTTCGGATCCACGAGTTCCTCTTCTTATCTCTCCTGGTTATACCAAGCATGCACCTCTCCATGCTTCTTTGAGTTGTCTGCAGCCTTTGTATGTCTCTTTTAGTTAAGGTCCACGTCTCTGCACCATACGTAAGCACTGGAAGGATGCATTGATCAAACACTTTTCTTTTAAGACATAATGGCATATTGCTCTTGAAAATTATGCTGTTTCTTCCAAAAGCTCTCCAGGCAAGTTTTGTACGCCGATTAATTTCTTCATCAATGTGACCCTCACTTGATACCTGCTGTCCAAGATAAACATACGTATCTGTTATCTCCAGTTTTTCTCCATCAATCGATAAATCTTCATTTCTTGTAAAAGCATTGAACATCACTTTTGTCTTCTGAAAGTTCATTTTTAATCCCACTTCTTTACTCTTGTCAGCAAGTTCCTGGATCATACTCTGCAGCTCTGATGGGGTAGTTGCAAAAATGACTACGTCATCAGCAAAACGAAGGTGGGTTAGATAATCTCCATTAATCTTTATCCCTTTGTTTTCCCAGTTCAGTGATTGAAAGACATTTTCCAATGTGGCATTAAAGAGCTTCGGAGATATGGTGTTACCTTGTCTCACTCCCTTTCCAATTTTTATGTGTGTTGTATTTTCAAACAGCCGAATCTTTGCACTTGCATTTTCATAGATGTTATTAATAATATTAATGTATGCATCTTCAATACCGCAGGATTTCAGAGCCGTGGTAACTGCTGATGGTTTCACCGAATCAAAGGCTTTTTCATAATCGATAAAAGCCATGCACAATGGAAGTTCATATTCCCTCGCTCTTTCAATTAGTTCTCTCAGTACGTGGATATGATCTATTGTGCTGTAGCCACTCCTGAATCCAGCTTGTTCTCTCGGTTGAGCCATGTTCATTTTACTTATATACACACACATATATATATATATATATATATATATATATATATATATATATATATATATATATATATATATACAAATCGTAGTCAAATTATTTATTTACATCTAATTAATTAATTACTTACATCAAGTTTTTTATACTAAATACAAGTTTTTAATATCATTATATATATATATATATATACATATATATAATATATATATACAAATCGTAGTCAAATTATTTGCATCTTTAATTAAGTACCTACATCTGAATTTTGTAACTTTTGCCCTTAGTCCAACTTGATAACACAGCTTAATGCTTTCAGTGCATTTTTTAATAACTTTAGAATTTCCAGATTCCCCCATGATATTGCGAATGCTTTCGTCTACTTGTATATGCATTTTCTTCCTTTTTGGACCAAGTTCTCCTAATTCTTTTAATTGTTGTTTGTGCATCACACGTCGAATTTCGGAATTCTAAAGACATTAAGAAATGCCTGGAAGCATTAAGCTATGTTACCAAGTTAGACTAAGGACAAAAGCTACAAAATTCAGAAGATGTAAGTACTTAATTAATTAGATGTAAATAATTTGACTACGATTTGTGTGTGTATACATATATATATATATATATATAAGTAAACTGATTCGATTAGCAGGGTCGCTTCGTCCACGATAAAATATAACAGGGTCGCTTCGCGCACGATTTCCGGAGGGTCGCTTGGTACACGGTCGCTTCGCACACGACACCCATGAAACACCTTAACTAAAAAAAAATCGGGTGTAAGAATAACAGACAACTCAGTTCATATGTCGGCTTTTCCAAAATTAATAAATGCTAGGAACAGCATGGAAATTAGGGCCAGATAAATGTCAAAATGAGGGTGACAACCGTATAGTAAGATGGAGTTTAAGTACTATAAAAAAAGAAGTAGATATCTAAATGCCTTATATTTTTCTTTTGTCTCTGAAATAAACTTTTTTTAGGTATGAGATGCTTATCGGTATTTCAAGCACTTCATATCTTATGTAATTTCATTCTTCTGTAATTCAAAAGATGCTACTGCTTTCTAGAGTTACCGTTTGCTTAGAGTGATTTTTTATTGAGTTCAGCACTTACTTGGAAGTATATTTCCATAAAAGAAATATGCGGTAATAGTTCAAGAGGACGTTACAACGAAGCTTGCCATGAATCACTATGTAAACCGAAGTTCAACAGCGATTTTCATTGAAGCATTTTGCAGTGATTGATAAATCTGCCCTAGAGAAAAATGCGTGCGCGTTTTATTAATGTCATGACAGTAATAATCTGGAAACACGCAAAGCTAAAAAAAGCTGTGCATCAGTGTCTAGAAATTCTGAATTTGCTATGGGATTGATTCTTCATTATCAGTGCGAAACAGAAGATTGCCCGATATTAGAGTGGGTAAGAATATAACCTGTCGAAAATAGTGATATATGGAAATATCGGGTGTAATTCCCTAGAAAAATCGCGAGAGTACCCTGATAATCTCTGTAAACAATTTATGCAATGCCTCTTTTGCATGTCAAAATGTTTGTGGATCTGAAACAAAACGAGTGATTCGAGAGTATGCATTTATATTCGAACAACACGATGTATTTATTCGCGTCACTCACGACCACACCGAGCCACAGTTCGGTACATACTAAGTGGAATCAAATCGTAACAACAAACAATAAGGTTTACAAATTCCTGACATTGAGCGGTACTTAGGTAGGTGGATTAATGAATGTTATTGTCGTAAAACCAATAAACGGAAATATGTGAGTCATAAAAGTAAATATTTATAAAACTATGGCTGTAGCAATAGTATTTTGACTGTTTAGGTTTTCAAAAACAATATTTTTTTATTATATACTATTCAGATTTAGACGAAGTAAGAAACGAGTCTGACACCGATGAAATGTGATGTTGCTACAAAAGTCATCTGCGCATGCTCAAGCTAATATATGACTTCAAGATAGGAAGAAAAGCTGAATCGCAAGTGTGTTAGTGAAAGGGATTGGTAACTTTTGGTCTAGGATATCTGCAGGTTACACCCTATTGAGTTATACATCATGTGACGTATATTCTATTTTGGCTTTCCTTTTGAGTTTATTTTTCTATGTAAATTTGTGTTCGTTCTCTGAGACATTTTCAAACCTTAACGTTATGTCTTTTCCCTCTAACGAGAATGATGTTGGCAACAAACTGAGGTTAGAACAAGTGACGTATGTGTGACGGGATAAGAATGATAGATAAAAAGGCAATGCAGCGGTTGTTTAAGGGATTGATGTTATTTATGATAGACGTGTTGTTATACTGTGCTTGGATATTAAATCACTGATACTGTATTGACTACGCCCATAAACCGGATGTGAGTGTGAAGAACTAACCATGCAAGCAAAAAAAAACGTATTTGAAAGTTCTACAAATGACCTCCTTCTTGTAATGCGTATGAGTACCGTCTGATATTACATTAGTACACATAATGTAGTTAACTGACGTAAGGACTAAGTTACAGCGGAAAGACAAATTGCGTTATATTGGCGCACGAACTTTCCTGTGGACCGCACCCTGTTTTTCGTAGCAAATTATCACTATGACGCAGTAAGTGCAATATAACACCACATTCGAGCAGGCGTGTGACACGGCCTTGCCGGCATCTATGGACAATACCAGCCGCCATCAGCTTTATGAAGCTTGTGGCTCCAAACTTTCGCTTGATGACTTCAATTAGTTTGCATACCATGTACCCAGCAGTTGATCATCAAATTTGAATGCATGTACCCGGCAGTTGATCACCAAATTTAAATTTGAATCCAGATATCGTAAAATTCCTGGAAGATATTGCGGACCATTACGACCTCTACAATATCCCAGAAGATTGCCAAATTCATATTGCCGGAACCTGCATGAAAGATGCAGCTAAAACTTGGTACCGGCAATGGCGCACAATAAACCAGGAAATTTCTTATGCTCAATTTCGAGCCGACTTTCTTGAGGTTTTTCTTTACAGCCTTAATAAAGCGGGCATTGCGCAGAAGTTGTTTTCCAGGCGACAGCGTGCAAATACCCTGTGACTTTCGCCCTGGAAATAGCTAGTCTATATCAGTTGTGGGACCCCTCTGATGAAGACATACTGGACACCCTCTTACAACAGCTCAATCCATTCTTACAAGATTTTCTGGGGTTCGTAAACCCAAGCAATTCAGGAGGGCCTTAGAACGATACGAATTTATGAGGAACGCCATCGTTTCTCTGCTCAGACTTCTGCTGCAGGACAGAGCCCAAACAGATATTCTGAGCACCAGCTGGTACCGTAGTAGAGGAGTCAACCAGAACCGCCTAAACAACAATATATTCCTCCTCACCGTTGTGAACCAGCTCAACAACAGACCTATCATAGGGAATCAACTCCTACGAATAGGCAATATCCTCAGGAGAATAATTATCCCAGGTATCACCCATTCCAAAATCATTATGCTTCTCGTGACCATTCAGGCAACCGTAAGAGCACTGATGACACATTCAAAGCGCACTGATGGCACATTCAAAGCGCACTGATGGCACATTTATTGTAGGAAATCAGCAGTATCACTCCAATGCTGCAAATTCAATATTTTAACAATACTCTTGTCACGCTGTTACAAATTCCAGGAACCAGCCTGATTTGAACTACAGACGGAGGTAGGAGCAAGGTCTTCGCTACCTTCCATGACCGCTAAAAACGACCTACAGTCAATTTTCTTAACCATCTAAGCATCACTTTTACCTGGTGTGTTACTTTGAGTCACTTAATTGTGCAAATGAAGATTGACAGTTGATCGGACATTTCTGCGTTGAATACACATTTTTGCTCTGTTTCTTTTCCTGGTATTTCTGTTGAACCCGCCTCGGAAAGCCTGCGGGGAGCCAAAAATGCTGTTTTTTTCGTAGAAGGTTCTGTGACCAAAGTTATTTCTATGCCGGCACCAGTTGTTGAGATTCCTCAGGATCCTGATCTCACAAACACTCTCCTCAGTGAAAGACTTTCACCAGAGCAGAAATCATTATTGTCACAATTGTTGCACAAAAGACCTGGTTTGTTCTCAGAACAACCAGGATTCACTCAGGTAGTCTCTCAAACCATTGAGACCGGTGGAGCGCAACCTATAGCTACAAAGCCGTACCCATCTGCGCCACATCGTAAGGCCAAGATGCACAGGTAAATTAACCAGATGTTACAGTCTAGAATTATTAAAGACTCTGCTAGAGCCTGGTCGGCTCCTGCTTTCTTAGTTTCTAAAACAAAATAGAGAATCTCTCTTTGTCGTTGGCTACCGCAAGTTGAATAATGTCAGGACAAGCATAAATTGCCCTCTTCCGGTAATTAGGGACATTTTGCAAAATGTATCTTCAACTAAATGGCTTTCTACTTTGGATCTAGCCAGCGGCTATTGGCAGGTAGCTGTACATCTGGACTCTGTTGATAAAACCGGGTTTGTTACACTTTTTGGAGCTTATGAATTCCTTCGAATGCCATTTGGTCTTGCCTGTGCACCGGCCACCTTTCAGCGTGTTATGGATGCTGTTTTAAATCTTGTGCTTGGGTCCAATGTTCATGTCTATCTAGACGATATCATTATTTCCTCTGATACTTTTGAGGAACATTTACATCTTCTTGACAATGTTTTTGAATTGTTGCATTCTGCTGGGTTTACCTTGAAACCTGACAAATGGCAATTTCCCAGGAACGAATTAATTTATCTTGGTCCAAAAATCTCTACTAGTGGTGTATTAACTGATGACAGCAAGATTCGGCCCATAGCAGATTTCCAACGGCCTAAAACGGCAAAAGAGTTGTCTCGCTTCCTTGGTATAACGAAGTAAATTTCTCCGTAACTTTTGGTCTACGCCAGGATTCGAACCCGAGTCCGCTTATTCCGGAACAAGTCGCTCTACCAACTGAGCTACGCAGACGTTCATTCTGATTGCTATCTGCCTTTATGTCGTGTGCGTCCTGCTGGCAGGTACGTCACATCTCCCCCACCCCGAAAGAGGGCCGGGGGCATGGCCCACGGGTCAGCCGTGACCATAAATCGTCGTAGGCAGCTATCCACTGTAGAACGTGCACTTGAGAACTCCCAGTCATTCCGGTGTGTGGAATGCAACGTCACACATGTATTTTTCGAAGCGCTGGAGAAAAGATTCTCTGATTTTTCCTATCTCGCGGTGTGGAAATAACATCACACCATTGCGAGATTTTGAACGGTCGGGTCATCCGAATAGTTCGGGCGCCGTTATAACGAAGTAAATTTCTCCGTCATTTCTGTCCACGCCAGGATTCGAACCCGGATCCCCTCATTCCGGAACAAGTCGCTCTACCAACTGAGCTACGCAGACGTTCATTCTGATTGCTATCTGCCTTTATGTCGTGTGCGTCCTGCTGGCAGGTACGTCACACTGGTTGGTACCAACAATTTGTTCCATAGTATGCAGCCTTGTGTGAACTTTTGAATGCCTTGAAACGTAAATATAAGAACTTTATTTGGGCGCCAGAGGCTGAAAGTTTATTTGTTACATTGAAAGCTGCTTTAATGTCACCTCCAGTCTTGGCGTTTCGTAATCACCCTAAATCCTTTGATATTTTCACAGACGCTTCAGGAGTTGGTTTTAGGGCAGTTTTATCACAGAATGCCTATCCAAGAGCGTACGCTTCTCGTACAATATCTAAGGCAGAACGCAACTACTCTGCCACCGAAAGAGAGTGTCTTGCGATATTATTTGCCTTAAAGAAATTTCGCTGTTGCCTAAATCAAATTCAGGTAAATGTGATTACAGATTATTCTGCTTTACAGTATTTACATACTGCTAAAAGTCTTTCTCACTAGCTCCTTAAATGGTCTCTTCAACTCTCGGAATACAATATCAAAATTTTTTATCAGCCTGGTAAGCATAACCAGCTGTCTGACGCCTTATCTCGTTGCCCGGGCAGTGAGGTTTCTACGGAGCTCATTGAAGAAACGTTTCTCTCTTCCTACTATCTGAAATCACTTCTCGTGAGCAGAATATTGCAGAACTACCCAATGATCCTGATTTTGGTGAAATTGTTAACTATTTGTTATCAAGAGCTACTGATTCAAAAGACACCTCCTTAGCGGGGCGATTTAAAAAATTTGAAATTATTGATGGCCTTCTGTACTATACTAATTTTTTTCCTCTCGGGCGAAGTATCGGCCTTCTATACCTCAGTCTCTCCGCATGGCTCTGTTACATGAGTTTCGTGACATTCCTCTTGCTGGCCATTTAGGCATACGAAAAACTCATGCTACGCTTCGAGACGTAGCCTACTGGCCCTCGCTTACATTCAATCTTGTGATTATTGTCAAAGATAT
The DNA here is from genome assembly GCA_039090855.1 of Macrothele yani. NCBI lineage: Eukaryota > Metazoa > Arthropoda > Arachnida > Araneae > Macrothelidae > Macrothele > Macrothele yani. The sequence goes on from CM077017.1 coordinate 53,581,158, forward strand.
AATTACAATAATAACAGACCGGCCGGTCACCTTATTTCTAGCACTATCAAATATGTTCTATACGTCTTATCTATAGATTTTCTGGTACCCTATGTCCCATAAGACTAAATCTCGTTACATTTTAGTGATTACTGATACGTTCTCTAAGTGTTTGGAAGTATTCCCCCTAAAACTGCTACTGCAGACTCAATTTGTGATATTCTAATTCATAATGTGTTTGCTAGATTTGGGGCCCCTAATTATTTAATATCTGATAATGACGCTCAGTTTATTTCTGATATTTTTATTAGAATGTGTGCGAGTCTACAAATCAAACATAAATTCCACTCTCCCTATTATGCTCAGTCAAATCCCGCCGAGTGGGTTAACCGTACTTTAATTAAAATGATTGCTGCTTATGTCAAGGATAACCACGAGCGTTAGGACGAGCATTTGGATCTCTTTTGTTACGCTCTTCGCTCGTCGGTGCATGAAAGCACTAAGTTTACCTCGGCTGAAATATTCTTTGGGTCGTAAGATACGTACCCCTTTCGAAAATCTTACTAGCATTATTGATGAAAACAATCAACGACCAACTTCTGGGTCAGTCTTTATTTTGGCAGCTAAGTCCCAGGCCGTGATGATGAATGCTCAGGCAGCTCAAGCTCGCAACTATAACAAGAAACGTAGGAAACCTGATTTGAAGGTTGGGGATTTGGCCTTACTTGAAACTCATTTCCAATCCTCGGTAGCTCATACTTTAGTTAGAAAATTTGCTCCCTTATATGAAGCGCCCTTCGAAGTTATTAAAATATATAACAATAACGTGAGTTTGAAGAAAGAAAATGGTGAAAGTGTATACGATTATGTGCAGCAATGTAGAAAATATTTCACAAGAGTTATGGATGCAATTATTGTCCCGAAAGCACGTGCACGTCATTAATCACAACCTCATGACACTGAGGAAAGTATTAATCTAACTCCGTATTTTGCTTCGTATGAGGAAAAATCCAGATCTTTAACTGTTTCTCTCTCTGAAACGCTAATGTCTCAACCTTCATTCAATGCTGATATTGTTCCTTTTACAAGGACAGTTATTCATTCTCCCCCTAATTCGCCAGCATTTCCGAGCCTTAATGTATCTTCACCTGTAGCTAAATCTTCAAGTTCTACTCATTCCTTAATTCGAGTAAGACGTGGATCTTTATCTTCATCACATTCAATATATGGTACAAGCTTTGTTGAAGTTTCGTCTCCATGAATTTATTTTCATTCTGGTGCAACATGGGTAAAAACACGCTTCCATGAGATATCTTCATTGTCTGATACTATAATTTCTGTTCCTGTTATTAAACACCTCCCACCGGCATTTTCATCATCTGTGGTAGTAGTTAAACGCCCAGTCCACGAAATATCTCGTTCCACAGACTCTAGAAGTAACATTAAGGGTGTCAAAGGCCTGGCACCAGCTCATTCATCTTCTACTTCCTCTGGTCCTGTTTCTACAGTAAACACAGGCCAGCCAATTTCTGTAAATATTCAGCATTTCCACATTGCTAGTGAGGTGAGTGAAAGTTAGCCTCTAGCAGTGTCTCAACAAACAGCCTCATCGCTTTCGTCCGAGGGACCGTGTATTGCGTCTTCATTTCGACCTTTGCCAGTTTCTTCACCAACACACCCGAAACGTCGTCTTTCTTCAGGTGGGTCACCGACTTGCCGCAAAAAGCCTTTGTATTCTCCTGGATTTCGTCCCTGGAAGTTGCGATCTGGAAGGACGTCTTCGCAAACTTCATTGACAAGTCGTCTTCGTCGACGGAAATGCCGACATGTTTTCAATGCGCCCCGGATCCAAAGCCAGCCAAACGGACAGCAGTTCCCTGAGCACCAGATCCTGTGTTTCGGTCGTCCGCTCCAGGTCATCGGCGCCATTCTTCTCAATCAGCCCGGAGCCCGTGTCTCTAGCCGGCACTTGTCCAGCCGTTGCTTTATGAGTGCCAGCTTGGATTCAGTCCTGACCAGGTGAGCTCTCGACAAGCTAAATGGGGAGCAACAAACGCCTTGTTGTCTCCTCGGGAGCCACCAAAAAACCTCCTGCATAAGATGTTTTTCTGTCGTAACTAGTTACCTATATTAAATTTTTTTGTGCATGCATAAATTAATATTTCTTTGGTGTGGCAGCACCCAAAAATGTGTATTTATCAATATACTGTACAAATCATCCTTTCTGGACTTTTTCTTCAATCAAGAAAATTATCAAGACTGTTGTCTCACAGTGCCCAAGGATAGGTTCCTGGCACTTCTATATCTTATCTCTCAAAGATTACCTGGTTTTTCTCATGCTCTATATGTCTTCCTATGCGAGTTAGTGCAACAAATTTGTTGTTTGTTTAAGCCAATAGCACTAATTGTTATATGTTATCTTGACGCAACATTTCGTTATACGTAAACCAAAAGCAAGTATACCTGATAATTGTCGAATTACTATGAAATATTGGTTTTCTGGCACACGTATAGTGTCTACAATTGCTATTTGTTGACATGTATCAAGTTTTCTCCCTGAGGAGGGTTTTCCAGGGTTTTTCCTATTCCACCATTACAAATTGGTGTGAAAATGCATGGGAGAGTCACAAGTCGGCCGTGGTCGCCAAGTGTTAGCAAAACGTTGTTACTTGTTCTATGATTAACCTTTTTATTGTTTCTTCCCTGCAAAACGCAGTGGCTTTTATTTTATCAACAATCTATTGTTTACGTTCTATGTTCACATTTTCAAGTTCACCTAACGAAATGTGTAATTTTGTCTTCGATGAAAACCTCTCAGAAACGACAAGTGTTATTGCTTACATGTGGCTTTTTTTTTTTTTTTTTTTTTTTGCATAGCGCAGTTGTTGTTGATGTTTTTTTGCTACTTAAAGTGCTTGCATGTGTAATCTCCGAAATTGTCTCTTGGCGTATTTATACTTGGATGGGTTTTGTAGTGAAAATAAATGTTCGCACGATGCGACGATAAAATTTACTAAGTTACAAGTGTACAGTGCTGCGTTGTTTTACTGTGATGAGTTCAACAGATAGCACTTATTTGATGCCATGATTACGTGCCTTATTTTTGAAATGTGATTCTTCAAAGTGATATTTTTGGTGACGGTAGCACTTATTTAATGCCATGATTACGTGCCTTTTTGTTCAGATGTGATTCTTCAAAGGGATATTTTCATTGATGAAGTTTGTTACATCTTGCCCTCTATTATATACTATATATAATGATGTCTTCACAATGTGAAATCCCTACTAGGGTAATGTTGAAGGAAAAAATTTTCATTTAACGTAGATAAAATCAACCGCTAGCTTATCGTCGACAAGGTTCTTCATGAGACTGTGACATGTAAGTTCTTACCTGAATGAGTTGGATGAATGCGCAGTTTGTGCGAAAGGGAGACCTCTCCAAAATTCCATAGTTTTTGGCTTCTAAAACAAATTAAGAGGGGGGGGGTGATGTAACGTATATTCTATTTTAACTTTCCTTTTGAGTTTCTTTTTCTATGTAATTTTCAGTTCATTCTCTGAGACATTTTCAAACCTTAACGTTGTCTTTTCCCTCAAACGAGAATGATGTTGGCAACACACTGAGGTCGGAACAAGTGACGTATGTGTGACGGGATAAGAACAATAGATAAAAAGACAATGCAGCGGTTATTTAAGGCGATTGATGTTATTGATGATAGACGTGCTGTTATACTGTTATTGGAAGTTAAATCACTGATACTGTATTGAGTACGCCCATAAACCGGAAGTGAGTGTGGAGTACAAACCATGCAAGCAAAATAAACGTATTTGTAATTACTACAATTGACCTCTTTCTTGTAACGCGGATGAGTACCTTGTGATATTACATTAGCAGACATAACGTAATTACTGACGTAAGGTTTAAGTTACAGCGGAAAAACAAATTACGTTATACTCATTTTATAGCTCTGGCCAATAGCAGATAACCTACCCCTTGCGAAGGTAGAGAGGAAGCCAAATTTCGCTAGGACGCACCGTTTTCATAGCATCAAAACTGCATTTCTGCAATGTCTTTTTATCACATTTAGCATGAGGTTCTCGTAATTTACGTAGATTGCAAAGAGATTGTTATGTTTATATAAAACGTGATGAAATAATGTTCGGCGATAGTTTAGTAAAATATATTGTTGAGTAACAATGAAATTAATTATTGCTGCGTCATTTAATGGAACGGCATTCAAAAATTAGATTTCAACAAATGGTTCTGAATCATTCCGTTACCCATTTCCGTTATATCGATTTTTTGTGCATGCATGGAATTTGCTTAACTGCTGTCAAGAATGATGCATAGCATCAAAAAATGATTCAAATATGAGAGGTATCAATATATTCATAATCACTTTAAATCACTTAGGAAGTTCCAATGCAAAGCAGATGCCATGAGCTGAGGCAGATAACATCGTTTGCCTTTTAAACACGCCACATGTTACTACTAATTAGGAGGATATTTTATTTTAGAAAAACTGAAAAGTCTTGGGGGCGTTTTCCTTAGTGCGACATGAAAATGAGCATTTTCAATCTTTACATCAAAGTAGAAATACAGTAATAGAATCGCACCAGTTTATAACGAAGTCGTTTCCAGTGAATTTACTGTTAAAGCGAAAGAACGACCATTCTCCTTCATTAAGGTAGAAAGCTGCTTGTTATTTATAACGAAGTCGAAATTCCCGGTCACGGAAGTTGCAAAGTGTTGAAAATCCTTTATTCTCTTGCTTAGAAAGGCAAAGAAAGAAGAGCGAAGCTGAGAAATGTCTGAAGAATAAAGGAAGGAAAAGCATACTTCAATCTGTAATTATAATCTGGAAACACCATCTGTAATTATAATATGAAAACACCATATGTAATTATAATCTGAAATACTTTCCGCAGAGGGGATTTTAACTGGGTTATGGTGCGAATGAAACCGTTGAGATGGGCGGGGCAGCGGAAGCCACACTTAGCGCTGAGCGTGCAGAGATGAATATAGACGAAGCAGATCCTGAAATCGTTCAAATGTGGGACAAAATTGTGCAAAACAAACTAAATGACTCAGCAATATTACAAGACGTTTCTACTACCTACGATGACGCTGTTGTAAGTCCGGTTCTACACTGAAGTGCCAAACGTCATGCGATAGATACCTAGTACGGTGTAAGAACTCTTCTGGCCTGGCGAAGTGCAGTAACTCGACGTGGCATCGTTTTCACAAGCGGTAGGAAGACTTCTGGAGAGCTGTTAAGCCATGCCGGCCACCACGACCCATAAGTGCTCTATCGTGTTCATGTCAGGCGAACGTGGTGGCCACACCATCCGTCGGAACTGTCCAGAATACTCCTCGAAATAATTTTGGAAAACGTGGGCCCAATGACATGGTGCATTGTCCGCCTGCAAAATCCCATCGTTGTTAGGGTACATGAAGTTCATCAAGGGCTGAAAATGGCCATCCAGCAGAGCAACAAAGCGATTACCGGTTAATGACGTGTATACGAGGACCAGTGGACCCAAACCGTGCCACGTAAAGATACTCCACACATGTATGGAACCACCACCAGTTTGCGCATTGCCTTGTTGACAGTTTGGGTCCATGGCCTCATGAAGTCTGCCCCACACCCGAACCCTACCATCAGCTCGTAACAACTGGTAGCGGGACTAATCGGACCACGCTACATGTCAGTTTTCCAGGGTCCAATTACCGTGTTTACGAGCCCAAGTGAGGCGATGTGTCCGATGTCCTGGTGTTAACAAAAGCACTCTGGTGGGTCTTTTGCTCCCTTACCCCATGGATGCTAAATTACGCTGCAGTGACCTGATGGATATGTCTCTGGTACCTCCTGCATTGATGTGGATGTTATTTGAGCCAGTGTCGCTTTTCTTTTAGCATAGACAATCCTGGTCAGACGCCGCTGGTCACGGTCATTCAGCACCCGTGGTTGGCCACTGTAGGTGGTAATGCCTTCCATGAGGTATTCTCGGTATAAACATGACACCGTGGATCGAGGAAAGTTGAATGTGCGCACAACTTCGGAAATCGAATGTCCCATCTGTCTGGCTCCCACTACCATGCCTCGTTCGAACTCCGATAATTCACGTCGGCTTGTCATAATCCTACTGGCGGTTGTTCAACCTGACTCACGAGAGTACACCTCGCAACTAATAAAAATCGTGGTGTGCGTTGAAGCCTTCATACGACGGAAGCGCCAGTTAAAGATTTGAGTCCTGCTATTCCATGACTTTTGGCACTTCAGTGTAGAAGATGCTGAGATCGTGGATCAAATGTAATGGAAGAGGACTGACATGGAGGAAGAAACATGTGGAGTTGTACCTTATTATATCTTTCGTGTCATCTTTTCATATATAAAGTGCTGATGAATGATCTGCTAAGTCATCTATTTAGAAGTCGCCTGTTTGGTGTTTGCCGATTACGTCAAACATTTTAGAAAGATTAATGGTTGTAGTAATCAGGACACGCTGCAAAACAGCTAAAATAGTCAAATTTATAGGTGAAACAGGAATCAAGTGTTCTTTAAAAACCAAAGTACACTTTTGTTTCTCATACGAAGAAAAAGTGTCGTTGTGTTACACCGTTCTTTTTCCTCCTTCTTTTTTTTTTTTTTTTTTTTTTTTTTTTTTTTTGAGTATCGACGGTCTATAAGCAGTCGCCCGACTCTAGTTCAAAACCGCTGGTTCCAGGGAAGGTAGAGTGCCAGAGCCGTAAGACAAACACAACATCCATGCCTGACTCGGATTTGACCCCTGACCTACCTCGGAAGAATGGTTACAAGTCTGCGCCAACGGGGCGACCTATTACATCATTCACGATTGGGGACTACGCGCTAACAATATCTGATCACATCTGAGATTTAGGTTTCATACACTGACGGAAAAAAATCCCAACACCACGAAAAAATAGTTGTAGAGGAATGAAATGGCGGCAATACATTTGTATAGGTAACATATATAATCGTTAAGGTTTCAAGATCACAGCTTATTGTAAGCGCGAGAAGAGCCATTTTAAATGTAAAATGCTGGTACATTAATAACCGGTGTAACCGCCAGAATGTTGAATGCAAGCACGCACATGTTCATGCATTGTGTCGTACAGGTGCTGGATGCCAGTTTGTGGAATGGAGTTCCATGCCTGTTGCACTTGGTCGGTCAATACAGGGACCGTAAATGCTGGTTGGGGGTGACGCTGGAGTTGTGGTCCAATGATGTCCCATACGTGCTCGATTGGTGAAAGATCTGGTGATCTCTCAGGCCACGGCAACATGTCGACACTCTGTAGAGCATGTTGGGTTACAACAGCGGTATGCGGGCGAGCGTTATCCTGTTCGAAAACACCTCCTGGAATGCTGTTAATGAATGGCAGCGCAACAGGTTGAATCACCAGACCGACGTACAAATGTGCCGTCAGGGTGCGTGGGATAACCACGAGAGTGCTCCTGCTGTCATAGGAAATTATTCCTCAGACCATAACTCCATGTGTAGGTCCAGTGTGTCTCGGCCGCAGACAGGTTGGTTGCAGGCGCTCACCTGGCCTCCTTCTAACCAACACACGGCCATCACTGGCACCCAGCCAGAACCGGCTTTCATCAGAAAACACAACAGATCTCCACTCCGTCCTCCAATGAGCTCTAGCTTGACACCACTGACATCGCAAACGGCGGTGGTTTGGAGTAAGTGGAATGTATGCTACAGGGCGTCTGGCTCGCAGCTGTCCTTCAAGTAACCGATTTGTAACAGTTCGTTGTGTCACTGTGGTGGCAACTGCAGCTCGAATTGCTGCCGCAGATGCGGTACGATGCGCCACGGCCATACGCCGTACACGGCGGTCTTCCCTCTCAGTAGTGCCACGTAGCCGGCCGGAACCCGGTCTTCTTGAGGCAGTACCTTCCCTTGACCACCGCTGCCAACAATCATGCACAGTGGCTAGATTCCTGCCAAGTCGTTCTGAAATATTGCGGAAAGAAAATCCACTTTCTCGTAGCCCTATTACACGACCACGTTCAAACTTCGTGAGCTGTTGATAATGGCTTCTTCGTCTTCTTAAAGGCATTCTTGACTAACATCAACACCCTACGTCGAATCTCAACGATAACTAACGCTCACGAACGTTACAGCGCGTATTTACAGCAAACCTGCTTTGCATGTTCCAAGGGGCGCTACTAGCGCCACACGTATGCGCCGAGCGCGAAATTTGCATAGACGTCATCTTACAGATGTACTTTCACCGCCTACCAACTGTCGTTTATCTAACACAACCCCTTCTTGGTGTTGGGATTTTTTTCCGTCAGTGTATTTAATGCTTCCTTCAACACTTAATGAGCATGCCAATGCTAGTACCGCTGCAACACAGCAAGAAAAAAGTTTAGGCTCCGTTATAGGGAATTCTGGAAATTTTCGTAGCGAAGCCCCATCCAAAGGAGCTTTACGAAACCTCGTTCAGAATGCACTTCACCTATTTGGAATCCCTGTAAAACAGGGCTAGTAAAACAAATTGAAGTTGTTGAAAAATGTTTCTGTACTTCAAGAGATATGTTAAGTACACGAGAAACATTTCTGCCACTCTTTTAAGAAAATAATTTGGTGTTAGCGTCCTTCAAATGAGATGAAATCTCGCCTTATTGACATTTTTCTACAATGTCAGCAAAAATATATAGGCTTCGTGATTTTTGTTTCTTTGCTTCGACTCGTATTGCCTCTGTTAATCTTAGGTACCAAAATCTAACAGTGACTTGCTAGATTTGCTAGATTTTGACTCCTGCTCAACTCTCTAAAAGGCACTGATATGTTTTGCTATGAATAAAAGAAATTTTAAAGTTGTTTGCTATCATAGCGTTATGGTGTGCTTATGGCTGCACAGCTTGTCTTTATTAACAATATCTTTTATCTATATGCTTTGTATTAACAAATTTTTTCTCACTTATCTCTTTTATCTCAACCTTCATTACTTTTTGCATTGACATGATTTTTTTGTCTGACTGCTATGACTGTCCCATCTCTGTATTTTGGTTGCAGAGTATGTTAAAGTGTCTAAATTAATAATAAAAAAAGAAACATAAACACGAAGCTAAAACAAACAGCTCTCATTCTCACAAAGTGGAACTGCAATGTTTCCGATGTTCTTGCTGGGCTAACCTAAACTCAATGTGAGCAGTCAGTAGGCATCGGCCATATGCGAAGGTAAGCAAAGAAGAAAACACGGTAATCAAGGAAAACCCACGAAATAAAAGGAGTTCAGCTTTGACCAATGGTGAGAATTGACAACGGACGAATAACTTTCTCAGTGCGTAGATGCTCATATCCTTCAGGAAAATTGCTGACCACTTGCATTTAGGTCAGAATGCCGTAGGAACAATACGATATTTATGATACCAAATATTGAGTACCAGATGGGTTTTTCATCATGACAGCGCCGATTCTCACACATCGTGTGCCGCAAATCGGGCAAATGCAATGATGTACAGATCGGTTATGTGACATGCCACTTACAGCTCAGATTTAGCACCTTCGGATTTTCACGCATTCGATCCGTAAAAGCTAATTTCTGGGAGTAGATATCTAACGGCATGCAGACAATCGAAGACACCTTGAAGACACTGCTTATAAGAGGATTGGGTTCAGAGGTGTAGGAAATGCATCGCGACTGCAGGAAATTACATTGAAGGGTAGTATTATACACTGAGTGGCCACGTTATTATGACCACGCCCTCAGTACTTCATTGGGCCACTTTTACCTTTAATACTGCGTCGATTCTTCGTGGCATGGACGTCACGAGATGTTGATAGGTGGTTTGTGGAATCTGAGACCATGCTTGATGAATAGCACTTTCCAGAGTGTGAGGTTGCAGGGTTGTGGATCCAGCTGTCTGATGGCTCGTTCAACTTCATTCCACAAATTCTCAATGGGGTTGAGATCTGGACATTGTGGGGGCCCCCTGAGCAAAGTAAACTCACCGGCATGTTCCTAAAACCAATCCTGTACAATACGAGCACTATGGCAGGACGCATTATCTTGTTAAAAGTAGCTATCGCCATTGGGATAAACCATCCACATGACAGGATGCACTTGGTCCGCAACGATGTTTAGATATGATGTGCCAGTCAGACACGTATTAAAGGGCCCAAAGCATGCAGGAAAACATTCCCCAAACCATAACGTTGCCTCCACTAGCTTGAAGGGTTGTAGCAATGCATTTGGGTGCCATGCTTTCGTGCAGTTTCCGCCAAATTCTCACTCGGCCATCGGCATGGTGCAACTGAAAACGTGATTCATCGGACCACGTAATTTGTTTCCAATTATCGACTGTCCAATCCTTGTGCGAACTGGAGACGTTTTCTCTTGTTAACTGCAGACAGCAAAGGTGTTCGAACAGGCCTTCGGCTTCCATATCCCATCCGATGCAGTGTACGGCGAACAGTGCGTGCAGAGATTATTTTAAGAGATCCTTGATTAAGATGGTCTGTAATTTGCTGCACTGTTGCCCTTCTGCTGTCTGTTAGCAGTCTGGACACTCTTCGTCCCACCCGAGCAGCCACTAGTCGATGACGTCCACACGTTGCACGTAGAGACCCAGTTTTTTGGTTGACAGTCCAGTCTTTAAACACTTTAACAACAGCTGCTCTGGAACATTTCACGAATGCGGCGGTTTCGTTGAAACTCACTCCATGGCTCCGAGCTCCTACAATCATCCCAGGTTGAAGGTCCGTCAAATCGCATTTTTTACCCATCTCGTCACCCAAAAATCCCTTATACTACTGTCGCAGGCACTAAGCTTTCCCTTTTTATACTAACCTCGCCCTCTGGCGGCAACAGCGTGCAGCCATAGCTCATTTGCTTAAAACTGTCAGGTGGTCATAATAAAGGGGCCACTCAGTGTGTAATGAAACAATGAATGTACAGACATCAAAAATAAAAAAAAAAAGGAGCCACCCCTCTTAAATTTGGAACCGTTTGCCGCATATAAACAAGTAAGATACCGTTGGAAAGGACTCGCAGGGAACTATCACATGATGCGAAGAAGCATGAAAATTTAGCTAATTAACACGCTAGTTATATCTTTATCTCCGAATTTTTCCATATAAACGATATGTTATTTTATGCGCATTTCATTTAGCACATGAAAAAACCCGTAAATTTTAAATATCGTCCAAATCGGATGATTCATAGCGAATATATTTGCAAACAAAGTTAGAGGGACCACCCATAAATCTACATCTGAGAAACACACCTGGAATGCTTTCTTCCCTGCAAGAGCTATAATGCTGAAAAGTGTGCATCTTGCCCTAATCTCCGACAAATTGAATGCGGAGTACAGATGGGCACAGGATCATGACCATAATCTGTACAATAACTTGGCCACAGCCCATCTAGGGACGGGGTTCATTTATTCTTAAAGAAATACGAGATTACGCCATATATATAATATATATATATATATATTCGCTAGTCGAAGCAACCGGCATTCATGTTTAGCGAATATATATATATATATATATTCATGTAAATGGACGATGTCATCACTCTTTCCACGTTATTTTTTAAACAACGCATAGCGACTGAAAAATTGTATTCCGGCACTGCTGGGATCGAACCCCAGAACTCTCCATAACTAGTCGAGTGCGTTCGAATTTATGCTACAGCGCCAACAATTCTCAGCGCAATGCCCTTTGAATTTATCAGCTACAATTAAAATAGCTGTTGCGTTAAATGCCACCAGATGACGACATCTCAGTTGCTGAGACCATCAATACGCATTCGTGTAGTCAGATGCTGACTGATAAACCACGCATTGCGCTGAGAATTGTTGGCGCTGTAGCGTAAATTCGAACGCACTCGACTAGTTATCGAGAGTTCTGGGGTTCGATCCCAGCAGTGCCGGAATACAATTTTTCAGTCGCTATGCGTTGTTTAAAAAATAACGTGGAAAGAGTGATGACATCGTCCATTTACATTATCTCCACGTATTTGATATATATTAACCATATATATTCATGTTTAGCGAATATATATATATATATAATATTTATATATATATCTATATATATAATATATATAAATACGGGATTAGCAGATAAATCATTCTTTAATGATTTATCTGCTTCTCCAGGCAAACACGGGATAAGATTCTTAAATTCCAGATTCGCTAAACATGAATGCCGGTTGTTTCGACTAGCGAATCCTGTGATGGTTAATTTCAAATTGATCGGAAAGTTGAAATTTAGGCGTTCTGGGTGGTGCAGTGGTTAGCATACCCTGGCGTTTTCTGGGAGACGCGGGTTCGAGACCCGCTCCAGGACGATGAAAATTTTCAAGTTTTCGGATATTATCTGACTTACCATCCTTGTCACATTTACGCCAAAAATCGGATTGTCATCTTCAAAATTCATTTATTCTTGTTGTTTTCTTTATAATAACTTTATTTATTCGTGCTAATGATTTGAATTAGTGTTAGAGTAAACAGCATATATTTTTCTAATAATCGAAATCCCGAATTGGTGCAAGCTGAAATTTGTTTCGAGTATTCCTGTTTCCGATCATTAAATTTCTCGAGTCACTGAGTTATTCACTTATCACTGAAAGGTTGTTTCATAATAGAAAATTGAAGCACAACCATGAAATCTGTTTTCTTCGCGTCTTTTGATATAAAAGATCGTGCTAATGTTACTGGTTCGTCCGTTCGACAGTCTCTGGACATCATATTCCTGCAAATATTAGTCCGATTTAAAAAATTCTTTTGTATTGGGAAGCTTGAAATGTGCGAATAATGATCCTTTATTTCGGTTGTTTTTTTTTATAATGAAGAATTTCGCCGCTAGAGGACGTAAGTACAGATATCGAATTCAAAATACATTTTATTCCATATATTTTCTTCTAGACAACAGATTGAAAAAAATATTCTCCCTTTCAATCCCATTTCTAGCGAAGAATATTTTAATATAGTCACTTTTTCAAGTTAAGCACTGATCTTCCGCTAGGGGGCGTAAAACTAAACTGCATTTTCTCCGATATCTTTGCTTCTAAAACTCCTGATTTGAAATTTTTTTTCTGCTGTGGATACAGCTACAGATGGGAAACCTTTAGCATATGAGAACTAATATTTGGTAAAAATGGTTTGCCCACCAGGGGACCTAAAGTTTAATTTTTTGCTTATGATGTATTATTTGCAGCAAAATCTGTGCTTCTAAAATCTCGACTCAAAAAATTCGCTCGTTGACTGATACCACTCACATCAATAAACCTTTTCGGAATATATTCTTCTTAAAATAGTGCACGGTTTCTCCTCCAGGGGGAGTAGATGTACGTCCTATTTTTGTCAATATCTCTGCTTCTAAGAGTCCGATTTGTAAAATTCCACCTTTGCTGGATACAGTTCCCTGTCCGAAATGTTTTTCATATAATTTTAAAATTTTCAAGTAACCCATATACTTTCAGCTAGGTGGCGATAAGCTAAATTGCGTTTCCCCGATATCTCTGCTTCTGACACTCCGATTTGAAAAACTCTTCCTGTATCGCATACCGCTCCCGATTGAAAACGTTTTGCATATAATTCCTAATGTTTGGTAAAGAACGCTTTGGACGCCAGGGGGCGTAAGGGTTAATTTCTGTTTCTGATGTATTTGCAGCAAAATCTCAGCTCCTGAAGACTCGCTTGAAAAGATTATTTCGTTGACCGACACCACTCACATAGAACCTTTTGAGAATGCAGAAAGCTTTCTGATATAATTTCAAATTTTTCTTAACGCATAAGTCTGCCACCAGAGGGCCTGAGTTCACATTTTCGTTTACTGCAATATCTGCAGGACTAAAAACTCGACTGAAAAATTTCTTTCTTGGGTCAGATACTACTAACTATGCAAACTCTGTGTGCGTATTTTCTTCCCAAAAGAATGTACAATTTCGCAACTAGGGGACACAAATGTCTAATGTGCTGTCCTCGAAATTTCTACATCTACATGTGCAATTTTAAGAAAATATTTCAACACCGGAAGCGATTTACTTTGTAGAACACTTTAGTATATGAGAAGTTTTACAATTCACAGTTCTGTCGGTAGGTTCTGTTGGTGTACATTTGTTTGCAGCTGTATCTTCGCTTCTAAACACAGTATTGAGAAATTACTTTCTTTGCTGTATGCCATTCACGACAACAGAGATGTGGACCATTATGCTTTTTAAATAATGCACAGATTTCCCGCTAGGTGGTGTAAGGGTCAATGCATTTCTCTTTTTTTCTCTATTTCTGTTTGCGAGAGAAGTAGCTACAAAGTTCTTTTTCCTTAGCATAGCTTTTTCCATGAAGAATATTTTAAGCCTGTTTACAACATTCCCATTATGCAAAATTCTTCCGCTAGAAGGTGTAGAGTTATATCACGTTTCGCTCTGTATTTGTTCTTTTAACTGTTCGATTTGAAAATCTGTTTGTCTTCGATATCCTGCTATGAACATTTTTTTGTGCGTCATTCGTTAATTTTTGTAGCATACGTTTTAGCCGCTGTTGGAAGTAATGTAGTTGTTTCTATTCTGGATGTTTTATCGACTGTAAACATCCCGTTGATTTTTTCTAACTGGTTGTATTGACTTTAAATAACTTTTAAAAATTTATTTCGCATCAGAAAGGATTCAAAAGATGTGCTCACTACAACTGAAAATTCGGTGTCATCATCCGTTTTATTTCAAATATTTGGAAAGCACAAATATAGAAAACGAGGAAATACAGGGTGTGCCATATGAAAGAGGCCCGGTATAATGAACGACAACAGTCAGGGAATGTTACTATACATGGTAAAGAATAGTTGAAATGTCAGAAAACAGGAGTAATTTACCTGCGTTTACAACAGTTTCTGAAAGTGCTGTCCTCCGACATCAAGACACAGCTGTCCTGCACAAGACGGAACATGTTGTTCGTAACGCGCCACAACTCATCGGCAGTAATCTGGGCATCCGCAATGTTCACTTTTAATTCATTAAGGGTGTGCGGATTAGTTGCGTACACTTTCCCTTTCAATGCTCCCCACAGATAAAAGTCACAGGTGGAGAGATCGGGTGATCTGGGTGGCAATAATCCCTTCGATACAGTTCTGTCCTCCCCAAACACTTCATGCACAGAACGTAGACTGGTTGCGCACTATGTGCCGTATGTTCGCTCTTTTTCTATGAGTGCGGCAACAAATGGGTTGAACAGGTGCTGAACATAGCGCTCCGAGTTGATGGAGTCATTGAAAAGGAATGGGACGACTATCCTCTTCGGAGACACAGCACACCAAATGCCTATCTTTTGGTTGTACAGCGGAGTCTCCATTGCCCGTCTGGGATTCGTGTCGGTCCAAATCCTTCTGTTTTGCGCATTTGGTGTTTTGCGCAATAGCCGGACACATGAAACCCTGCTTTATCTGTCATGTAATAAAATGTTGGGTCCATTTCACCGCTGACAGTGATCTCCTGAAACCACTTACAATATTGCATCCGTTTTGCATAATCAGGAGTTTTAAGTTCTTGGAGCGCCATAATTTGTAAGGCCGAAAATGCAAATTCACCTTAAGTATGCGTCGACATGACGTGGCAGATATTTCCGTTGCAGACGATAATCGGCGAACCGACTTCAGAGGGTTTTAAAACATCATTGTGCAAACATCTTTGATATTGTCTTCAGTACGAATTGTTTTAGGTTTCTTTCTATTCCCGTTGCACACCGTGCAGGTTTCACGAAATTTCCGCACTAACTTCTATACCACTGATTTCGCCGATGCTGCACAATGTGGAAATTTTTCCTGTAAAGAACTCATTTAAAACCTTGTATGAGTTATTTCTGAAATACTGTTGAACAATAAAAATCCGCTGTTCCGCACTTAAAACCATTTTCGTTGCCTTTGTTCTCTCTTCACTTACACTTATGACCGCGTACCTACACTGCTCTCTGGCTGTGACTAACCACTCCATAGAATTCCTTTGCAGCTGTACACGCAGAAACCGGTTAGAAGTGGAACAAAGCGGTTTAAACTGGAAACCCGCCAAACAACTTTAACCCGCCTAACAACGTCTGGCCACGTGGCCTCTTTAATAAGGCGCACCCTGTATTAGGCGTACAAATACGTTTTGAAGTGTTTTAAAACAAGGCAACATGTAATTTGAGAGAAAACAAAAATACCTTTAAGAATCAAAATGTGCACCGCCATTACCAATCACCTTCCGCCATCATCGGGCAGCTGACGAATTCCAGCCATGAAGAATACTTCGTCGTGTGACGCGATAAAGTCGTGAACCCATTTTTGTACTTCGTCACATGTCCGGAACCGTACAGCAGACAAACCATGTTGCCTCGATCAGAACAAATGATAGTCTGAAGGGGCTATGTCGGTACTATACGCCGGGTGCTCCAAAACTTCCCAGACAAGCGTCAATAACGTTTCCTTGACCAATTTCGCCACATGCGGCCTAGCGTTGTCATGCAGTAATTTCACGGGACGCAATCCTTTACTGGTGAATTGACGTTTCCGACAGATTTCCTGGTTCAATCGCAGCAATTGATGCTTGTAGCGATCAGCAATAGCAGTTTGACCCTGTTCCAATTGTTCATAATAGAGCACACCCTTCATATCCCACTAGATGCACAGCAGAACTTTCTTGGAGTGAATATTGCGTTTCCGTGTCGAAATTGTTATTTCACAGGGGTCTACCCAGTTTTTTTGGGGGGTTGGAATTGTCGTACCAATCCACTTTTCATCACCCGTAACAATTTTCCACAGGAAATACTTTCTGTGTTGTTTATTCAACAGATTCAAACACTTGATGACACGCCCATTCTTGTTCCTCTGGCTCAGGTCATGTGGCACTGATTTTCCATCCTTCTGAATCTTTCTCATTGCGCGCAAACGATTGGAAGTGGCTTGTTGAATTACCCCAAGTTGTTCAGTTAGTTCTTTTTGCCTTTGAGACGAATCTTCCTCCAGCAATGCTTGCAGTTCCTCATGAACAGCCTTCTGCGGGGCGCCGCTACGTTTTCGATCGCAAACATCAAAATCACCTGCTTTAAACCGTGTAAAACAAAACACACGTGCTTTTCGATACAATAATTTTCCCCCAGAACAGAACACATCGATGCACATGCTGTTGCAGCACTTTTTCCTTGATGAAATTCGTAACGAATGTAGTGTTGAATAAATGCAGTATCAATTGCCATCTTTCATCTATCGATGCGCAAGTGCGTTTGACTGTTAAGCAAACTTCTGTGTCACATTTTAGACTCTCGACCAGTTACGGTGACATGTAAACAATGCGGGAGAATGTTTGATATGTAAATTATCGGTATACGTCACACAAAAACGCCTTAAAACTTATTTTTGCACCTATTAAATATCAAATATAACTGTAAATACGTATAAAACTGTATGCTGCTTGTCATTAGTCACGTCTTACGAAAACTAGTTGAAAAGTCAACATTCGAGCCAGACGCAGCCATACATGAACAAGGAGTCCAAATACGTAGTCGAAAATCAGGCAGAGGCTCGTTCGACCTAATAAAATAAACCTGCAAATATAGTTTATACTGTACTCTGATATATATATATACCATGGAATATACAAGGACTGGCGCTGATGTTAACCAACTGAATGGATAGGAGACGAATGTCTATGTGCATCAAATGACACATCACATGTTTGATGTTAAGTTTTACTTAACCAAAACCCATTATTTAAGTAAATTAGTGCATTAGTAGAGTTAAAATGATGCAGACGCTTGAGCCATGCCCTAATTTGGTAATTTCTTTTCTAGCTGTTCGTGGTATTTCGGAATATACAGAGTGATCAGAATCGACCGTAAAATAAACCTACCGGACGATTCCTTGTGGAGAAAGATGCCGAAAACCGTTGTCCGTTGTCCGATCGGACGTCGCATTCCGGAGATATACGCGCCGAAAGTTCGTGACATCACATCCGGTAAGAATACAGACATTAGAAATAACTTACCCAATCACTTTGACAGAAAGCATGTAAGTTATTGATGTGTACCACTACAACAAAAATGATAAAACACGTGAATTCGTGTCAGATTACAACATGTGTTCAAAAGTGACCACCTTGTAGTGCGGAACAGGCGGCAGCCCGCCGAGGAATAGACATCTGCTTGCGTTGCATCATAGCAGGGGTTACAGTTGCGAGGGCCGCGTGTAAGGTGGCCACTAGGTCGTGCAGGCTGTTGACAGGCCGTCGATATACTAGTTCCTTTAGATGACCCCAGAGGAAGAAGTCCAATGGGTTAAGATCCGGCGATCTAGCGGGCCATGTGACAGGACCACCACGGCCAAGCCATCGACCGGGATATTCCGTACTCAACCATTGGCGAATATTTGCAGCGTAATACGCCGGTGCTCCATTATGCTGGAACCATAGATTGCTGAAAACATCCAATGGTACGTTTTCCAGTAAGTCCGGCAAAACATCACGTAGGAACACCATGTAGTTGCCAGCTGTGACACGTTCGGGAAGAAGATATGGTTCCATTAGGATACCTTTCACAATACCACACCAGATATTAACACCCCACCGAACCTGGTGAGCGTGTTCACGTGCTGCGTGCGGATTGTCCAATGCCCAAACATGACTATTATGGGTGTTGCAGATACCCTGCCGTGTAAATCTTGCTTCATCAGTCCACAAGATTCGGCTTATGAAATTATTATCGGCAGCCACTCACAGTATGCCTGTCTTCGAGGATAAACCTGTGGTAATAGGCATTGCACCCGTGTGATGTGATATGGATGCAGGTCTCCGTCGTGTAAAACGGCAAGTACTGTACTTTGGTGCACACCGAACTGTCGCGCGATCGCACTGCTGCTGGTCGTCGGTCCTCCTCTATGATATTTGGTATGGCGTCCTCGAGGGATGGTGTTCTCACAGAGGATCCAACGCCGCTGTCTACACTTGGACGTAGTGCGACATTGTGTGTTTCGCGCATTCGAGCGTCAAGCCGCCGTATGACCTGGGCGTTCAGGTGCCGTCGTGCTGGGTATCGCTCGCTGTAGGCCCTTGCTGTACGCAATGCTGAACCATGGCATTCCCCTAATAGGAGATACATGCCACAATACTCTCTCAAACTGTACAACATATCGCTACCACACTACTGTCAAATGTGCCAACGCAGTATGAGCTTACCTGCTACCGTCGCCAATCCTTTTTATCCCTACCTGCAGTATCGCGCAGGCGTACAACTGATGGAATCACGCCACACCGCCCTTCGAATTTGCATACCCACTCCGCGTCACATTTTAAAATGTTGATTGCCTTTTTTTTTTCTTTTTTTTTTTTAATTGTAGGTTTAACGACCACCGTGAGCAACTGAGTGGGCTATAAGTAGTTGCCCGTCCTTAATTTAGGACCACTGTTTTCAGGGAAGGGAGAGAGTTAGTGCCGTAGGACAAACACAACATCCATGTTTCACCGGGATTCAAACCCGGACCCCTTTCGGACAAATGATCAGAAGCCATCGCCTTAGACCACTGCGCCACAGGGGTGTCTTGATTGCCTTGTGATACGTGCGTTTGTATAACTATCCACGTCGCTCTTCAACAAGGATGTGCGTTACCGGATGTGACGTCATGAAATTTTCGGCGGGTATATCTCCGGAATGCGACGTCCGATCGGACAACGGTTTTCGGCTTCTTTCTCCACGATGAATCGTCCAGTAGGTTTATTGTGCGGTCGATTCTGATCACCCTGTATAGCACATTAATGTGTTCCAACATTGATGAGGAAAGTTGGCAACTCATTCGGAACACATCGAGAAAGTAATTCTGGAAAATGCGTTCACAGTGTGTTACGACAGTGTTTCATGCTTTTTTCCACGAAGTGGTCCGAATGTGTTATGTAAAAATATTGTCTTCTATCATAAAAGATTTTGTGTAGGTGAGAGCGTTGTTAACCTATGCAGAGAGCATCGACAACACATACGCATTCAGAACCCATTGGGAACATATGAAGAACGCAATGATCACTCTTTTTTTGTAAATTGGCCTTCACAAAATGCTACGAAAGTGTGCGATATATTCCAAGTGATTTGTTACTTGTTTTTTTTTTTTTCACCTCAAAAATTCACTTTGCTTTCATAGTTATCGGGCTTAATACACGAATAAATGGGAACCGCTATGTCTTGTAATTTAAATTTGCACCTCGGACATTAATTCGTCGTGACAATCTAAAACAGTATAATTTTCTTTGTTTGAACGTATGAACGTTTGTCCCATTTTGTCACGTACAGCGCACGTGTGTTCCACTTTGCTTTGTTGTCATAGAAACACAGACCAGTTTTTAACAGCTTCTGGTGTGACGCCACCTCATCTAAATCATTCTGACATGATGTCACAGATGTATTACGTTCCATGATAAAATCTTTTGAAACAGAAAAACGCTGTGTTAGGAATTTTCGATCTACTTTGTCGTTCATAAACGACATATATAATTTTTCATTTAGAATACTATCGTATGAAATTTAATTTTAAGATTTATCTTGCGAATCTAAAATGTTTATTTTAGATTGTCAAACCAGTTTCTTTTCTCATTTAATTCTAAAAATTGAGAGTTTTAATAAAGTAGGTAACAGTGTCTTTTTATTATTTCATGCGTATGCTGAAGAAACATGATTGGGAACTTTCTTTTTCTTTAAACTACGAAATTCTCAGAATATAACTAGATTTTTTTCGATTAGTATAACCAGATATTATTTTATTTATATTTGTAGAAGAAATGAAAAAGAAAGAAAAAAGGAAAGAAAAGGAAACATACTTTTTGTGGTTCTGAGGATGAACTACCATAACATTTTAACATTTGTAACTGCAGATTTCTAAGTTTCCGAAGATACATTTACTATTTTAACACTTTTCCGCTATCTGGCAAGAGCAAGAACAAGACAACGTAATTGCTTGCCATCTGGGATATTTTTTGTTTACAGTACATGAAACAATGCGCGTTTTAAGGCCACTATGCCTTTTATGAGAGGGGTTTTTTTGAAGGACGGGAACCATTAAAAAGGCTTGCTTTCAAACGATTTCACAGAAAAATGTTGGAAATAATACAACTGGCTGTAGCTTTTGTTTTTCATATATTTCATGAGCTGCCTATAAAACATTTGATGTGCGGCGAACAAACACTGGGAAAATGCGAGCGGTTGCCTATTTTAATTGTCGAATCCCTGCCTGAACCAATAATGCTTTTTTCCTCAATATAGTATAACTATACTAATTATCCGAATTTCTTGGCGTAGAACAGTAATAAAACTTTCAAGTTTTATTTCTATTCTACACAAAGAAATTCGGATTATTAGTATAGTTATACTATTTGGAGTATAATTGGTGTACGGTTCCTACTTATTAATTGCTTTTTTTTAATTGTTGCAATGTTCATGAAACATACTTTCACAGTTGGACATCACAATCAAAAAGACAATATCTGATTATTAAAAAAATACACATCTTATTATCCCCCGTTATTATTGACAGGCTTTCACATAGTCAATTGTAATTGATTTGTGTTATTGATACTGGTTTCTGTAGTTCACTGAGATATATTTAGTTAAAACCTTATTTCTGCGAAAGTTCTCTGTCCACACATTCGCCTACGGAAATGTAGCGTGATATCTAGTTTGACCTGAAGCTAGAATTAAACTAACGGTAGCTCTGGTTAGGTATTCTCTGTATTTTAACCTGAGGAGACATTGCAATAGAAATGTTCTGCGGCACTGTCGGACACCAGGAACAATATACAAGAGTCAGCTATGTAACTAATAAAAAAAAATATGTAACTTCACGAACTACGTCGTAAGTTAAGTTATACTTGCGCGAAAACATTAATTTATAATGTTCATCATTAAAAGTTGCAATTTTGAATTTAGCGGTATAATAACTGATTCCGCATCCCATGGTTTCCTTCCTTGCAACCAAATTCAGTATCAGTGCCACGTAGAAATACTTTCTCCTAATTGTTTCCAAATACTGCGGGGTAAACCGTTTTACAGTAAGTAGAGGAAAATATGTTTTTTCATGCACGGCTCCTTAATCGATGTATGCGTGAATTTTCGCTTATATCTCAACAAGATTTTATGCTATCACGCTGTAACTTTGGATTTAAGGGTTTAAAAATATTTCGCATTGAATGGGCTATTAATCAGATATGGTCATAATATAATACATTTTTTTTCATGATTATGTTCCACAATTTATAATTCCCTTAATATACCAGTTCTGTTCTTGCATAGCGGCTCATATTATCTGGGTCTCTTTGTGTTTTACTGTTGAAACACCGAATCATTGTATCTGTTCTCGATTAAATGATACAAATCAAAAAAGAATTCCGCAGTTTAACATTAGTGCCATTTTTTTCTGTAGGTCACTGTACACGTATTTATTAGTCGAATTGTATGAAATTTCAAATTTAAGGGTTTTACTATGTGCTGAATAAAATTTAAGTAAAATAACATATCTCTAATATGGAAAATTTCGGAATAGAGAGCTAAGTAGTATGTTAATTAGCCTAATTAGCATGTTTCTTCGCACCATATGATAGTTCCCTTCGAGTCCTTTCCAACGATATCTCATTTGTTTATATGCGGCATATGGTTCCAAAGTTAAGTGGGTTGGCTCCTTTTTTTTTTTGTCTGTACATACGTGTTTAACACGATCTCTCTCTCTCTCTCTCTCTCTCTGTCTCTCTCTCTCTCTCTGTCTCTCTCTCTCTGTGTCTCTGTCTCTCTCTCTCTGTCTCTCTCTCTCTCTCTGTCTCTCTGTCTCTGTCTCTGTCTCTCTTTTCTCTCTCTCTCTCTCTCTCTCTCTCTCTCTCTCTCTCTCTCTCTCTCTTTCTTTCTCTCTCTCTTTCTCTCTCTCTGGAACCTGTTATTCATCATTAAAAAATGCAGTTACCTAAAGCCCATTACTTTCGGTATACGGAGGAATGGTCACTCTTAATATTTATCCGATGTTAGTAAAAATGCTCTCCTGTTTCAGTTTCTGGAATATGAGGTTCGCAAAGAGACAATGTGATTGCATCGCAGAGTGTCGCCACGGTGACGCAGTTTTCTAAGCCCTGGATTCAGACTATTCGACCGAGTAAGCCCGGGTTTGATTCCCAGCTGAGGCATGGATGGTGTGTTTGTCTTACGGCACTGGTTTTCTCCCTTCCCTGGAACTCGTGCCTCTAAATTAGGGACGAGTGACTTAGAGTTGCTCACGGTAGTCGTTAACCCCCTCCTCCCCCCAAAAAAAGAAAGCGTCCTGCACCTGCTTCCTCCATCAGTCCCATTACCAAAACCTTTTCCGGGTATCTATGCTCTGACAGACACAAGAAAGGACACCAGGCAACCATAACACGCTATTCAATTCAAAAAAACGATTTCCTACTAGAGCTGTCAAAAACCGGATATTTTGAAATCCGAAATATCATAAATCCGAATTGCAGATTGCCGCATAAAATCCGAATTTCAAAATCCGGATATTCGGATATCCGGCTAGTGCTGTCAAAAACCGGATATTCTGAAATCCGGATTTCGGATTTCAAAATATGCGAAATATATCTCGAAGTAAAAGCCGTCTTTGTGTGGATAATTGAATAATAATAAAACTTGGTTTAGTTTAAATTAAATCCACTCAGAGATATCAGCCATCAATTTAATAAAACCTTATGATACTTAAAAACAGATTAAAAGACATGAGTACTTCTGGGCCATCGCATGGCCCATCCTCAGATGGAATGACAAGTTTGATAAAATCTACTTAATATATATATACACACAAACGAAACACAGTCAAAGTCAGTTGTACAAATATGTAAATGAGGTATCCTTCCCGTCACATTATCCACAATTACGGGTAATTCAAAGCCCCTAGGCTTAGAATTAATTAATACTTTATATGCATCGGGGAGCTCATAGGATATGGAGTCATTACAACAAACACCTTGTGAGTGATAAATGAACATGCTTTCGGCGAGGAGCAACGTATTACGATTTTTAGGGGTAACCAGAATCCTAAAATTTTCCCAGTCCGGAAATAAAAAGCCTTCTACTACTTTTTTAGCTAATACATTATTGGTGCTTCCAGTCTGAATATTATATTTATGTTCCCTTACTCTGCAAGGAAAATTCCGTCCTGAGGAACCTATATAATCAGAATGGGTGATTCCAGAAGTGTCTTTTAATGGGATACAATAGACGCCGCCCCATTTTTGTATGACTTTTGTGGAGGTTCTGTCCTTCCTGAAAAGTGGCAGGATATTTAGCGAACGGGTACCAAAATCCAATCCAAACCTTCGGCAAATATTATGAAGGGTTGAGTGATTGAAGGAACATAATGGATGGAAGTAATCAAGCGTAATGGTAACTGCAAAAACGGTTGTAAAGTAGTAGCAAGTTTACTTTTAACTCTGGAATGGATCGTGTTAAAAATGTAATCAGGGTATCCAAATCGGGAAGCAAGGGAAGGGATGAGACTCATTGTAGTTCTTATAAACGTGCAGAGCGAGTTGAAGAATGAGTGTAGGCCCTACGAATGAAAAAGTGAAGCGACGTTAACTTTTGATTTTGCGGATAATAAGAAGAGTATGAAATCACAGTTGTGGTACATGAAGGTTTTCCATAAACAGCAAAAGTGCAAAGGAATAACAGGGTCTGGATGAGGAGTAATCATAATATCAAGAAATGGGAGCTTTAGGTCTTGTTCAACTCCTAAGGTAAACTGTATGGAGGGAACCTGCGAAAAAAAAAAGAACTCGTGAATGCTTGTAAATCAGATAAAGAGAAAGGCAAGAGTAATAAGATATCACCTACGTACCTGAAAAATAAGAGTGGTTGAAAGGGATAGGAAGCCAAAAATATATTTTCAAGGTACTGCATGAAAATTTCGGCTAAAGTGCCCGAAAGCGGTGATCCCATGGCCGCGCCGTTGGTTTGACGATAAATTTTATCTTGGAATTGGAAATAGGACCGTTTTTTAACAAACCGAAGCGCATTCATTATGGCTGAAATCTCAGTGGGTGGGTGCCCCAAAGAATGTAGTTGATTTTCAATAACCTGATGTGTAAATTCAACGGGTACATTGGGGAAAAGTGATACTACATCGAGGGAAGACATAATGAATGATTTAGCATGGGTTGGAAGGTTTGAAAGTTTTGATAAAACTTGGGCAGAATTTTTACAGAATAATGGGACCCCTGAATAAGAGAGGAGAGGTATTTAGACAGGGTGGCCAACAGGGGAGTAGCAGAGGGCTATTTATTTCCGGACTGGGAAAATTTTAGGATTCTGGTTACCCCTAAAAATTGTAATACGTTGCTCCTCGCCGAAAGCATGTTCTTTTATCACTCACAAGGCGTTTGTTGTAATGACTCCATACCCTATGAGCTCCCCGATGCATATAAAGTATTAATTAATTCTAACCCTAGGGACTTTGAATTACCCGTTATCGTGAGATAATATGCCGAGAAGGATACCTTCTTTGTATATTTGTACAACAACTGACTTTGACTGGGTTTCGTTTGTGTATATATATGACTCTGTCAAGTTCCTCTGACAGAGCTGCACGACTCGTTATCCAACTATCGAGATGATACCAGGCTCAGATTATTCAAACTTATGCACCCACCACAAGTCATAATGAAGAAGAAATTGAAGAATTTTATGAGGAAATTTGTCATCTAAATAATAAAGGTAAGCAGCACTTGAAAATAATTATGGGAGTATTCAATGCAAAAATAGGGCAACGGCAACAGAATGAAACTTCAGTAGGTAAATTCGGTCACGGCAACAGAAACCAGCGTGGAAATACTCTCGTTGAGTTTGCAGAGGCAGAAGGGTTTTTCATCTTGAACTCCTTCTTCAAGAAAAAGCCACACAGGAAATGGACATGGAGACATCCAAATGGGACGACAAGTGAAATTGATTTTATTATGTGTAACAAAAATTCGTCATAGAAGACTGCAGTGTGCTAAACAAGTTCAACACAGGTAGTGACCATAGATTGGTGAGATGTAAGATGCACCTCAACACTAAACTTGAACGTGGCAAGCTCATAAGACCAACAAAATCTATTGACATAACCAACCTTAAAAAACACCATAATACCTTCAAGTTGGAACTGAAGAACAGGTTCTCTGCTTTAGAAGGCCTAACATCGGAAGAAGTGGACATCTCTGAAGTTAACAGAAAAGCAACCAAAGCTCTTATGGAAACAGCAACAAAATTAGCTGGGTCTAAGAACAAGTTGCATGTAAATAAATTATCAGGAAAAACGAAAATGTTGATGCAAAAAGAAGAGAGATGCGGACAACTAAAGAAGATGTGACTTCCAAAGTGGAATATATAGAGCTATGCAAGACAGTACGAAAAAGTATCACTGAAGACGTAAGAAAATTCAACTGTGAACTAGTGAGGAAAGCAATTGAAAACAACCAAAGCCTAAAGATAGCAATGGGACATCTCAGTAAGGGAAGAAAACAGATTATGGCACTGAGAAAAGAAGATGGTTCTGTAACAAGAAATAGAGGCGAAATTTTGACAAGAGTGAAAGATTTCTACTCCAAATTATATGAAAGGGATGATACATGCACTCCAGACATCATGAAAGATACCAGTACCAGAGTTCCTCCAGTCCTTCCAGCAGAAGTTGCACATGCAATCAAGAACATGAAGCGGGGAAAAGCTCCAGGAGAAGATGGAATTACTGTAGACTTCATACAAGAAGCAAGTGGAGAAATCGAAATAGTACTCGCCCAAATTTTAACTCGATGCCTTAATGAAGGAAAGATTCCTGAGGATTGGAACACTGCTACAATGATCCTGCTACATAAGAAAGGTGACATTGAGGATCTCGGAAACTACAGACCTATCAGCCTCCTATCAGTAGTTTATAAAATGTTCACTAAAGTTCTTTCACACCGCTTGAAGGTAACACTGGACATGGCTCAACCGGGAGAACAAGCTGGATTCAGGAGTGGCTACAGCACAATAGATCATATCCATGTGCTGAGAGAACTAATTGAAAGAGCGAGGGAATATGAACTTCCATTGTGCATGGCTTTTATCGATTATGAAAAAGCCTTTGATTCGGTGAAACCATCAGCAGTTACAATGGCTCTGAAAACCTGCAGTATTGAAGATGCATACATTAATATTATTAATAATATCTATGAAAATGCAAGTGCAAAGATTAGGCTGTTTGAAAATACAACACACATAAAAATTGGAAAGGGAGTAAGACAAGGTGACACCATATCTCCGAAGCTCTTTAATGCCACATTGGAGGGTGTTTTTCAGTCACTGAGCTGGTAAAACAAGGGGATAAAGATTAATGGAGATTATCTAACCCACCTTTGTTTTGCTGATGACGTAGTCATTTTTGCAACTACCCCATCAGAGCTGCAGAGTATGATCCAGGAACTTGCTGACAAGAGTAAAGAAGTGGGATTAAAAATGAACTTTCAGAAGACAAAAGTGATGTTCAATGCTTTTACAAGAAATGAAGATTTATCGATTGATGGAGAAAAGCTGGAGGTAACAGACACGTACGTTTATCTTGGACAGCAGATATCATGAGGGTCACATTGATGAAGAAATTAATCGGCGTACAAAACTTGCCTGGAGAGATTTTGGAAGAAACAGCATAATTTTCAAGAGCAATATGTCATTATGTCTTAAAAGAAAAGTGTTTGATCAATGCATCCTTCCAGTGCTTACGTATGGTGCAGAGACGTGGACCTTAACTAAAAGAGACATACAAAGGCTGCAGACAACTCAAAGTAGCATGGAGAGGTGCATACTTGGTGTAACCAGGAGAGATAAGAAGAGGAACTCGTGGATCCGAAAAATGACAAGAGTGGAAGACATCTTGATCAGAGTTAAATCCCTGAAATGGCAATGGCCTGGACATACTGCCAGAAGGACAGATCATCGATGGACAGCCGAAATTTTAGATTGGATTCCAAGGGACAGGAAAAGACCCAGAAGAAGACCACATGGGAGATGGGTGGATGAAATTCGAAAGTATGCAGGGGTGACATGGAGGAGACTGGCACAAGACAGACCGTTGTGGAGGAAACTTGGGGAGACCTTCGTCCAGCAGTGGATTGATAATGGTTGACAATGATGATGATGATGATGATGATATATATTAAGCGAATTTAATCAAACTTGTCTTTCCATCTGAGGATGGGCCATTCGATAGCCCGAAAATACTCATGTCTTTTAATTTGTTTTTAGGTATGATAAAGTTTTATTAAATTGATGGCTCATATTTCTGAGTTGATTTAATTTAAACTAAACTGAGTTTTATTATTATTCAATTATCTGCACAAAGACGGCTTTTACTTCAAGTGATATAACCTGTCCGACTCATCATTATCCGAAATATCATAAATCCGAAATCCGGATTGCCGCAGGAGTTTGTTACAGGATAAAACACTGAAATTTGATATATTATCCCTTCACTTAGTACAATATCAATGTCACGAAAGATCACTTTGTCTAATCAAACGGACATCGCGCGGCAAAAAAACGCACGCTCACAAACTGTTGTGTTAAGGTTTCAACAACCTGAGGCATGTGGTCTATCATGGCTAGATAGATCTGTGTTGTTGAGATGTCTGAATATTCGGTATTCTAAGTCCGGGTATCCGGAATCCGAATATCCGCAGTTCGAAATCCGGATATTCGCAGTTCGAAATCCGGATATTCGCAGTTCATAATCCGGATATCCGAAGTTCTAACTATTCGAATGAAAAAAATCCGGTTTTCGGATAGTAAAGTATCCGGAAATCCGAAATCCATGAACAGCACTTCCGAAGTTCGAAATCCGGTTAACCGCAGTTCAAAATCCGGATATCTGGAGTTCGAACTATTCGAATGCTAAAAATCCGGTTTTCGGATACTAAAATATCCGGATATCCAAAAATCCAAAATCCGTGAACAGCACTATTTCCTACCCGATTTCCGAAAGCCTAGATGTCATATCCTTAAAGAGGTAGACGGATTTATAGACTGACAAAGCGAACTGGGAAATTTTAGCTATACTTTTCTCCATACAGTACCAAAAGTATTTCCTCAATCCAGCTTCTGGAAGCGAGCGAACGATTTCGTTTGTATTCGAAGAAGACAGATGCTTAAATATGGAACGAAAGATTTCGCTTTCCGAAAGGAAGCTGAAAATAATGTGCACAAGCACTATTTTTATAGAAAACTGATCGTATTAATTCGGCCTTTAGATATGATTTTCAGAAATCTGTTCGAAATTACAAAAGCAATGCATCTTGCGTTACCAAATGAAATCTACATCAAAATTGAAATGTACGAACTGAAAAAATAAAATAAAAGGAGTGACATCATATAAAGTGAATAAATGAAAGATTCATTTAATCTAAAAATTAACTTTAATATTAGAAAATTAGAAATTCTCTCAACGAGTAGAAATGTTTTGGGTATTTAGTAACAGACACGGGTTTGCTTTTGTTACTGATGTTTTCTACTAAAGATTCATGCCAATGAAGGTATCGTCATTGTGGTTTCTTCAGTTTTCTCGGCGTAAAGTAAAAGAATTTGCTTCTCAAGACTTAAGCCATTAAAATTTTCTAGTGTAGTAACAAGTTGTAAAATTATTACCTTTTGTACTGGATAACTTATTTTTTTAGTAATGCTAGTATTTCAAGGGTATTAGAAAGCTATGAGGCACCGCAGAACCTGACCAAAATTGCATTATGGAAATCAGTGGTCTCGTCTCTATTTTATTTTCAGATATCCTGGACTGCGTTTGCAGATTCTTATGTGTGGAGATCTCCAACAGTTCTTTGCACGCTCTCGGTATGAGGAACTTCGACATACATTTTCTTTAGTATTGTAGCTCGATGAAAGCTATCTCAGCACAAAATATATTTCTGACTTTCGAGGACAGTTCCAGATGGCAACTTTGTGTCAACATCATATTAAAGTAAGGCTGGTGACACTTGAACACACACTTTCAACCTGTTTCTGAGACGGGATTCAGAATAAGGTACGAATTCTGCGTTTCGCTATATTCTGAGGATCTTCGTGGAGAAGATACCGGAATGTATGGAAAGTACCATGAGGGCGTCGAACAGAATAATACTGTCACCTGAAAACTGTCGGCAAATAGCGAAGACCATTACATATTACTTAGTTGGTCTTAATAACGCCTCATTTTTCCTGAGCAGAGACCAATGCTAATCAGTGCGCGACATGTATGGTACTCATACTAACTCCAGTAATCTATTTTGTTCCGTTAATAAATACAATTAATTTTGTTTTTAATGTGTCAGTTTATATCTAGTAAACTACAGTTGTTCGCCGTCGAAAACTTCAGATCAAATATCGGCTGTTTTATATATCATCTCCAATTTACGTTAACTTTGTTCAAGGAAAAGTTTGACACAAAGCTTTCGGAATAAAACATGGTTTTTTTTAAGTAATGCTCAAAGCTTAGACCGCATATCGTAGCATTCGTTTTCTAAAGTAGAAATATTTTTGAACGAGACTGTGTATCTTAATTTTTTTCTTCTTTTCTGTGTCAATTGAAAATATTATTCATAAGTAGTGACATCCCATAATGTGGGTTGTTCAATGTCGGAGATAGAACGTGTGTTATGTAAACAAATGCTTTAAGTTATTATCTAGTCAGCAGTACCTCCAATTCCATAATCAAAAAATGCTTTTCAGCTGTTAACCAATGCTCCTACAGCCTGAAAGAATCAAGTTGGAAATACCGTGCAAATGTACAAAACATGTTATCAGGAACACAATCGGACTTTCAGGATTCTGTGTTATCCAAACGTACTACGATGAACTCTGAGCGGGTCAAATTCTCCAAATGAAATCAGGAAACCACATTGAGTCTGACATAATATGTATGAAATTTTGATGTAGTCACAGCTGAAATGTACGAAACGAATATCTGAAAACTGAATAAAATTAATGAAAGTTTGTTTGTTTTTTTTTCCTCATTATCACAGAACTCATAAACTGTTGATGAGTAGTTCCACCCTGCGCCAGGATGTCTTTGTAACGAAAGTAGATAGGATGTTATAATCTTCGTTTAAGCCCAGCTTTCATTGGGTTTTTTTCACAACAGAAACGAACAAAGTTTCTGTTAGAAAGAAGGTTTCCCAATTCTTAATAATGCGCAACAAACATTTCCGTCCCGTAGCTTTTCCAGACGTTCAAACTTCCTTTTTCATTTTTTTGTAAACGTCATTGACTATGGAAACATGGCAATGGTGACTTCACTCTTTCCGAAATACATAACCATAAATAATGTAACACTTAATTTTAAATGAAAAGATTATCAAAAATTGGATACTTTTTTTAAGTAGTAAGAGAACAGAACTGAAAACTGCTGGGCAAAATATAAAAACTAGCTCGGAAATAAAAGCAAGAGGCGATACAATAATAGTCGAAATTCGACGTCAGTTATAGAATACTCCCATATAACAGAATGACATGAGTACATGGAATAATGTAGCCTGAAAATATGCAGTGTAAATTTTACGTTTTGGTTCATACAGTCTATCAAATCCAGTACACATTTTTTTCAATATATTCTCATCAAACTTTCAATGGTTGCATTGGCCTAAGCCTGTCATATATATATAGAGAGAGAGAAAACAAAGTGAAATATGTGTTTTTTCTAGCTTTAACAAACGAATTTTCTTAATTAATTGCTTTACTAATAAATAAAAATGATTTAAACACACTACCGAGATTTGTTACTAGAAATGGAAAAAAAGCTCATTGAGAAAACTGTGCTTTATCTGGTTCAGTTTTCTTAACATGTATGTCAAGAAAAGAAACAAAAAGCCGCCCCGGTGGCGCAGTGGTCTAAGCGATGGCCTCTGATCATTCGTCCGAACGGGGTCCGGGTTCGAATTCCAGTGAGGCATGGATGTTGTGTTTGTCTTACGGCACTGGCTCTCTTCCTTCCCTGGAACCAGTGACCCTAAATTAGGGACGGGCGACTGCTTATAGCCCATTGAGTTGCTCACGGTGGTCGTTAAACCTCCAACCAAAAAAAGAAACAAAAATCAGTTTTTGTCTTACAACAGCTTCTGTTTAGTATGTTGTATTGCATATACACAAAAAGAAAATTTTTTTTTTCAAATACTAAATAACCCTAATAACGTCCCAGAGGTTTTTTCTGGGTATGCCGAGTTGGGAGCTTGCATTTCCATAAATATATTCTGGTGGTATTCACGTGAAATGATATTGTTAGTTCTCTTGTGATTTTAAATTAACTCACAGAAAAATTGAAATGGTAATCTCCAAATTAAATTGAAGGATATTTATTCTTACCAGAAAATTATTTTTCTGAAAAAAAGTAACAGGTTAAAAAAGTAAGTATTGAGAAGAAAGTTTCTGAAAACGTGGGTGAGCAAAGAACATGTTTCATCCTGTTGCACTTCCTTCTCTTTCCGTTAAGTAACTTTACATTGAAATTTTGCTTTTTATTTTTGTTTTTATTTTTTGCCCAAAATGTGCATCATTGGTACTCACCAGCAATGCCATCCTCTTCAGAAAAAGCTCTGTCACTTTCCATCCCACGAACAGGTGGCCGAAGCACAGAATGCAACTGGTTGTCATGGGCCTTCTGCATGAGATTGATGAGTTTCGAAATGTCTCGTTGCTCCATCTATTGGGGCGAAAACATAACATAAGCAGAAATATCAAGTTGAAAACACATCGAATAATTAATACGGACATAAATCAAGCTCTTCCTTCACGTAACATAAATCGGGAGATCCGGTTTCGATTCTCGTTCTAGGACGATAAAAACATTTCAAATTACTGCAGCTACGTTACATGGAAGAACAGCTTGATTTATGTACGTATAAACCGACATGTTCTATTCTGTACTTTAATTCAGAGTGCAGAAATAAAAATTAGAAGCTAATGTTATTTCCGTAACAAATGATTTTGAAACTTTTGCATTCTCGAAAAAAAAAAAATTAACAGCCACACAAGAAAAAGATATAATTTTAGAAACTAATTAATCTTTCAGATAGGTCATAACAAGAATGTTAAAGTATATATAGCACGAGATAAAAAGTTATGGAAGAAATGAATTGCGCGTTTTCCCCAAGAGATTCGCCAAGCAGGAGAATTTTTTCATCTACGAGATCTTTCTAGAATTCTTTTTGTCCCGAACATTTCTAAAATCCACTTCCATCGCGACCCTCGAATTTTCCAATTATCCGATAAATCGGTTTGTGATGGAAATATGGCAAAAGTTCGAATTGAGATACAACATTAGCTTGTTGCAAGTTCAAGAAAAGGTTTTAATATTGACTGATTATTCAGAAACGCTCATTATTGTTATTATTTCTTTTGGAACATTTTAATTACCTCGTTTCTTTACAAACAATTTCTCATGAAGCAGCAAAATTTTTACCTAGTGCACAGCGTAAACTTGAAAGACAGTTTCTAAAAAAGTGTGACCACGGCCGTAGATACCAGACCGCAGGCGGTCAATTGCCTTCTCAGAACAGACATACCAGGGGCGTAAATTCATGCTGTGATGGGCGTAAAAATAGAAATTTTAAACAATTTACTGAAAAGTGTAACTGAAACAGAAAGTTATAAACTTCAGTATTTTCTTTTTTAAAGACTTAGGGGCATACAGTACTCCTTGCAGCTAACCAGGGTACAGAATACCCTGGCTCTATGAGGTACGGACCCTGATATGCATGAAAGGAATTGTCTGAAACAACGGAGAGAGGCAAATAAAACATACGGATATGCCTAACCCTCTGTGACCTTTACAAATACTCCATATTGGTTAAAAGCTAATTAGTCATATGTGCTCTGCAGCAGAAAACCCCTGTCAGCTTTTAGCCTTGAACGAAATTTTTCCAAGCTCTACCCCGAAATCGTCTTTTTTTTTTATACTAACTATCTGACAATCATTCGTTTTGAGCTGGTTTGTTTCTCATTCTGTATTTCTGCGAAGTGCTGTGCTGGTGGCGTTCACATAACGACTCTTACGCTTTACTTGATATTTAAAAGCCTTGTCTCGTGGATATTTTCCTAGTTTTCTCATTAATAAAATTATCGCAAAAACCTGAAGAGCAATTTTTGAAAGACCTTGCTATAATGAAGGTAGGAGAAAGTAAAGCCTGCGTACTGTTTGAGTGGAAGTGGAGAACTTTTGATCTCTAAGGGGAGTAATTTCAAGTCTCGTCCGCCTCCCAGAAAAAAAAAGCTTACTCTGGCCTTGAGCGTAATGTTCCCTTCAACTCATTTAATCGAAGAGCAGCTGCGACAGGACCTTTCTATATTTCTGTCATTCTTGTTCTTCGATCTTTGAAATTCTATAGTGCTTATGATTATATTCTGCCAGTTACTACGATTTAGTGCCCTACACATGGTATCAGATAGGTACTCAGATAGAAGATCAAAAGTATCCGGACATTTGCTTGACCACAAACTCTCTGTAGTAATAGGAAAGGAATTAAAATCGCATTGGGACACCGCTTGCTGCTATCACAGCCTCCACTCTGCTAGGAAGGCTCTCCACTAGATTTTGGTAGGTTACTCCGAGAATCACCTTCCATTCTGCTACAATAGCATTAGTCAGGTCGGTCACAGATGTCGAACTGTTCCGCCCGAATTGTAGTAGGTGATCCAATCTACCCTTAAGGTGTTTCATGGGTAATGGCACTGTGAAGAACAGAACAGTTCCTTCACACCCATCTCGTCAAACCATTCCTGCACGGACTTCGCTTTGTGGACGGAGGCATTGTTCTGTTAGTGAGGAAAAGGGCTTTAACGGAACGGTTTCCACAACGCTGCAAACACAGAATTGTCGAAAATATCATTATAAGTCGCAGCGTTAAAATTGTCGTGCAGTGGAACTAAGGGCCCCAGAACATGATGCTTCCTCCACCAAATTTCATAGTAGGCACAACTTGGGCAGACATGTAACGTTCACATGGCACATTCCACAACCACACTCCTTCACCGGACTGCCAAATGGTGAACCGTCATTCATCACTCCTAAGAACGCGTTTCCGCTGTTCCTGAGTCCACTGGCGCTGAGCTTTACACCACTCCAACCGACGTTTGGCGTTGATCTTTCTAATGTTAGGCTTCTGTTTGCATGTGGCTGCTCGGCCATGAAAATTCATTCATTCCCTTCAGCTCTCGACGAACCGATAGGGTGCAGGCGTTGATTCCAAAGCCAATTTGGAACTCGGTGGTGAGTGTTGCATCGACGATAGGCGATTTTGTCGCACCGCCAGCATCAGCTCTCGGAGGTTCCGCTCTGTCATTTTACGTAGCCTACCAAGTCGCAATTGCGTTGTTTTTAGCTCCTTGGCGTTTCTACTTTACCATGATATCACTCACAGTTGATTGGGGCAGCTGCAGCAGAGCAGAAATTTCCCGAACCAACTTGTTGCTAAGATGGCGGCAGCCTATGACCGTGCCAAGTTGAGAGTCACAGAGTCCTGCCGTACAACCCAATCTCCCGTTTATGCATATCTATGATGTTTGCCAGGCCCCTTGGCATACGTCTTTGCTGTCTTTTGATGCCTGCATGGGCCATGGCTGTGAAGTATGTGGAAAAATCAACTGCCCAAAAGGGGTGTCCGGATACTCTTGTTCATATAGTGTATACTCATTAGTAGCACTAACGACGAAGTGAGAAAGTTTTATTCTGTTGATCTCCCGAAACTAAATGATAAGCCTTCCTTTCGTTAAACCTTATTCATATAGTTTTCTTTCTAGAAAAGAAATCCTCAACATGCTCCTGAGGCACATTTCAAATGTGGCATCCTTCTTCCTGACATTTTCTTTAATGCTCTCGACTTACGTCTTCTGTAAAACGCCACTAGTAAAATAGCCAAAAATCACCTGTTTTGTCTGGGAGGAGAAAATTTGGTCTTCCCACAACTGAAATTAGTAACAAAATTTTCTGTCTCTCTGTTGTTAGCTCCAATTTAGAAATTAGGGTATTTCCTGATCTTTGATTCTATGTTATGATATTCCTCAACTTATTAAAAATCTTTTGTCTTCCCATCTTAAGTTTCTTAGAACCTACCATCTCTATACCACATTTCTTTGGTCTCATTGAAATTAAGAAACAAACTTTTCTCTTCGTTTGCTGCTCTTGTTCGTCTTCACGTTTCTTCGATATCTTTGTCGGGATAGAAAATGCTGCCATAATCTTATAGTTCGGATTCCATACACTCATCTTAAATTCTTCTAACATCCCCTCACAGCAAGAATCGTCACTATACACGTACGTATATGCAGCTCTCTCAGCCAAGGGAAAAAACGTTTGAGAATCACTCCTTAACCTTTTAGCATGCCACAGTGTTTCAGAATGATCTGCAAAAAATCTCTCAGCTTAAATCTAATATTTGGGGACAATGACAGCTAAAAGAAAAAAACGTTATGAAACGTACTTGAAACAGCACCTAGTCAATAAGTATTAAGTTTATGAGAAATAAATATGGTGAAACACTTCTGTAAAAACGATAGATAGATAGATAGATACTTTTGCATAAAATAGTTATTATATAATTAGTATGGTGTAATACGATTGAACCTTAAAACAACAAACACAGTAAGAAAGATTTGCATTCACATATTCCAAACAAAACTGATGATAAATAAACACATGAAGTTTGTTCCAAAAATAAAGTTGGGTATACACTGAAGAGACCTCAAGCTCTGGAATCAACAGCGTACGATGGCGTGGAATTCAAACCGGTCTTCTGGAACGCATTATGGTCAGTTTACTATGGTTAACTCCTAAAATCAGACACTAAACGAATGCATAGTAAAGCTAGTTCAGATGTGATCAAGAACGAGAAGCTAGCTCCTTCACTGGTAAAGACGATAAGAAAATAAAGTGCAGTAAGATAGATAAATAGACCTCGAAAACAAGAATAGTGGTAAATTTCACCACCATGGAAATGCCTATTTATTTGAAAAATGAAAAACGCAATCAGATCTCAGAAATCATTGTGTCTTTTTTCAAATCAAATAAGCAGCTACTTGATAAAGGCAAATTCGTTTCTGCAGTGCTTTCCAAACGCTTTAGAATAGCGACCCAATTATTAAAGCTACAAACGTCGCTATCCACATTGCTTTAAATAGACATGAAAAGGGGTATTTGTTAATTTAATTACTACTGTTTTTTTGTATTTATTATTGAATATAATTTTACAAAATACTGCTCTATTTCTCATAATGAGGCGTGTGCGAATGAGCGCTTGTTTTCGGTTTCTGTTGCTGGCGTCATTGAAGTAAAGGACGATGCAAGTCATTTTCAGGCCCAATAAGTTCGAGAATTGCAGATTATTTCGAAATTTAATTTTGATTCCCATCATCGCCGAAAATCCAATTTCACAGATGTGCAAAGATGTGAAAAAGAGCAGCAGATTTAAAGCTTCAGTAGAATGGATTGCATACGTTTGTTGACAGGCAGCCAAAGTTGCGTCAATTTTTTTGCTGTTGAAATTCATTTTTAAGGGTGTGTCTTTTATTCTGTTGATCTCCCAGAATAAAAGACACACCCTTAAAAATGAATTAAGGGTGTGTCTTTTATTCTGTTGCCTTTATCTGTATCCCAGTCGCCCTGCTTCGGAAGGCACCACAGGCCCGAACATGAAACCCGATTCCCGTATCCCAATATAATGCGCCTCATTTTTTTCTCGTTTCTCCACTTTCGCATTTTTTAGCGATTTGCTATTAACAAGTAATTACAAAAATTTCCCATTTCAAAACTTTTTCGCTGCCCGCCAAAAACCTGCTGGTAAGCTACAGTTTGGGAAACGCTGCGTTATTGTAATATTAGGAAACAGCTGAACCGAGCACCGAAGTACGGCTGTACCAGCAACTCCTAATCAAGATTTCACAAGAATTCTATTAACATCTTTTTTGGGACTTCTCATCATGGCGTTCTCACAAATCTTTCACTGAAGTAATTGACAGAAATTTTGTGCGATGACTTCTTAAATTCGCCTTTAAATAGAAATGCCCGATATATTGGATGTGTGCAAAAGTCCTACGCGTTTTTGCAATAGATGCAAATTGCGATCAGATTAGTTATGTCACAGATGACGCTGCGATGCTGAATTTTCGGATAATAAAGCGTGGAGCAGTATAGCATATAATGGCACTAGGTTTGTCCGAGTAAGTCATTCGTTACGGAAATCATGGACGGTGTAACATGGCACGCGATAAGAAGCACGTTATACATTGTTTACTGTACGAGTTCAATAAAGACAGTACTGCAGCCACTGCTTGC
The DNA here is from genome assembly GCA_039090855.1 of Macrothele yani. NCBI lineage: Eukaryota > Metazoa > Arthropoda > Arachnida > Araneae > Macrothelidae > Macrothele > Macrothele yani. The sequence continues at coordinate 53,619,465 of CM077017.1, forward strand.
CGACACACCTGTCAAGTGTATGAGGAGGATGCAGTTGATAGCACACGGCGCCGTTGGTTTTGATAATTCCGGGACGGAGACAGACGCTGTAAAGATCAACCACGTCCTGGACGTCCGTCCGTAGTTTCTGACGAGTATGTGGACTAAGCCATAACAAATGACCCACATCCAACCGTTCAGGAACTAGCGGAGACGTTGTCGGTACACAGAACAACAGTCGAAGGACGGATGCATGCGCTTGAGTTCATCATCAAGTTCGATAACTCGGTTCCGAACCAGCTTTCTGCAAAGCAACGAGAGGAGATAATCCGCGCCTGTGTTTCTTTGCTTTCTCGTCACAGAAATGAACCGTTTTTGGGGACGAATTGTAACAGGTGATGAGAAATGGGTACTGTACCGTAATGTAAAGCGTCGACGGACTGTGTTCCCAAGTGCGGTGCCTGCTCCATCGACCTCAAAATGAGGATTGCATCCCAAAAATGTCTTGTTGAGTATTTGGTGGGATGTCCAGGGAATAATGCACTGGGAGGTGTTGGCACCTAACCGAACGATAAATGCTGACCTCTACTGCCAACAGTTGAACAGATTGCGAGAACAACTGACATCAAAGCGGCCAGCAATCGTCAATCGCAAAGGCGTGATTCTTCATCATGATAACGCCAGACTTCATGCTGCTTTAATCACTCTGCAAAAATTACTGGACTTTGGTTGGGAAGTGTTACCTTACCCTGCGTATTCCCCTGACCTGGCATTTACGGACCACCACCTTTTTCGATCGTTACTGAACGTCTTCGCTCTCCAAACCTTCGGTGAGGTGGACGATGTGACAACGACAACACATAACCTTTTTTACTCTAAAACACAGGAGTTTTTTCCGGCGTGGGATTCACTTACTCATAGACAGATGGCAAGAGGTCATACAGAATGATGGCAATTATGTGAAATCCTAAATACGTTATTTGTTGTGTTCTCCTCGTTTCTTTGTAGCCTACAAAAACGGGTAGAACTTATGCACACACCCAATACGTTTCGCCTACACTCTACGCTACATCTGAATACACAGAATTTTCCGAATGAACACCTAAGTGCATGATGCATTTTATTAAGAAAATGAGAAAGCACACGCACTGTAACATTGAAATCGCAACACCAGAAGGACTAGTCTGAAGTGCATGCAAGTCTGTAGGTGGATGAGTCGTGCTTAGGTATGCAAATGAATAAAATAAGTGACCAATCGAGGGAAAGGTTCACCTGATATTTATATTCAGATGCAGCGAGAATGGAGTTTGGAGCTACGCGTCTGTGAGGCAGTATTCAGTCTTCTGTCTAGCAGGGACCGACTTCAGAGTCAAAATTACCGAGAATATCAAGACGTCATGTTCAACATCAATATCATAAAGTCAGCGATAATGTCAATGAACAGTTTACACGTCTCGAGAAGTTAGATGGTCCATTCGTCGGGCAGCGGTACATGTGGGCCGTGACAGTGGCTACAGGAAGGTCAGAACATTCGTCTAATTGGTAGTGGTGTACGATCAGCAACTATAAAACGGGAGGATTTTATAGTTGCTGGTCGTACACCACTACGTGTGGCTATGAGTGCGGTTTAGTTGTACTGCACTGATAGCCACGCTAGCGGCAATTCAACGAGCTGTGAATTGCTCTGTCATCCTATCTCCCGCCGAACCTCTGTGCATACCGTCCGTTGAGTCTATTACCACTGATCGCAGTCCATCGTGAACCGCGCTTGGAATAGTGCCGGACATGGACCACCTGGGACACAGAATGGCATTAAGTGGTCTTCAGCAATGAGTCCCGCTTCCCCTTGGAGCCAAATGATAGAACCGACTTGGTGAACTTACTGAATCTAAAGCCATTGTCGAACGCCATACTACTGCATGCCTTGCTGGTGTTACGATATGGGGAGCTATCAATTATAATCGTCGCTCTTCGTTAATGTTCGTCAACGGCGATCTATCTTCCCGCCGATATCTCGCCAAGATTGTTCAGCTCATCGTTTCCTCCTTTCTTACTGGGTGACTGACATCCTTTTTCAGCATGACATCGCCCTCATACATATCGTCGGGGTTTCTTCTGAATGTCTGCAAAGTGTGGACTACTGCATCGGTTAGCCAAAGCGCCGGATTTCGTCCCCGTATAATGTTAAAAAGTAGTTGCTTGCTAATTAGATTGCAGTAGTTAAATAGTCGCTTAATCCTAGATACACTCACTAGATACTGACGCATTGCTGAAGACTCATTGCGGGACTCATTGCTGAAGACCACGCAGTTGAAAGAAACAAAAAGCTGAGTAAGTGGAACTTACAATGTTTATTCTTTCCTTCACTGTAGCTTTGTAGGAGGGAAATTCAGTAAATAAGTCAAACAGTTAGTTTAAAATATATTAAGTGAGATACGAACTTGAAAAACATTTATTATTGCCTTTAAATTTATCCTTATTTCTCACCACAATTTCCACCAATATTGATACACTTATTCCATAGCTTTATCAGTTCGGCGAAATCTGCAACATAGCACTGCACGTTCCACTTCTTCGTCATCCGCGAAATGTTTACCGCCAAGCTGAGTTTTTAGCCGACCAAACAGGTGAAAATCACTCGGTGCTAAGTCCGGGCTGTAAGGAGGATGCTCAAGAAGCTCCTAGCCTAGTTGTTCAATTTTTAGCTGTGCTAATCGAGCCGTATGGGGTCTGGCATTGTCGTGATGCAGCAGTACTCCTCTAGTCAGTAGGCCTGGACATTTTGTTTTCGTATTGCACCCCGAAGGATCAGCATAATTTCACAGTATGATGCAGCATTTACATTCTTACCTCGTTTCTGAAAATTGGTTAACAGCTCTCCTTAAGAATTCCAAAACACTCTAAGCATAACCTTCCCTGCTGATGGCGAAATTGGGAAGTTCTTGGTTGAAAGTGAAGAGGGATGCTTCCATCGCATTGAAGCACGCTTCCATTTGGATTGGTAGTGATGCACGCCAGTAACACTCCTGTTAAGCATTTCTTCTCTTTCACATTCATACCGAGAGATGTTGCAATGACAGGCCCATTCGTATCATTTGGTGTTCCTGAATCAGTTTTCTGGGCACCCACCGTACGCATACTTTCCGGAAATTCAAACGATCATGGAGTATGCTGTAAGCTAAACCACGAGAATACCCTATTGCAGTTGCTACACTGTATATCGTTAGTCGTCAGTCAGCTCCAATCATCTCCTCCACTCGCCCTATATTTGCTTCCGTTGCAATCTGAACAGGACGACCAGGCCAGTCTTCATCAGCAACTTTTGAGCGTCCTTGAGATAATTTATCGACCCAGTTGTGTACTGCTTTAAGCGACAAACAATTCTCACTGTAAACAGGAAAAATTTTCGTGTGAAAAATATCCTTTGCAGGAAGTCTTTTGCACAAAGAAAACGCACAACAGCACGCTGCTCTTCGGTCGAACTTTCTCGAGCACGGTAGCCGTGCATTTGCAATCTGAACTGGGCATGCGCATGCGATATCCAGAGTCTGCAACTTTGAACTACGAGTAAGTTAGATTGTGCTGCTACTTAATGACGCCTTTAGCAACCATTATCAGCTATCGCATAGCTGTTTGTGACTTTGTAACGTACCAGGAGATGTGACGTACCTGCCAGTAGGACGCACACGACATAAAGGCAGATAGGAATCAGAATAAAATGTCCGCGTAGCTCAATTGGTAGAGCAACTTATTCCGGAATGAGGGGATCCGGGTTCTAATCCTGGCGCGGATAAAAATAACGGAGAAATTTACTTCGTTATAATGGCGCCCGAACTATCCGGATGACCCGACCGTTCAAAATCTAGTATTGGTGTGATGTTATTTCCACACCGCGAGATAGGAAAAATAAGAGAATCCCTTCTCCAGCACTTCGAAAAAAAAAAAAAAAAGAAATAAGGGGGAGATGATGTAACGTACCAGGAGATGTGACGTACCTGCCAGAAGGACGCACACGACATAAAGGCAGATAGGAATCAGAATAAAACGTCCGTGTAGCTCAATTGGTAGAGCAACTTATTCCGGAATGACGGGACCCGGGTTCGAATCCTGGCGCGGATAAAAATGACGGAGGAATTGTAACGTACCAGGAGATGTGACGTACCTGCCAGAAGGGCGCACACGACATAAAGGCAGATAGGAATCTAAATAAAATGTCCGCGTAGCTCAATTGGTAGAGCAACTTATTCCGGAATGAGTGGACCCGGGTTCGAATCCTGGCGCGGATAAAAATGACGGAGAAATTCACTTCTTTATAATGGCGCCAGAGCTATCCGGATGACCCGACTGTTCACAATCTCGCAATGGTGTGATGTTATTTCCACACCGCGAGATAGGAAAAATAAGAGCAGCACTTCGAAAAAAAAAAAAAAAAATAAGGGGGAGATGATGTAACGTACCAGGAGATGTGACGTACCTGCCAGAAGGACGCACACGACATAAAGGCAGATAGGAATCAGAATAAAATGTCCGCGTAGCTCAATTGGTAGAGCAACTTATTCCGGAATGAGTGGACCCGGGTTCGAATCCTGGCGCGGATAAAAATGACGGAGAAATTCACTTCGTTATAACTTATTTGCTGACTTCCCCTCGTACATCCACTTGGCAGATTGCACTATTCACAGTGCAATATTAACATGCTTACAATATATCATTATCTAAACTATTCAAAATCGCGACTTCTATAACGGCTGGCTACACTTGGTAAACAAACTCGAACATCGAACAGATAACACTCTTCCCCGTTTTCGTCTTCTTAGATTATCTATATTCGTCGACTCTCATTCTGAGGGTATACCTCTTTTATTTATAGTCTGACTGGCTCTCTGTTGCTGCCAAAACTTACAAAGAAATTTGGAGGTTCTGATGTGCCGTTCAGAAAGAAGATGCAACTAAGAGGTAACATAATTTACACAAGACACTAAAAAAGAAAGTTAAAATAGAGATACGTATACGTCGCACCTGATCAGGCACGTGTGGGCTTGGATTGGTCGCCATCTACAGACCAACCTACAGCTATCACGAACCGAGGCTGTCCTACGGGAGCAGGTGCAAGAGGCTTAGTGGGAAATACCGCAGGAGGCTTTCCGACAAGTGTATGACTCCGTGCAGAGATGTTTATCTCACTGGAACCACAGCCAGGTGGTATTCTACCATACTGATCTGTTTGAAACATGCATTGTTTTATATCAATAGATGTGTGCATTAGCATATGCAAATTTTATATTATTCCTTACCTCTTTAACTGTCGTTACTCTAAGTATACAATTTGTATTCCTTTTCTCTCAGAGTACGGAAGTTTCAATATCACCAGAGCGTAATTCCTCGGATACTGTTGCATTAAAATTACAGTGCCGATACAAGCCGGCTGCGGATTTAGATTCGTCACTTCAGCTGCAATTCTGACTTTAATATCAGCGAAGCGGTAATACCCATGTCATCAAGACTTGTAATGTGTGTGAATAAAGAATTCCTGACATCCGATACAAATGCCTTATTACATCTACCGCTTATCATAGAAAATTTTACCTCTTACGATATGTGCATTTGAGCCTTTTTAAGCGTCACATGCACTACTGATAAAGAGGAGAATTCCACATGATCACAAAAGCGTGTGATGATGTGGAATGATTTAGAAAACAAAATGGGAGAAAAACAATTGCCAGCAGTGAAAAAAAATATCAGTGTAATGTTGGTTTCCAAAAAAAAAAAAAGTGGGAAAACTTTGAACATGGGTAATGGTATGCCGTTATTGAGTGAAAGCCAAGGGAGGAAGAAACAGCGGTCATTTTGGTGATCTTTTCACCAAAAAGCAAAGTGAGGTTGCGAGTTTCTAAGAATTGGAACGCTGAATTCACAGAGAGACCATAGCAACAGCAAGAGTGGGGATCTGAATTATGTCATGAGAGGAGTATAGGACGCGGAATGCGTGGGAAGCCCAAGACAATGGGTTAGAATGCAGGCCTCCCATTGGCTGTCCAGTTGGAGAGAAAGGTGGGTGACACGAGAAATTCGACTTTTGGCGGGACTCCGGCGATAGCTGCTGTTATGAGAGGAGTTCATGTCATTTCTTAGGATGAATGTTGAGAATTAAAATTTGGGCGCTCAGCTGCGGTTGGGTTGCCAGAGTTGATTAATACAAACTGCGGTTAGTGGTTAATTTTGAAATTATCGAGGTAATAAGAGACTGGTCTTGACTTGGAGGGTATTTCACCACGTAAACTCACACGGAATCCTGTAGCATAGCAGATCATCTACAATGACTGAATTGTGCATCTTTGCGAACTCTCACTGCTATACAAGAACTCAAAAGAACCATAAAAGAACTGTGCATGTTCAACACCATAACTTAATGCATCAATGTGTGTCAACATCAATGTAAATAGTTATCGTATCCGGAATGGAAATAAAGTTGTTGTGTTATTTAATTGGATCAACTTCTATCAACGACTGAAAGTAATCTTCTCAATGCCTCTGAAAAGGAGAATCTGAATAAGGTTGTCCAGGCTTTACTTTCAGTCTGGACTGGTGGCAGCAACTAACAAGTTCATTAACAAGGTAAAAATTCTAACCAAGTACATACTTGATAATGTGAGAAATACTTATTATCAATACCAGTACAATTCTCACTAGTGATTTAATACCACAACAACACGACCCAGGAGGATATCTATCACAGAGCGTATTTTAAAAATTATCACTGAATTATTTTCTTCTTGTAACACTCAGACTACTCGAAAAATGTACGTAATAAAACTGAAAAAGAATGGTTATTTCACTAGTTATCTCTGAGGATTTGTTAAAGTTTATAAAATTGAAAAGGTGTCTTGACACTCGGTAATGTTCGGATAACTGAATAGACTGTCAATGTGCAATATCTTGCAGTTTAACCAATATTTTCGAATGCAATGTACTCTATATAGACAAAAGTCATCGGGCACCCGTCCCAAATCGCAGTGCACAAGCCCTCTGCACATTATGAAATGCAAATTACTTATGGAATAGTATAAAAGGAAACCACCAGAACGTGTACTCGACAGCAGAATATCCCAACTAGAACGCACGGAGTTCGAGAAATGTATAATTGTAGGGCGCTACATCAGTGGCCTTTCAATAAGACAAGTAGAAAACCGGTTGAATATTCCTAAGTCAACTGTGTTGGATTCCGTGCATTGCTAGCAGAGCGAATCTAGCCCCAACCATCGAAACGTACCAGCAGACCCAAAACAATTTGACTCACAGAGGTATCGGAGACTGAAGAGGCAGGTGAAAACTCTTCGGCGATGTACGGCAGAAGATCTGCGATTAGTTGTCAAAAGGACTTTTGGTATCCCCGTTTGTACAAAACCATTCCCATGAGCTCCGCGCAATGGGTTTTCAAGTTGGTGCAGCCACCTACAAGCGTCATATCACTTCATAGAATGCTGCTGCTCGTTTGGCATGGTACATGGAGCTTCAGTCTGGGGTCTAGAAAAAGGTCATGTGACTGATGAATCACTGTGTACATGAGGCACGAGTATGGATGTGGAGAATACCAGGAGAACGGTTCTTCTCGGAGTGTACTTTTCCGACACACAAGTTTAGAGGTGGCAGTGTTCTTGTGTGGTGCTGCTTCTCGTGAAAAGGACTAGATCCATTGATGGTGCTGCAAAAGATCGCTTTTAATACTGAAGCTTATCCACACATCCTGGGCAATTTGGCGCTTTCGATACTGGGGCAATACTATGGAGATGAGTTCTGCCGGTATCAGCAGAGCTACGTAAAAGGCACACGTTTTTGATAACTGGTTTACGGAAAATAATGTTCCATGCTTTAGCTGGCCTTCACAAATTCCTAACTTGAAACCCATTGAATACTTGTGGAATGAATGTGGGCGCCGTATCAGGGCTTTGTAAAATCGTACTGCTTCACCTCAAGAGCTAGTGAAGGCATTACAAAAGAAATGAAAACGCATTCCCGCAGATACTTTCAACATTTAGTGCAAAGCATGCCTAGGAAGCTTAACGCATGTATTCAGGCCAAAAGAAGGACAAGTCGGTACTATGTTTTTTTTTTTTTTAGTTTTATTGTCTCGTAATTTTCTCTATATACAGTATGATGCAAAGAATAACTATGATCCCTTTAAAGGTTTATATTCTTTCAACACAGCTTGACTAACTGTAGATGATAATACAGATGATTTCTCCGACAAGACTTCAGTCTTTATTGCAGGTATTTATTTCATCCTTAAAAGATAGAAAATTTTAACCTTTTCCGCCCCTTATATTTCATAATTCATAAACACAGGTGGCACTCAAATATGTTTGAAGCTTTTTTCCATGATCAACATCTTAAAATGCCGAGTACGTACTTCAGCGGCTCTCTGTTAAAGTCACTACAGCAGTGCTAAAGCTGCCAAAATAAACTTGTCATCTTTTAAAAATTAAAATTCTTCCCAAAGAACGTGACATCTTCCTGTAACGGGAGCTACAATTTCATTATCTCTTACTGTATGCTCAGTCAAAGCAAGCGAATAAGCTTCAGCATATCTTCCAACATAAATATCAGCTGGGACGATTCGCTTTTCGCACAAATTTTGTCCCAAATAATTTTTCCCATTTTGAAGCAAATCGCTTGAATGTTCCGCTTTGATGGGAAATACAGTCATAATTCCAACAGATCGTTTCGTTTATGACATTACGCCAGGCATCATTCTTAAAAGCCATTTTGTGCTGCTGTACGCTGCTTTGCTGCCTAAAACTACACAGCGTCTGTAAATATTTTCGAAAGTTTGCTTTCGTTCTATCGTATCGTTGACAAAATATTTCCTGATATTCCGACTTTTTTTTTTTTTTTGCGACATCATACATTTTTGTGATTTCCTCATGCAAACAATTTAGTTTCTTCAATTTTCGTTTTGAGCATCAAATATTTTCTATTTACAGCAGCCACGGCTAACGCGATTAAGCAACTTTGGAAGTTTGCTCACACTCACAATTTCATGATACACATTTTCTAAATTTCCAGCCAATCAGCAACTCTTTTTCCCCATCGCTACAAAAGTGTAATCTAAATGCGTTGTTTCCCCTCACTCCCTCTCATCCACCTTACCCGTGAATAAAACAAAACGAGAGAAGAGGCTTTTGTTATTTGATTCTATTTGACTGTATAGTTTCCTTTAAGATGCTAGATTCAGGTGAAAGATCTCATTTCCTTTTTCGGTAGCTGAAAACTTCATATTAACAGAAAATTAGAACATTTGCATATCCGATCTGTTGCATGTAGCTTTACACACACATTCAAGGATGGAAAACAAGTTCTGCAGCTCCAGTACCCATGTGGCTTGAGGCGCGGGCCTCGCATTAGTAGTTGGAGATGTACTAGGGTTCCAATCTCGGATAAGGCAGAAGTAGTGCGTGTGTTGGACATGCTGGCTTTTTCCCGGATCCAGAAAATAAAAGGGACACATCCAAGTATTATCTAGAATGGCTACCCTTTTTGTTTTCGTTTATTCATACAAAATTTAAAGTGCCGTGAACAAAAAGCGCGGAGTTGTAAGTGGAAGTCTTGTTTTAAGATGTTTAGTTCATCTAAAAGAAAAGAAACCTTTACGTTTGAGAAATTAAAGGACATTGATTTTTGCACTATAAAATGCCCTGTTAACTTTGACATTTGCTACAGGGTCTACAGAGTTAGCGAGGCTGTGGAAGTTTGGCTATGTTTTTAGGGAGACAAGATTTAGAACCTCCGAAACTATACAGTCATTTACAAATAGCTCAGGCTTACAGAAAATCTTAGGACTGAATAGTTTCTAGATTGAGTTGCTTTGATATTCGTTAAAATCTGATATCCGAAGTACTTTTTGCACGGCATAACGAAATTTATTTCACAGATACGTTTCCAGAGTTTAACATAGGCGATTTTGCGCATTTAGGAATGAGTTTAACCACCGAATGAAAGAGATTTATGTAGCCGAACCCACTTAAGAAGCAAACCTTTGTTATATTATAAAAACACATATTAAAAATATTTATTCACCTGGACTGAGAACAACGCCAAAGAACACGTAAAAACATTAGTCTCCAATAGACTCCATATTTAAAAAATGGCGGTTCAGAAGATCGAGTCACTGGCTCGAACAGTACACTTTAATTTCCTATGTCTTTTCACCTTCTACAGATTCAAAAATAGTTTTTTTCTTTCTTTAAATTACATCTTTTCTTCGTAGCTGAAGAAACTTAAGAAGAATTGCTGTCTGTCTTAGATAATGTCGTATTGACCATTTACTGAAGCAAAAGGAGCTAACAGAACGTTTTAATAAGAACATTAAGAGGCGTTTCTACCACATGACGACACAGGGAGTGCATCCGAAATCCTACATGAGAACCTCTCGTGAGCATATAACTCAGTGCGGCGCAGCTGAAGCATTTGGCAAAGCACACTGCGGATTGTATGTTTTACTTGAAAACTAATACATTCGTTAACTCATCTAAATGGGAACTTCGCGTCAAGCGGAGATCAGCTGTGCACTGTTCTTTAAAAAGTAAAAGCTATTCTTACTATTGCATGCATCATTTCTGAGTGGTTTGCGCTGATAGCTTTAGTATGGCTTCACAGTTATGGGGTGTAAAGTGTAGCTGATAAGGCATCCAAGCAGGGCCTGTCAATTTGTGCTGTAAACAATAATGAAAATAATTGGGTAATTTCCGTTACTACAAAGACCTTGACGGTAAGCATTTTAAACAGCCTTGAAACTCCCGAATGGAACTGTAAATAAGGTTAAACACTGTCAGGCAGAGGAAAAAGAAAACCATACTGGAATTCATTTATTTATTTACTGTTTTTTATAATCATATCAGGTAGCAAAAATATTCGATTTATTTAGGAACCTGTTAATTTCTGAGCACTATACAATTCCATTAAAATATTTACCTGATTTTTTCTAACTTCTGAGTAATCATCATCACTATCAAGGAAAGATGGGCCTGGCTTTTTTGTATCATACGTAATCGATCTGTCAAACATTGGCATTGAGTCATCTGAAAATAGACAATGTAGATCCGTTGAATTTCACCAACAAGCAAAATCTGTGAAACAAAAATCATTGTATTTGAAGTATTGGTTTTTACAACTGGCACCGGTTTCATTTAGATTCATGTTTAATATAACTGATAGCATGTATTAGTCCTTCAAAAGGTCATACACACACACACACACACACAAATAGTTTTAACCATTTCTATTGACCTTTTACTTATGTAAATTTTTGTTTCTCCTCGTTATGATTTCCATAGTGAACGTTACGCCTGAAATCCCCGTGAGTTTTATTTCTTTCGGGCTGTAACTGACAGTCAGTGAAGTCATCATGCTAACTGAAATAAATCCAGAGACCATACAATTTGAAGTGGCTGATTAGCCATCTTGCTCACGTCAGTATTGACTACGTCTATGAATGTGCTACACAGGGTGTATAGTAAAGTCGCACACCAACCGCTTCACGGAAGAACGAAGACAGATAACGACTTGGAACCAACGGGATTGATGCAGATGGTAGACGGATAATCCCGCCAAATCGGGGTCAGCGTTCCTAGTGACGAATTCGTGAACTTAGTTTCACGAACTCCGAAAATACGATAGATAGATCAAAAATCTCAGTTGCTAAGTCGGATAGTATAATTTCTTTGCTACAAATCTGTTATAAAAAGTAGGGATCAACGGGCGAATTTCAACTGCGCACTTAGGAGCCAAAGGTGTCCAAAAACGTTTCTAAACGGTGCAATGTCGTTGTATTGCTGTAAAGAGATGACAGAATCCCTAAACCTAGGAGAGGATACATCGTGACAATGTAATCACTCCCTCCTTCCAATCCCTGTTTGCCTAGAAACGGTGGTTACGATATGCAAGGGGATGGAAGTGCAACTGACGAAAGCAAACCGGTATTTTCGTACCAACGGGGAGGTGGGATCCCAGTGTCACGATGTATTCTCTCCTCCGTTTAGGTGTATTCTCGATGATGCTGCACCGCTTAGAAATACCTTTGGATACTTTCGCCCTCACAGTGTACAATCTAAATTCTCCCGTTGACCCAGCGTTTTACGACCTATTTGTACAAATGTTCACCTTCTCAAAATTGCCCATTAGATGCTCTGATGTTGAGTTGATGGCATCGTCTTTCTAAATCTTGCACCAATTACTTTGGTTCCACATTGTTATCTGCCTCTGATTGCCTGTGATGCTGCTGGTGCGTAATTTTTCTATACACATTGTATTCTATGCTGTCAAGTCTTTGGTAGTAGTAGAGTTATCGTATGCTGTTCAGTGTGCGCGCGATTATACGACTAAAAGAGTTCTCAAAATTCAAGGATAATGTATAAAATCGTATATACCTGCTTATGTAAGTAAAATTGTGCGCTGAAAATAGGCGAACATGCAAATTTCACTACTCAGAATATTCCTCATTTACTTTCTCCGTAGGTAAACCAAAATACGCAAATTAGGATTGCGTCAAAAAGACGCGCGAGTCTGCTCGCATCTTGCAGCAGTTCTAGGCAACTATATTTTTTACATCAGTGGCAACGTGAGCTGATTATGTCACAAAGACATCATACCGATCATTTTCAGCGGTGGAAAGTGATTGGTAGGATGGAAGAAAGTCAGTTTCAGACAGAAGTTTCCAGAGCATTGAATGTTCCTCAAATTGTCCTGTCAAGACTCTGAAGACAGTTTTAACAGACAGGAGATGTTCGTCGTTCGTCGACCAAGACCAGGTCGTTCCAGAGGCACAACTTCTGCATACGATATATGCGTTTGACTGCCAGATGGAAAAGAAATATGTCCACTAGGCAACTCTATTTGGAGCTTGCCGAGTTGACAGATCACATGTAGATATTCGCCAAATGAAGTGGCCACCCAGATCTCCTAACTTCAAGCTCATTAAGCATGGTGAATATATTTGAGATACGTGGAGATAACGTGGACAGAGCGATGACATAATCTATTTCTCATTAAGCATGGATGAGATACTCTAGGAGGACACATTGGACCTCGTATGTTCCCTGCCAGAACATTTCAACAACTCAGAACAGCGCTTGTTAGGGAGTGATAATTAATCCCTCTAGATCTCATCAATGCCCTCATAAACATTATGAGGAGTTGTTGTATGAACTGCATGCCAGGAGTGATATTAAAATACCACATATCTTAAGTAAAATACTTTATATATTGTTCCAGGGACTGCTATTTCATGTAAATTATAAGATTATGTTATTCAGACATGCAAATTATAAGAATTTGATTTTCTGCTTGAGCAATACATAAGTGACGTATTAATAAACCTCCTTGCCAACTTTTATTGAATTTGTTCAGACATACTTAGAGTTATGCACGAATTTATAAATTGTCCTTTAATTTTGATCACGAGAATAGTTATAGTGGTGTTAAGTCTTCGACTGCGCAACTCAAAAAATAAAATTCATCTCTGAGGACCTCACTTAAAGTTATCAAACAAAGATCTTCGCTCTTTCCACGTTTATAAGTGAGACACGGCAAAATTCTCATTTGCCGCCACCGGGAGTCGAACATAGGGTCTTCCAGTTACGCACCGGATATGTTCCGTAACTGGAAGACCCTGGGTACCGTAACTAGAAGACCCTGAGTTCCGTAACTGGAAGACCCTGGGTTCGACTCCCGGTGGCGGCCAATGAGAATTTTTCCGTGACTCACTTATAAACGTGGAAAGAGCAAAGATCTTTGTTTGGTGTTCCTGGTCCACGTTAAATGTCTGTATTAATCACTTAAAGTTATTTCAGTGACTCCGTTTTACTGTAGTATATTTTCGAACCCTAGTGCAGCACAATGGTTTTGATAACTCGCATAGCTTTTTATATATGACCTTGGAGGGGATTAGTACATATTTTGGTAAAACTGGAAAGTAATAATTTCATATTGTTTTAGGACTCTGGCGTTCAATAGCTATCAGCTGTTGCCACGGTTTTTCTGAAACTGACGGCTGAAAACAGCGAAACGGACTACTAGATATTTATTTGATGTAAGTGAAGATTCCCTTTAAATTACAGTAAAAGGTTAGTTATTCCAAACTCGAAATGACGAAGTAGTTGACGCTGCCGTGTGAAGAACAAACTATCGGCAACGTTCATTTTCTTAACATATCGATTATGAATTATTTCGATAAACATAAAATTTAGGATGACTACAATTATCAGCCTTCAATTTTGTCGATTATGAACTATTTCGATAACTATAAAACCTAATATGGCTACAATTATCAGCCTTCAACTTTGTCGATTATGTACTATTTCGATAACTATAAAATATAAGATGACTACAATTATCAGCCTTCAACTTTGTCTTGTCTTTGACATTTGTTTAAAACATGATATCTTTGAAATTCAGTCATTTTATCACCTTATAGTAGAACTTACATCTTTAAAAGTGTTACAGTTTCTCCAATATGAGGCGATTCATGAGACGCAGTTTGTCACCAGTTGTTTACCCGCTTGTGCCCTAAAGTTAACTGCGCTAGGTTAATTTGTAGAGCATTTCTTCTTTTTACTGTGAATAAAGTCGTTTGCGAAACATCTTCAGTCAAATCTAGGGACATATTTACTTCAGAATATGATTTATTCACATTTTACGTAAAATACAGGGTTTTATTGATATAAAAAAGTCATTCATTCTCTCTATACGATTTCTTCCGGTCCATGTGCTGCTCAACCGTTAAGACATCCAATACCAGAAAAATCGTTTATGTCGAATAAACGATATTCCGTTGTATTTCTTTCTAGAATTAATTTTGTCATTTTTATCTGAATAAACAAATTATAATACCAAAACGCAGCATCCATATGACAAATTGTTACATTTACAAACCATATGACATTAGATTTAATTTATGTGTGCTTTTTAAATTACGTAACTGGATAGCACGTGGATTCCTCCTCTAGATTAGGAAACAACTAATTGCTCTTCGAGAAAACTGGAAGACCTGAAGTTCTCCATCAGAGCATCAACAACCGAAAATGTGTATATTTATATAATATTCATGACGAAGTAAAGGGCTTTTTTGCTTAAAACTGCTCTGAAGAGGAAAAGTGAGGGAAATAGTTATAAAGGTAAACCATTCTCCAAAAGAAAAAAATGTTTAATCTGTGACCTCTTGAATGAGAGACTTTCTGATATCACACATAAAGGTTTAGTCAACTTCGGGAATGTGTTCTGCTGCACATAGTGATGTAAATACTCGTTGTTCCTATGAACATTGGGTAGGAAATGCTTACCTTACGATTTGTCCCACATTTTGATAGTGCAAATAAAAATGTCTATGTAGTTAATTAGCTTTTGTTTCAGTTATTATATCAAACTGTGAGTGATCAGTGAAAGCAATTATGCAATTCTTCGTCAGAGTAACTATTCGAAAGGGCTTACATAGCAACATGCTGTCACTTGGTGAACGAACAGAGATGAACCAACTGAGTGGCATGCACGCTTTCCAGATTTAAATCAAATGAATTTCTTTTTATGGGAACCTCTTAAAATTGATACTTACCCACTACGGGCTCCAATTGAGTGAGCTCTCAGCAAAAGCTCGTGGATGGCTCTCAAAGAATTGAGAACACTCTCGGATTTTCGAACGTGTTCGACAGTCGATGAGATGACGGGAATGAAAGTTATGAAAAATTAGAATGCTATCTCTACTGAATTGCGAATCATTGGTGAAAACACAAATGGGGGAAAATAGGTAGTACAATAAACTAATGCAGAAGCCATTGCGAAAACACGTCTCGTTGATGAAAATCAGCTGATGAGAGTGCCTGCAATCGCTGTATGTGATATGGGCGCAGTTGCCCCTGACAACAAAATCTCCATAGAGTTGAATTTGAAACACCTATATCTGGTGTTTTTCTCGTACAGGTTCCGGGACCTTCCTCAGGGTTAGTACGATAAATCCAACGACGATAGGGAACATTTCGATTACTCCAATGCAGATTCGTTCAAAGTTCAGCTGGTGTAAATGTACTATTCGTTCAATCGTAAAATTGGACCGGTCCCGACTCGTCCAATGGTAGAATCGGTCGAATTGCAATTCGTTCAATGATACGGTCAGCACAAAACCGATTTTAATTGGATTTTTAACAACCACTGTGAGAAAATCTAAATGCTATACGCAATCGCCCGTCTCTAATTTAAAACCACTTGTTCCATGAAGGAAGAGAGCCAGTGCTATCACACAACCACACCAGTAATGCCTCACCTGCACTTCAAACTCTGCCGTCACTTCGGACCATTCACTCGAGTGGGCGAACCGTTGGTTGATGTGATTTTAATGGCGCAAGGGCCTCAAAGGCGAACGGTCAGAAGCCAGAAGCCAGGGCTTAGGTCACTACGCCACCGGACCTGCTCAATACCGATTCGTCCAGAGGATAACTGATGCTGCCTCTAGAGCAGTATGTCATGTGAAAATGATGATGCATGAACTGATCAATCGAATTCAATGTTTCTTTTTTTTTCTTTCTTGAATAACGAAATAGTCTATAACGCATGCCTATTATAATAAAGAGTCTAATTTTCTCTTTGCGTATTGCGGATTCCAAACCGCCGACAATAAGGAAGTGTGTCGGCATTGTAGAAAAAAACCTGTCGCACCTTTAGTTACGGTAGTTCGCCTTAAACTTTTCAGGAAACAGTGGCTTTTCATCATCCCTGAAGATCATTCTGAAGAAGTCTTTTTCGCTCATTTTTCCTGTAAAAGTCTTTTTCTGGCATTATTCCTGAAGAAGTCTTTCTTTATTCCATCATTCCTGAAGAAGTCCTTCTTTTCTCTTTCTCATAAAGTTACTTCAATGTTCATTGCAATGAGATTATTTCATTATGACGCAAATAAGAAACTTTTGAATATCCGTTGCAATGCGAATGAGTGAAACGACTGAACTAAACAACACGAACGGCAGAATGGAAACAAAAGCATAAGGTTTTATTCACGTGCTTTAAGATTTTACTTCTACGTACTTTTCTCAGATAAGCACCGGGTGTTACGATTTGTACAGTTTCTCGAATGAATTTAAGCTTTCTTGTTTGTTACAAAGTTTTTGTTTCGCACTGTATAGGCGTAAAAACCTGATTTGTAGTTCACTCCCTCCCTCACCGAAAAGTATGTACTATGCGTACTTACACTGAAGAGCAATTGAATTAGAGACAGCTGGCGTTATGCCAATGTGGCGCTGTGGGCGGCCCTGCAAACGGAAACGACATGACGTATGCAGCGATTCGACAATATAAAGAGTGATGCGACGGAAATCAGTAAGAGTCGAACGCAGTGTGGGTAAGACGAAGGATCTAACCGCAATTGATTGTGGGCAAATTGTCAGGGTCCGACGAATGGGTCACTCCATCTCGGAAGTCGTGCAGGCACTTATATTTTCAAGAGCCACTTTTTCACGGGTGCACCGTGAGTACATCGAATCCGGTGAAACCATCCCTGCAAGGGCCAACTGCCGTGGACAACACCGTGTGGATGAGCCGGGTCATCGTCGGCTAGCTCGCATTATAATAGCGGATAGACGCCCCACAGTGCAAGAAATCACTCGGCAATATTACGCTGGTGCAGAAAAACGTGTAAGCAGCCATACCATCCAGAACCATCTCCTCGCTATGGGGTACAGAAGCCATCGTCCCACGAGGGTACCGCTGCTGACCGCACATCACAGGGTGCAAAGATTAGCTGGGCGCGGAAACATCGACACTGGACCCTAGACATGCGGAAAAATGTTGCTTGGACTGATGAGTCGAGATTCACGTTGGTACATGCGGATGGCAGGATACGAGTACGGCGCAAACCACATGAAGCGATGGATCCTTCTTGCCAGCAGGGTACTCTTCAAGCTGGTGGGGGTGGCGTTCTCGTCTGGGAACTGTTTGCGTGGACTGAAATGGGACCCCTGGTACGTGTGACATCTTCCCACACAGGTCAACGTTACCGGGATATCTTGGACGACCATTTGCTCCCGTTTGTGCGTCTTCAACATCCTACTTGGGACCTCATCCTGCAACAAGACAATGCACCGTGCCATCGCTCCCGAGTTGTATCCGAATGGTTGGATGAACACTCCACCGACGTGACCTCACTTCTTTGGCCAGCTAGGTCACCTGATCTCAATCCCATAGAGCACATCTGGGATGCCATCGAGAGAGATGTTCGAGACTCTGAACCCCCTCCATCAAATCTTCGCGAACTGTGGGAGCCTGTTGAGAGGTCGTGGATCCGTATGGCTTCCCAACGCTTCCGGTGTTTTGTCGAGTCCATGCCGAGACTAATCGCCGCCGTCATCAGGGCGAAAGGTGGAGCTACACGTTACTAGACGGGTATCTCTAATTCAATTGTTCTTCAGTATATACTGAAGAGCCGAAACATTATGAGCAGCACGCCTTTACGCAAATCGAAGCAACAGCAGGAAATCGACGGCGCGTGTGAAGATCATGAAAGGACATAAACACCACATGTACTGAGCTCTATTAATCAGTGTTATTGTTGTTCTTCAGATGGGAAAAGCAGCGAAGATAAGCGAGTGTGACAAAGACCAAACCGTAATGGCAAAACGACTGGGTTTGACCATTTTCGAGACTGCAAGGTTTGTGGGGTGCTCACGGTCATCAGTAGTTAGTACCTTCAGAAAATGGTCCGAGGAGGGTTACCCACAAATCGCCGACAATATGTGGGACGCCCACGGTTCATTGATGATAGAGGTGAGTGAAGGCTATCCCGTATGTTGCGAAAAGGGATACTCAGGCGCAACTCGCCGGTAATTTAACTGCTAGTGAAGAGAGTAATGTGACACAACACACAGGACATCGAACACTGTTAAAAATGAGACAACGTAACCGCAGGTAGCTCCTAGTACCTATGCTGACCTCAGCTCACCGTAAAAAGCGCTTACCATTGGGTTGCGAGCATCAAACCTGGATCCTGAATGATTGGAAGAAGTTCGTCTGTTCGGATGAATCTCGTTTCCTGTTGCGCCAAGTGGACGGCCGGTTCCGTGTGCGTTGTTTATCAGGAGAAGTGTTGACACCAAGATGCACCGTGGGACGAGAACAAGCCGGGGAGGAAGATGTAATGCTGTGTGCAATGTTCTTTTGGGAAGCCCTACGTCCAGATGTTCATATGAAGGAAACTGTGACGTCTACAACCTACAAAAACATCATTGCAGGCCATATATGAATATCTGGAGGCAGAATATCTGAACCATATGAATATCTGGACAAATGAGTATTGATCCTTTCATGGCAACAGTGTTCCCCACTAATAGGGCCTTTTTTCAAAAAGATAATGCACCCTGCCATACTGTCGGGATTGTTCAAGGAGCATGAGGAAGACTACCAGTTATTGCCCTGGCCTTAACTGAAAGTCTTCGTCATGCTCCAACATTAATCAAATCGAACATCTCTAGTTTGTGTTGTATAACGTACAAGTTTGTCCGCAACGGGCATCGAAACCGGGTCCACTAACTCCGGAGTAAGTCGCTCTCCCAACTAAGCTACACGGATATGTGCTCTCACTGCTATCTGCGTTTATCTCATGTGCGTCCTGCGGTGCAGGCACGTCACAGTTGGAACAGCGAATCCGATCTGAGGCGGCTGAACCACGTAACTTACAAGAGTTAAAGCGTCTGCTTGTAACGAGTTAGTACCAGATACCACATGACACCTTTGACATTAATTCAACTACGTGCCTATTGTTGTCTCTGGAGCTATAATTTAAAAGTTTCTTCATTAGTGAAGTACGGCTGAATATAGGGCGATCTGTAAGTAAATCGTTCTTTAACTTTATTTGAGTGACCCTGTTTCATTTAAAGTGAGTGAATAAGAAGACGAACTTTACGTAGTGTTCCGTAAGCCACATATATCCGTTTTAAATAGTAAAGAACGCTACAACATGTGTAGTAAGTTTCCTCTTATTTCGTGCATTCCTTTATCTTATGGCATTTCTCATGTCGAACAGTGTATATAACTGGCATGTTGCCTGCTAGCACGGCGATGTCACCCAACATAGTGACTCACCCAAAACACGTGGCATGCAAAATGGCATGGTTGAACACAAAGCGAAAGTGGCGGACAAAAAGATTTTCGGTGAGATCACGTGGACCACATGGTGCCACACCCACATCGGTAGGACAGGTTCGTTGGCAGCTCTCCCATAGACTCCCATATTAAGCAGTTGACCGTTTCCTTTGTTACAAGATCGGTTGCACAAAATATATATATATCATCATCATCATTGTCAACCATTATCAATCCACTGCTGGACGAAGGTCTCCCCAAGTTTCCTCCACAACGGTCTGTCTTGTGCCAGTCTCTTCCATGTCACTCCCGCATACTTTTGAATTTCATCCACCCATCTCCCATGTGGTCTTCTTCTGGGTCTTTTCCTGTCCCTTGGAATCCAATCTAAAATTTCTGCTGTCCATCGACGGTCTGTCCTTCTGGCAGTATGTCCAGCCCATTGCTCGTTCGTGATAGACGTAGTGTTGGTGGCTGCAATATTTTATGCGTTTTAGTGTGGAATACCTTGTCCCTCACTCACCTGTTGCGTGGCCCGGCTGTCTAAAGATACTGTGTACGTTTTGAGCTACTTTTCTAGGGTTCTCATCCTCATATTAGTTCATATTCATCCGTTTTCTTATCGTTTGCTCGTTTGTTTACGTTTGGAAGCTGCCAACATGGCGGCTTCCGGTATTTCGTTATCATCTATGGGCGTGGCGGATGCACGTCACGTCACACTTCCCACGTCCATGGAAGTTAACATATTCTCGTCCTCAGATGTGTCTGCTCAGATGCCTTCCCAGCTTTCTAGTACTCCTGCACCGGTGCCTTCACTGGACTTGGCTGCGCTTTCTTCTTCAGCTCCTGCATCTGGCTCGGTGCCCTCCTGGGTACTACTGATTCTACTGCCTTGCCTTCGGCCTGTGCTTCTCTTCCCTCACAGCCTTCTGTGCCTGCCGAATCCGAACAGACTTCTCTTCCGAGGATGTCATTTGCCTCTAAAGTGCAACGAGGTGCTACTTCTACGTCCGATTCCTCTCAACCAGATGGTCTTTTGCAAGCAACACCTATTATTCAGGTATCCAACCACAAGGTGAAGGTAACGATTGATGACAATTCGCAGATTGGCCGTGAGTTCCATAACCTCCTGGATAGAGGTGTGCTCTTTCATGCTTTACCAAATACTCCATTGCCACGCTACATGGAAGCCCTCTCTGTACATGTGTCGTCTGCGTCCATTGCAGGAATTTCCCGTACTCCTCGGGGTATTTCGGTACAGTTCAATCACAAGGAGGATGCTGACTTTTTTCTAGCTAACGGACTTTCGATTGGGACAAACCATCTCATCCCGTCGCCTCTTTCCAAGAGACAGGTGAACATCACGTTCTATCCTGTTATACAGGAAGTGCCGGATACTGCACTTCCTCTCCTTGTCAGTCATGTTTGTAAAATTGTTGGCAAGGGCCGTCGCCTTTCTGACGCTCCCCGCGGAACTCGATTTGCACATGCTACAGGACCTCGCCGTCAGTTATTGGTCGTCTTTCCCACCGAGAAAGCCTTGGCGGGTTGCCCTACAGAAGCTACTGTTGAAATTGGCGCACGAACGTACAGTTTCAAGATTTTCACTGCTTACTATTGTACACACTGTTTAACACAAAATCACACCACTGCCTCCTGTGACCGCGTTCGACGTGAACGTTCATCAAGTTCGCATCCCACTGCTGACCACATTGGTCTTTCTACTATCCCCACTACCGGTAGTTTGCCTGACGCGAATTCTTCGTTTCTCCGTCAGACGAACATTTCCGTCACGGACAATGCTGCCTTTCCTCCTCTCCCGACCCGTACGATTGTGCATCCACCTTCAAGATTGACAGAGTTGTCTTCGACTACAGATGTGTCTACAACGGAGTGTTCCGATCCGGGTGCGTTGAGTGGTGGTTTGGCGGATCGGCCGTCTGGCTCTTCTCCTAGCCTCTCGGATATCGGATCTCCATTTACAACCTTGTCTACCATACCCTTGTTGCAACATCTTTCTGAAGCCTCGGCTGTTGTACCAGTCTCCACTAAGGCAGCTCAGCTACGTACTGCTTCTTCGGTGACGTTAGTTTCCTCGTCTCCTGACTTGGGAGGTGAGCCTGATCCACTAATGGATACATCCGCCTCAGCTTCTTCTTCGAAGCGGATTGGAACTTCCAAAGGCGCTGTAAAACAGAAAAAGTTAAAACAACCTTCTGTGCCACATTCTGAGGATTCATCTAGTATTCCCGAGGTTTCCGGTTCCGGTGTTTTTCCACCTGATGTTTCTTCAAACAGTATGCTTCTCCGCTCAGGTCCTGTCAATCCTCTCTCTGATGCTGAGGTTCTACAGGCAGTTGATAGTTTCCTCCAGTTCCTGGCCCACTGTCCAGACAGAAACTTTTACGTTTTTTTCAACCTGCACGTACGATTGTTGGTTCTGAAGAATTCCTTCACTCACCTGATCTGGACCTGTATGCAGCGGTAACGCAATTCGAAGCTTATGTGTCACTTTTTAAATCTCTGTGTGCCACCGATCCTCGGTATCAGCCTTTTTGAGACGTTACACGCGCCGTCTCGCCTCCTTGAAGGAGCTCGTTGAGAAGCATATATGTGATACCTTCTATCCTTTTACCGATGACCTTTAGCTCTCTTCCTCACACCGATTACTTTTTGTTCTCTCAATGCTAGAGGATTTGCGAACCCGTTCGCAGATTCCCTGGTTCTGCAGACTTAGTGCATTTTGATTCTGATGTTTTTCATGTGTGTTTTTACTGTGATTCACAAGTCATGTATTGTAAATTTGCTTTATTTGTGTGTTTGGCTGTGTTTCACAAGTAATGTATTTTAAAGTTGCGATAATTGCGTGTTTTTGCTGTGTTTTCACAACTAATCGGTCTCGTTACTTGTGTGATCTCCTCATTATCTCATCATTATCTTATCTGTTGTTTCCTGAATTTGTGCCTGTTTTTAAATTACCTATAATTGTGAGTGTTTGCTGTGTTAGTGCTTTCCTCTATCGCGGATTACTATAGTGGTACGTTTGTTACCTTTGTTATTTTTATATAGTTGCTGAGGTACTCAATGTTGTTTTGCGCTCTAACCAAATTTCAGTTCCGTTCGGTTGATTTATGATAGCATAGTACATTTCATGCATTTGTGCACATGTGTTATAGTGTTTGACATGCCGTTAGGTCTTTTATTGTTCGTGTGCATATTCATTTCCTTTCTGTGTAACGTTGTGCTGCATCGTGGATATACTTACTTTCCGCACTGTTGTTTTCTGTACTGCAGCTTTTAATGAATCTCCTATGTCTGTATTTCATTATAGCAATAAACTGGGTACCACTATGGTACCCACAGTTACCAATACCAATACCAATACCATCGCCATTTCAAGGATTTAATTCTGATCATGATGTCTTCCACTCTTGTAATTTTTCGGATCCACGAGTTCCTCTTCTTATCTCTCCCGGTTACACCAAGCATGCACCTCTCCATGCTCCTTTGAGTTGTCTGGGCCTTTGTATGTCCCTTTTAGTTAAGGTCCACGTCTCTGCACCATACGTAAGCACTGGAAGGATGCATTGATCAAACACTTTTCTTTTAAGACATAATGGCATATTGCTCTTGAGAATTATGCTGTTTTTTCCAAAAGCTCTCCAGGCAAGTTTTGTACGCCGATTAATTTCTTCATCAATGTGACCCTCACTTGATATCTGCTGTCCAAGATAAATATACGTATCTGTTATCTCCAGCTTTTCTCCATTAATCGATAAATCTTCATTTCTTGTAAAAGCATTGAACATCACTTTTGTCTTCTGAAAGTTCTATTTTAATCCCACTTCTTTACTCTTGTCAGCAAGTTCCTAGATCATACTCTGCAGCTCTGATGGGGTAGTTGCAAAAATGACTACGTCATCAGCAAAACGAAGGTGGGTTAGATAATCTCCATTAATCTTTATCCCTTTGTTTTCCCAGCTCAATAATTGAAAAACATTTTCCAATGTGGCATTAAAGAGCCTCGGAGATATGGTGTCACCTTGTCTCACTCCCATTCCAATTTTTATGTGTGCTGTATTTTTAAACAGCCGAATCTTTGCACGTGAATTTTCATAGATGTTATTAATAATATTAATGTGTGCATTTTCAATACCGCAGGATTTCAGAGCCATTGTAGCTGCTGATGGTTTCAAAGAATCAAAGGCTTTTTCATAATCGATAAAAGCCATGCACAATGGAAGTTCATATTCCCTCGCTCTTTCAATCAGTTCTTTCAGTACGTGGATATGATCTATTGTGCTGTAGCCACTCCTGAATCCAGCTTGTTCTATCAGTTGAGCCATGTCTAGTGTTACTTTCAAGCGGTGTGAAAGAACTTTAGTGAAGATTTTTTAAACCACTGATAGGAGGCTGATAGGTCTGTAGTTCCAGAGATCCTCAATGTCACTTTTTTTATGTAGCAGGATCATTGTAGCGTTGTTGCAATCCTCAAGCATCTTCCCTTCATTAAGGTATCGAGTGAAAATTTGGGCGAGTACTGTTTCGATTTCTCCACTTGCTTCTTGTATGATGTCTACAGTACTTCCATCTTCTCCTGGAGCTTTCCCCCGCTTCATGTTCTTGATTGCATGTGCAACTTCTGCTGGGAGGACTGGAAGAACTCTGGTACTGGTACCTTTCATGATGTCTAGAGTACATGTATCATCCCTTTCAAATAATTTGGAGTAGAAATCTTTCATTCTTGTCAAAATTTCTCCTCTATTTCTTGTTACAGAACCATCTTCCTTTCTCAGTGCCATAATCTGTTTTCTTCCCTTACTGAGATGTCCCTTTGCTATCTTAAGGCTTTGGTTGTTTTCAATTGCTTTCCTCAGTAGTTCACAGTTGAATTTCCTTACGTCTTCAGTGATACTTTTTCGTACTGTCTTGCATAGCTCTGTATATTCCACTTTGGAAGTCACATCTTCTTTAGTTGTTCTCATCTCTCTTCTTTTTTGCATCAATATTTTGGTTTTTCCTGATAATTTGTTCACATGCAACTTGTTCTTAGACCCAGCTAATTTTGTTGCTGTTTCCGTAAGAGCTTTGGTTAATTTTCTGATAACTTCAGAAATATCCACTTCTTTCGATGTTAGGCCTTCTAAAGCAGAAAATCTGTTCTTCAGTTCCAACTTGAAGGTATTATGGTGTTTTTTAAGGTTGGTTGTGTCAATACATTTTGTTTGTCTTATGAGCTTGCCACGTTCGAGTTTAGTGTTAAAGTGCATCTTACATCTCACCAATCTGTGGTCACTACCTGTGTTGAACTTGTTTAGCACACTGCAGTCTTCTATGACGAATTTTTTGTTACACATAATAAAATCAATTTCACTTGTCGTCCCATTTGGATGTCCCCATGTCCATTTCCTGTGTGGATTTTCTTGAAAAAGGAGTTCAAGATGAAAAACCCTTCTGCCTCTGCAAACTCAACGAGAGTATTTCCACGGTGGTTTCTGTTACCGTGACCGAATTTACCTGCTGAAGTTTCATTCTTTTGCCGTTGCCCTATTGTTGCATTGAAATCTCCCATAATTATCTTCAAGTGCTGCTTACCTTTATTATTTAGATGACGAATTTCCTCATAAAATTCTTCAATTTCTTCTTCATGGTGACTTGTGGTGGGTGCATAAGTTTGAATAATCTGAGCCTGGTATCTTCTCGAGAGTTGGATAACGAGTTGTGCAGCTCTGTCAGAGGAACTTTCAACTTCTTCTACAACTGTATCCTTCAGTTTCTTGTTTATTATAAATCCAACACCACTAGTTCTGCCAGTATCTGTTCCACGATAGTAGAATTGATGTCCACTTTTCAGTCCAATGAGATCTTCTCCTTTTCTACTTACCTCACTTAGCCCGACGATGTCCCACTTGATCCGTTGTAGTTCCTCTTCCAATTCAAGAAGCCTTGAATCAGAAGATAGGGAGCGTCCATTATACGTAGCCAAGGTCAGCATCAGATGGCAGCCTAGTCCGGTCCTCCGGGGACTCTTAGCACCCTCTACCTTCATGTCGCACTGGCCGCTGCCTTGGCCAGGTACATTCCAGCTGCCGGAGACTGAGGGCCAAGATTTAAGTTTTGGAGTAATTTTGGAGGGGTTTGGCCATAACTCAGCACGCTGGCCAAGCGGGTTGGTGACTGTGGGATAGCATTTCCTCTAATCCCGATGGTATAGTTATACCGCTATTGGCGGTCGTCAGAGCCGCTTTAGTGGGAACAGGATGCAATCCTTAAAGTGACAAGAAATTTGATACCTCTTCTATACCGCTTATTGCATCAGGGACGTATACAGAATTTCTTTTCGGGGGAGTGGTGGGGGCGTCGAAAAATGGAAGTTTTTGAAATCAACCAGAACAAAATTAAAGGTAATGAAAAATATAAGAAAACTTAAAGCATTTTTTCTAACGTAATTGATGCCTTTTTAATAAATTAAGGCATTTTTTTCTAATGTAATCGCATTTTAACCAAAAACTTTAAAAAATGAAACATTTTCGGGGGAGCCAAGGCCTCTGGTCCCCTTCTAAATACGCCCCTGCATTGCATTTTTCAAAACTGAATTTAAATCGTAACCTGCATTGTGGAGCCCTAGGAAGAGTTCCATTCATTGATTTGCACCACGTCATTTATGAACACTAAGATTCAGAATCACTTCCAAAATTTTAGATAATATTCCAGCACCAGTTTGATTACCCAAGATGTGAAATCCAAAATATTACGACAATTTTTAAAGATATAAGCTCACCACTTACACTATGCTACTTTATTTCGACATATCTACATGTTTCTTAGCTGATGAGCTTTTCCCAAGTGCTGAGTTGTGTCAACGATAACAGAGAAATAAGAGGATTCTTTTTATGGGAGAGAGCAGTTTAGTCTCTATATACTTGGACGTCTAGATGTTTTGGATGTCTATTATAAAGGATGTCTATGTACTTCGAAGGAACATTAGTTCATTTTGAATTTGTGGGCTGAAGTAGGTAACTTGTTCTTTTGGATGATTAGTAACTTGGCGTATTACGTTATCATATTCATCCATTAAATGAATATCAGGTAAAAAATATGTTATAAATTTCTTCAAAATTTTCTGTGTTCCCTATAAACGATACACGTGTTTGTTTGTTCAGTTTCAATCACATTTCAATTATTTTTTTTTAGTACTTTTTTCCTATAACTGAATTATATGCGAATATTTTCTTTTACAGATAATTCAGTCATGTTCAGATGTTCTCACATTTCCTTAATGCATTGTAATGTTGAGCGAGTAGCATTTTTCGTGCCGTTTTATTTTTTTCTAAAAGTTCTTAAAAGTCATTAATTGCAATTAACTAGCTAGAAGGTTTTGTACGCCGGTCGTTTGAAAACAGCCAACACGGCTCACAATATTTAACATGTTTCTGTGTCGAGTAACACTGCCACATGCTAGGGTTGTCTCGAAAGTAACGCAAAAGTGGGCATAATTTTTTTATTAATTGCCAAAGGTCGTTCAAATTGCACGTGTTGGTAGAGTAACTCTTTCTATATACAAAAGTACTACTCAACATAGTCTACATCACAAGCGATGCATTTGGGCCGACGTTGAACCCAAATCTTGAATCCTCTTTGAAAAAAATCAGGTGTGGACTGTTGTACCCATTTCTTCACAACCACTTTCGCCTCGTCTGTGTCATCAAATCGTTGTCCCCGGTGACTGTCCTTCATTGGACCAAACAGGTGGAAGTCGGAGGGCGCCAGATCTGGGCTGTGCGGTAGATGGAGGACCACCGATCTGCACAGATTGCTGATCGCCTGATTTGTTGCCAAATATGTGTGTTGTCTCGCATTGTCATGGTGAATGTGGATCCTTTTCAGATTCTTGTACGGTCTCTTCCTCCTTAAGGCGTCTCTAAGCTTCTTGAGTATCTCAATGTACCACTCGCTAGTCACGGTAAAGCCACGTTCCAGAAAATCAAGAAGAATGACACCCCTGTCGACCTAAAAGCAGTCACCATGACGTTCTGTGCTGATTCATGGCTCTTGAAATTCTTAGGCCTTTGTGAAGAGGTGTAACGCCATTCCATGGAATGATTCTTCGTTTTTGGATCGTAAAGATACGCCCACATTTCATCCTCTGTCACCAGATCGAAAAAAAAACGTGTCTTCATTGGTGTCAAACGTTTCCAGCAGATCAGAGCAGACATCCACTCTTCTCTCCTTCAAATCGGGTGTCAACTGCCAAGGTACCTACTTTGCACACACTTTCCGATACCTTAAGTCTTCCACCATCTTCTGTACGGCATTGTGACCACAGTCGAGTTGTGCAACAAGCTCACAGATTGTGACTCCTCTCTCCGCGCTGAAGATTCGTGTCAGTGGTCGCAGTAGATGGTCCGTCACGGCGTGGTTTGTTTTCAATGCTGGTTTCTCCTTCTTTAAACTTCTTCATTCATCTGTGCACATTGCTCTTGTTAATTTTGTCATCTCCGTAAACATTCTGCAGCCTTCTGTGGATGTCGGACAGCCTGCACCCTTCCTTCGTCAAGAACTCAATGATGGCACGTTGTTTCTGCTTGGAATCCATTTTTTACCTACAATGAAGAAGAAGGTTACTATAGAGGAAGAGTTACTCTACTAACATATGCAATTTGAACGACCTCTGTCAGTTAATAAAAAGGTTATGCCCACTTTCGGTACAACCCTCGAATTTTAGAAACTCAAGATCTTGGTTGGCACTTATAACACGGAAAAACATCGGTGATTGTAATTCCCTGGGAAAGGATACTTTGGAAGATACGATCCAACTGATAAAATAAATTTCTTTGTGCCAGATTTTAATAGTGTGAAAAAACTTGAAAACTAATAGAAATGTTCTTTCATGTTTAATTATTCTAAAATGCGTTAGGATCACCACCGATGCCCAGTACTGCTTCTACAATGTAAACAATAAGTAGTGTACATTCATCGAAAATTCTTGATTATAACGTGCAGCGCAGTTGCCGGTGGGTATCAGTCTTGTAATGAAATTTCCGTTTTTACTAACTTCAGCTTTTTGATAGATTTTTCCGTAGTCAGTAATTCCGTTTATTTCAAAAAAGACAGTTTCGGGTTTTTCCGTATTTTACAACTTCGGAAAATCGAGGATTTGGTCTTTTTCAGCCCTTGTACCAGAGATTCTTTCTTTTCCCTTTGCGGGTTTCGAAATGAGATCGTATGGGTAGTCCCCACGGAAGTCGCACGCGCTACCGTTGAGCCATTAAGCCCAGTGATGCACAGTCACGTATAAGGCAGAACTGTAATCGCGCGATGATAAAAAGTTTTTTATTGTTTATCTTTTTTTTTGCTGTTAATGCGAGTTAATCAGTCATTTTATTTTCTGTTGGAGCTTATTGATTTTTCAAACAGGTTTGCAATATATATTTTTTTCTGTAGGATAACTTATTACAAAATATGTATATCTTTCATCGTGATTTTTCGAAGCAACAGAATGCTTTGGAACTTAAGAAATTTTTTCAACTAACAATAACTTTTAATTACATTTAAGGACAGCTGCAATGTACTGCTTTATAGTATTATTTTACAAAACGTCTAAATATACATTTTACTCTTAATAGCTATTAGGTGCTTGAATTAATTGCCATTTTTGCCCAATACAGCGCAGCAGTGGTGCGCTGTGACCCGGGCCACACGTGACCTCCCTTGCGCACGAACGTACCATCCGTAGTCTGGGCGAAGCACTGTGTGACACGCGATCGGTGGGCACAGAACACGAGTTTGTATCGCATTTACGATATCGAGTTTCGTACCAAAAAAGGAGCATTTGCGGGAAACATTACTCTTTTGCTTTCATCTCAAGAAATCTGCAGCGGAAAGTCATCGTTTG
Source organism: Macrothele yani (assembly GCA_039090855.1). Classification (NCBI taxonomy): domain Eukaryota; kingdom Metazoa; phylum Arthropoda; class Arachnida; order Araneae; family Macrothelidae; genus Macrothele; species Macrothele yani. The sequence continues at coordinate 53,649,448 of CM077017.1, forward strand.
CTAGTGTAGGCCTATGGGGAACATGTCCTATCGGAAACAACATGCAGAGAGTTGTTCTGACGCTTCAAAGCCAACGAATATGACGTGAAGGACAAAGAGCGCCCTGGGCAGCCGAAAAAGTTCGAAGATGGCGCATTGGAGGCGTTATTGGACGAGGATTCATGTCAGATGTTCCACGAGTTGTCTGAAACACTACGGGTCGATGAGTCAACGGCTTGCAAACGTTTAAAGGCAATGGGAATGATCCAGAAGCTCGGAAACTGGATCCCACATGACAAGGCTTTTTTCTCCACGACAACTCTAGACCCCATGTCGCCAAATCCGTTAAGGAACTCTTGCAGGCACTTGGCTGGGACTTCTTACCCCACTCGCCTTATTCCCCGGATATTGCTCCCTCGGACTTCCATTTGTTCCGGTCGCTACAACATGCACGGTCAGAGCAGCACTTCTTTTTGTCGCGGATATCCAAAAATGGCTCGATGAATGGTTCGCCTTGAAAGAACCTGCATTTTCTACCGCAGAATCCATTTGTTACCCCAACGGTGGGAAAGGGTCGTACCTACCAACGGACCCTACTTTGAATACACTATTCTGTACCGTTCTGTGGCAACACACCGGTGTTTGTGTGGCAAAAAACCGCGGGAATTAATTCAAGCACCTAATATAATAACATTTGTCTTAAAGGCTTAACAAATTGATTCAGAGACATCATACAATCAGCTATACATTAATTCAAGTACCCGGTTTCTTACGGTAACACAATATACAATAGCTGGTGCACAAAATCGGGGTTAGAGTAAGGAATATTCGGTGTCACAATGACCAAAATTCCATGCGATATAATATCCGTAGTATCCAATCTCGATACAGAACTTCAAATTCAGATCCTCCGACAGACGGTTGAAATTTAATAGTTAATCAAATCTAAAGTAATCCCGTGAATCGCCCCTATTACCCGAAATTTTCCGCCATACGGATATGAAAATAGTGAGAGCATAATTTTCCCGTTAACATACAAGAGGAATTACGAAGAAGTTTCTGAAAATTCAGAATTTTCCTGGCGTACGAAAAATCCGTGAAATTCAGGTTTTTTAGTCATTTCAAGGGAAAAGTGGTATCAGGAATATGCTTCGTTAATTCACGAAAGAAATAGCTCGTGAATTTCTGAGAAATATTTTACAGTGTAGTCCATACGTTATCATGCTCCTGTCTAAAATTTCACAGATTGAATTTGACTTAAATTTTCCTAACCAGTACCCCTCTGCGTGGACGTTGTTGATTTATCAGTTTCTCCCGAAGTAAAAAGACAAACAAAAGACACGGACATCTTCTTTAGTTGCTCATTAAAACTCGCTTTCTCAAATCATCGCTGTTTTCTCATATAACCTGAGCTTGGTTTTTCTTTCCTCTTTTATTCTAAGTGTATAAACATGTGAAATCTAGCCGAATGGAGCAAGTAAAGAAGCACCGCATCGCACAGATCCACTGGAAAGAATGGTTTAAATCCAGAGTATATCGAGCGGCAGTTTGTAGTAATGCCTGTTGAAGACAATGGCAAGCACCTGAGGGAATTAGCGGGGATGGCTGTTTACCATTGCAAGCTTTTCTTCTGATCCATCGAAACATAACGTCGTCCAGCGTTCTACCCCTAAGGCATCGCACCTCGACTTCTTTTGTCCTCAGTCTAATCCTTCCTAATTTCTATTTTTTATCTGAATAGAAATATTTGGTCCTACTCGGCCACCCCTGTCACATACCCCTTCCACTTTCTTCTCTTCTTCCTCGTTTGGTCTCCAGGCAACAAAAGTATCTTTCTAACGCCTCCATCAGCGCTGCGTTCTTTTATTCATTCGTATTCAAGCAAAATGTTTTCCTCATTGTTATATGTTAAAATTAAGGGGAAATATTTGAGAATTTTTAACGAAAAAAATATTTTTTTGTCCGCAGCTGAAGGGAACATGTAGCTGGGTATCCTGCGACAGCTCAGCTACGCCATTGTTGTGGACTTGGGAATGCCCCTACAGCAACAATCTCAAGCACCGACATTTACGAATGACATCAAACTATCATTTCCGATTGAACCTCTGTTTCCTTCCGTGAATTCACAGTTCGGCCTTTGGAGCAACGCATTGCTGCCTTATATACAGTATTATAGGCCAAAACATTTGTGTATCTCATTATCAAATGCAGTTTCCTTCAATCACATTTTTGTAATAGGGATTTTAACCATTTAATTGGCGGGAACGAATTAATTCCGTTTTAGCAAAATGGGCTGAAATGCTCTGTAACTGATATATTCGCTATTTAAGAAGTGGGCCAAAGCGACAGGAACGAGTGGTATCAGAAAGTGTTTTTTTCCTGTCAGCTTTGTAATTCAAAGTGGTCATTTAGAAGAATGATAGACACAAACCTTTCTGACTGATTACCTGCTGAATGGGCTATAATAATGTCGACGAGACTAAACCAGATAAGAGAAGATGTTTCAGTCATTTGGTTTTAACCGGTGGCGTAATGTTTGTGTCAAGTACGATGAGGAAGCATGACTAACCTTTCCTCATCATCCTTGGGTTATGGGTCAGAGCATAAAGGGGACTAGAAGAAAACGCTTACCGTCTGTCGGAGGTTTACGGTCGGTACTGCTGAGGTGAGAGGGGGAAGGAATTCTTTCGCTGTTGCTTACGTAAAACCCGCAGCTATGCAAACATTTCTTTTTGGGGAGCGCAGAAAATTTTGGGCACCATTTGGTTAACGTATACATCTGCCACCTATATAGGGTTAACGACCACAATAAACAACTCTAACGGGGCGACTGATTATTGTTAGTCGCCCCGTTTCCTAATTTAGAGTCACTGATCCCAGTGAAGAGAAAGCCAGTGCCATAAGAAAAACACACCACCCATGCCTTATCCGGAGCTCGAACCCGGACCCATCTTGAACAAATTATCAGAGACCAGCGCTTAGACCACCTGGCCACCGGGGCGGCTCTTACATTGGTGTCCCATGGCTTCTGGTAAGATAGTGTGCATCACAATTGTGTACGTTCATATCGCCAAAGTGTTTAATTATTCTACATAATAATTACCTGGTTTTAGCTAATTCAGCATCTGGCTATTCATGTTTTCGTAGGGAAGATCCTGTATCGAAATTTTGGAAAACATCAGGTGTTGCGTGAGATCATTAAATACGAAACCAGCCAAGAAAAGAACGATATCGCCCGGTGACATGCAGTTATTTCGATACTCTTGGCGAGTCGTTCTCCAAAAAAACCGATGATGACGTTTTCTCGCTAGGTTTGTGTAATGTAAAACTTTTTTAAAGAAAAACATTTGTACACTTACCGTATTCAGAATTATCAAGATCATATTTGCGTCCTCGTCTGAATTCTAGAATACCCTGGTTGTCCAGATCCTCTTCATCATCACTTTTTCCTTCTTTAATCCACCGTGAAATAAAATTGGCTGGTATTTCAGAACCATCTTTGTCGAGATTCTGATCAGATGGCCTTACAGAATCAGTAACACTGTTTGCTTTTACATTATCTGCAGTCACTTCCTTCACTATAGAATTATCTTCTTCTCTTTTATTGTTACCTCCTGTGAAACTTGGAATTCCTTCATCTATATCATCCGAGTGGCCATCAACGGGGACCCATTCAAGGCCTCCTTCGCTGAACGCAGGGCGTTGGTTCATATCTGAGGAGAGGTCTGTCTCGATCAAAGGAATCTAAACAAGAAAAACGCTATAATTAGGTATGTACGAGAAACTTGTGCACAGGGTGCGAAAATTTATCTGTAAGTTCAGAAGAACATTATACTCGGTCTGCAAGAGCTCAGCAAACTAACATAGAAACAAAATACTTTTCTCAGTGACAGGTAATTACCTCTTCAAAAAACAACATTAATTCGCCATCTTCAGCACCGCTAGAAACAAGTAGCTTGTGGAATGGCCAACAGCTGATTCATATTGTTGTTTTGATTTTGCATAATTAAATCTTCAATTTTAGTTGTTTTTTAATTTTTTAAAAAGAGAAAATCGGACATCTCGCGACTGCATCACCTACCTCATTTGCGAAGTATTGTTTGCTATTTTACAAATAAGACAATATTTCTATTCGTCACATGTGGCTACTTTTCATAATATCTGGTACGTGGAGAAATTCTCTCCCTACAGCAATCGCCTGCATGCCAAAAATTGCCTTTATCTGATTTAAGATAAATTTTAACCTACAGTCCACACAGCCTTTTCATCGAACTATTTGAAATTTCTGGACATTTAGCAAATTCAATTGTTTTCGGTCCAGGCAAGACAGAGAACTTTACTCTGCAATGGCTGACGTAAACCTATTTTAATATTATTCGCATTACTTTCCGTAAGATTTTTTTGGATTCTTGTGACACATTTCACCAAATCAAAACTACAACAGAAACGAAATATTCCCTGTTTTCTGTCGATAGAGATGGAACGAACTTAGCTCACACTTTACATTTCCGAATAGTTAAAATTTTCATTCAATATACTCAGTTAATTTAATGATACATTCAAATATTCAGTTTAAATGATCATACAGGTGTTTAAAAAAATCCGACCTCTGTGGTAGTTTAACTCTTATAATCAGCATTTCGTGATTTCAATCTAAACCACTCGCTTCAGCCACAAATACATCATTTCAATTATCTGACGATCAAACAGAGCGCTACGTACTTCTCAAAACTTTCGTCTTCCGAAGTAAAACAAACTCACTCAAACGTTTCCCCACTCTTCATTGTTTCACTTCAAAATGAAACTTATATTTCTTGAAAGACTGGCCAATTTACAAGGGCAACTTCATGCATTGAGCGTTGTTTCCAATAGTGTATTCCTGAATTGTGACATAAACTTCCAACTTTTTCGTCTTCACAGAGAAACGAATGTTTCCATCAGTTACTCCGTATATCTTATGTTTGACCACGGTGTCTTGGTGCAACGTTACTTTAAACAATTTATGTAATCTGATATCCAAATAGGCAGCTGGTATACACTCCCTATATTACAGTAGCTATTCTACAGATGACCTTTGACTGCCTGCGGTTTCTTTAGCTATCATAAACCATTGTAACATCTTATGGAATGTCCAGTTTATACTGGCTTATGACATAAGATGTTTCACTAATGAGTTATGAATTCAAGGATTATTTAATTGAGTGAATCACGTTTGATCGTCAGCTCACTTCAGGCTGTAGCTGTTTTTTTTATTCGTGTCCAATTGCAATTTCAATATTCGAAATCACATAAACAACATATTCACCTAACTAAGACAAAGAACACAGCTAGCAATTACTACTTAAGAATTTTTATATTTTCCCATCTAGTTGCACACTGAATTGAGTTTAGTATGCTAAGTGTATATCAGAGCATGACGAGTCCAGCGTTGGGCATATTAACAATGTTAACACGTGGTGAATGGTTTGGGCTTCTATGCATTCACATTTGTCCAAGGCAGCATAGAAGATGCAATTAACCATGCATTCCTTGCTTCTCAAATTCTAGTGTACAGACGGTAAAGAAATTTCCAGATTGGCTAGTCTCTTGGACTCCTGGTAGTAATTCTTCAGACGATTCAATTCGCATTCTTATGGTGGTGTCACAGAGCTTGGAAAAGATGTCTCTCCTCATCTTGACTCCCGCATGTTCTGTTAGCATTTCTCTAGATGTAACAGTGTTAAACCGCAGACTATAACCAAAATCTCCCAAAAATTGCAATACATAGCTTGGAAGATAGAAGGACTAAACTTATGGTGTCGTTAAATAAACAAGTGTTGTTTCGTAATGTTTTACCTCCAATGAGGATCTGTAGTCTCATATAGTGTTCTGCATCCAAAGATATGATCAAGCAAATCTCTATAGCCAAATAAAAACCATCACGCAATGATGACTGTGTTACAGGGTTTGGTGCTGAGTTATATCATAGCGCCCTGTGTGAAGGGTTCGTATGATGCTTTGCTTCCAGAGTTTTTTTTTCTGGATCTTAACCCGTATTTTACCCGACTTGAGCAAATTAATAAAATATAAACAAAATATCAATCAAAGTATAAGCTCGTTCTTGCAGTGAGGAAGGTGTTTATTCAGATGTTATGGGGAATGTCTCAAGGCATTGTCCTGATCTTCTTTCCTCTATTATCATCAACAAACTGATCGCCTTTTTTTCCCTTCGGCCAATGTTCACTTCCTACCTTCTCATTCTCCGTCGATTCTCAGCTTTTTTCCCCAATTCCCACCGACGGAACAGATTTCACACCTCCTCTCTCCACTCCTTACTACCAAATCATTTACAACCGAGTGCAGTCCACGCTTTCCTCTAACACCAGAGTTCCCCACTCTCCGAAAAGAACGGACACTCCTTGAAAATGCCTTCTCCTCCCTGCCTTCTCCTTGTCACCCCTCACAGATCATTATTCCAGTTCCCTTTTGCTCTTAGAAGGGACAGAAGTTCCTTAATTAGCTTTTCAGTCACCTCTCGCACATCCACGAAAACAGTAAATCTAACATCCCCTGATTAGAAGTGACGCGTGAGAAAGAGAGTACTTTGACTGTGCTCATCAAAATGGAGGGAAAAGTGCTTACAATTTGCTATCCTAAAACGGTTACTTAGCTTCACTTCTGATAAATATGGACGTTCAGGTTACAATATCTCCCCTCCAAAATAAAAATGAGGATGGCTCAGACAGCTTCATTTTTGGCTATAGTACCTAAAATAAATAAGTGGAATCAGGACAAGCTTGTGACCATACAAAATTGGGCGGGTAATTCTACATGATTTTGAAGTGTGTGACGTGCCTGCACCACAGGATGCACATGAGATAAAGGCAGATAGCAGCGAGAGCATTCGTTCGCGTAGCTGAGTTGGGAGAGCGACTTATCCCGCAATGAGGGGACGCAGATTCGATGCCCGGTGTGGACAAAAATGACGGAGAAATTTACTTCGTTATAAGTGGTACCTGCATGCTAAGGTTTACATACAGTAATTCTCACTGATTCCATTGGTAAACATATTTACATACACTTTACGATGATGACCTGATGGCAGAGTAATTTAAAACATAGTTCGCGAAAAAATTGACGAAATATTTCTAGTATGTACGTCGAAATGTAACTATCATGATGGGTTCCAGAAAATGTTCTGATATTACATATATACAAACATGGTTACTAATGACATATCTCCTGAAAAACACGTGTACAGATACCTACTACAAACAATACTTCCCACTTGGTATTGCGCTTTTATCGTTATCCACATTTTGCTTCATTCCTACATTACAATTTTACTACTGATCTCTACAAAAAGATATTTAACTTCACGCTGCAATTAATTCTCAAATTCTTACTACTTTACAATACCATTCTTGTCCAGTTTGTATTAACCCATGTTTTAGAGTTTTAAAGCTGCTCTACGCTGAAAATTTCCGAAAAACGTATGATCAAATTATGCATACATTCTCTATCAGTTGAAATATGGAATGCAAGAAAAGCTAAGTTTTGACATTGCTGATAAGTTGTCGATTAACACTTGTATAATTTTCAAAAAAATTTAAATACACTTACACTGCAATTTTTTTACACATTAAAATTAATTGAATACACTAATATTATACACACTAAACAAGTTAAAATAATTGATACTGCAAATAGTCTTTGTATTTCTTCAGTATTTCGAATGATTTCGATTAATGTTCAATAATATCATGGATGATCATAGTCCATAGATACCAACTAAAATGAAATAGTGTAAATTAATGTCCATGGAGGCACATAAAAATTATTTTATCGTAGATCATCAATTTGTTGCACAAAAATTTAAATTGTCTTTGGTGAAATGTTCATGTAAGCACACATAATGCTCGTATGTACATATATCATAAATTGAGAATTATTAATTAATCAAACAGTGGATCTCAGGAATGGTGGAAAGTAACTCATCATTTCAAAAATAATGTCTACGGTGCCGCACAAATTGTTCGATAGCATAAATATATCATACAGCGTTCACTATATGGCATTAAAAACCCGTGTGCTGTGAATAGTTTATCACGAAAATGCAAATAATCATAAAACACATTGCAAGCACGTTCTTTGCAGTTGTTGACTCAGCCGATTGGAAAGTTTCGCTGAAGATCACTGAAGAATTACACGCGTTGCCTATTGATGTGTCGCCCTCTGCCGAAGATATCACGTTCTCTGAGATCGTATACACGGTTTGCAGGTTCCATATCGATGACGACATGGTCTTGTCGATTTTCATTCTTCGCTTGTGGAAGTTGATAATTAACACCTGCCGACGCTGCGGTTGCTTCAGGCATATCCCAGCGCTCGTATGGAAAATCTCTGTCATGTACCACTGGAGTATTCTTCTGCGTTTGGGGAACTTCTGGTGTTACATCTGTCTGCCTGGGTATTGTTGTAGGGCATATACACTGAAGAGCAATTGAATTAGAGACAGCTGGCGTTATGCAAATGTGGCGCTGTGGGCGGCCCTGCAAACGGAAACGACATAACGTATGCAGCGATCCGACAATATAAGGAGTGATGCGACGGGAATCAGTAAGAGTCGGACGCAGTATGGGTAAGACGAATGATCTAAGTGCATTTGATCGTGGGCAAATTGTCGGGTCCCGACGAATGGGTCACTCCATCTCGGAAGTCGTGCAGGCACTGGTATTTACACGAGCCACTGTGTCGCGGGTGCACCGTGAGTACATCGAATCCGGTAAAACCATCCCTGCAAAGGCCAACTGCCGTGGACAACAGCATGTGGATGAGCGGGGGCATCGTCGGCTAACTCGAACTGTAACAGCGGATAGACGGGTCACAGTGCAAGAAATCACTCGGCAATTAAACGCTGCTGCACAAAAACGTGTAAATAGCCACACCATCCAGAACCATCTGCTCGCTATGGGGTACAGAAGCCATCGTCCCACGAGGTTTACCGCAGCTGACCGCACATCACAAGGTGCAAAGGTTATCATGGGCGTGGGAACATCGCCACTGGACCCTAGACATGTGGGAAAATGTTGCCTGGACTGATGACTCGAGATTCACGTTGGTACATGCGGATGGCAGGATACGAGTACGGCGCAAACCACATGAAGCGATGGATCCTCCTTGCCAGCAGGGTGCTCTTCAAGCTGGTGGGGGTGACATTTTCGTCTGGGGACTGTTTACGTGGACTAAAATGGGACCCCTGGTACGTGTGACATCGTCCCTCACAGGTCAACGTAATCGGGATATCCTGGATGACCATTTGCTCCCATTTCTGCGTCTTCAACATCCCACTGGAGACCTCATCCTGCAACAAGAAAATGCACCGTGCCATCGCTCCCGAATTGTATCCAAATGGTTAGATGAACACTCCACCAACGTGACCTTGCTTCCTTGGCCAGCTAGGTCACCTGATCACAATCCTATCGAGCACATCTGGGATACCATCGAGAGAGATGTTCGAGGCTCTGACCCCTCCATCAAATCTTCGTGAACTGTGAGAGCTTGTTCAGGGGTCGTGAATTCGTATGGCTTCCCAACGCTTCCGGTGTCTTGTCGAGTCCATGCCGAGACGAATCGCCGCCGTCATCAGGGGGAAAGGTGGTGCTACGCGTTACTAGACAGGTATCTCTAATTCAATTGCTCTTCAGTGTATGCAGCCAATCAAAATGAGCCATTGCGGTCTTCGGATTGCTTACCAACCGCAGATTCGAATTCACGTTGCTCATTATGCTCGTAATGCAGTGTGGACCCTCCGAAAAATACGCAAATTTCTTTCTCTGCTCTACCTCCATCTTCGGGGTATAAAGGAATACCAGTTGCCCGACTTTAAAATCTTTGGAAACCGATGTCTTCATCCCGTGAGTTTCCTGTTTTTCGGAGGCATTTTTTATTCTCTCACTCATCACTCGGTGAACTGCAGCTATTGTATCCGAAATATGCTCAACATAATATTCTGTGAAAAAATAGGTTTGCCTCGTTCTATGCGAAAACAAGATATACGGTGAAACCAAATCTCTGGCGAGAAATAAAAATGCAGGAGTGTACCTGGTCGTAGCGTGGACAGCGTTGCGGTAAGCGGATCAGGTGAATGGAATCAGCTTACACCACTTTGTGTGATTGCTATTTATAAAATGGCCAAGCATGGATGCAAGGACACTATGGAATCGTTCAATTAACCCAATGGTCTGCGCATGGAAGCTCCAAGTATGTAAATACTTAATTCTTCATTTTTTCACAAAGTTGCTTCATAGTTCCGGAGAGAAAGTTGACACCCCTATCACTAACCATGAATTCAGGCACACCAAACAAACAAAACACTTCCTCGAGTAAATTTTTGCGATAGTTTGAGCTTTTTGGTCCGGCATTGGATAGGCTAATGGATATTTAGCAAATGCATCTTGGATGGTGAGACAATACATATTTCCTTCGTCGCTCCGCCTTAGAGGCCATAAAACATCTATATGCAGCCTCTCCCATGGACGGCTTGTTGTCGGCATTCGCTGCAACGGTGCCTTTTGTGATACCTTGTATCCCCTTCGTGCCAAGCATTGATGACAAGAAGCTACAAAATTCTGAATGTCCGCATACATGTTATTAAAAAAGCAATGCTCTCTGTTTCGATGTAGAATTTTCTCAAATGCCAAATCGCAGTTTGTAAATAAAGGTTAATGCATTGTTTCCATTACTTGTCCAATTAGAGATTTGCGCATCCTGCGGCCGATTGTCTGGTTTCAGCAACACAATGCGCCGCTCCGCCCGTCCGTACCCACCCAAGTATAGCTAGAGTAGCATTCATCTGAATTTGGAACGATCCAATGGGCCCGAAGGACACGGGAATCAAACCCTGTGGAAAGTTTCTTGAATGCCGTGGAGTTTAACATCAGATCATTGGATCCTGGACCACCGTGCATCCTGCGGCCGATTGTCTGGTTTCAGCAACACAATACGCCGCTCCACCCGTCCGTACCCACTCAAGTATAGCTAGAGTAGCATTCATCTGAATTTGGAACCATCCAATGAGCCCGAAGGACACGGGATTCAAACCCTGTGGAACATCTCTTGAATGTCGTAGAGTTTAACAACAGATCATTGGATCCTAGACCGCCGTGCATCCTGCTGCCGATTGTCTGGTTTCACAACCCAATGTGCCGCTCCACCCGTCTATAGCCACCCACGTATAGCACGAGTAGCATTCATCTGAGTTTATAACCATCCAGTGGGCCTCAAGGACACGGGATTTAAACCCTGTGGAAGGTCTCTTGGATGCCATGGAGTTGAACATCAGATCATTGGATCCTGGACCGACATCTCGGGTGGTGTTGTAGAAAAATCTGCAACAGGCGTGGCTAGCATGGTCCCCTGGTGGAATCGATGCCTCGACATGTACAGGCTGCTATTGGAGCTAGAGGCGAACCAACACGCTATTAGGTAGGTATCTCTAATGCATTGTACGAGTATATAATTTTTAATACATTAACATACGTTGCGTATGTGTGACTAAGGGTTGTCACGATCTATTCGAAATGCTCAAAAGCCTACAGAACTAATTTGCTTTGGGAGAAGGTGACCTAAATAATTTTTCTCCAAAGGGCCTCACAGTTTTGCGCTAGGCAACTGGTTATTCTTATCAAATTTATAATACACTGCTGGACAATTGCTAAGGACGGATCATAAACGGCTATATAGCGCATAAAAAAGTAAGTGTGGTTGGATGCCAAGTGAAACAAAATAATGTCAGAATGCCAGGACATTACAAGAAAGACAATTTATTGTGCTCTGAAATCCAGAAGGCTTTGGAACGTGTTCAAGTGACAAACAGGCCATTTTGTGCAGAATACGTAAACGTGAAGAAAATGCAAATACCGTCCGCAGGTGTTCCGGAGTAAGATGTCAATACGGGATATGGCCACCATGGAGGACGATGCAAATTCCACACGTCGTGTCATGCTTTGCACAACATTATCAAGCAGCTGTTGGGGTAATGTATCCCATTCCTCTGTCAGTGCACGGATCAGGGTGTCCTTGTTTATTGGAGGCCATTGGCGACCAGCAAGACTCATCACCAAAGCATCCCACACATTTTCAATGGGATTCAGATCTGAAAAACGTGCTGGCCATACGAGGCGTTGAATATCCTCGCTCTCAAGACACTCCTGGAAAGCGACTGTTCGATGACATGTTGCGTTGTCGTCCATGAAAATGAATCTATCACCGACAGCACCACGGAACATGCGAACATGAGGTAGCAGAACATCATTAATGTATCGTTGGCCAGTCATAGTCCCGATTGGAAGCACATAGAGGGACGTACGGCCATTGATCATGATTCCAGCCCATACCATGACACTACATGTTGGATATCGGTCCCTTTCCTGTATATTTGCTGGACAATATGCAGCACCACTATCACGCCAGATCAGTTGTCGTCGACAATCAGACGATAGACTGTATCTACTCTCATCTGAGAAGAGGACAGCAGACCAGTCGTTATCAGTCCAATTGCGATGTTGATGGCACCATTGCAAACGGGAGGTACGGTAACGTCTGGACAATGGGATGCACACAACAGGACGGCGGGCGTATAGTCCTTCTTCATGCAAACACGTCTGGCGACAGTTTTTCGGGAGATCCGCTTGCCAGTAGCAGCCATAAACTGATTTGCTACCTCACTAGCTGTGCTGCGCCGGTGTATTTTTGTTCATAGCTCTATGTACCGATCTTCTGCAGGTGTCGTAGTGGGAACACGACCTCCCCCGTGGCGTTTGCTACACTCTCCATTTGTTTGAAATGATTTCCAAAGCCTTGAAACAACACTGTGGCTGACGTCGAACTCCCTGGCAACATCTGCTATTTTTCGCCCTTCTTCAATCTTGCCAATAATACGGCCACGCGTACAATCATCTAGGTGATGTCGGGAAGACATACTGAAAATTGCAAGTTCGTCAATTGAATCTTTTCCTTTCCACTTTGCGTTTGAACAACAACGGTCAATACGCGTCAAATCCTTTATATCTCTTATCAGCGCTATGACGTCACGAACAAGTTCGGCAATCCAAAATTTGCATGCGCACAACACGTCTTACTGTATCCCGCACTTATGCTAATTTCCACATTTTCCTGCCTTCCATTTTATAGTTGCTATTGTTGCTATTGTCATCCGTCCTTAGCAATTGTCTGGCAGTGTAACTAGCCCCCAGAAATATTGAGGACCGTAATCCATAGGTTTGTAGCAGAATGAAGTCTCACACGGTACTGAAATACAATCCTTTAGAAAAAGAGGCTAACAAATGAGAGTTAATTAAAACTTCAGAATCTCCTCTTTTTTTACTTTAGACTTGATAATCCTGTTGGTTCACTGCATGCGTAAGAAAATAAGTTTAAAAAAATAATTCAACAATGCAGCTGACGTTCGTTTGTTTCAGCACATTTCATAACCTACCTCTTTAAATTAAACACCATTTACACGGCTCGGAATTTAAACTTCCGCAACTAGAAGGAGCCGGTGTATTGCCATGCAAATCGATAGGTGCGTTCGGGCATATGGGATATGCATAACATTCGAGTATGCAACCAATCGCGTGAGATGGGCGAGATATAAAAGGGAAAACACGGGCCGAAAACGCTATGCCATGTACCGTGCTCCACGTCGTACAGAACAAAGCAACAGAGTATCGAGGGTATCTACAACGTATCCAAAGACCGAATATGCCTCGTAAACCTCGTCGCCAATCTTATCACTAGCAGGACGCATTTGGAAGAGGAAGAACGTGGGATACGATTTGGCGAATCGACCAATCAATTCCACGGAGGCCTAGCTACCCGGAAGATACATCTGGATGTCAAAACAGTTGGACGTTCTTGGCGATAGTGGTTAAAAAAGTCATCCCAGTCACCGTAGTGAAACCAGTGCAGTCAGGAGGACATCATATCGTATAGATCGGGCATACTCGTGTTCCGGTAATGGTGGAGCCACAAGCTACTGCATAGGGCATTCGACGGTCTGCAGATGCGACTATGGGCATCCACGTCACGACTCGGACGGTTAACCGACATTTGGAGGTGGCAGGTCTGCGTTTTCGACAGCCATTGTTCAGAATGCCATTCACAGTAGGGCAACGCAGAGTCGATTTGAGTTGTGTCGTAACAGAGCTGCGTGGCTACAGGAATGGCACCATGTCGTGTTCAGCGATACGTCCTGATTCTGCCTCACTGCAGACGATCGTTGGGTCCGCTTCTGGCGACGACATGGCCACAGGGAGGATACAGCTGTTATTTGCGCCCAACACACTGTTCGCCAACCAGGCATCCTCGTATGGAGTGACATTATTTATGAAAGCCGGTCACACTACTGCGCATAATGGCCGTTGATGCCGTTTTACACCCCATGTTGTTGTCATTTCTGAGTGGTATCCCGGAGGCCGTTTTCCAGCAAAATGAAGCTCAGCCGCACACAACCAGTATTTTTCATGCGTGCCTACAAGAACTGCATATGCTTCCATGGAAAACAAGGTCTATTGCCTATTAGCCATCGTGCTTGTAAGCTTCACATCGGTAGTCCGGGAATGCCACTGAACTGTGTGACAAGGTAAATATTGCGTGGTGTTAGATACCCCCAGGAAACCATTAGAGGGTTATATCACTCCGTGCTACGCCGTGTATTTGGTTGTAACTACCTGATCTACAATGTTTTGAGTACACATTTTTAATGTGATACAAAGGAATGAGAAGCAGGCGCTCAATCAACCAAACAACTCTTTTTAGAGCTTAGTTCGTGTTCTGAAGCCACATTTTCTGACATTGCACGTCCCCAAGCTCTGGCGACCTTGTCGTGGTCGGGGGGGGCGCTCATTCTTAAGGAAAGGTCTAACACCAGATCCACACTAGAGCATTCTCGCTCGGATTCTTTGTTTGAAAACGAAGAACCGCCCACGACAGCAGAAACAGAGACAGTAAACGATCTGTTCGAGGAGGTAAATGACATCTTATACAGCTAGACCTATAGGGTCAACAGCTCAGGAAAAGGGGTGATACGAGGAGTACTTAGCCGTATTCAATGAGCCTAAACCAAACTGCTCTTGGAGAACAGTTATCTGAAAGACAAATTTGATGAGAGAGAATCAAGGTCTGCAACAGCGCAGCCATCCTATGCCGAGACTGCCAAAAGAGGTTTTAAATCGGAAAGCGACAAAAGGCCGCCAACGTGACATTCCCTTTTAGTTGACCCGAAAGACAAAGAAAACACTTCCGCAGAAATAAAGCAGACAGTTCTAGCCGAACTAGACCCAGGCAAACTGGGAATGGCAGTTAAAAATGTGAGAAAAGTGAACAAGGGAAGTGTGGTGATTGAATGCGCGAAAACATTCGAAGAAGTAATGAGCCTTGAAAATGCTTATGGAAAGAATGAGCATCTCCAACGTTTAGTTGAAATTAGACGACCAGCGAAAAAGCCGCCAAGGTTGATCATCTACGGACAGGACAGCGATACAGAAAAGGAGGATATTGAATACGATGTCAGACTGCAAAACAATATAAAAGAGCCAGATAAATGTGTGGTGCTCTTCCCAATCAAGAGAAAATAAAACAGGGTCCATTGGGTGATTTACGTTTCCCCAGTGGACTTAATAACACTAACCAAAATAGGCAAACTGAACCACTCGTGAAGGATCCACCCCCTCCGTGAATTCATACGTGAAACCCGCTGTTTCAAATGTAACGGGTTTGACGACTACAAGGCCAAATGCTCCGAAGTATTTGAGAGCTGTGCACGCTGCGGGTTAACGGGGAATAAGCATTGGAGATGTGAAAATGAGGCCAAATGCCCAAACTACAGCACGGCGAATTCAAGATTAAAACTGGAAATTGATACTAAGCACTCGAGCTTAGATGCAGATCGTCCCAACCTTAAAAGAGAACTGGAAATCCAACGTAATTGAGTGAACTACGGATGAGACCCAACAGCTGGAAACAACAGCGCCTTACAACGAAGATGGTGGCAAAACAACAACGCGCGTCCAAGCGTGAAATGGAGAAAAGCGAAGAGCATCCGGAAGTAGTTGAAAAAGCCAGATAGGCTGATGGTATTAACTCGGGAGTGCGTTCCCTTCGGGATTTTACTGGCGCAAAATATCTGTGCGCCTTTGTTTCTGCGAAAATGTAATACATTGCAAACGAGTGTTAAAACTTTGAAACGTGTTTTTGCAATAATATCTGAGAATGTATTAAAGGCCCTTCGCGCCTACCAATCTCCCAAAAGATCACGGTCGTCTCGTAAGACTCCCACTCACACCACCCGACCACGGATCCAAAACTGTGGCTCCTTCACCTCGAGTATTACCGCTGCGTTTACCACAGTAAAAGAGCCAAGAGAGATTGATTAAGCCCTGTTGTGTCAGCATTTTGACTGTACAGGTTAATGATTCTCATGCTTACTTCAGAAGTTAAATCATATGCTATCCACCCCATATTTAGTGTCTGTGGGGATTTCCAACTCATTTGTTTACTCTTTCTGGGTGCCGCAATTTCAATACCGAGCAGTGTACACCAATGAGCCATTATATTATGGCTATCCCCATCCTTGAGAAATGAGCGCGCATGGAGACCGAACGGTGGGGCAGGTGAAGTTCACAGAGCAGTATATATATATACAACCCGAGGACCGGCTTTCGGTTAGTAGAATGTTCGGAGTCAGAATGGGAAAAGCTGCCCATTTTATCGGAGTTTGGTTAAGGACAAATTGTGATGGCTCCACGCCTTGGAACTTCGATCTAGGAAACGGCACGACTTGTGGGTTGTTCACGTGCCTCTGTATCGATTACGTATCCAAAGTGGTGCACAGATGGCCAAACGGCGAACTGTCGTCACGCCGTGTGTCGTCCGCACCTCATTGAGGCCAGAAGGGAGCGGAGACTGTCACGCATTGTTCACAGCCACCGCAGGGCCACAGTTCGACAAATAACCCGCAGCTACAACAGTGGTGAACAGGACAATGTGTCACAGCACACAATTTATCGTAGCCTTCTGCGCATGGGCCTGCGTAGCCGAAGACCCAGCCGGGTCTCCATTTTCACTGCACGTCATCGACAACAACGCATGAAATTGGCCCAAGATCATCGAAATTGGAAGAAAGTGGCTTGGCCGGACGAATCAAGATTCCTGGTGCATCACGTAGACGGCAGAGCGCGGATATGCCGATTACCAACGAAGGCTATGGCAGCTGGATACACTGTTGGGCGGAAGCATGCTCAAGGCGGAGGTGTTATGCTGTGGGCGATGTTTTCTTGGGACATTTTAGGCCCCATTATCCCAATAGCACAATCTCTGACAGCTGTCAGGTATCTGAACAGCGTTGAATATCAAGTTCACTTATTCATGATAACTGCGTTCCCTGCGAGTGATGGGCATTACCAACAGGATAATGCGCCATGGCACACTGCCAGAATCGTCAAGGAGTGGTTCGAGGAACATGCTAGTGACTTTTTTTCTGTTAATACCCTTGCCTTCAAATTCACCTGACCTGAACCCAATCGGACATTCGTGGTTCCACTTGGAATAGCAGGTTGGCGCTGAATCCCCACCACCCCAAAATGTACGGGAACTGGAGGACCTGCTGTTGAGATTATGGTACCAGATACCCCAAGATACCTATCGCCACCTCATCGAATCGATACCTCGGCGAGTGGCCGGGTTTTTGCAGACTAAAGGGGGTACTATAGCTTATTAGTTTGGTGGTCATAATGTACTAGCTCATCGGTGTATACCATCAGTGTTATTAGCAACATTTATTTATACCTCACGTCTACTTTTAAAGCAAGACACTCGGTAGTCTTTGACCTAAACTTGGTTAATCTCGGCGCAGTTGACCTAAATTTCAGGTGGTAAATATGTTCCGTTCTTAGTGACACTAGTTTACCAAATTACCAAAAGGAGAAAGGTAACAACATCCAATTACAAAAAAGAGAAAGCGAACAGCATCCATAAGCAAAGCTCTACAGCTATTACTCCAAGTGCAGATATAAATGTAATTTACATTGACTGCAATGTATATTTTTGACATAAATGTTGTAAGATAAATCGCATACCACAAAAGTCCTTTACAAATAACTCATATCTGAAAAATATGAGTGCCCAAACGTAAATGCTGGAGCTCTCTACTTGGTGGTTGATATCCTCAGGGTCAGAAGCAACCTTACACCTGATTTAAAACTGTTCTTAGCTTTCTAATACCAAATTTTACTCTTGCGGCAAACAAACATCCCAACAAATTGACAAACAACAATTAGCCCGCTTTCTTGGGATATCAATGTCGAATATGGTTGCATATTTTGAATGATTTTTCACTTCTTAATTGATTTATTAAACAAAGATAATATTATTGAATAAATAATATTATGATTATCTTTATCGTCGGCATTGAATGTGATATTTCATAACTAAGGTTTGCAAATTATACCAATTGTACGTATAAACTCAAATGTGGGAAATTTTATGTAATCTGGATCTCTGGTAGCTAGCTGCGTGAAACCATACCAATGGCGACATGTTGACTCGACAACTCTACAGCATAATATGAATTGCAAAGTTTAATACACTTGTCCCCCACATTTTAAACATAGTGTAGCTTTGAATTGACTCTAATGAATAAAATGACATCATTCTTGTTGGAATGCAAACATATATTTTTTATGCCTTACTTCATACACCGAAGAGCCAAAACATTATGACCAGTGCTTCTTTGTGGAAACCGGAGCAACTGCAGGTAAACGGTGACACGTGTGGTCATAAAACGCTGTAAATAGTACCTGATTCTGAGCTCTGTAAATCAGTCTTATTCTTGTACTTCAGATGGGAAAGGCAGCTGACTTAAGTGAGTTTGACAAAGACCACATTGTAATGGCCAGAAGACTAGGTCAGATCGTTTCCGAGACGGCACGGTTTGTAGGGTTCCCATGGTTAGCCGTGGTTAGTACTTTCAAAAAATTGAAAAAAATCATGAACCGCCGATAAGATGTGGGCCGACCCTGTCTCATCAATGCTAGAGGTGAGCAAAGGTTGTCCTGTACGGTACAAGCTAACAAAAGCGTGGAGCAACTCGCCCTAAATTTGAATGCTGGTGACAAGAGTAATGTGGCACGAAGAACAATACATCGAACCCTGCTGAAAAGGGCGCTGCGTAGCCGCAGGCCGCTCCGAGTGACCATACTGACCTCGGTTCGCTGTCGAAAACGCCTATAATGGGCACAAGAGCATAAAATCTGGACCTTAAATGATTGGAAGAAGGTCGTCTGGTCCGATGTATCTCGTTTCCTGTTACATCTTGTGGACTGGCGGGTACGTGTACGTCGTTTACATGGGAAAGTGTTGACACCAGGATGCATAGTGGGAGGAAGATAAGCCACTGGAGAAAGTGTAATGCTTTGGGCAATGTTCTGCTCGGAAATCCTGGGTCCAGTCATTCGTGTGTAGAAAACTATGACGTCTACCACCTACTTAAACATAACTGTGGACCAGGTACATCCTTTCATGGAAACGGTACTCTCCTCTAGTAGTGCCCCCATTCAGACCAATTATGCGCCCTGCCGCACTGCCCGGATTGTTTGAGAAGGTTTGCGGACCATGAGAAAGACTTCCAGGTATTGTCCTGGTCTCCAAATTCCCCTGACATCAATCCAATCGAGCATATGTTGTTTGTGTTGGAACAGCCAATCCGATCTGCAGCGGCTCAACCACGTAACTTACAAGAGTTAAAAATCTGCTGGTAACGTTTTGGTACCTGATACCACAAGATGCCTTTAGAAATCGTGTAGCCTCCAAGCCTTGCTGAGGTAGAACTGTTTAGGGGGCATGCAGAGGACCAACATCGGTTTAGGCAAGTTATGTTTTGGCTCTCCGGTGCAGTTACTTTTTATCTACTATGTTCTTTTTAACTTTTTAGCCACGTCTCAGAAGTTTGGAAAGCTATTTCGGTTAAATGATTATCTTCACTATTCCTTACCAAAATTATTAGTAGTAAAATTATGAATGAGTTGCCAGGAAACTTTACTCAGTTCCTAAGACTAAAGGAAACAGTTGTCTCTTCGCATTAATTCAAGTTCCCATATCCTGTAGATTCTAACGAATTGCAAGTACTAATATTTATAATAGGCATTGCATGCTGGCTAATAGTTTGTTTAATCTGAGAATGATGGTCAAATTACCTCATTATAGAGCTGTTTGGGTGGCATGCAGAGGACCAACATCGTTTTAGGCAAGATATGTTTTGGATCTCCGGTGCAGTTACTTTTTATCTATGTTCTTTTTAAATTTTTAGCCACGTCTCAGAAGTTTGGAAAGCTATTTCGGTTAAATGATTGTCTTCACTATTCCTTACCAAAATTATTAGTAGTAAAATTATGAATGAGTTGCCAAGAAACTTTACTCAGTTCCTAAGACTAAAGGAAACATTTGCCTCTTTGCATTAATTCAAGTTCCCATATCCAGTAGATTCTAACGAAATACAAGTATTAATATTTATAATAGGCATTGCATGCTGGCTAACAGTTTGTTTAATCTGAGAATGATGGTAAAATTACCTCATTATCTTTCTCGGGAATTGATTCATCTTCGTTTCCGTCAAGGAGTGCTCGAATTCTTCTGTCTATTTCGAGCATGTAGCGAAAAACAACGTCCTGGTTTCGATCATCATGTCCAAATCTTTTTAAAAATTTGCTTTTCATATTTCCGTATTTGAACGCGGTGTCTTCTTCATCATCGTCTTTACCACTTTCTTCCACCACGTTCGGAGGAGAAAAGTACTCAGCTGCATAAATTGAGTTGACGTCATCAACATCAATATCATCTTCTTCATCATCATCACCAGCACTATTTTCACTGTTTGGTGTAAACCTTCAGTTCATTAAAAAAAACGGGTAAATTCAAAATGAGGCTCAGAAAGAAAATAATATGCATAATATTGTCACAACACTTAATGCATGGTAAAACAGTTTACGTATTTTAAAAAATAATCGGAAGTTTATAGTTATAATCAACGTCTTTTTCACAAAATACACGGAGTTCTCATTTTATTTAAAAAAGCTGCCATAGCACACTTACAGTAGTATTTTTGATTTACTTCCAAAGAAACAAATGAATTGGTCATTTGTCTAAATCATCGGTATTTATCGTCGAGTGTTGGTCAAATACAAAAACATCTTGAAACGTCGAGATGACTTTTGAATTTGATGTAACCCGTTTTTGAATGCAGTTTTAGTCGTGGACAAAATATTTCGGTTACCGAAAGGTTGATTCAAAACTCAGATGTGAATTCTAAAAGCTTAGAACTTCAAGATGAATTTTGATTTTGATGTATCACGTTTCTGAATGAAGTTTTCATCGGGGACACAAAAGCTCGGTTACAGAAGGCTTGATTCAAAATTCAGGAGTGTCTGCATAAAGATGTTTTAAGATTTCCGACGTCTGGAAAAGCTACATGATATCCACATGCAGAACCGGCGCGACTAGGATACGGGAGCTTCGACGCACCAGGGCGGCACTCCTTAGCGGGCGGCATTTTTTTTTTTTTATAAATAATTAAAGGAGAGAGAATGAAAAGTAGAAAGAAGGAAAAGAAAGATGATGACGAGAAGAAAAAATGATGTAAAATACTAAAAAATAAAAATAAATAAATAAAAACAATAATTCAAATTTAATTATGCAGTGTTGGCAGGTCCTTTTATTATTCGATTAGATAATATTGCTTCAGTCCGCCTGGGTTCAGCAAGAAAAAAAAAAAAAAAAAAACCGATGGCGACAAAGATCTGGCGTGCCAACTTTGACGAGAGAAGCTTTAGTGGGTCACGTGAGTGCAGTGCGTAAGCCCCATCTCAAGCTGTCTCGCTCTTGGAGTAGTGGGTACTCGGGAACTCAGTAGTGAAGTTGTTTATCCTGTATCATGTTTGTTCCTCCTGTGTAACATCATGTACTTAGTGAATGTCAATGCAGTATGTAGAGAAAGTGTAATTTAATTTTATGTTAGTAAACTTCATCGTGTGAAAATGCTGTCAGCAGTCAGCTATTTCTTTGTGTGCAAAGCAGCGTGCTTAGATACATGACTGTGAGCTTCAAACAAGTACACAGACATATTGATACTACGACGGTCAACCTACAATTTTTGGTTTGTCAATAAGTGTGATCTCAAGAAGATTTATGGTAAGAGTGATCTAGCGCACAAGTATTAAAAGCTTTATGTTAAGCGTGATCTAGTTCACAGCTCATTAAAAGCACCAATTTAAAATGCAGTGTTGACAGGCCTTTTTTTAGCACGTCTTTTGTAGAAAAAGATCGTGCTTGTGTTATCGGTTTGTCCGTCGTCTGTAGATACGATATCTCTGCAACTAATAGTGCGATTTGAAAAATTATTTTTTGCGTTAGGAAGTTTGAAATGTGCGAATGGAATGATGATCTGTATTTCGTGTCTTTTTTACGATGCAAAATTTCGCCGCCAGAGGGCGTAAATGCAGATGATATCGAATTCAAAACCCATTCTAATCTATATATTTTCTTCTAAACATCCATTTGAAAAAATTATTTTACTTTTCGATTTCATTCAAGTCGAAGACTATTTTAGGCATAGTCATTTTTCTAAGTTAAGCATATATTCTCCGCTAGGGGGCGTAAAAGTAAATTGCTTTTCTCCAGATATCTCAGCTCCTAAAACTCCGATTTGAAAAATGTGTCCTTCAGTGAATACAGCTCGTGATGGGAAATATTTTGCATATAATTTAAAATTTTTGGTATAAAATGGTTTGGTCACCACGGGGCGCAAGTGTTGATTTCTGCTTCTAAGGTATTTGCAGCAAAATCTGAGCTTCTAAAATCTCGATTGAAAAAATTATTTCGTAGACAAAGCTTTCCGGAATATTTTCTTCTTAAATAATGTATGGTTTCTCCGCCAGGGGCGAAGATGTATGTCTTGTTTTTGTCAATATCTCTACTTTTAATGATGCGATTTGAAAAATTTCTTTGTTGGGCAAAGTTTCCGGTGCGACATGTTTCTAATATAATTTCAAAATTTTAAAATAATTCGTTGACTTTCCACTAGGGGAAGTTAAGGTAAATTGCACTTTCCCCGATATCTCTGCTTCTAAAACTCCGATTTGAAAAATTCCTCCAGAACCACACACAGCTCCTAGTGGGAAATTTTTTTATTGTAATTCTAATTTTTTTATAAAATATGGTTTGGCCACCAGGGGGCGTAAGTGTTAAATTTCTGCTTCGTAGGTATTTGCAGCAAAATCTCAGCTTCTAAAAGCCCGATCAAAGAAATTCTTTTGTGGACCGATACCGCACCTGTCGATAAACATTGGATAACATTTTCATCTTAAAACAATGCATGGTTTCTGCACCAGAGGGCGTAGATGTCTATCTTATTTCTGTCAATATCTCTGCCTCTAAACGTCGGATTTGAAAAATTCCTTCTTTGTTAGATAGCGTATCCGGTGCAAAATGTTTCTCACATAAGTTCAAAATTTTTAAGTAATGTATAGACTTTCAGTTTTCCTCAATATCTCTGCTTCAAAAACTCCGATTTGAAAAATTCTTTCTGCACCGGATGCAGCTCCTGATAGAATATTCTCAGCATAATAATTTCTAATATTTGATAAATAATGGTTTGGCCACCAGGGGGCGTAAAAGTTAATTTCTGCGTCTGATGAATTCGCAGTAAAATCTAAACTCCTGAAAACTCGACTGAAAAAATTATTTCGTGGACCAATATCACTCACATCGAAAAACCTTTTGAAAATACTTTCTTTTTAAAATAATGCATGTTTTTTTCCGCGGAGGGGGGGGGGTAGATGCATATCTTATATTTGTCGATATATCTGCTTCTAAGAGCCCGATTTGAAAACAATTCTTTGTTGGAGAGCTTTTCCGCAGCGAAATTTTTCTCATATAAATTCAAATTTTTCTTCATCCACAAGTCTGCCAGCAGAGTGCGTAAGTTGACGTTTCCGTTTATAGCAATATCCGCTGGATTAAAAACCCGACTGAATTTATTTTTTTTGGTCAGATACTACTCTTTTTCCATACCGGTTCCATTGATTTTGAATACCTTTGATAAATTTAATTCGCATTAGAACGGATTCAAAGGACGCGCTCATTGCACCCGAAAATTCAGTGTCGTCTTTCTTGTTTAACTTTGTCATTCATTAGTATGAGAAAGTATTGATCGTGCAAAAATTCGACTTCGAGATTTCAACAGAAATACACGTTCTGAGGACCGCACCGCCGAATACGATTTCATTATTTTTGCCGTAGTGTCGAGGTGTCTGTCTGTTTTGGGTCCACCGTAACTCAAAAACTATATTAGCAAAATTTTATATTTGGGGGTTTTGTGATACCTTGATGTGCTGATTATATTTTGGTACAAATCGGGGAAACGGAAATGGGCGTTCCCCATAACGCGTTTGCTCTTTTTTTTATAAAGCTTAAATACTATTGGGGATATCTAGACGGAATTTTTATTTAGCAGCTTTGTTATACGTATATTTATGTGCTCAGAGTTTTGTAAAAATTGGGTAACCGGAAGTAGGCGTTCCCTATTGAACTTTTCTTATTTTGTTATATAACTCAATAAGTGTCGGGCTTATCAACATTAAATTTTATATTATGCAGGGTTGTTTTTGTTATTCATCTTCACATCTCCGTTATGTATGAGAAAGTCCAGTGGAGGCCACTACAGATTCTTTTAGCACGTCTTTTGTAAAAAAATATCGTGCTTATCTTATCGGTTTGTCCGTCCGTCCGTAAGTCACCAGACATCATATCTCTGCAACTAATAGTACGATTTAAAAAATTCATTCTGCATTACAAAGCTTGAAGTGTGCGAATGATGATCTCTCATTTCGTTTTCTTTTTTACGATGCACAATTTCACCGCTAGAACGCGTAAATGCAGATGATATCGAATTCAAAATACATTTTATTCCATATACTTGCTTCTAAACATCCATTTCAAAAAATTATTTTATCTTTCGATTTTATCATCCCGAAAATTATTTTAGGTATAGTCCCTTTTTTTTAAGTTACGCATAGATTCTTCACTAGGGGGCGTAAAATTAAATTGCGTTGTCCCCGACATCTTTGCTACTAAAATGCCGATTTAAAAAATTATTTCTGCAGCGGATACATCTCCTGATGGGAAATATTTTGCATAGCATTTCTAATTTTTGTTATAAAACGATTTGTCAACCAGAGGCGTAAGTGTTGATTTCTGCTTCTGATGTATTTGCAGCAAAATCTGAGTTCCTAAAATCTCGATTGAAAAAATCCTTTCGTGGACCATTACAACTCACGTCGACAAACCTGTTCGGAATATTTTCTTCTTAAAATAATGCGTGATTTCTCCGCCAGGGAGCGTAGATGTATATCTTATTTATGTTAATATCTCTGCTTCTAACGGTCCGATTTGAAAAATTTCTTCTTTGTTGGATAGAATTTCCGGTGCGACATGGTTTTCATATAATTACGAAATTTAATTCATTGACTTTCTGCTAGGGATAGTAAAAGTAAATTGTCCTTTCCCCGATACCTATATTTCTAAAACTAAGATTTGAAAAATTCTTCCTGCACCGGATACAGCTCCTGGTGGAAAATGTTTTGATTGTAATTTCTAATTTTTTATAAAATATGGTTTGGCCACCAGGGGCGCAAGCGTTAATTTCTGCTTCGTTGGTATTTGCAGAAAAATCTGAGTTTCTAAAAAGCTCGACTGAAAAAATCTTCGTGGATCTGATACCGCTCATGGACCGATATCGACTGAAAAAATATTCGTGGACCGATATTGCTCTATTCGTGGACCGATATCAACGGAAAAAATATTCGTGGACCGATATCGCTCATGTCGATGAACATTTGAGAATATTTTCTTCTTAAAATAATGCATGGTTGTTCCGCCAGGTGGCGTAGGTATATATCTTATTTCTGTCAATATATCTGCTTCTAAGAGAAAGTTGAAAAGTCTGCGGAATAGATTTTTTGTCGGACAGATTGTTAACTATGACATTTTTCTTAATGATAATGATGCAGAATATGCAAATTTAAATACTAATATCATTTGTATTACAAAACGTAATAATTTAAAATACGTGATAATTTTAAATAAATTCACCAGTTATTGCTCACCTGGCTATCCTCAAAATAAGTAGGCCCGCAGTGGCCCGGTAGCAGCGTTATCGCTTCGAGTTCGACTGGATCACCAAAGATCCGCCAAGGTTGGGAAGTCTCATTAAGCCGTTGGGGCCGCGTGCCGGGGTAAAGGGATCCCATCGTTATGAACAATTCTAACCTCCCATCTTGTGAGATTAGACCCGGGCCATTTAGCCCTCCATCTCCGTGTAGCACACGAAATCATTTTGGGATTGGTTTAAACCCAACCAACCAACCCCAAAATGAGGTTTGCAGGCCCACATACTAAAAAAAAAAAAAAAAAAAAAAAACGGTTTGCATGCCCATACACTAAACAAAAAACAAAACGGTTTGCAGGCCCATATACTAAACAAAAATAAAACGGTTTGCATGCCCATACACTAAACAAAAAACAAAAAAAAAACGGTTTGCAGGCTCACGTACTAAACAAAAAACAAAGAAACCCCGGTTTGCAAGCCCATATACCAAACAAAAATTCACGGGTATTTCATATTCATTGCTCTGCTCACACGCACAATTTGGTAGTTTAAATTATAATGCCGCAAAAGTAAATTATCGGATATGTGACGTATATTCTAAATTAACTTTCTTTTTTAGTTTCTTTCCCTATGCAAATCTTGAGTTTATGCTCAGGTATTCTTCACTCTTAACGTAATATCTTTTCTCTCAAACGAATACTGTTGGCAACATAATTGAGGTTGAATGAACGTTACGTATGCCTGAGATAAGATAAGAACGAGAGATAAAATCGATGACTAAACTGTTACTAAGCGAGCGTTGTAAAAGATAGCGTTGCTTGGAGAAGTTTTGCAAGTTGAGCGTTGTGTTAAGAGCTGTTAAGAGCTGTGTGGTGTGTGGAGAGTTTAATGCAATATGCTATGCTATGTTACGATGTGTTGGATACATCCTTGAATAAAGCATCTTTTTCCGTAAGTGTGACTTCTGTTGTTTACATGTTTCGTCTGGCCGTTAAGGTTTAATTTAGGAACTATTTCATCTTATGGTTATAATTTTAAAATAACGTAGAAGTACGAAAAGACTTCTACGTCATATTGGCGCCCGAACTTCACTCGAACAGATTCATAGTAGAAGTAACGGAAAATTGCTAACCTAATGGAACCTATCGGTCTCTTCTATGACTGTTATAGACAGGATCATGAGGCTCATAATTCTACAACAGACAATCTACGCACTCAGCGTTATAGAGTTCCAAATAATTCACCCAGTGCTTTGTACGAGGCCTGTGGTTCTGACTTACCAGACAGCGAATACGCGAGATACGAAACATATGTACCGCGTACTTCGACTGCAGTGCCTCAACAACAATTTACCCCCCCCCCCATGAGAAGGAGCAAAATTCTTGCTCATTACGTACCCCATGCGGGTTCTATTGTATTCAGTTGAAACGGCGGTTCGCTTAGGTTTTTGGAGGATCTTGACGATCACTTTAATCTATGTAATGTTCCTGAAGATTGTCAGATACCTATTGCTGGCACATGTTTGCAAGATACGGCAAAGGTCTGGTACAGACAGTGGCGTCGAATGAACTCATAGGGCTCATATCCGCAATTTCGAGCTGCATTTTTGGATGTCTTTCCTTTTGGCACCAATAAGGCCGTCCTTGCAGAACAACTGTTTTCCAGGCGACAGCGAGCATCAAATAGTCCAGTCTCGTTCGCGCTGGAAGCAGTTTGACTTAACAAATTATGGGATCCCGCTGCAGTCGAGTCTGATATTTATGACACCTTACTACAGCAGCTGGATCCCTTCCTGCAGGAGATTTTGGAAGTTCGACGTCCTGTCTCCATTCACGAGTGCCTAAAACTCGTTCGAGTCTATGAAGAGCGCCAGAGTAAAGGGTAATCTTCACAAGTCTAAGAGTACCGACAACCTACGCAGTACCATGAACCTCATATTCAGACTAATAGGTATCAGCAGCCAAAACAGAACATTCGTCAAGGACAATTTTTCAATCAGCCCCGGCAGGCTGCTTATCAATCAAGGGTGGAGAACGCCTATCAGCAGTCTAGATACGTGCCACCGCATCGTCGGGCACCAGAGGTGCGACATCCTGACCATTATGGGAACCAGGAAAATAACCAAGTTTCTCGTCCACGGGATAATTACTACCCGGTTGACAAGACATATCCAAAACACAGTGCTGGGGGCAAGGCAGACCTAATGATAATAATGCTGCTTCTCCTGCACGTTACTACAATTCAGCAAGTTCTGGTGCTTCGCCACATTTCCAAAATCAATCAAGATATTCTCATCAGTTTCACGACAATTTAAACTTCAGCAGGAGGTAGATGTGTCGCGTCTATCTCCTTGTTTTTCTGAAGACCTCAAATCTCTTTTTTTAACTATTCAAGCTCCGCTTTTGCCTGATATTCTTGTGACCTTGGGTAAAGTAGTGGTGTCGACTAAAATTAATTCTGGATCTGACATTTCTGCATTAAACTTTGATTTCTGTGCTGCTACCTTTCCAAATACTTGTGTCGAACCCTCCCAGCAATGTCTGCGAGGTGCCGACAATAATGCTTTTTCAATCTCTGGATCAGTTCATTTACCTGTCAAGATTGGCAAAGTTCAAGTTTCTTATACTTTCTTTTTAATCCAAGAGTTACCCGTGCATTGCCCTCTGGGGGTGGATTTCATTAAAATGTTTAAGCTTACACTTGATTTCGAGCATGGCCTAATCTTAATGCCTGAGAATAATTCTTCCACCCCAGAAGAGCCTATTGATTTTTCTTCCACCCCAGAAGAGCCTATTGATTTTTCTGCAGTTCTTGCGAGTGACAGATTATTGCCTGAACATAAGAGCCAACTTGTTCAGGTTTTACTCAGCAGACCAGGGTTATTTTCTGATAAGCCAGGGTTTACACAGGTGGTGTATCATACCATTGATACGGAAGGGGCTAATCCCATTGCATGTAAGCCTTATCCATGTCCGAACCAGAAAAAAGCCGAGTTCCAAAAACAAATTCAGGACATGCTGCATTCGGGAATAATTAAAGAATCACTTGGTCCTTGGACAGCACCTGCTTTTCTTGTTCCAAAAAAACAATCTGGAGAGTATCGCTTTGTGATAGACTATCGTAAACTCAATGCGGTGACTAAAGCTATCAATTATCCATTGCCCATAATTAGCGATATTCTCCAGGATTTATCGCCAACAAACTGGCTGTCAACTTTGGATT